>CM053407.1:97202849-97236043 GCA_028644305.1 Xerus rutilus
AGTAAATAATAGCCAAAGGAAAACTTTGAAATAAAAGTTAACTGATGAAATGAAAAGGAAAGTAAAACAAATTATTTATATACAAAACTAGAACTGAGAAAATATGTACAACTATAAAGGACATTTGAAACATTTTAAGAAAATATGTATACCATTGTGTTAGTCCTTTTAGTGTTAGTGACATAACAACCCAAACTAGCTAATTTATAAAAAGTAGAAAATTCTTACCTCTTAATCTATTGTATTAAGGATCGAATTTCCAGCACATGAACTTTGGAGAGCACATTCAAATCATATCAAACATGATTTCAATAAATTTGAAAATTTGAATAAAAAATTCATCAGAGCTTAACTTGATCCCCAAAAGGTAAGTAATTTGAATAGACCAGCAATTCCTTAAAAATGAAGCCATTAGCAAAGATATTTTTTCAAGGAAGTTTTTATCAAGCGTGTGGCCTTTTCCAATAACAAGTAAAGTAATTAATTAATCTTAGGTACAATTTTTCAGAGTAAATAACAACTACAAAATATGGAAAGCATCTTAAAATTCAAAACTAATCTGTGAAGCTGCCATGACTCTACCTGAAATGCAGAGGATAGTTCAAAGGAGAGTATCCCAAACCTTTTTAATGTTAGATGAAGAGGTTCAGCATCCTAAATAGAACATATAGTCATTTATACTGAAAAGGCAAAGAAATATTACTCATTAAAATACATGTCTTATTGCATAACACTGAAGCAGATGAATAATAGCTAAATTTCAGGGCAATGAATGGGACTTTCCAAGTGATGAGTTTCTGAGTGTACTACATTCAAACTATATTCAAACCATACAGATTTGCTTAAATTACTCAAAGAAAATATGAAGCTAGGGAACAAAAACAACACATATGCGATTGAATCCTAAAAATTAAAGTTATATCATTTATTTTTAAAATTCATAGATATTAAATACCACAGATCTTTCAGTAGCTCACAGTGCTCTGCAATCCCTTGAAAACACAACCCTGTCAGCTGAAAATTGTTTTTGCTTGTTGCTGTGTTCTCTCTTTTTTATCCTGTGAATGTCTCCCTACTAAAACCCTCAGCAGAGCTCCATTTTTCTTTAGCAGAATTCCTTAGAATATGCATTGCCTGCATATGCCTCCTTGTCATTTATGAATGTCATATGTCTTTGCTTTTCAAAATCAAGCAATATGTGGCTTTGAGTGAGAAATCAAATTCTTTCAGAAGGCACATGGATGCTAATTATGAAGGCTGTATGGAGACAACTCCTACAGTTCTAGAGACATTAAGGTGCCTCATTTTACAGACATTCCCCAGCTCCTTTTCCTAGACACTGAACTGTGTCAATGCCAGCTTGGATGCTCTCTACATGCCTGATGCTGTGGGGGCAAGTATAAGCCTCTTGCTCAGTTGAGAATGTGAGAATGTGAACTGGGGCAAGCTGGGGTGGGGAGTATAATACTCATTAGCCCAGGCAGCTGTACAGCCATCTCCCACCTGGATCTTGCCTCCAGATTGCCAGCTGGGCCGAGGGCTCTGTTCCTGGTCAACAGCATCATCTCTCAGTCTCTACCGCTCTAGATACCTTCCTACTGTGCTAATTCCTGCCTGTTCTACCTTTGACTTCACAGATTAATGGTTTCTGGGGGAACTTATTATTAGTTCAAGTTCAGGGATCTCTTCAGACTTTGAGTTTAGTAAAAGAGCATTCTTTAGTAATGCCATATCTAATTTCTCAACCCAGAAAGATGAATAATACACATTTTCTAAAAAAAGAAAAGCTACCTGATTAGTCATACTTATGATATTAAATTTTCAATAGCTTGTCTTCTAAAACAGGCTCTGCAATGAAAATGAAAATCTTGTGATCTATAGGAGAAATATTCCCAAATATATTATTTTTCCAGCCTGATTAAAATAGATGATAAATGTTTTTTTTTTCAAAAACCAACGCTCTCTCTCATACATGCGCATGCGCGCGCGCACACACACACACACACACACACACACACACACACATGAATTTCATGAAAGTATAAAGTTGGTATGTTCAAGAGAAACAGTACAGCATATAATGTATTGAATAATGCAATATGCCAGAACTACTTCCATTTTCTGAATGGTAAGTCCCATTTAATTAAGTCTGATTTTGAATACTGTAGACTTCAAATGAGTTTTCAAAAATATATTCCAACTGCTTACCGGCCTTTATTTAGAATGCTATATTTTAAATGCATTATGCTTAAAGAATATCATGTTTATTATCCAAAGCACATGAAGAAAAGAAGAATTTTTCTCACTAAATCACCATAAGCAAAGATCATTTTTCAAGTTAATGAAGTCTTAATATTTTCCAAATAATGACTAGGGAAAATAAAATAAAAGAAGAGTAAATACCCTTATATGTGCAGATATTATTAGATACATGTAGTATTCACTATTTATAAAGATAGCAGCTGTGCATAAATTTAAACCAAACAGCATTATTTAGGAATTTTCAGGTTGAACTGATTCTAATTTCAAGAAAAGCCAGATGGATACTAATAGATTGTGTTTTTGAGATTGATATACTTTCAAATATACTTGAAGTTAAAATAAAAACTACATTATACAGAGAGTCATTGTATGACCTTAAAATTTAACAATTTCTTCTGGGATCACTTTTTTTTTACACCATGATGAAGTCACTGCTCATCAAGGCTGCATTCTCTATAGAAATTTAGGGGCAGGGTCATTAACAAAGTTAATGAAAACACTCACAGGAACTGGGAATGTTCTCATTGCAAGATAATTCAGATTGAATGATGCATCACAAGACTTGTTAATTATGTTGGGACCTAAAAATATATAACTTTCAAAGTACCATTTATTATTGTCTCTAAAATTTAAATGTTTGAAATAACAAAATGTTTCATTTTATAAAGAACTTGATGAGCATAGCACAATGCAATTTGGGTTTGGAGCCAAAAGACCTGGGTTTTTGTTTTTCCCTGTTTATTAGGGTATTAAACTTAATTTGATCAGGAGGATAGTGGGCTTTCCATGTATTTATATATACTGTCCTCCAACTTCTGCTTTATTTTAATGTGCTAGGCATTTCATGGATATATTTTAGTAGGGGCTGTCAACAATGAACATGACAGTAGTATTTCCATTTTGTAGAAGAAGAGACAAGCTCAGAAGACAGGATTTATCATCAATTTATCCAGCTCCTAAAAAGAGATATCAACATATCATCTCTCAGGGCTTGAATAATTCTCCATTCATCATGGGTAAGAGTTTAATGGAGGTACCCCTCTCTGAAATTTGTTAGGAGACTAAATCAGATATTATAAATTATGGTGGCTTTTCATATATGCAAATATTAGTTTTTGTTTAGATTTTGGTACTAAAGATTGAACCCAGGGATACTTTACCACTGAGCTACATCCAGAGTCACTTTTTAAGTTTTGTTTTTTGGTTTGTTTTTTAATTTCGAGAATAGATCTCACTAAGTTCCTGAGACTGGTCTCAAACTTGAGATCCTCTTGCCTCAGCCTCCTGAGTTGATGGTATGACAGACATGTGCCCCTGCACCTGGCTCAAATATTAGTTTTTATATAATGGAGACCATATTTTTAAATCCTAATGTTCAAGATAAATCAGAAAATAAAGATCAACCACTTTGTTAGTTAAATAATTAATTGGAAAGGATCTCAGTGTAATAAAGTGGTTCTGATCTTTGGATTCATCTACAATGGGATATCCACATCCAGTCTCATTTTTACAGAAGCACGTCAAGAACATATTTTCAACTAGGCATGGTGGTGCATGCCTGTCATCTCAGCATCTCTGGAGGCCGAGGCAAGAGGATTGTGAGTTCAAAGCCAGCCTCAGCAAGTTAGTGAGGCCTTAAGCAACTTAGTGATACTTCGTCTCAAAATATAAAAAGGGCTAGGAATGAAGCTCACTGGTTAAGCAACCCTGGGTTTAATCCCCGATATGGGGTTAAAAAGGAGATACTCAGTAGCTACATCGAGCTATTGAAAAGAATTTAGAAGCAACTTTGACCTTTGAGATCTAAAACAAAAAGTAAACTTTATGGTTTAAAGCAGAAAGATGTTTATAATTAACTTGAAGGGACAGACTGACTCTCAGTTCAACAACATGGAAACAAAACTGACAGATAACATTAATAAATATAAAAGAAGATATATTCATCAAAAAGTATTTGGTCAACCTTAAAGACACTGGAGAGTCATTGATTAAGGTGGTTATTAAAATTCATATTCTGGTTGACACAATGCAACAATGGATTGCAGATCTCAAACAAGATTACAACTCTACTTTGGTTTGATGCAGAATGCAGTAATAGTAGGTAAAATTCAGATTTTATTTGTTTTATTTTGTTTTGTGTGTTGTTGTTTTTGTTGTTTAATTTATTGCTTTCTAGTGTTAACACAAAGTCAAATAGTGATGAATAGCTTGAGTTTTATGTGCAGGTATACTGTGTAGAATTCCATTTCAAACCATGCCAGTTTCCAGGCCCTTTCTCAGATATTTAGCATATCTATTCCTCATTTGCAAACTGAAGATAGCAAGAGTGATCTCAGTAAGATTACTTTCAGAATTTAAGGAGGTAATTTATTTAAGGTTTAGCTAGCTCCAGAATACACGGAAAAAGTACCTCATGGATGGCGTCCATTTCTCTCATACACAAAAAGCAAATCTTTGAAATTTAGATTTCTCATGTGAATTTGTGTTCAGAAAGAGAATGTGATGACATAGATTCTCTTTAATTAAAATCCCTTAACTAAAAGAAAACACAAGTGTTTTACTTTGATGAATCAGGTTAACAAACATGAAGTTTTGTTACATTTAAATTGCCAAAGTGAACCCATATATCATTTTTTTTTGTGTGCTTTCTTTCAGCCTTTACAAATGATGCTGTATTTCAGTGTTTAAGAGATGAGGAATATACATGTACATATTCCTGATATTTTACACAAAGAAGTTATTCAATAGATGATACAAATAACTATAAATGTAACAACGTATATGTCCATAACATCATCAACACTTCTAACTTAATTATTCACTGATACACAAAGAAATTCCTGCGTTTACTGCCTCTATAGGTGATCTATTTGTGGTTAGAAAAAGCCAAAACTGGGTAATCCTTATTGGGTGAATATTATTTGGGCATTCATATTGTCCAAATGCTGCTCATATAATGCTTGTTTTTACAGAGCCATTCTCTTCCTTGTACAACCTGTCCTAACAGAGGAAGTGGCTTTGTGGCAGAATGGAGAAATTGTTCCCAAATTTCGGTTCACAAAGAACTGCTCTATAATCTTGTTCAAGACTGTAGCCTGAAGGGTTAGAGCTGTCTTAATATTGGCACAAATAGCAAGATCAATACTGTCATATAATTTAGCACTGCAAAATTGTAGAAGAAACTGTGTTCCTCACAGTAAGCTTAAATTACATTGTTTTTTGAGGAAATGTCTTTCCAGAATTCCTCCAGAGGAATAACACTGGGATATGCTTGCAAAGGATGTGGGTCTACCATTAATATTTTAAAAGTCAAAACTTTGGATCTCTACTAGTCTAACATAATAGGCAATAGGATACCTAGTGAGACATGCTTAAACACTTTTGGGTTCAATTCCTCATTGTTAAAATGAGAAGCTCTTCTAATAAGAAATATTAATATTCTTGGGGCTGGGATTGTGGCTCAGTGGTAGAGTGTTTGCCTAGTATGTGTGAGACACTGCGTTCAACTCTCAGTACCAAATATGAATAAATGCAAAAAATAAAGGTCTATCAACAACTTAAAAAATATACATAAAAAAGAAATACTAATATTCTCTGACTTATAAAAAATAAATATATATTTAACCATACACTCAAACAGCCATGCCAGTGAGGTGATTGCAGACCTATAATCTGTTTAGCCTGCCTATGAGTGATCACTCACCTGGTACATTCAGGAGTAATCATTTAAACTAATGAGAAAGTGGTCAATTTTTTTTCACTTTAATTACACATTCACTTCATCATAAATAAAGCATGTTAAAAAAATATCTGCAATCTACAAACATTCTGCAAATAAGAGAGAATTGTGTTTGGTACAAATATTTTAATTAAATTTTAATCAAATACAAGAGGCTTACAGGACACCAAATGTACAAAATTACAACAGATCTACACCAAGGCACGTTATAATGAAAATGCCTAGCATCCACATTAAGAATAGAATTTTAAAGGCCAAAGAGAGTGGAATCAGATTACATGTAAAGGGAGACCAATTTGGATCTCAGCAGATTTTTCAATCCAGACCCTAAAATCCAGGAAATCATGGAACAACATATACCAAGCTCTGAAAGAAAATGGATGCCAACCAAGAATCTTATATCCAGCAAAACTGAGGTTCAGATTTGATGATGAAATAGAAACCTTCCATGATAAACAAAAGTTACAGTAAGGAAGCATGCACTACACAGCATTCTTGGCAAAATATTCCATGAGGAGGAAATGATAACCAACAATGAAAATCTAAAAAGAGAGGAACTATACTAAAGAAAAGGCCAAACAAAGGAGAAATGAAGTCAAAGTAAAAACCAAAAACAAACCAAAATGACTGGGATTACAAATCATATTTCAATAATAACCCTGAATGTGAAAGGCCTAAACTCATCAATTAAAATATATAGACTGATGGACTGTATAAAAAACAAAAAAGACCCAACAATATATTATCTTCAAGAGACTCATCTCAGAGGAAAAGATATCCACACACTGAAAGTGAAAAAACGTATCACTCACATGGACTGTGTAAATAAGCAGAAGGTTCCATTCTGATATCTGATAAAGTGGACTTCAAACCAATTAGTGAAAAGGGATAAAGAAGGACATTTCATACGTCTTAAGGGAATCATACATCAACAAGACATAACAATCATAAATATCTATGCCCTGAACAATAGGGCATATATGTATATCAAACAAACCCTTCTAAACTACAAGAATCAAATAGACCATAACACAATAATACTCCATGACTTTAGCACAGCATGCTCACCACTGGATAGATATTCTAAAAAAAATAAAAATAAAAATAAAAAAGAAACCATAGAATGCAATAAAACAATAATTTAGACTTAACTGACATATAGAATACAAACAATATAGATGCAAAAATTCTCAATAAAATGTTGGCATATTGTATACAAAAGCATATTTAAAAAATAGTGCACCATGATAAAGTGGGGTTCATTCCAAGATGCAAGGTTGGTTCAACATATGGAAATCAATTAACATAATTCATCACATCAATAGACTTAAACATAAGAATCATATGATTTTATCAATTGATGCAGAGGAAGCATTTGACAAAACCCTTTTATGTTCAAAATATTCAAAAACCTAGCAACTGTAGGAACATACCTCAACATTGTAAAAGCTACCTATGCTAAACCCAAGGCCAACATTATCCTAAATGGAGAAAAAATGGAAGCATTCCCTCTAAAATGAGAACAATACAGGGATGCCCTCTTTCACCACTGCTATTTATCATACGTCTTGAAACTCTAGCCATAGCAATTAGACAGATGAAAGAAATTAAAAGGATATGAATAGGAAAAGAAAAACTCAAACTATCATTATTTGCCAATGACATAATTCTATACTTAGAGTATCCAAAAAATTACACCAGAAAACTTCTAGAATTAATAAATGAATTCAGCAAAGTAGCAGGATATAAAATCAACATCCATAAATTAATTACATTTCTGTACATCAATGATAAACCCTCTGAAAGAGAAATTAGAAAATCTATCCCATTCACAATAGCCTCAAACAAACAAAAATACTAGGGAATCAATTTAACAAAAGAGGTGAAAGACTTCTACAATGAAAACTACAGTACATAAAGAAAAAAATTGAAGAAGATATTAGAAGATGGAAAAATCTCCTATGCTCTTGAATAGGCAGAATCAATATTATCAAAATGGCCATACTACCCAAAGTGCTATATAGATTCAATGTGATTCCAATTAAAATCCCAATGTTATTCCTTATGGAAATAGAAAAGGCAATCATGAAATTCATTTGGAAGAATAAGAGACCCAGAATAGCCAAAGCAATCCTTAGCAAGAAAAGTGAAGCAGGAGGCATCACAATACCAGACCTTAAACTACACTACAAAGCTATAATAAAAAAAACAGCACAGCACCAAAATAGACATGCATACCAATGGTATAGAATAAAAGACACAGAGACAAACCCACATAAATATAGTTATCTTAGAGTAGACAAAGGTGCCAAACAAGTACAACTGGAGAAAAGATAGCCTCTTTAACAAATAGTGCTAGGAAAACTGGAAATCCACATGCAATAAAATGAAACTAAATCCCTTTCTTTCACCATTCACAAAACTCAACTCAAAGTGGATCAAGCACCTAGGAATTAGACCAGAGACTCTGAGCCTAATAGAAAGAAAAGTAGGATTAAATCTTCATCATATTGGCTTAGGACCTTACTTCCTTAACAAGACTCCTATAGTTCAGGAAGTCAAATAAAGCATCAATAAATGGGATGGATTCAAACTAAAAACCTTCTTCTCAGCAAAAGAAACAATCAATGAAGTGAAAAGAGAACCTACATTCTGGGAACAAATTTTTGCCACACGCACATCATATAGAGCACTAATCTCCAGGATAAATTAAGAACTCAAATAACTTACAACCAAAAAACAAACAACCCAATCAATCAATGGGCTAAGGAGCTGAACAGACACTTCTCAGATGAAGATATACAATCAACCAGTGGACATATGAAAAAATCTTCAACATCTCTAGCAAGTAGAAAAATGCAAATAAAAACTACTCTAAGATTACATCTCATACCAGATGGCACAGTCAGAATGGCAATTATCAAGAATACAAACAACAATAAGTATTGATGAGGATGTGGGGGGGAAAGGCATGCTCACACATTGCTCATACATTGCTGGTGAAACTGCAAATTGGTGCAACCAATCTGGAAAGCAGTATGGAGGTTTCTTAGAAAACTTGGAATGGAACCACCATTTGACCCAGCCATACCACTCCTTGTTCTATACCCGAAGGACTTAAAAACAGCATACTACAATGACACAACCACTTCAATGTTTTTAGCAGCTCAATTCACAATAGCCAAACTGTGGAACCAACCTAGATACCCTTCAATAGATGAATGGATAAAGAAACTGGTATACATACACAATGGAATATTACTCAGCAAAAAAAAAAAAAAGAATAAAATCATGGCATTTGCAGGTAAACGTATGGAGTTGGAGAACATGATGCTAAGTGAAGTAAGCCAATCCCAAATAACCAAAGGGTGAATGTTTTCACTGATTAGTGAATGCTGATACATAATGAGGATGGGACTGGGGAGCATGGGAGAAATGGAGGACCTTTGGATAGAGCAGATGAGAGGTAGGGGAAGGGAGGGGGCTTGGGGGTAGCAAAGATGATAGAATGAGATGGACATCATTACCCTAGGTACATTAGGAAGACACAAATGGTATGTCCCTATCTTGTTTACAACCAGAGAATGAAAAATTGTGCTCTATATGTGTACTATGACTTGAAATGCATTCTTTTGTTTTAAAAAATAAAAATAAATAAATTTTAAAAATACCTATATGTAGAAAAGATAATCCTTTCTACATTTAACCACCTTTGTACCTCTGTGAAAAATCAGTAGAATCTCTTTGTATGGATATGCTTCTATATTTTTCATTGCTTCATTGATGTGTTGTATCCCTTTGAAAGTCCCACATTGTACTGATAACTGTAAACTGTAAATTTGTAGTAAGTCTTAAAATAAGATGGTGTGATGCTTGTAACTTAAAAAAAAGGAGCAAATCTTTGCCTTAAATCTTATAACCAACGTTTGTGGGGTTTTTCCTGCTTTCTTGATTTTATTCCATCCATTATGTGATCTCTCCTGCTCTCTCTCTGAACCAGTATTAACTTTAGTCACTTAAGCTTTAAAGTTTAAGTGTTTATGAAGTTTTAACTTTAAGTGTTCATAGAAATTTTGTCTTTAGGCATTTTTCTTCCTCAATATTGCTTTCCCTTTTGTAGGTCATTTGCATCTTCATTTATGTAAGTATCAGCCCCCCAGCTTACATACACACATCTGCTGGGTTTGACTAGGAATTTCACTAAATCAGTAGATCAATTGGAGATGTTACATTTCAGTACAGTTTTTATTCTATAAGCCTAAATATGTTCCTTCACTTATTTTAGACTTTATTTTCTCTAAGTGATATTTTATACTTTTTGGTGTATACAAGACTTCTGTCTTGTACATTATATATTCCATTTATTCCTAAGCTGTTACTTTTTCAAACAAGTTGCAAATAATATTTTTATATATGCCATTTTCTGTTATCTGCTACTAACATATATGAATATATTTTGTTTTGATACATTGACTCTACTGATAAAACTTATAAAATCTATTAGTATGTATAATAGTGTGTAGATTTATAGGTTTATACTTTTTTTTTGATTTTCCAGATATGCATTAGTATCCGTTATGAAAAAAATCTGCCTTACTTATCTTTCCCCAATTCCTCAATTTTATACTTCTCTCTGATTTACTGGGATTAGATATGAGGGCCAGAACAATGACATTTTGTCTTGTTTAAAAATTCATGGGTAAATTGTTTACTATTTCAATATTTGATATAGTTTAACTCTAAAACATTTTGTATAAAACCCATTTATTAGATTTGGAAGTCTTCTATTTATAGTTTGATGAGAGGTTTTACCCTTTAATTTTATATGGGAAATATAATCAGATAATATTTAGTGCACATATGGGGTTGAACACATTCTTATTTGTTTTTATTTATTTATCTATTGCTGCTGAAGACAAACCTAGGAACATGTACATATTAGACAAGGTTTCTACCACTGAGCTACATCCCCAGCCCTTATTTGTTTACAGACTTCAATTAATCAATTTTTGTATGTTATAGCAACCTTGCATTTCTGTTGTAAACCCCTAAAGGATATTAGTATATTTTGCTTTTTATATATTCCTTCATTCAAGATTTTTTTTTATACTTTTCTGCATCTGAATTTATGAGACATTGTCCTGGTCATTTCCTTCCTTCCTGATATCTTTCTTTTAGTATTCATCTGGCCTAATAAAGGAATTGGAAAGTATTTCCTTCTTTCTTTGGAAGAATTTGTGTAAGATTGTTTTATTTCTTTCTTAAATTTTTAGAAGAACTCATCCAAGAAACCCCTAGGCCTGGACTTTTAATTGTGAGAATGTTTCTTTTTTTTTTCTTTAATGATTCAATTTCTTTTCTAATGAATCATATGTCAACTTTGGGAAATTACACTTTTCAGGAAGTTTGTTAATTTGCTCTGAATTTGGCAGAAATGTTGTTCATAGTTTCTTTATAATATGCTTAATATCTGTAGTGATTTTCAAGAATCTTACCTGATATTGGTTATTAGTATTTTCTCTTATTCTCTGCAATATTAGTAGGATCTTCTAAATTTGATTCATTTCTCAAAGAAACAAAGTAATGTATTGTTAGATTATTTTCCATTATATATATCTTTTCTATTTCTTTCTTTTTTTTATTTATTGAGGTTCTCTTTTTATCTGTGTCTATGTTTCTGCAGTTTAATTTGTTGTGCCTTTACAAGCTTTTTGAGATGGAATCTAAATTAATGATTTTCAGTTCTTCTATTCTAAAACTATTCTCTTACAATGAAAATTTTTTTCAAAGCACTACTGTAAATGAATTTCAGTAATTTTAATGTCCTGTTTTTATTACTATTGAGCTGAATGATATCTATCATTTGTGACAACCTAATTGACTCAAGTATTTTTGATGGATGTACAAATTATTTTGTACACATTTGGAAAAATCTCAGTTTCTGTATATACTGTATGATTTTAATGCTATTAACTTTAGTTGATGCTTGCTTTCTTGCCCAGAATATGATATATTATGTCAAATTTTGTAGTGTACCATAAAAACTGTTTTCTGCTCTTTCGTACACAAAATTATATATTTAGCAATAAATTCAAGTTACTGTCATGTTCAAAATGAATCAGTTCTTCAATATTCATACTAATTGTTTCTTCTCATTTTGTCAGTACTATGGTGGTAAATATTCCTATTTCTCTTTTAATTATATAAAATTTTCACTTATATTTGAAGTTATAGTATTCAGGTACAAATCTGCTCAGAATAATCATGTTTTTCTATTATTAAACTGATAATTTAGTCATAATAAAATGTCCCTCTTTATCTCTAGTTACCTTAAAATCTACTTCAGTTTGATATATCCATGATATCTCTCCCTCCTTTTTTATTTTCAGTATATGAAATTTAACATTAATTTTGTGTGTAAATGGAAAATTATGATTTTTTAAAAATACACTTTGACAAGCTTTGTTCTTTATCTTATTTTTATTTGTATAATGTAATTACTAATGTAGTAGTGGATGCATCTATAGTTGTTCTCTTTTTAATGTTATGGTATAACATTACAAAATACTTTATAATACTCTATTATTTAAAAATTGTATTTGTTAACACAAAGTACAATACATGAATTATCCTTTTTACATCAACATTTGTCTTTTTATTCTACCTACAAATTCATAATATCTCTTTTGCATGCAAAGTTTAGATCTGAAATTATCATCATTAATTATTGCCATCATTTTCCCTTGAAATATTTTATGAACCACATGAATACTTGAGAGAATTGCAGCAAATGTAGTAGAAAGAAACATTTTCACTCTAAGTTCCATGTGAAATATTCTACTATATTTGACAATAAAAGCTACATTTGGTTTCTATTGCTTCTCCAAAAAGCACTTCATTTGTGGCACTGGTGTGCTGGTCTGTAATAAGGTCAGATCTTTCATGTAATTCTTATCACATTCAGTGGAATACATAAAGTAGAGACAGGCAGGCTGTGCATACATAGAGATTCCAAAACTCTAAGAACAAGTTAATGGAAAAAATTATGTGCTTGTTTTACAGACTTTTGAACTTTAAGGTATATGCAAAGGATGAATGGTTCTGAAATGTAACAAGGAACAATGGAGTCTTAGACATATCCTTTAAGAACTCAAAAGGCTTCCCAGAAAAATAAGAAATGACTTCTCTCCTACCGGAGATTTTACTAGATTTTAAAGTATGGAAATTCAAATAAGGTACAAGTTCTACACATGTGTATTGATTTTTTTAAACTATGAAATAAAATAAGTTAACTGTTTTACTTTCTTTTCCCTGCATATATCATTGTTAATGCTTTCCCCCATCCCCAATCCTTATAGCAATTCCATAAAAAATTAGAAATAAAAGAGTCAATCTTTGCGTTTTAAATATTTTCTCAAATTTAAATATTAATTTAAAAACCAATATATGTAGATAGTTTTAAAATATTTGGTTACATATATAGAAAATATTAAAATCTTCGTATCAAGAGGTAAACATTCTTAATAATTTCACATATTTCTCAAGGATACAGAGACATACACACACAACAATCACATATGGACAAAGAAAAAATAGAGAAGTTGAGCAACTTGTTCAAATCATGCAGGGATTAAATAGATAATTTTAATTTGAACAAAGCCAGAAACTTATAAAACAATACACTAGTTTTCCCACTTTTTTTTCTGCCTCTTTATCTCCATAGATTTAATTAGAACATTCTGTTTCTATCATTTCTTTATACATTTTGTTGCATTTATTACTTTATCTGGTGAAAACATCTGTACATTTATGTTTGAAATATGTTCAGATTGGTGTTATTATCCTTTGTGATAATTACGTAGTATGTCTCTTGACAATATTTTCCCTTGCATTGTTATTCTGTTTTCACTATGTACAGTTCTTTAAGGGTAAGTAGTTGACTTTACCTACTGTTAGGTTAATCTACTGACTTTCGTTGTCACACGATTTATTCCTCTTCTCTGATCTTGTTTTGTTTAGATCTTCTTTTCTGATTTTTTACAGTCCTTGCATTTTCATTTTTATATTAATGATATGGGAGTTGTAATTAGGAAGGATAACAATTATTTTCGTTTTTTTTTATAGGTGTACATGACAGTAGAATCCATTTTGATATGATATACAAGCATGGCATATATCTTTTTCTAAGTAGGACGCCATTCTAATGGATATACATAATGGTGAAATTCACTGTGGTGTTTTCCTATATGTACATAGAAAAATAATTTCAGATTTATTCCACTGTCTTTCCCTTGTTTATTTCCCCTCTTTTACCTCCTTACCTTCTTGTCTAATCTACTGAACTTGTATTCTTTCTCTCCCCTCATTATTGTGGATTAGCTTCCACATTTTATGGAAAACATGCAGCCATTGGTTTTTGGGGATTGGCTCATTTCACTTAGCATGATGGTCTCCAGAACCAGCCATTTACTGGTGAATGTGATAGCCATTCTTCTTTATGGCTGCATAATACTCCATTGAAAAATTATCTTTTATTTATTTTTATTGGTTCTTTTTAGTTATATATGACATCAGAATCAATTTTGATATAATTATATAAGCATGAAATATATATTATTATAATTAAAGTCCCAATCTTATGGATGTACATGGTGGTGGGATTCATTGCCTGTTTTCATATATGTACATGGGGAAACTGTGAGATTCATTACACTGTCTTTCCTTTGCTTATCTCCCCTCCCTTCCCTCCATTCCCCAATGTCTGATCTACTGCACTTCTATTCTTTCCCTCAGCCTGTGTACTTTATGGTAGGTTAGCTTCCACATATCACAGAAAACATCCGATCTTTGGTTTTGGGGACCGGCTTACTTTATTTGACAGGATAGTATCCAGATCTACCCATTTGCTTGCAGATGTGATAAAAATCATTCTTCTTTATGGCTGATAAATACTTATTGTATAAAGATACCACATTTTCTTTATCTATTCATCTGTTGAATGGCACCTAGGTTAGTTCCCATAGCTTAGCTAATGTGAATTGAGCTGCTATAAACATTGATGTGGTTCTGTCACTGTAGTACGCTGATTTTAAGTCCTCTGGGTATAAACTGAGGATTGGGATAGCTGTGTTAAATGGTGGTTCCATTCCAAGTTTTCTGAGGATTTTCAATACTGCTTTCCAGAGTGGCTGTACAAGTTTGCAGTTCCATCAGCAATGGATGAGTGTATTATTTTTCCCCACATCCTTGCCAACATTTATTATTACATGCATTCCTGATAATTGCCATTTTGACTAGAGTGAGATGAATTCTCAGTGTAGTTTTAATTTGCATTTCTCTAATTGCTAGAGATGTTGAACACTTTTTCATATATTTGTTGACCATTCATATTTCTTCTTCTATAGAGTGTCTGTTCAGTTCCTTTGACTACTTATTAAGTTATTATTATTATGTTTGGTATTGAGTTTTTTGAGTTCTTTGTATATCCTGGAGATTAATGCAAAGATTTTTTTCTCATTCTGTAAGTTCTATCTTCATGCTCTTAATTGTCTGTAAGCTCTATCTTCATGCTCTTAATTGTTTCATTTTCAGTAAAGAAGCTTTTTAGTTTGATGTCATATCATTTATTGATTATTGATTTTACTTCTTTCACTTGAGGGGTCTTACTAAGAAACTAAGTTCCTGAGCCAATATGTTGGAGTGTTGGGCCTATCTTTTCTTCTAGTATGTGTAGAGCTTCTGGCATAATGCCCAGGTCCTTGACCCATTTTGAGCTGAGTTTTCGAAGGATGAGAGGGGTTAAATTTCATTCTACTACATGTGGATTACAATTACATTTTATCTACTACAAATGGACTACAATTATTTTTTAAAAACAAAATATTCATGGTTATGGTCTATGTTAATAGTAACATTTTTGTACCATTATATATGTGGACTGATTTTTGAAGAATCAGTACTTCATCAAGAATTACTAATTATTAGTTAATTGTCTATCATCTATCTATCTCCCTATATAACTAAGACCCTCAAGCTTTCTACAACTGCACTGGCAGCTCTCAGGCTTTGGATGTTGGCTCACTGCTCCAACTCTTTTAGGTACTATCCACTGCTTTCTATTCACAACATCACGATATCTGGGTCAGACAAGATGTGTATACTATCATAAATACTTTATTTACTTTTTCATTTTATGAATTATAAGCAAAATAATATCAACAAAATATTAGTTGGGGAATATTTCAATGAAATGAAAAAACTATTATAGTGGTTTTATTTTTAGCAAAGAGACTAAGAAATCTATTTAAAGAAAACAACTTACCTTCTGCAGGGTTGGTGAGCTAAAAAATCATTTCTGATAAGAAAAGGAAAGTAGATTAGATTATAATTATTAAATAAGAAACATTATGCATTTAATTGGCATAATAGCCCATCCTAATGTGTTTTGTTTGGCCAGGTGAAAAGAGTTTCTCAAGAAGCTGGCATCTGAAATGGATTTTAAATTATGAATATAACACACTCTCTCTAGGGAAATTGTTCAGATGATTTTACCACTTTGAGTACTCCTGGTGCTAATGAACTTTGGTAAATTTCTAGCTAAGTCTATGTCAGTTCAGTTATTTATTTAATTTTAAGCAAAGCATCATCAAATTTCAAATCAGATGAGTGAATTGTCCAAATATTGATGCTTAACCTTTCAAAATATCAGGTTGGTGTCAGTTGATTTCACAATTATGATTCTTATATGAGTAAAGAAGCATTTTTTTTTCATTATAAAATTGAGTCAGTATTTTCTTCATTGCATTGCTCAATTGTTTTTTGACAACATTTTCCTTCCTTTATGAGGTTACTTGTGTTTTATCACGCTCTGCCTACTGTGACTTCTCCTTCAACACCTTAGTTTTCCAAGAGGAGCTTGAACCATCTGGTTTTGAGAGATGTTGCATCACGTCACCTCCCTGGTGAGTGCTGCTTGCTAGTCAACAGCCATCTACAAGAAATTTTAGAAGCTGGTATTTGGCATCACAAATGCACATATAAGGAATTTCTGCTCTTTACTCTAAGATTTTGAAAGTACCTGGCTTGTTCAAACATGCTACTGGGAAAAACAATCTGTTTTGCTAATGCTTTAAGCTCTTTAGAGGGTAACTTCTGTGCTTTATGTGCATGGTTTATTTTATATCTTATCATAGAGGAAAAGAGGAGAAAAAGTTGTGCTTGTGTGTTCTTACATATGCAGCCATAGAAGAACTGACAGCTGACTTGTTTTTACTAACTTAAAAAAAGATCATGTTGGGGCAAATACAGATGGACACTGGCATAAATATCAAAGAGTGTGGTTAAAATATGAATACAATTTTTTAAAATACAATATTTCATCTTCCCTCTTCCTTTGTGTGTTTGGGTGTATGTGTGTGTGATGTTCTAGATGTTCTAATTCCCTAATTATTTTTTATGAATGAAAATATAAGAGAACAATGTTTAGAATGGATAAGTGCTCTGAATTGCATGGAAAAGATGACAATTTGTTTATCTATGTTGAAAATTTTTACAGAAATCATTGTCCATAGCTGTTAAATGATAATCTCTGTCTTGGTTGTTAGGGGAAAGGTATATTTCAGTATAATCATCTTCAATAAATGCATTAATGAATGGGGAAATATTAGGTAAGCTGGAATTTTTCATTTATCCCTTATTTTCAAGATTTCAAGGGAGGAACCAAAGATATGCATCCATAATAAAATGCGAACACATAAACCCTCAAATGAGAAGGGATGTTAGATATAAATGCCTTGCACAACTCTAAATACAGAGCATTGATTATTCTGTGAATCTTGGAAGCACACTGTATAGAACTGGAGAGGTTCAAGAGCCCTGATTGACTTATCCTATAATTTTGACATGTTGTACTTTGCTATTGCCAAAAGCTTTCTTTTGTTCTGCTCCTTCTGAATCTTATAGTAATCTGGAGGGTTGCTTATTGCTATGAACTCCCTTTTGTAGATATTAAAATGAAGACCCAGGTTAAGCTGTTTATTTAAAACAATACTGTTAATCAAGAGTAAACTGTGAACTTTTGTATTTGCCTTGAGTGCTTCTGCTTCTGTCAACCTTATCAACAAACAAATAAATGAAATCCTGAGTACACACATGCCCCAGGTACTATTGCTATATTACTAATTATACAAGAGTCTTAATCATTTTGTTTTGTACATAATTTTATCAGTGATGAAGGGCTCAGCTGGAGAATCTTTTCTTGGGATCTCTCACGTAATTACAATCAGATATCAATTGAGGCTGTAGTCCTCTGAATGCTCCATGGGGCTAGACAAAGATGACTTATTTATCTGACAGTCAAATGATGCTGCCTGGCAGCTTGGAGCTGGCTGGGAGTGGCAGTGGTTACTTATGGACCCTTAAACACAATAGCAATGTCAAATTCTTTTCTTCTTTTGAACTAGATTCTTCCAGTGTAAACATCCCCAGAGAAACAATGTGTTTTATGATCTATCTTTACAATCAGAGTATGACTTTATCATTCCGAATTAATCAAAGTACACACAAGCCCACCCAGAGTTAAGAGGTTGGAACTTAGATTGCACATACTAATGAAAGGAATGTAAAATTTATGCTTATATTATTCCATATCGACTGAGGATATTGCATTCATTGGCATTAATGTTTTTTCTAATAATCAATATTTACTAAGGATGTATTACACTCATAAGAAAGGTGAAGTTACATAATGTTTTACAGGTCCTTAAGTTTATGTGCAAATATATGATCTTTTCAAGATTATGGAGTCCATTGGATAAGCAACATTTGTCTGAAATGTCTGTATCTATCTATCCATTTATGTTAACTGATGACAAAACACTTTACTTCAGGCCTCATTTTCCATTTCTGACCATATGCTGGGGGCCTGTCACTATGCCAAGCAAATTAAACACACCTTTAATATATGATGTCTTCGCATGCTATTCAGGTGTTCTTTGCTTTGAAATACTTCATGCTATGTTGTGGATTAATAATAATGCCTTTCATTTTTCTTTCTACATGAAATATTAACATATTTCAGAATTAAATAATTTCGTCAGAATTAAGTTTTGAGATCTTACTTTAAACTTCACTAATGTTTAACTATGATGAGGAGATAATAGTTGGACACATCTAAATGTATAAAAACCATAGCTTATGTCATTCTTATCTTTGTCATCATTTTTAGCAAATATATAAAACATTCTGTAAGTTAAAACTAATAATAAGAACTATCAAGGAGGCTCAAATTCTTCCTTATTTACTTCCTGGTTCAAAATAAAACTGGGAGGATAAATCAAGAAGTGCAAATCGTCACTTTTTAAATTCATTTGTAAATAAATATTTATGTTTAACCAAAATAGTACCTGCACATGTTTCAGTATCAAATACTACAGAGAAATGTCGCATGTCTTTGATCCTTTTAATAGTTGCCTCTGCAATACATTATATAGTTCAGTCAAATCATTTCTACCAGAAAAAAATCTTTCTATTGTTTTACCTGTTGAGAGCTTCCTTCCAAATTGTTCTCTACTTCTGGTTCATCTTTCTGTGGTCTATTTTAATCCTTGCATTTATAAAGGATATTAATGTTCCTATCTGGTCTTTCATCTTAAATCCTCACTAGGCTGACCTCTACTTTCCACCCAAACACCATAACCAAGCCTTTGGTTCATTTATATATTAAAGTGTAAAGACTGTATTGGCAATACTCAATACCTGATCACATTGAGTACTAGGAGTAATTTTTATTTTTGAGTCCAAGTCACAGATCCAAAAGGGAAAGGGAATGTTCCTTGGAAAACAAATGGAAAACAAATGAAACATGTTTTTATTTTTCATTTCTAATAGTCATTAACATTGTTCTATGCATCAATAATTTACTATTAGTTTTGTACTATTTTTTATATTAGTTTTATAATATTTTTGAATTAGCTTCTTGTTTTTGTTGTAACAACTTAGCACTCATTTAGTGGCTTAGAGCAATAATAATTTATTATTATACAGTTCTGGAGGTAAGAAGTCTGACATGGGTCTCACAGAGCTAAAATCAAGGTGTCAGAGGGGCTGCTTTACTCTGTGGAGGCTCTAGGGCACAATTTGTCGCTTTGCCTTTGTCAGCTTCCATGGGTCTTCAACATTTTGTGGGTCAGGTCCACTTTCCCCACTATGAAAATAAGCACTGGCTGGTGGTGGTGGTGGTGGGGGTCCCTCACAGTGCAAGTCTCTGGGGTGGATTCTATCTTCACATCACATTTTGGATTACACTGTGTTCTACTTCTTTCAGAGACTCTTAGGTTATTTTTGTATCAAACAGATAAACTAATTTAAAATAATCTTGATTTGAGGTCAACTGATTTATAATCTTAATACACTTCTGCCACTTAACATAAAATATTCAAAGATTTCAGGGATTTAAACAAGGACTGTAGGCCATGGCAGGAGCAGGCAACACTTTTCTAGCTATCACACGTTTATTTTGCCTGATATTTTAAATCTCTTTTATCTTTCATTAATGTTAGAATTTGTTGTATAATCAAGATCTTCCAAATCCTATTCACCTGATCTATCATATATTTTTATAAAAAATAGTTTTAGAACTATCCTTTCTGTGGCTCTTGAATATCACTCTACTCATATTATAATAATGAATTAAAGATGCCCCACAGTGTGAAGTATTGTCTCAGGGACAAAACTTCCTAAAAGGAGGTAAGATTTGATTAAGTTGAATGAAGTAATTAAGAAAAGCCTATCAAAGCTTGTGATTCTTTGAAGAGTTACATATAGGAATATAAATCCAAATGAAAAATAAAGGTATCCATTCCTGAAAAAGCAGTCTGCTCTTCACAAGGTCAGAGTCGGATCACATAATTTTGAAGGGATCAAATTGTATTTGAGTTGCCTAGTCTCAGAGAATGCTCTCCATACCTAATCATAAATCACTGGATTAATCTCTAATCTGTACCCTCACGATTCTTCAAGCAATCTTATGTTTTATCCAGTTTGATCACAGACAAGTTGCTGCACTTCTGAAAAAATGTAAACGAGCCGAGTCCAATGGTGCACACCAATAATCCTATCGGCTCAAAGGTTGACGCAGGAGGATCACAAGTTCAAAGCCAGCCTCAGTAATTTAGCAAGACCCTAAGCAGTTTAGTGAGCTCCTGTCTCAAAATAAAAAATAAAGAGGACTGGGGGACATGTGAAGGCACTGTCCAAAAATCCCAAATAAAACTCTGGGTCTTTTTGAAATAAAGACAAAGGATTTATTCTGGCCAGGGCCATGGGAGCAGAAAGCAGACAGTCCTGCAGCCCAAGACACTGAACTCCGGTACGGGGGATACTTAAAAACGGAAAACCACAAAGAAGCAGGGCGGGAGAGGCAAGTACAATTACAAGACATTTCATAAAGTGTCACCAAGTTCTCAGAATTGCTACATCCCCTACTCATTCAAGAAGTAAGCTAGTCCCAGGCACGATGGCGCAAGCCTGTAATCCCAGCACTTTGGGAGGCTGAGACAGGAGAATCGTGAGTTCAAAGCCAGCCTCAGTAACAGCAAGGCACTAAGCAACTCAGTGAGACCCCGTCTCTACATAAAACACAAAACAGGGCTGGGGATGTGGCTCTGTGGTTGAGTACCCCTGAGTTCAATCCCTGGTACCAAAAAAAAAAAGAAGTAAGCTAGCATCAGCTCTATAGTTTAAAGACATTGTGGCCAGGGTGCAAGTGGGTGGGTGTTTCAGTTTCTAAGCATGTGGGCTCTTACAGGAAGGGGGGCCAATTTTGCACAGGGTGAGATGTCTGAGCAGAATGGGGTCAGCCTGACTTAACTTTCAAATCAGCCCATAACAGATATGGCTCAGTGGTTAAGCAACCCTGGGTTTAATCCACGGTACAGTTAAAAAAAGAAAGAAAGAAAGAAAGAAAGAAAGAAAGAAAGAAAGAAAGAAAGAAAGAAAGAAAGAAAGAAAGAAAGAAAGAAAGAAAGAAAGAAAGAAAGAAAAGAAAGAAGACTGGGATGGGATATAATTTGAGCATTTCATTTGAGGGTGGTATTTTCTTCAGCTTGTTAACTGTACTTAGTTGACTATCAGTCTCCTCAGACCTGCAAATTCTGGTATAATATAAAATAATTTAAGTAGTTTTAAACAATTTTAATCTAATTACACATTTCTCACTTGCCTTTTGACCTTTGCCACTGCAATGAATACTTTAAAGCAAAGTCACAAAGCAGAGTGGAGATATATGATGAGTCATAGCTTGCTCTCTACAAATGGAAAATAACAGTTATTTCTCAGCCACAGAGAAATCATTTCTACTGTTGATTTAGGTTTCCAAAGTCCATCTCCTATCGGGAAACAAAATGTGAGTTCAATTTTGAGAATGGCTTCTGAGAGCTTTCTGAAGCTTTTCTACATGAGCTAGGGATTCCATTGAAATTTTTGTAAAAATACATAAGAGGAAAATAAAATGGATTTCCAAATTGTGGAAAGGAATACGACTAGATTTGTGAGTCAACCCAACTGCCTTTAAATCTACTTCTGGGGCTTTGAGGGCTGAAGTTTAACCTCTATCACCTTAGCTTGCTTGAACCAAGCAATTCTACATTTCCATTCACTATTCTAACTGCTCTCAGGAAAGATCGTAAAATACATTCCCTTTTTCTTAAAATACTGGTGTCCTGCTACAGAATATTACTCTATAGTAAGGTCACTTTCCTTTCTTTGTTTCTTTTCTTTTTTATTTGCGAAGTGTGCTAAGCAATTTCTGTACATGTACAGACACCTTGTGCATACACAAATTTACACACACAGCTCAGGTCTTTAGAAGTGGAGGAAAGAAAACATTATCATTTGGACTTTGCATTTCCTTTTGGCATTCTTTTCCAATGAGAGTTTTCCTTGTTTATGTGCTAAATTCAGTTAAATTTATTTTTCTACCCGAGTGTAGGTTCACATTTATTTTCTCCCAGCATCCTAGTGCAAGTCAACTACAGTGAAGATGGACTTATCTTGTCAAAAATTGTAACATTAAATTACTCTAGGAAAACATGCAGGTGCAAAACATGTTGTTTTTTCATGCAAATTCTGGGATTCAAATCCAAACACAACTCATTGCATATTACCACAAAGACTAAAAATAAAGCTCATGCATTGAAGATTGTCTGTGTGTATGTGTGTGTGTGTGCGCACGCACGCACGCGTGCATGTTTAGATTCAACTCAGTTGAAGGCGTTGCTTCTAGATAGGAATAGAAATGTCTAACATTTTTAATGTCCTAGATCTTGATAATTTGCATACTAACCATTTCCAAGAGTACATTTAATGTCAGTAAAGTATATATGTTTTCTAAAGTCAGAATATGAAAGCCAATCAATTATATTTAGCAATAAAAACTCTGACAAATGTTATTATAAAGATAATTTATACAAAGAGTAGTAGGTTATTCTTTTAGAATGTCATTGATTTCTTTTTTAAAGCTTCTCTGTAAAATGAAAAAAGTATTTTCAATCCTTGTGAAATTCTGAGAAGAAAACAGCAAAAGTACATGTATTACTGGTCATCATATTATTAATGCCATTTCATCAAAAAACATTGGGACATCTCACCATGTACTTCTTTTTCTGTATAACATAAGAATGTCCGACATTAATGATGTGAAACTTGCCTTCAGAAACTCAAGATTTAGAAAAAATTTCTAGCTTTATATCTATCTAACTGCACATTACACACACACACACACACACACACACACACACACACACAAAAAAAAAAAAAAAAAAATACCCAGAGAGATTTGCTTTGCAGTTCCAAGGAATTTAATCCTAGTGTAGCCTTCATGTCATCTACTGTGGGCAGATACTTCAGCCCAAAGTTAAATAAGGAAACTTAACAAAGGGTTTTTGTTTGTTTGCTTGTTTGTTATGTTTTTCCCCACCTCATGTGATAACTTCATGATCTCTCTCAGGAAACAGTAGTAGTAAACTGGGAGAGAAAGTCAGTGGGCTCTTCACAACTCAAAACAGAGAATAGCAAAAGGAAAAGTCACAGTAGTAAATGTTTAAATGAGAGATGTATGTGTGTGCATGTGTGTGTGTCTGAATTTGCAAAAGATAAAACTGTGTAACTGTAAAAGAAGGAGAAAGAAGCATTGCATTGAAGTCTCTTCCAAACTCCCAGGATATAAAGATCTCAATAAAATATATTTTCTGGTTACATGAAACTAGTTTTATCATCTTACATTTTTTTTGTTGTTGTTTTCTTCAGATTTTAGACTTCTGAGTTTCTACATTAAAAAAAGTTAAAATAAAGCCAAATAAATAGCAAAAATCATACTTATTCCAAAAAATGAGAAGATGGCATAGTAAGGAATTGTGATTATTCTCATTTTCTGCCCCTGAAGTCAATAAAGTAACACAGAAATAAAAACAAATAAATTGAACCAATAGGAATAAAACAAAATTCTGTCAATTGTAATGAGAAAGTAAACTGAACAACTAGAATGACAAAATTACTCAGGATGCAGTACAAAGAAATAAAACTATGGAATTTATGAAATAATGTTAAGAGCTGTGGGGAAAAGAATGAGAAGCTTCAAAATAAAGTCTCAAGGAGAACACCAAGGGTATGTGAGGGAGACAACATTAAAAGAAATATTAATGATAAATTTTCCCAAATTTGATATAGTAAGTTCATAATCATCAGATTGAGGAAAAACACTAGATCTTATGGAAGGCTAAATAAAATGAATCCTCAGAGAGAAACTACAGAATATCACAAACAAAGAAACAAACTTTATAAAGACAAAAAAAAAAGATATATAACCTTCAAAAATTAAAGAAGAACATAAAGAAGCAAAGAGAATAATAATAAAATGAAAAATCAGACTTCCAAACAGTCCCAAAAATATATTTCAAAGGTAATACCAAAGAATTAAAGGGAAAAACCAACTTATTGAAGAATCTGTTCATAAATTTTCCTTGTACATGTGAAGCAAATTAAATGTAACATTCAGATAAAATTCAGAAATATTTTTTCCAATAGAAATTTTGTAAAAGAACTGTGAAATATATACTTTAATTGTAAGGAATTTGATTAAAAATTACAAGAAGAGGCTATCAGGAACAATGGCAATTTATTGTTCAAATAAAATGGAGCATTTATAAAAATTTCCTTACCCTATTGCAAAGAAAGAGGTGTAGATATATACTATGTGCATATAATATAATTATATTGAAAATAGAGGGAAAACCACCTATAAGTTATGTAAATCATTTGAGAACTTACAAAAGGAAACTGCTCATTGATTAAATGGTTAATGAAAAAAATCATATATCATATTTAAAACATACTAATATCACATACAAAACATTTAAAAAACTCATAAGATAAAATAACCCATTATGTAGAGAGGATTTATAGTCAAATATTATATCAAAGAACAAGGAAGAATAAATATTTATTGACAAATCATTCAACATGTAAATGATAAAACAAATCAAATAATAATTCTGAAGGTACTACATATGTATCAGAGCAAAACATATGACAATATTAAAAATAGCACTTGAACGCATCAACAAAATTAAAAGCTGTTTCATTGGATAAATGAATAAAATAAATAATAATACAGTAGTCATTGATAAAAGGAAAAATAGAACTGAATAGAGGGACATTCATACAGACCTGCACAGATTACTTTTAATTTTGTAAGTAAAACATAAGCAATCTAAATGGAGAATAACTGTGTATATCTGTCTCCAAAATATATTCAAAGACAGTATGGTAAAGAAAATAGGCCAAAAAGTAGTCATTCATTGTGTAACAAGTTAAAAAAAAGTAACAGTTGCCAACATATGGATATTTTTACACTTCCTATAAGTAGATAAAAACTATTTTGCTAACTGTTTTAGAAAACAGTCTCACAGTGAATTTTATGTAGATGATATTATCATGAAATCCAAATTCTATGAGATCAGAAAAACGAAACCAGCTGTCATTTGTATGCATTATGACTTTCATTTTAGAAACATGTAGCAAGATATACAAATAATAATTTAAATAAAAGAAATTGTTAACTGCCTACCTATTTCATAAAATTGTTGAGCACTGAGTCTGTTTAATACTAGCAACTAATTGAACAACTTCCTAAAACCAGATAATTCCATTAAGGTAGAAGCAAAGTCCATATGATAACTAGGAAAAAAAAAATTATAAAATATTTGATTGTAGGAAGAAAGTTATAAACCAAAATACATAACTCAGATTTTAAAATATATAAATTGAAATACATTATTTCTGGATAATAATAGCAAATGTAACAAAAATTGTGATTTTTGTTACAAAACAATCTATAAATTCAATCTTATTAAATTAAAAATTCTAAAACAGCTTTTATTAAACTTATCTAGCTGATATTAAAATGTATATTGATCTCTAAGGAATTGTTTTAAAATGTAATTTTGAAAAGATAAAAAATTGTAAATATTCCTTGTTATCAAATTTTGCAGTAATACTGTAATAACGATAGTTGTTATTGGAAAGTGAGAGAAAATAGATCAACGAAACATGGAACAAAATAGTAAACTAATTAAAGGATTCTAGAATAACTTGTTAACTTCATGTAAAAAATATCAAATATTATCCAAAACAGCCATATATAAAATAAACCACAAATTAATACATTAGGTTTAAATTGTAAAATTGTATGACTTTAAGATTATATATATAATATATGATTATATATGTAATATTTATGAGGAAGATAACTGTATAAGAAATATGCGATATCAAATATTATAAAGAATAAAGCCAGGCGCGGTGGCTCACGCTTGTAATTCCAGTACTTTGGGAGGCTGAGACAGGAGAATCGCAAGTTCAAAGCCAGCCTCAGCAACGGCGAGGTGCTAAGCAACTCAGTGAGACCTTGTCTCTACATAAAACACAAAATGGGGCTGGTGATGTGGCTCAGTGGTTGAGTACCCCTGGGTTCAATCCACAGTATCAAAAAAAAAATTATAAAGAATAGATCATTGTATTTCAACACAATACAATACATTGGAAGTTATTTGGTTCCCTTAGAGCACTAAAAAGAAAATTTATAAGAAAAACAGGTTTAAGGTGTTTAAAAATAATAATTTGCTAACAAAGGATTAAAATTAATGTATATACATTTAATATTATATATTATGGACCTATAAGTTGAAATCATAGCCTATGATCCAGGAATTTCCTAAATACATACTGTATGGAAATGCTCATATTTGTTAATGAGGACACATGTATAAGTTTCCATTGCATGATAAACACAGCACATCATAAACAGTGTGAACTGTGGAAAGTTATAAAATGCAAGATTATAAATAAAAATAAATTTGTGGAGAATTTCTTTATGTATCAGTAATGATAATCTGAAGCACATGATACACTATAAAATGAAATTTCAAGAGATTATGTCCAAGATTATCACATTTGTGTGAAGTTATTTTAACACTCAAAAACTACTAAATATTATTTCTGGATGTGTGTGTTGTGTGCATATGTGCACATGTGCATGTGTTCAGGATAAAAGAGTAAGATTTTAACCCAACTCCAATAAAATGATAGTAGAGAAATCAGTTACATGAAGTTGCAAGAGAAACTCTCTGGTCAATTATACTATAATATTTTACAACATCTTAACCTTCTTTTACAAATAATAAAAGAAATAGATAAGGATTAAAGTAAATATTCCCAAAGTACGTTCTGTACATTTTAAGATATATCATAAACTGGGTGCGGTGGTGCAAGCCTGTAATCCCAGCACTTAGGGAGGCTGAGACAGGAGAATCGCGAGTTCAAAGCCAGCCTCAGCAATGGCAAGGCACTAAGCAACTCAGTGAGACCCTGTCTCTACATAAAACACAAAATAGGGCTGGGGATGTGACTCAGTGGTCGAGTACCCCTGAGTTCAATCTCCAGCGCAAAAAAAAAAAAAAAAAAAAGATATATCATAAAGAAGGTTTCATTTACCTTAATATTACATGTTTTACTTCTTCCACATTAAATTGTATCATATAGTCCATTATTATTTTAATATTTATTATAAATTTTTCGTACATACTTCTGAAATATTTTCTCTAATATTATATCCTTTTAAATTTGGAAATATTCTATTTTTCTTTGTTTTCTTTAATGTTTGGTGCTGTTTTAATTCTATTATTTGATAAAATAAGAAACCAGCAATTCTACTTTGTTATTTATATTCACCCCTCAATTTATTTACTGAGAAATGCAGTAAATAATGTTGTATCTATTTTCTTCATGTTACTAAGAAATAGTCCCTAATACAGAATAAGGCTGTAGAAAGCATAAAAAGTCAAAAACAAATAATGATATGTAAATTTGTAAAATAAAATGCAAGAAAAAAACATTTAGTCAATAGTCAAGGGCAACATATGATATGATAAAAAGAGCAGGGATTAGTCATAGATACAAATTTTCCCAACTATAACACTTTGACCATATATTTGGACTCAGAATATATTCTTTATAGGTTTGTAGTATAAAATGCAGAATATATTGCTTATAGAACTCAAAAAATAAGTTTAATTTTTCTATTTTCTTTTTAGTTCTTAGTAAATGACTACTGCAAATAAGATCCTAATTTAACTGATAACTTGAAAACTTGCTCAGAGTATTTCTTTTTCCTCTCAGTATGAAAGACAATGGGGTACCAAACACACACAGAAATTCTGTTCTTACAGTTGAATTTTGCTTATTGGAACAGCATCTAGATCTGCTATATTGACCTGATGACCTGCAGAGAGGAAAGAGCTTCAAGTGTTTGGTCTGTGATGGCTCTGCCTGGGTACAGGTTATATCAATTTTTCTGACATTCTGAAACTTTAGGATTACAAAGCAAAGCTTATCAAAGTGGAAAGAAACACAGCCTTGGTTATGGCAGGCAAAAGCTCTCTGTGCACTTCTGGAATATAGGATACACAGTAGATAGAACCTCATAGGCTCGATAGGGAGCAGAACGTGATAGTTTATACCTTGAATGTTCCTCCTGTCTTAACCAGTCTCAATGTAATTGATTATGTCCTCTTGTAACATCCCTCAGATTGTGCAAAAGCTAAAAGAGCAGATATATGGCACCATTTGGAAATTTTCAAAGAAGCAAAATATAACATCCATAAAAAAGATATCACCACAACTTTGTCATATGCTGAGTTTTGTGAGGATTATCTGAGATATATGCTTGGAATATTCACTAATAACTAGATGCACAGTCTGTGAAAATATAAATGAGTCAGACTTTAGACAATTGACAGTAAATGTGGCCATAGGAGACCGTCACTTAAGTAGAATATTAGAGTTGACAGTAGACAACTCAATAACAATGATGTCACTGCTTGGGAACTGATAGGCCTTGGTATTTTGTATGATTTCACTATGGTGAAATGGGATAAAGGTGGTGGTAAGTACACTCACATGTCAGGAAGATGTTTTGGGAGATAGCAATTATAAGATCTATTGAATTGTTTATTGCTGAAGCCATAGATGTGCAATGAAAAGCAGTGAAATGCAGAGGCTGATTACTCAAAAATTAATGGCTAATTGCGAAAGCCAGCAGAGTTTTTTACAGGATGTAAAATATTTTCTGCAATGAGTAGAAATAAACTAAATAATTTAATAGCAAAATAATTTTCAAAGAAATAGTAGATCCCCAAACTAGCTGATCTACTATATTAATGTCAGGGCAATGATTAGGAAGAAATGGGATCTTGAGACTTATGATACAGCAATCAGGGATGGTGCACCCAGGAATCCTGACTATTAAGATACTGACGAATCCTGTCCTGCAGAAGTTAATCATCCCTTCCTGGCATGGATATGCTTTCTAATTGAATGAAGAGGATAGGTGCTACAACTCAAAGGTCCTTCAGGTATAAGTCTTTCTACATGGTGAGAAGATTGATGACTAGTATGAAGTCAGATCACAATTAGGTAGTGAATGTTCTAGGTTTGCTAAAAGGGAAGCACTTTCAGGACATTTCAAATATGTGCTAGCAGGAACATGAGGAGAATTTCTTAAATTCAATATTGAGAGTGTTGAATGAAATCGGGTAAAGCATTAAGTTGAAAAATTTAGGGAGCAACATCAGTAAGATGACAAACTAATAGGTCCTAGATTTTTTCTTCCCACAGAAACAATGATTTAACCACTATTCACAAATAAAAATAGCTGAAAACATCAAAGTACAATTAAGAAACTGTAGTAATCCAATGGAGTGGTAAGACTGAGGATGACTACATCAGAAAGTATAAGAAGCAGTTTGCTTGCACAGCTCAGCACCAAGAACACTAAAGACCCCAAGTTACACTGTGCAGGAAAAGGAGAGAGGAAAGAGACCCTAGCAACTTTCTCTGCCAAGAACTACAGCAGTCTTCGCTGCTACAACAAACCTACATAGACTTGTTACTTCCGATCCCTGCGACATTTTCTGATGCAAAACCCAGCATTTGGAATGGCCTAAACCCATGAGGCTGCAGGCTGTGGAGCCAGAGCTACAATGTATCTCCTGAAACCAATGCCAATACCACCCTGCACCTGGCACTGCCACATACCCACCTAGATATGGCACCAAATACACCACACATGCTAAAACAAGCCTTCCTGTATAGCCCCAGAACCAGGGCCACTATGTAGCTCACACATCCTGTACCTTCACACCTACTTATATATGGGCAAAGACCTTTCTCCACCAAAGACAGTATACAAGGTCTGGAAGAGGTTAACTTGTTTCTATGAATGTCAGAAACTGATAAAAGTCTACAAAGGACACAAAGTATCAGATAAACATGAAGGCACTAAAAAACACAATAAAATTTGGGTAACTGACCTGAAAGAAATGGATGCCTAGCAAATAATTTAAAATTATGTTTTTTAAAGAAACTCAGCCAGCTACATGAGAACACAGATAAACTAGTGAATGAAATGAGGAAAATTATGCATGAACAAAAGGAAAAGTTCACCAAAGAGACAGAAATTATAAAAAAATAATCAAAGAGGAATTCTGGAGCTAAAGAACACAATGATTGATAAAATGCAGATTCAAATAAACAAAGACAACAAAGACAGCAAGCTCAGTGACAGGTCAGTTGAAATTATCTACTCACTCAAATTGGAAGAAAACAAATATAAAAAAATGATAAAGGCCTATTGGATTTAAGAGACACTATTAATAAACCAATATAAAAATTATTGGAATAACAGGAGAAAAATGAGAATGACACAAATGCAAAATAACTTGTAGAGAGGGTTTTTAATGTTCCCAACACAGAGAAATGTGTTTGGGGTGATAACTATGGCTATCATTACACATTGTATGCATGTATTGAAATATCGTATTCTATCCCATAATCACAATTATGTGTCAATTCAAAATAACATCAGTTAAATTTAAAATAAAATAACACACAATTAACTAATTTTAAGGTATTAATGACCTATATGTTCCCCAGTCTCCACAAAGAAACAAAAATATAGATTTAATAAGCCTAAGTATTCTAATTAAATTCAACAGGAAGAAATCTACCCTGATATACATTATAACAGAGTCATAGACATATAACATTTTGATCATTAGTGGACCATACATTGGAGAGTGGCCTCATAAGATTATAATGGAGCTGAAAATATTTTCAATTGCCTAGTGAAATCATAACACTATAGCACAATGTACTATTTGTTTGTAAGGATATTTGTGTAAACAAGTACTTTAATGCCAGTCATACAGAAGTATAGCACTTACAAATATGTGCAGTACACAATACTTGCTGCCGATAATAAATGACTTTGTAGTATACTTTTATTATCAGAGTGTACTTCTACTTACAAAAACATGTATTTACCTTAAAATAGTATGCTATTCTGTACAAGCAGTGGTCAAAATCTTGTGTTTGTTGTGTTTATCCTTAGATCAAAAGGCCATCTTGAGTAATTCATCTAGGTTTGTGTAAATACATTCCTCAGTGTTTGCATAATGATGAAATTGCCTAACAATACACTTCTCAGAACATATCTGTTTTTAAGGGATGCATAGCCATCTGTCAATTTTCTTTTCTCTTTTCTTTTGGAAAAATAAGTGATTTTTTAAAATACATTTTGAAAATAACTTTTATGGAACTAAAATGTAATAATGTTTTCTTATTGATCCATTAATCATTATTTTAAAAGTCTTATAACCGTATTTTAGTGTCACCTTTCAATCTAATCTGGCCACCATAACTTGACCTTGTTTCCCATAGTAGCTTCAATGGTTTCCCCTACTGTTACCAAGTTTTGACTTTCCTATCCTTCGGGTAAATGAGTAGAAACTCTGAGTATCTTATGACAAGAAAATTAACACACTTTACAAGCCATTTCATAAAGTTTTCTATTTCAAAATTTCTACCTTTATTGTTGTTGTGGTGGTTCCTGTCAATCATAGTCAAGGAGGGTTTTGGTACAAAGACAGAAATTCTCTCAGTGAGTTCTTGCTCCAAAGAATTTTGTCTCAATGACAACCCCGTTCAGGTGATTGTCCTCCTTTAGATTAATTTTGTCTAACGAGAATTTTAATAAGCTGGCTTTTTCAGGCAGGCCCAGTTTTCTCTTAAAAAAAAAATAAAAATAGAAAAGAGAAAGAAAACTTCTTTTTGCACAAGATATTCCTTCAATCTGTAATCTTCAGTCTGTTTTTTTATTTCTGTCTAAAAGCTATCAATCATTTACCATCTATCTCATATATTAATTTTTAGCATATTTATTTATTTTCTTATGAACTCCTTATACATCTAATTTATTTTCAACAATGTCCTGCAAATTGTCAAAATAAATGTTCTATTGTTTTCAGTTTTATTTTTTTCTTACTTCAAAAAGGACAATTTCTATTTCTTTATCCATCTGAGTTTTAAAATCTTCTCCATTGTTCTTTCCATAACCCACCCAATGTCTTGGCATTAGTAGGTTTCTCCTATGAACCAATTGAGGGCCCTGGTTTTGTTCTTAACTCGGAGGCCTTTATGTAAGTCTGCATCTTCATAACTTTTACAGATCTGATCATTTGCTTATATCCCACTCCCTACTCAATGTTTTAAACCATAAAATTCTGCAATTATCTTTTTTTTT
>CM053407.1:97236543-97252935 GCA_028644305.1 Xerus rutilus
TTTGCCACACGCACATCAGACAGAGCACTGATCTCCAGGATATATAAAGAGCTCAAAAAACTTAACACCAAAAAAACAAATAATCCAATCAATAAATGGGCTAAGGAGCTGAATAGAAACCTCTCAGAAGATGATGTACAATCTGCAATTATCTTAACTAATCATTTACTCAAAACCAGCTCCTTCTCCTCACTTTCCTTATTTTCTCCAAACTGGCGTTTTCTTTGACCAATTCTTCTTACTCTACTTTGCCTACTCATGTGTTAAACCATGTTGAGTTTATATTACCTTATATCCCAAATTAACTCTTGCTCTCCGTTTTCAATTCCACCTCAAGAACCACTCAGGTGGTTCTCATTTGAATGTCTGTACAGATAATCCATTGTTATATTTAAGGACATTTTGCTGCTAAAATGCTAACATATATACTTTTAGTGATAACAGCTTCTCCATATTAAATTATCAGTTTATTCCTTGAGTAAAGAAAATAGAAGGAAATATTTTTTGAAATATTTTTTCAACTTGTTTCTCCATCATATGGATATACTACAATTGGTTTATAAATTCATCAGTTAATAAATACTTTAAATTGTTTATAATTTTGGGCAGCACTAGACATTTTTGTGTAGACACCAGCTTTTGATTCACTTGGGTAAGTACATATGAAGAAAATGTCTGATTGATATAATCCGGGATTATCATTTAAGACACTCACACTATTGCATTATTACTTGCTCCAAAATGGTGGTTTTAGAATTAAAAGTGATCTAGCGATTCCACATATTTAAACTCACTAGGTATTACTTTTTAGTTAAAATTTGAGACATTATAACAGATTTATAGCAGTATTTCCTTAGATTTAAATGACATTTCCTTAATGACTAACAATTTTGAAAATAAATTATTGTGCTCATTTGCCAGCTTCATATCTGTATTGATAATGTATTGGATTAAATCTTCAGCCCACTTTAAAAAATTATGTTGTTTAACTATATTTAAATCTTGAGATTTAAAAAAATGAATGTTAATATTCTGTTCTATTTGTTACTTAAAAGTGTTTTTTCCTCTTTACTTTTCTCTCTTTCTGAATATTGATTAAATATTTCTTGAGGCATGGAGGTGTGTACCTGTAATCCCAGCCACGTGGGAGACTGAGGCAAGACGATAGTACTTTCAAGGCCAGCCTGGGCAATTTAACAAAATCCTATCCCAAAATAAAGTAAAAAGGGCCAGGAATGTAGCTTAGGTGGGAAAGTGCATGCCTGGCATGGATGAGGTCCTGAGTTCAATCCCCAACTCCAGAAATAAACAATCAAAAATTTGTATATGGAAGTGCAGGGAGAGAAGGAAGGAAGAAAGGGAGAGAGAAAATACTCCAAAATGCTAAGAAGGAGTTATCTCAAGAATAAGGAAAAATATTCAGTACTTTTTAATTTTAATTCTTTTAAATAACTCATATTTCTCTTAATCATTCTTTGTGAAAGATAAATAAATGGTCTAATAATTTTAGAAATATTTAGGGTTGTCAAAAATGTCTATTTTGCTCTAGGTCAAGATGATTTCAAACCACTCTTGTAATACTTAAATAGTCTACAGGTTATGAAAAACGTCATGCATTGTGATTCCTGGTGTATCTGAGCTGTCCTCAATAAACACTAATTGTGTGATCTTGGGAAAGTGATTTGACCTCTTTGTGCTTCACTAACAAAAGTAAATATCTTGCAGGCTTGTTTCCAAATTTGATCAGATAACTTACATGGGCTAGGTAAGTCCCTGCCAAGACTAAAATGATACATGTTAAAACTGATAACAGTAACATGAAAATTTAAAAAATAATTTCTAATATCACCTAAAACATATAAAGGAATGCTTTATTTTCCTTTGTATTCCCTTCACTGTTGGAGGCAGGCTCCCTGGGCCCGGGAGCTGCCCTGCCCTTTCAAGATGGCGACCTGGCTATATGCCAGAAACTTGCAGTAAACAGGTGGACAACTTAAGGAAATGCACAGCATTGGCTGATGGTAACGTCACTGTGCATGCTTGGCTCGTGGGCTATGCCTGCTCTAATACACGCCTGTATTCTGCTCATGCATTCCCCTCATGCTTGATAATGCTATTCCTGCTAATTGGTTGTAACTCTGCTCGGTAATACTTCCTGCTGTATGAAAAAGTATATAGAGGGAGGTTGGGAGGAAGAGAAGAGAAAAAAAGAGAACCAGAAAGGCAATAAGAGCGCTCAACAAGAATAAAGATTGCTTTCTGAGAACAACGGCGTGGTTATTGTCTCCTGCCGGCGGGCGACGATACTTCACATTTTGGTCTAAACGGAAAAGAAATGATCTAATATATGAAAGACCATGATTATGTGGGTAAGTCAAAGCAGGCGTTTTATATCCAGCTCATCCCAACACATTGTATAAAATTTAGTTCTCTCACCCTGACATGAATCAAAGCCTTGCATGTTGAAATATTCCTATGTGATTTGTACACTCCAAAGAGAATAAAAATGAGTTTCCAAGAAATATCTTTGTCATATATCTTGAATCATTGCTTTCCTGTTTAATATAAACATTGATCTAGAAAATGCTGCAATCACAAAAACTCCAAAAAGGAGCAAATCCTCGTGTAAACTGCAGATGAGAGGATCTGATTCTAAAGAAGAAATAGAACAAGAGTCGTGGATAAGCTTTAAGATTCATCACCACGTCTCAAACATTATTACACAGATGGCAGGGAAGATCCATCACACAAAGGTAGAAGGTTTGGAGCAGCTTGATGACAGGGTTTCATAATTTTGTTTATAGTCTTCTGAGTTCCAAACAGAGTTCAGAAGGTTGATTAATTTAATTTTATAAGGTTTTAGGGAAAGAGGTCCTTGGTTGGTTCAGAAGTGAGGCAAAGAAACTTGTATATGGCCATCTAGAATAGAAAAAATGTCAGGAACACCAAATACGTGACTGGCCTAAAGATAATGACGGTTTAGCTCTGGTGTGAGGAAAGCATAAAAGAGGGGGAGTCTTTGTACAGAGGAGAATCTGAGGCAGACCAAGGGGTACTCTCCAGGGTGAGAGTTGAAAGAAGTACTATATGTCAAAGCCACAAATAGGATGTTAAAGATCATTCAGACTGACTTTCAATATCAACTAAACCTCAGTCTGTATAAAATGTGTTAAGACATCTCTCCAAGATCTCACATAATTGATTATGAGGAATAACACTGCTTCATTGACCTGTGCAGACTCAAAGAATAGATGCATTGTGGGCACATGATACATATTGTAAACTCTTGATAAAATAGTATTCTTATTGCTATTTTTATTATATAATATAGTAGAAGTCCTGTGACCAACTTGTCTCCTTCGTAGTGGTAAACAGGCCAGTCCTGAAAATTAGAGGTGACATATATAATCTTGAATATGGCTATTTATTCGAATATTATCTAGAGGTAGATGTCAGTTCCCCTTAAAATGTTTTAATTTTAAAATTTGTCACCTGAGAACAGTTACATAAGACCTTCTCAAAAGGCTGCCTGCTAAAGGACAAGCTCTTCAAGGGCAATAGCAGTAGTACAAAGGTGGCCTGATGAGACCAAACAGAGAGCAGTTCTATTTCAGAGGAGTCAGTATTTGACAAGCATCGAAAGTCCCAACTTGGCTCTGGAATGAGGTCTAATCATTTCCCTGATTGCTTTCTAATAGCTCTGAGATGGAGCCTGGAGGGCTGCTGGCAGGCTTCCCTGCACAGTGGTGTGGAGCAGGCTGTCCAGGTGACAGGGCTCATTCCGGACTCACAAGACACAGGCTCAGCAGAAAGCCCAGCAAAAGGCATACTGGCCAATACGGATCACTTTGCATTTCTTAAGTAAGAGTCCATCATTCTCACCTGTTATCTATTTGTTAGTTTGTTCCTTTCTTTCTTTTGATAATGCATTTCATTTTTCATTCTATTTTCTTCACCAAATTTTTAGCTATCTTTTTTTTTTTATGTGGATTATATCCACTGGCGGTAGTTGTAGATCACAATATGACTTTCAGAGAAATGTAAATAAGTGAGGTTCTTACAAAAATATGAATTAGGGACTCATGTGTGCTGAGTTAGTGCCAAGGTTACACAGTACATTGCTTCTTAGGAAACAAATGTATCTGAGCTTATATGACTTGATTTTACTGAGGGTCTAGAGCAACTTCTGGTAACAGATTCTGTCAGCCATCCTTGACTAGGTGAAAAAAAAACTGCTTCTATGCTTTCATTTTAAATGTACTCCCACAAAGTTGAAAGACCACAGGTCAGTTTCTGAACACCCTGGTTTGAAGAACAATCACTTTCTTTTCAGAAATAAAAGTCTTGATCAAATTTCAAGTGTTCTATTATATGACTGCACTAAAAATCAGACAAAATGGTTTACTTAGCCTAAATATGCATTGTTAGCATTAGTGGCTAATTAATTACTAACTAATTCCATTAATTTAAATGGAGTATTTAATGATATATTCCACTTTTCCAATTATTTGATACTATCAGATGATTAATTTTTTTTACAAAGTTATCAAAAAGTAGAAGAAAAAATTGTTTTCTAAACCATTTCAAAGTCACAGAAATATTTTCTGTTTTAATTTGATATTTTTTATACCCCAAAAAATCAGCAAGAAACAAAAAACTCATAGATTCATTTGTTAAAGGTTTATTTTTCAGACAGCGAGACTACAAAGCTAATTAGAGCCAATTCAAAGTTGTAGCCCTCAACTTGGTTTAACTTACAGATTATACAGCAAAAGAGAACTGTGAGTCAGGCACTATGACATTTTCTCCTTTTGGCCAATGCAAGCAAGCCAACAATACAAAAGTAGAAATTGCAGTTAGCTAAGCCCACCATACGCTCACCCTATGTTTGGGAAATAGATTGTAACACTATTTAGTAAGCATCCTGGGTTTGGCAAGCATCCTGGAGTTGTTTTTTTATCTGAAACTTAGGTCAAGATGACCACGACTCTTTGCAAAAATTAAGTATGTTGATGTTTGGGCTAAAGTTAAAGTGGCTGACTGGGCTAAAGTTAAGGTGGCTGACAGGGCTAAAGTTAAGGTGGCTGACAGCCCAGACAAAATGGAGTTTCTCAAGCTAAGAGTTACCACATTCCCCACTGGTCTTTAACATTTGAGTAAATCCTTACTCACAAGTCTGTTTCTTTTAAATCTTCCTCTGTTAATTGGTCATAATGAGACCTAAGGATTAAAAGCGTTTTTTTTGTTTTGTTTTGTTTTTGTTTTTAAGTTTTTATATTTGTACAGTGGGTTGATGGGGAGAACAAACAGATGAAAGAGTCAATATGAGGAAGAGAGGAAGGGGGACAGTTTGGGGAATCCTGGCTTGGTATCTCATTTGAGTTTTATCTTTAGGGATGCATTGGTGGTCTGGACGGTCCATCTGGAGTTGTCAGAAGCTTCTTCAGGTGGGGCTGATTTTACATGAGTCCAATATTCCCAGGTTGCTTTTCCAGCTACTTTGATTGTCGTAGGCATGCTGAGAATCTTCTGGTAAGGTGCTGTCCAGCGAGGTTCAAGAGTCACAGAAGAAAGTTTTTTTTTAAGGTACAGCAAGTCACCAGTCGATAGGCAGGCAGGCTGGTCAGTTCTTGTTTCTCCTGTCTAGAAACATAAGGGTTAGGAACCTGTAATCTGTACTTTATGTCTGCTTGGATACATTGTAGTACCTGTAAGGAATGAAGGAATTGATTATCAGAGGCATCTATATGGGTAGGGGGTTTAGGAAAGAGAGGAGTAGGCCAGCCATATAGTATTTTATATGGTATAAGTCCTTGTCCGTAGGGGGAATTCCTAATTCTGAGCAGAGTGAAGGGGAGGAGGTCCACCCAGCTTTTGCCAGTCTTTATAGTTAGCTTTGTCAATGTTTTTTTAAGTGTTTTGTTTATCCTTTATACCTGTTCAGAACTCTGAGACCTATAGGCACAATGTAATTTTTAAGTAAATTCTAAAATTGTGGGCATTAGTTGAGATATTTTTGGCTGTGAATGCAGGGCCATTGTTGGACCCAATTGAATGTGGCAATCCAAATCTGGGGATGATCTCATATAATAACTTTTTAACTGTGATTTGAGCTTGGCTTGATATCAGTGAAGTCTATTTCTCAATGTTTTCAAGGAGTTCTTTTACGGTATCTAGGAAAAATTTGTATCTTGTTAGTCTGTTTAGTATTTACTTGGATACAAGTAGGGCATCGGGAGGTAATGGAATTAATATGTTACATCATTTTGGAAACAGATAATGTCTTTGTAGCAGCTCCCATAATTTTGTAATAATAGCCTTTCATCTGGAGTCTTTAGCCAACCAGGGGAATTAGTAGTTATTTCCAGTTTTATTATATAGTCCAAATCTGAAGGGGAGTAGTGAGGCTTCTCTGGAAGCTGAGATTCAGGTATAATGACAATACAGGAAAGGTTCTCCACTGGTCTTAGGGCAACTTCTTTGGCAGTTTGGTCAGCAAAATTGTTGCCTTTCATTTCTGGGGAGTTTACTTTCTGATGAGCTTTACAATGGATAATTGCCACCCCTTTTGGGAGCCAGATAGCCTCCAGGAGGGCAACTATTTCTGGAACATCTTTTATGGTTTTTCCCTCAGATATGAGAAGTCCTCTTTCTTTATATATCATCCCATGGACATGAGCTGTGGCAAAAGCATACCTGCTATCTGTATAAATAGTGATTATTAGATCTTTTCCCAGTCGGAGGGCTTGGGTCAAAGCCATGAGTTCAGCTCTTGTGCTGAGGTCCCTTTATCTAGGGATTGGGGGCCCATTTTACATTATCAGAAGTGACCATTGCAGCTCCAGTGTGTGGAATGCCATCCAGTATGAAAATGCTTCCGTCAGTGTAGTAGGTGGCATCTGTATTATCCCAGGGCTGGTCTCAAAGGTCAGGACGTGGATGTGGGACAACATCTCTAAACAGTCATGGATAGGGATCTCTGGATTTGGATCCGGCAGCAGAGTAGCCAGATTTAAAGTGGTAGCCAGAGTGAATTTGACTCTTTTGGGGTCTGAAATTCATTTTCCAGGAGGGGATTTGAGTAATGTTTCGACTCCATAAGAAGAAGTTACTAAAAGTTCTTGGCCCAAAGTTAATTTATTTGCCTCTTTAGTTAAGAGGGCGGTGGCTGCTGTGGCTCATAGACAATTTGGCCAGTCGGCTGTCACAGGGTCCAGTTTCTTGGATAAGTAAGCTATGGGTCTTTTCCAAGGCCCAAGAGTTTGTGTCAATATTTCCTTTTCAATTCCATTACGTTCTGACACATACAAATAGAAAGGTTTTTGGAGATCTGGAAGGGCTAATGTAGTAGCCTGAGTTAAGTCTTCCTTTAGTTTTTGAAAAGCTGTCTCTTCCTGGTCAGACCAATGGACTTCTTCTCCTTCGCCTTTAGTAGCCTCATATAGGGGTCTGGCTATCTCAGCAAAGTTTATAATCCAAAGTCTACAGTGTCTTGTAGCCCCCCAAAACTCATGAATCTGTCTCTTAGTTTTGGAGTGAGGAATCTGAGTCACATCCTGAATTATTTTCCCTGATAACTATCTTTGGCCTTCAGATAGTATATATCCCAAGTTGACTCATTTTGTATACAGTTGGGCCTTTTTGGTGGACACTCAATAACCCAAAGTCTGTAGAGCATTCAATAAATCTTGAGTGGCCTGAACACAGTCCTGGAAATTTTTTGTAGCCAGGAGTAAATTATCCACATATTGGAGAAGGGTCACTTCAGGGTGGCTTACCTTGTAACTCTGTAAATCCTTGCTGAGTGCTTTATCAAAGAGGGTGAGAGAATTATTGAATCCTTGGAGCAGACTTGTCCAAGTGAGTTATCCTGTATATTCTCCATTTGGGTCAGTCCATTCAAAGGCAAAAATAGGTTGACTTACCTCAGCCAGAGTAAGACTGAAAAATGCATCCTTTAAGTCCAGTACAGTACACACAAAGTAATCTGGAAGAGACTCAACAGAGTATATGGATTAGAAACCGTAGGGTGTATTGTTTCTACTCATTTGTTGACCTCTCGGAGGTCCTGCACTGTGTGATAATCTTTTGTCCCTAGTTTCTGAACTGGCAGTAGAGGAGTATTCCAATTAGACTGACAAGATTTTTAAAATACCTTTTTTAAAGTGTTTATTTATCTGAGAAGGAATTCCCAATAGAGCCTTTCTGTTAATAGGGTACTGTTTTACTTGGATGAGGGTGGCAGAGTTGGCCAGTTGTACAATTATTGGGGGTTGATGTTTTGTCAAACCCGGAGGGTTAAATTCACCACAGACTTCTGGAAGGTTAGAAAGTCTGACAGAAAATCATAATCTGGCAAATAATTGCCCAAATAATCACAGTTCTTGAGGGCTCTTTCCCCTAAGATTTGTTTTTTGTTTTTTTTCCTCTGGTAGTAGTTGATATTTTTCCCCCAGACGACAACTGACAAGAAGAGTAATGGATTTTTCTCCCAGATGGAGTGTAGCTTTTCCCTGGGCAAAGGTTATAGTGGCCCTCAACTTAACATCCAATGTTGTTGTTGTTGTTGTTTTACAATAGGCACATTGATCTTTATCCAAAGGTCAGTTCCTAGGTTTGGTGGGTCCTGTATTTGGTTTAAAATTTTGTGATACAGATGCAGTTAGAAGCACCTTGGCTAATATTTTGGTTTGTCTGTCTTCTGGAAGATATCCATTATTATAGACTCTTTGAGCTATCTCTTCCAATTCGGAGAGGACCTTCCCTTCAAAATTTTCTAATTTCTGGAGTTTACGTTTTATACCTGTGGATGACTGAGACACAAAGGCAAAATTAATAGCTTGCCTATTTTTAGGTGCTTTCAGATCAATTGGAGTATATTGTCTATAGGCCTGTAGGAGGTGTTTGAGGAAAGCACTTGGGGATTCATCTGGTTTCTGGATCATCTTGCTTACCTTGAAAAGATTAATTGGTTTGTGAGCAGCTGCATGGATTCCTCTCATAAAAGTCTGGCAAAATTGGTTTGTGGCCTCCTTATCTTCATCTGAATTTGGATTTCAATCCAGGCAGGGAGGGAAAATGCAGGAGATCCAAACAAGATCATCAGTGGGGGAGGCCATTATGTCCCAAGATGGTTCTTTGGGACTCATGATGGATGCATTTGTGTTCTTCTGAAGTAAAAAGGGTCTGGAGTAGTTGTTGGCAATCATCCCATGTGGGCTGGTGGGTATAAAAGACTGAGTATAAAAGAGAAATGAGATCTTGAGGTTCTTCTGAGAAAGAAATATTTTGATTTTTCAAGTTACAAAGATCACTAGTGGTAAAGGGGACATAAATCATAAAGGGACCCTGTTGGAAGGGCGTTTGTCTCATGGGGAGCAAAGGAGCAGGGTAACATATTTAACATATTTGATATAAAAATAGGACTAATAGTACCATAATTACACTCATGTTATTATATTAATCAAGTTTAGCTTTTAAAGAAAAATCTAGACTCTGTGACATAATACAGTACTTTAAAATAAGTTGTTGTTTAACCATAGTTGTACAAACCTTAATTTTTTTGAGACTTAGTTTCCCCAAGTGATAAAACCTGATCAATACAAGAAAATTATCTTGATAAGAGCAGGACAATGTTTTAGATTTTGTTTTATACCAGTACATTAAAATTGTACTAATCAGAGTCAATTTAATTACAAACATAAACTTTTTGAAATTTACCCTTTACTTATATTTTCTTGTCATTTATGTTGATCTTTTTATCACTTACTCTAAACATTTTTTATCACTTACTTTAAATCCTCTTGTTTCTTTTATCATACTAAGACTTTCATACCCAGAAACACTTTCTTTTTCCTTCCACTGAATACCATATCTAGAATCTTTAATTTATATTTCCCCATCTATTAATTCCTTCTTCTGTTTACATCCCAAAACAATCCTTGTAAATTTATGAATTTATATAAGTTACTCCATTTTAATAATAAAAAATACTTCATGTTATTTACAGTACTCTAATTGAAAATATAGAAATCTATAAATGTTTGTATTGAACCCAAGACACAAAGAAAGGATAACTGACTCCAATTTTTAAATCAAATTAAGTAAGCCTATACTGTGTACACAAATCAGCTGTACAGTGGCTGTCTGCTTTAAGCAGCCAGGGCAGCAGCTCCTTCCAGGAGCAGGGAAGTCTCTGCAACACAGAGATCATAAAGGTAGGTATATGACTGACAAGGTTCTGGCAGCAGCAATACAGAGGCAGATAGCAAATCAATGATTTACATGGCTTAACATCCTAGATAGAGAGTAAACTCAGGTTCCAGCATGGGGGCACCACTTCGATTTTAAGGAGGGAAATTACCTAATCAAAGCCAAACATGGTCCAAGCAAGTAAAACAAAAAATAAACTTTTATGACCTCTTGTTGAATTGGCTTTTAATCTTAAGATAGAATTAGGCTTGTTAGAGAATTACATTGATTTACCATTTATGAAAACACAATGTTTAAGTTAACAGTGTTAGCCATTTTTCCCTTGTAGAAGAAAAGTCCTTTGAACATAGAGAAAGACTTGTGAGTTAAGTAATTTTAAAGACATCCTTACTTTTATCTGTTTACATAATTTAAATCAAACCTTTTAAATCACATGAATTGAAGGTATTTGGATCCATTGTTTTAGGTTTTAACTTATGAATTCTCATTATCTGTGCATTTTTGATATTATGCACATGGTACATACATACAAGTAGACATACAACACATAACACAAATGTGCACACATAATACAATAGTAAAAGCCTTGTAACTTCCTGCAGATGGATTTTCATTGCAATGTTAGATGTTTAAAAACTCCATTGTTAAAAAAAAAAATAGGACTGATCAGAAAAACATTAACCTAGATGTGAAGGATTAAAATCATGAGCTTAAAAAACATAGAACTTAAGAAAAGCAAGAGTCTTAGGGGGGATCTGTTATTATGTCAATCCAGACTTATATATATGGCACATAACTTTCTGAGATCAGAAGTTACTAGGGCTCCATAATCAGCAGCCAGTTTCTGGAATTCCTGAAAATTAGTTAAAAAGCAATCAAGCACAGATGATGAACAAGAGGAAGGTTGCTGTCCCATATTGACCTGTGGAAAGAAGGTGGCGTGCACAGACAAAATTATGCCATATGTAACAAAAAGACAAGAAGACAAAAAAGACCCAATTTGGTCACCACTGAAGTCCAACCAGAAGACCACAATGATGTCTCGTGGGGTCTTGGGACTTGGTGTAAGCCACTGAGTCCAGTCTGACCTAGTCCCCCATTAGGATCGACCCACCTGATTCCTGATGAGATCTGGGCAAACTCGAGAGTGGGGCCTAGGCACTTCTCTTGGGAGCTCTCCCCTACTTTTGGTTTCAGCTAAGACCAAAATTTAGCCAGACAAGTGAATCGCTGAGATGAAAGAATCTCACTGGGGTTCCTGGCCAATGCACCAAAATGTTATACCCAATCAGCGAGAAACAACAAACTCATAGAGTCATTTGTTAAAGGTTTATTTTTCAGACAGCGGGACTGCAAAGCCAATTAGAGCCAATTCAAAATTGTAGCCCTCAACTTGGTTTAACTTACAGATTATACAGCAAAAGAGAACTGTGAGTCAGGCGCTATGACATTTTCTCCTTTTGGCCAATGCAAGCAAGCCAACAATACAGAAGTAGAAATTGCAGTTAGCTAAGCCCACCCTACGCCCACCCTATGTTTGGGAAATAGATTGTAACACTATTTAGTAAGCATCCTGGGTTGGGCAAGCATCCTGGAGTTGTTTTTTATCTGAAACTTAGGTCAAGATGACCACGACTCTTTGCAAAAATTAAGTATGTTGATGTTTGGGCTAAAGTTAAAGTGGCTGACTTGGCTAAAGTTAAGGTGGCTGACAGCTCAGACAAAATGGAGTTTCTCAAGCTAAGAGTTACCACAATTTTCAGCATATATTTAGGGTGTTCAGCAATGTCTACCTCAGATTTTTTTATTACCATATATTTTTAGCAAAAATTGTGGTCTTATGAAAGAGCAGGGTCTTTGTTATTTTTAGCCTTAAGCTGAATCCCATTCCTAGTCTTAATTTTTTAAAATTAAGATATCTGTCTAGTGCAAGATCTCAAATTGTTTGAGTTAACTTCTACCTTGCTATGTAATTTTATCACTGATTCTTATTTAAAGTGGTTATGGGAATTCCTTGAAGTTAAATTTCTAGTTTTATATACACACAATGATATTCTTTTATGAACAGAATCTTCTGTGGACACAGTTTTCTTGTTTTATACCCTCTGAAATTAAAGATGTGAACTCATAGTGAATAATAATTATTATATAAACTTTTCTTTGTGGTTCCTTACTGAAATCAAAGGACCAGGAAAACCTCATTTTGGGATACTTTTATTTAAATAATATGTTAAATAATCCAGTAAATTCATTTATAATAGTATTTTGTTAAATACAATTAGTTTCAACACAATTTATCATATGTGTGAAGCCTAAATAGAGTCTCAGCTACCATGCTATTGATATTTTGCATTATAGGTAAGCAAAAGTCTCTTAGTCAAATTATCATTAGCCAAAATGTTTCTAGACTTCCAAATACCCATGTTGGGGACAAAGTCATGTTCAACAAGTACTAGGATAAAGAACATGACAAAATGAACACCAATGTCCTTCCCCTTCCACCAAAGGGCATTATCAATGTCACCTCCCATGATCCCTGTGTATTTCTCCCACCTCTTTCACTGTCCCTCACAAATCAGAAGAAACCAATTTTGTGAATTCTGTGTCTTTGTTAACTTAATTTTATCCATATATAGTTTCTGGTTTTAACACATTGATTTTCAAAACCTTAGTTATATATGTTTTTATAATTTATAAATGTTAAATCACAAAATATAGATTGTATAATTTTACAGCATTTAAATAAAAAATTGTAACATTAAGTGCATTGAATCATGAGTGTAAAATCTGTAATTTGCTTTATTCCATTAATATTATTTTTTCCTGCAATTCAACAATGTGATTGGACTTTTGATAACAGACTGAACCAGTAGCATTTCCATCCCTCATGGTGCTTTACAAAATAGTGTCTCCTTTCCCTCATGGAGTTTTGTCCAATGGTGGCTGATTGAATGAGTGATGTGTATCTTCTCCACATTGCTCTTGATTCTGTGCCAGTCTCCTTTAAGAGAGGGGTTTTGTATATTAGACTGTAAGCAGTGACATTTATCAGTATTAGCTGGCTTTGTCTGTTTATATGACCAGCATCTGAAGGAGGAACTGTCTTGGTATACATGGAAAAAATTAATTTTCTACAGATAATATTAACTTGCCCTAGATCTTATTGTGGATAAGACAAATCCAGTGCCCTTCAACATAATATGTATCTGGACTTTCCAGTCAAGCCTTGCTCTCATTGTCCCCTTAATTTTGCTAATATTTTGGGAACAAGAAAGAAGACTTCCAGGATATGGTGTTGTACTGTCCTCCTTTCCTTTAGGGAGGATACACCCTTCCAAAGTCTGAGTAGATGTTCATGTTCATGACTCCTGGTATTTCATTCTCATCCTCTCTACTCTCTTCTCCTCACTTCATTCGACGGGCACTGTCCTTACTTGTCCTTACTCTTCTTAATGATGAACACCAGATCCGATTTGCTTCATGTCCTTTATTTCCTCTGTTTCTATTTGACATATTGTTTTTCTAGATCGTTTTTTTCCTCTTTCCCTCACTTAGTGCACACATTTGTTCAATTTATAGAATCATTTCCTATTTAAATTCCCGCCTCATTGCATGACATTCCTGATCTCCTTTTTCTACTCTGTCATTTATTTTTGTTGTTATTGTTAATTTTTTGTTCAGTTTTTCATCCATTTCATTTACCATCTTTTAATATGCAACTTATATGCCTATATTTTGGGGCATATAAATAGTTAATAATATGGTACTCCTTAGGGTGGCTATTCTATTTTGGCCACTGTGTCTTTGGTAAATGGAGTGTTCCTTAATTACTTTTTAATAAAGAATTGAGTAAATATATTAGTTATCAATGGGTCTTTTGAACATGTATGTGAAGATAATAGTTTCACTGCTTATAATTATTGTTCTACTTGTTATTTTCAAATCCTCATGTTTTCTTTCTCTTACTGTCTTATCGAACAATGAATAATCAAGAAGCTAATGACAGAACATGTGTAGTTTCAGATTTTTAAAGATATATCATAACAATATTAAATATGATGCATCCTAGAAATTATACTGTAAATATCCATAATCACACAAAAATAATTCTTTTGTTCCTAGTTTGCTGTGTGACATCATGAATATAAATTGTACACTACTGAATTTTTTCATGCTTCTATATATAATGTATATTTTCTTTTATAATCATTATTGTAACAATGTACAATTTTTATTTCCTGAATGTTACAATCTAAAGAAAATATGTTTATATGTGTATTTTTTACTAAATCAGCAATTGATTTAGTGGTATTTGTGAAGTTTCTTCTGCAATTATCTTTTTTAAAAATAAATTCTGTTTTTTATTAGTTCTTTCTAGTTATACATAAAATTGGGGTTCATTTTAACATAATTATAAAACTATGGAACATGATTTACTATAGTTCAGTCCCCAGGACTTGCCCTTTTCCTCCCCCTGTTCCCTTTCCTCTATTCTACTGTATATTCTGCTATGAAATGATATTTCAAGTTCTATTTTTGAAATAAAAATTTTATAATATAAATTTAAATTTAGGTGGGTTATAAATTTTATGTATACTGTGACTACCTTTTTGCAAACAATTTATGTAAATGTTTTTTTTACATTTATTATCAAATTACATAAGTGGACACAAGTATATACACATTACAAAGAAAATTGGTACAATGTTAACAGTGGTTATCCTGCAATTATCTTTGAAACATTTTATTTATGGTTTTGATGTTTAGATTATTACTTGACTTTTCTCATATATTTTACAATGTTTGCTTAGGATTGTTTTTTTCTTTAAATGTTTAATGACACTCAAAATAGTACATGAGCATGGTACCTTCTTTCTGGGAAGAGTTTAAATTTTAAAGAGTCAGTGCTTTTCATGATTATTGGCCCACTCAGCATTTCAGCTGGGTTTTTAATAATAATTCAGCTTCTTGGATTATTTTTAATATATCACATAACAAATTAAGGCATTTACTCTAGATTTTTTTAAGTCAGTCCAGCGTTGTTCATAGCATTCTCTAATTGTTTTTTCATCTATATTATTTTTACTTATATTCTCCTTTTAAATTCTTTATTATGTGTTATTCTCTCTATCTCTCATTTCTTTTTTCTGCAATTTTTCTTCAAATTTGTTAGTTACTTTCATTTTTTAAAAAAATATTAAAACTTTCATTTACTTTGATAATTTCCTCTTATGTATGTTTTTTCTCTGTTAATTTTCACTGATATTTTTATATTTCTTTACTCGAGTTAATTTAGTTTTTAATTTTTTGAGGCTAGATCATTATATTAAGCCTTTCATCTTTATTAATGAAAGCATTTAAGGAATCTCATTTCCTTCAATGTACTGTCTTAGCAAAATTTCCTAAGTTTTAACCTGGGTGTACAAGGAGCTGAAGTTAACCTATGATACTTTTCAAATAAGAGGTAGCAGCATGAGCCTTTGACATATCCAGATCCAGAGTTCACACCCTTAGTCACTAATCTACACTGTTTATCATCCATCATGTGGAAGTGTTTTCCAAATAATTTTAAAAAAAATTTTTATTAGTTGTTGATTGGATCTTTATTTTATTTGTTTATTTATATGTGGTGCTGAGAATCTAACCCAGTGCCTCATGCATGCTAGACAAGCGCTGAACCACTGGGCCACGACCTCAGCCCTACCAAATAATTTTACAGTACAACCTAATGTGAACATTCAGATCAGAAATTCTTTTTCAAAAAGTAGGTACCTAGTATAGAAGTAGAAATAGGAAATTCTCATTCAATTGTTTCTTCTTTAAGTTCTTTATTAGAATTTTCATTGATATATCCACAATGATAATATATTTTGCAAAAGTTATTCAGTGAAACCCAGTTGGCATTAATTGACAGAATGTGATTTTAATTGGAAATAAAATAATTGAAGTTCATATGGATATTAAAATTAATTTTTCTCCTTATTTTCCCGCTTAAATCATTTATTTAGAAAGATATTGACATTAATATTTTAACATAAAGTTGTTAAACAGAGAGCCATATGTTAAAAATGTTTGGAGAAATTTTCATCCTGAACTATATTTGAATATGAAGAAAATAGCTTTATTTCACATTATACAAGAAAGGAATCTCATTTTGTTACAATGAAAATATACACCTTT
>CM053407.1:97253435-97280811 GCA_028644305.1 Xerus rutilus
ATTTTCCCGCTTAAATCATTTATTTAGAAAGATATTGACATTAATATTTTAACATAAAGTTGTTAAACAGAGAGCCATATGTTAAAAATGTTTGGAGAAATTTTCATCCTGAACTATATTTGAATATGAAGAAAATAGCTTTATTTCACATTATACAAGAAAGGAATCTCATTTTGTTACAATGAAAATATACACCTTTAATATAATTTGCAAGGTCCACAAATCAAAAGGGAAAATCAAATGAACTTCAGATTTGTCCATTCTTATTGACAGTACAGAAAAAAGTCATTTCAATTTATTTTAAAATTCTAGAATGCATCTCTTAAGAGAAATAAGCATCTGCTATGGGGTGCATTATATTCAAAGAGTAGATATACAGATAAATAGATGAAAGTGTGCACTAAATAATTGTTCCCTCATAATTGGAATCTAAACCAAGAGACCACAAAGTCTATAATATTGTTCAAAGCAAAATTATCCAATTAGGTCCTATTTTAAGAACCCTAAGCTGAACTAAAACAGTTTTAACTTAATGCTAGGAAATAGTTTGTCTTTCCTGAGGTGCTGAGTTTCCTTTTCTAATAAGATAACATCCACAAAAAAAAACCCACAACAAATTGTGTGTACATATTTGATTGCCTATCAGAAAACTCAGATGAGATTCTAGCCTCAAGTGAAGAAAGAAAAATCTACTTCTTCCTGTTGGCATGACTTCATTCCCTAGTTTTATTATTTGGGGGATTTTAATAGGTTTACTTTTCTAGGCAAACATGTTTTTTCATTTAAAAAAACAGACAGTGCAAATACTAACTTGAGGAAATTTCTACATCCTCAAACTTTAACTGCAGTTTAGAGCCTTTAAAACTCTCACAATCGTAAATAGAGAGCACAACATCTTAAACAGTGGCCTACCCCTTTCCAACTTAATGCTTAAGATCTATATCTCATTTTTTAAATATATTAAGGGTTCAATTCAATTTGCTTATTATGGACATATTATAGGAAATAAATTATAGAAATAATCATGGTGTGGCCCCTACTCAAAAATATTTCTAGCAGTAGTCAATATAGCAGTCATTTCCGAAAGAGAAGATGGAAAGGAATCTCACTCCTTCAGTGAGTGCAGCAGTCTAAAGGGTAACTGCACATTTGTTTGATGTCATATTGTCTGAGTGTCTTCACAGAAGAATAAGACTTGTAGGAAATCAAAGTTTGAGTGAGAGATCTTACTTTTAGTGTCCAAAATTTTTACAAAGAAAATTAAGTAACCGTTTGCACTTATGTGTTCTACTAAAAGGGACAGAAAGATTCACCTCAGTATGATTTGCTTATTATATAAACTGAGGAGAAAATGACATTAAGTTTACTAAGAACCATTGTTAAAATACATAGCATGTCTGTTATGATTATCATTGCTATTTATAGAATTTGCACAAGAGTTATGGTGCTCTGTGTGTGTGTGTGTGTGTGTGTGTGTGTGTGTTGTGGTATACCAGTGCCTACTAGGCAAACACTATCACTGAGCTACATCCCAGCCCTCATGTTTTGTTTTGTTGTATATAATAAGCACCTGTGAAACCTGGCACCAACTTCTTGCTGAATAAAATTCTTCTTCTCACACACTCTTCAACCTCCTATACTCCAGCCAGTGGGATCCTTTTTCATTCTTGCAGCTTGTTTTGCAACTCCATCCGTTCATCTACAATGCCAGGCATATTGACAATCCAAGCTAAGATTCTTTCAACAATATAATCTTGAAACCCCTCCTGAACCACTTTGAATCCTATATCTGTATATTAGGTTTAGGAGAATAAGCCTGGTTCTTAAGCTCTCAGGTAAATACAGAGACTTATGCATAAATACAAAGTTGCATGAAAACTCCCATTCCGCTATTTGTATGTGAGCCTGTGGCAACTCATATTATAAAACAGACTGTATTTTCAATAATTTTTCAAAGACTAAAGTTAGAAACATAGTTCTACCAGTGACTTATTTCCTATGCCTGCAACAAACTGTGAAATGAAGTGTAAAATCGGATAAATTGTAATGTCCTTTATACCTTTTAATATTGTAGACTCTTAGCGATTTTCCACATTGTTATGAGGACAAGAAGATTTTGAGAGTAGGTGTTTGATGTGTGGAGTCTGAGGTGGAGTGAAGAGAAAGAACTTTGACATTTAAAACACTGTATTTGGTAATGTCACCTATTTTAAATTTGATTACGCATAGGCATTCACTTTGCACATCCAGTGTGCCAAGAGGCAATAGAGTAAAATAGGGGTGATCTGTACTTGGTGGTGCTTTGGTCTATTTGGGGAGCGTCAGGCTTCTGTTCAACCTGTCAGAGTGCAGGATTTCTGGATACTCATGGGCTTGTGAAACACAACATATGCTCACAGTTCCAAAGGCTGAGCAATTGTGACTGCATTAAGTTCTATAAGAAAATGAAAATTTCAAATTAAAAATAATCTTCTCCTTGTCCTCAGTTGACCCGAGAAATAAGAAAAGAAACTGAAGTTTAACATGGGAGTTCAGTGTGTTGATAATTTAGGAGGAAAGACTTAACTATTAACAGAAATTCTCACAGTAAGGCAAATATCTCCCCAGATGGCCTGAAATAATCCTCACACATTTTGGTCTAAAAGCAGGAAGAGCCTGACTCTTGTTTAAGGCTCATCAAGTTAACAGGCCACACTCTCCTTTTGCAAGAAGCAATATCATCAAGTGTTTTTCATAAGGCTGTGCTCACAGGAAAAGCTGGTGAGAGTGGCCAGGGAAAGGGAAGAAGACAAACAAACATGGAATTCCTTCCAAAGTCTCAGCCTGAAGCTTCTGGGGGACTCTGGAGCACAAAATTCCACGTGTAAGAATAGCACAATTCAAGAAAAGAGAGCTAAGTGATCGTATTCTTACACACCTATATCATTGACTAAAGGCTACAGTGACTAGCTGGCTCTCTTAGATCTCCACTCTTTTGAATTGCAAATTCTCTCCAATAAACCTCAGACCCTCCTTTAATGAATTAGCATGCACAGGATACAAGATGCAAAATGACACAAAATCTGGAGAAGGAACTCACAGATTGGTCAAAAGAAACCCAAAGAGATTTAGGTGAATTGCCAGGAAGATTGCTGCTAATATCCAGTCACAGACCATTTGACACTTCATATATATTGTTAGCATAAATGAATAAATCCAGGATCTGAAACTTGTGTTGGAAAGTTAAGTATCCAGGATGCTTAATTTAATGTGTTAATTTGGCTGGTCACAGAGTGTCTAGATATTTGTGCAAGTATTATTCTGTGTGTTTCTATTAGGGCATTTTTATGAAACTAACATTTAAATAGGTAAACTGAACACATTGGCTTGTCTAATGTGGGTGGGCTTGATACAATCTGTTGCAGACTCAAATAAAACAAAGGATGACCCTCCTCCAATAAGATGAAATTCTTTCTAACTGAAAACCTTTGATCTGTTATACTGACCTTTTCCTTGCTTTATGTTTGAACTGGAACATTGGCTCTTTTGGGATGAGTCTGTAAAGAAATCAAAAAGAGACACAGAGGCAGGTGCAGTGGCTAAGAAGAAAGGCTACTTATCTGAGCTGCCAGCTTTATTTATATCAATATATTACTTTAGGTCACTGGCATCATTAGTACATTATTGTTCATTGTACCATTAGGCAGGTTGCAGAATCAGCAACATTATGCAGCTTATTTATCAGTTACAATATGCAATGTAAGGAGCTTTGTGTAGCTCTTAAGAAAGTCCATTGTTTGAAGTTACCATTAGGCTGGGCAAGTTCAGGAACATCTGAGCTAGGTGAAACATTGTAGTTATCTAGATAGCAAGTTTCTTTAGTCCCAGGAGCTGTGTGCCTGAGATCAAGTTCCAGGCTGATAAGACTCTAGCACAGAGCCTCCTCATGGAGAGCATTATCACAGCAGCTAGGTATCATGCATCTTTACATGTATTATCTTATTAGTTCCTGGGAGAAACTGCAGAATTTTCCAATTTTGGAAAACAAAATGCCTGTTATTTCCCCGGAGTTTGTTCACCAGAGGAAATTCACTGTCTTGTACATTTCCTTGGCCAGAACCCTTACATGAGCCTGAGGGCCCTCAGATTAGAACTATGCCACTGGCTTTTCTAGTTGTTAGGCCCTGAACTCAGAATGCAACTATATTGTTGGGTTTCCTGTGTTTCCAGTTTTCAGTGGAGATCTGAAGACTTTGAGATTAGCTAGCTTCCATAATCATCTAAGATAATTCCTTATAAGAAATCTCTAAGCCAATTACTTATTTTCTGAAAATACACATAAACACACACACACACACACACACATACACACCCATATCCTTTTGGTTTTGTAACTATGGAGAACTATGATGAATATAGTGCATGCCAATGGTAAATCTCCAGCATAGTTTTTGTTACTCTCATTGAGGTCAAGTGTATATCTTCCTTTGTCTGGGTTTAAATAAAAATAAAAGACAAACATTCCACAGTTTTGCATTGATAGATGCTTTAAGAGAGTAATTTTCTTAACCATGTTGGTGATAAGACAAAAGTCAAACTATCTAAGAAGAAATTGTATTATTTCTTAGGTTCACTATTTCCCAGTGAACCTTGGATTTCTTATCCAAGATCCATGGAAAGGGGGAAGATGTTTTTTAAGTCACCTTTTTAAATGTTGTTATGGTTTAGATGTGAGGTGTCCCCCAAAAGCTCATGTGTGAGACAATGCAAGAAGGTTCAGGGGAGAAATGATTGGGTTGTAAGAATCTTAACCTAATTAGTAAATTAGGTTAGTAAATCCTGATAGGATTAACTGGTAACTGGAGGCAGGTGGGGTGTGGCTGGAGAAAGTGGTTAATTAGGGGTGTGGCTATGGGGTATATATTTTGCATCTGGAAAGTGGAGTCTCTTGTCTGCTTTCTGATCACTGAAATGTGAGCTGCTTCCCCTCACCACCCTCTCCCACCATGATGCTCAGCCTCATCTCAAGCCCCAAGGAACAGAGCTAGACTTCTATGGACTATAAGACCTCTGAAACCGTGAGCCCTCAAATAAACTCTTCCTCCTCTATAATTGTGGTGGTTGGGGCCTTTACTCACAGCAGCAAAAAATCTGACTGAAGCAATTGCTTTGACAAAAAGACCCAACAAGAACAATTTTAGAGGATGAAAAGTTTATTTGGTGCTTATTGTTTCAGAGATCTCAGTCTGTAGGTGGCTGACACCACTGTTCTGGGACCAGTGTGAGCAGAACATCATGGCAGAAAGATGTGAAGAATGGAAACTGCTCAGGGCATGGCAGTCCAGAAGCAGAGAAAGCTCTCCTCATGATAGACAAAATATCATGCCCATAGTGACCAACTTCTTCCAGCCACATTGTGCCTGTCTACAGTTACTACCAAGTTTTGTAATACTCATATTCTAATCATGTTATCTCTGAATGTTCTTGCATTTTCTCATGCATGGGCTTTAGATGGACAGCTCATTTCTAAATCATAACAAAATTGGACATGAAGTGAGTGCTCACAAGCCCCATTTTGTATCATTTCTGTGAACAACTCATGGGGTGTGGAAGATAAGAGGGTATTATCCACCCTAGGAGAAGGAGGAGGTGATGGTAGCAATGAAGGTCTTGCAATTGTACAGATGTCCATAGAAGCAGTGATGGTTATAGAAATTCTCATGGCAGTCACAGGGAGACTTACATGTGGATCTAGTGCTATCCTATCCTCAGGCCAGTGGCAAAGGGAAACAAACTTCCACATTTCATGAACCTTTGAGTGATCAGGAAGATAAAAAATACATTGAAAATTCCATGTATCTGTGTGTATGGAGGGGGGCGTGTTTCAGGGAGCATTTTGAGAGAGGGAGATACCTAAAAGCTGTCAGCAATAACAGGAAAGTTAGACGGAAAGAATCCTTCTCTGTGGTTGTTTTGTTGTTTGTACAACAGAAAAGATGTCAGGTAAGGAATTAGTCTTCTTCACAAGGATAAAAATTTGTGTGGTAGAAACATCTTACTGATGACAGAGTAATATGTTCAAGAAGTCAAGATTATTTATTTATTTTGGCACAAAAAATTCACTAAGTATATTTCGTCAATCAGGAATATTTCCATGGGTAAGTGCCTTGAAGGCTAACTATTTGTAAAGAAGAATTTCTAAGCCTTTCATTCAGCATATTTCCTTTTGGAAAACTGCCATATTTGTAATTTTGTTGTTCTGATGACACTAAAATTTTCCTCTTTTCCTTTATTAAGGATGAAAAAATGTTTCTTCAATAGAAAGCTACTTCTTACAAGGCCTATGTGATTCCTCAGCTCTGTTGCTATTTTGAGTGTAGGCTTTGGAAGTCATATGCTTGTCCATTGTATAGATAGACTCAACTGGTGGAATACTATCAAATATAAGGCCATAAAATGATCCTCTAAACCCATTATGTCTTCTTGGTTTGTCTGCCCAAGTTTTGTTGCTGGTCCTGCTATTGACAATAAAGATGAAGTTATATTGAGCTAAACTCTGACAAATCCCATAGAAACCTTGCCCATCAGTTAACCTATGGACTGAATTTTGTTCTCTTCTCCTGCAACTCAAATTGGCATCCTTAGAAAGACACTAAAGTTAAACAAGTCCCCTGATACCCTGACTTCCCTTTGGAGATCAAATCATGAAAGCAGTTATACTGCTTTCATGGAGATGGAGTGATGGAAATCATTCTCCATCATTTTCAGAATATATGATGTGAATGGTTCTTTCCTTTGAGGGTGTCCTGGGCTACCACTGGGCTAATTCCTTTTGGGTAAATCTCATCAACCTACCTTATTTTTTTTCCTTTGTACACTTTTGTAATAATAAGGTATCAGTTACCTTTTGAAGCTGAAACCTTGCTCATTAAGGAACTTCCTCTTAGTCTTTTCCTCTCTAGTAGGTATACCACTTCATGGATTCTATTACCCGGAGGAGGTAATGAGTAACTAACTGTGTTGAGAAGGAGAGAATGAAGAGATTCAATGAGCCATTCTGTACTGTGCCACTTTGAATAGAAAGAGCTGGAGGAAGAGGACAATAGACATTTCTAGATGTTAGTATTATTCTGTTAAACATCATGCACGATCTAAAAAAAAATCTTATGGATTGTTCTACATTGTAAGCCTAAAGTATTTGTAGTTGTACTTCCAAATTTTTAAATTTTTAATAACCCCTATTATGGCAGCAAAGTGGGACTTTTTTCCTATATGTGGGAAACTTTCTACATATGAAAATCCAACAAGTACAAATTTAAATTCTAAAGCCCAAGCCTAAGATTAAAATTATTATTGTTATTGTAGCACCATAACCCTGTAATCACACATGATCACCTTCAATGTACTATACACAATTTATAATTGTTTTGTTTAAAATCTTTATTTTGAGGTAATAATAGGCTCATATCTCTTTATAAGAAATAAGGTAAATATCTGTTTATATTCCACTTGTACACTTGTGGAATATAAAGAATGCAACCAAATCTGAAATAAGTCTCACAGGCCAAGTTTATAAGACATATTTGAGTAAAAATTCTACAACCTCCCAATAATAATGAGATTTTAGTAATTTACCTCAAGGAAATACTTATGTATCTATAATATTTCTTACTGTATTTATTTGCATACATTATTAAAAACTCTCACAATATTTTAAATATAGAATTCACTGTGTGATCTCAATAAGATTTTTTTTTCATTTTTATTAGTATATTATAGTTACACATAATATTGGGGTTCATTTTGACATAATTATACTGCATGAATGTAATTTGCTCTAGTTAAGTTCCCAATACTTCCTGTTTCCCTTCCCTCCTCCCTCATCCTGTTCTATTTCCTCTAAAGTTTTAAAAAATGCTTCATAGCCTTAGTTTAGTCATTCTATAGTTGGAATATATGAGTAGCTCCAATAATTTAATAGTTTCAATGATTATACTTGACACTCTCTTCTTGACTCAACTTTCATCAACTTTGATCCTAGTCTTTTGTGGACATCCTTCCAAGTCAGGACTTTAACAGAGAATCTTCCTAATGTGACTAGATCATTCAATAGAGAAATTACAATCTTGGACCACTTGTTAAAATTTAGTTGTCCATTGATATATGGATTTATTTTTGAACTCTGGATTTTATTCCATGGATCTATATGTCCACATTTATAACAGTTTTGATATTCTCTAGGTCCCTTTAACTTCTGTATAAATTTAGGAGTAACTTGACAATTTCTGAAACAAAATAAGGTAAACATAACTTTGATGTGAATTCTAGGAGAAATTTGACTATTTGAACAAAAATAAGAAAAGAGTATTTTTAATAGGCATTATATTAAGTCTGTAGATCATTCAGTTAAAAATTGTATTCTAAAAAATATTATTTTTCCAATTTATGAACATTACATATCTTGCCACTCATTATAGAGTAAGGAAATTAATTTAGGTCTTATGTACTTTTATGAAGTAATGTTTTATAGTGTTTGGTATAAGGTCTTGCACTTGTTACATTTAGTCATATTTATTGTTTTTGAAGACATTGTGAGTGAAATTGCTTTCTTAATTTCATTTTCATATTTTTCTTTATTATTATATGAAAATTAAAGTGATTTGTAAATATTAATCTTGTATTCCACAATCCTTTTTAATTTATTTTTTAGTTGCAACAGTTACTAGTAGATTCCTTAGGGTTTTCTATATACAAGATCGTGTCACTGGTGATTATGGACCGATTTACTTCTTCCTTTCTTCTCATATAGGTATCTTTTATTTCCTTCCTTCCTTCCTTCCTTCCTTCTTTCCTTCCTCTTTCTTTTTTAAATTTTTTAATGGCCCTTACTTCAGTTACCAGTAAAATATTGAAAAGACTTGGTGAAAGTGGGTGTGGTGGTTTGGATCTTGAATTTCCCTCAAAGGCCCATGTATTGAAGGTTTAGTCCTGAGCCTGTGGTAGTATTGGGAGGTGGTCAAAACTTTAGTAGATGGGCCAAATGGGAGGAAATTAGGTCACTGAGGCATAAATTGAAGAAGATTTGGGGACACTGGCCCCTCTTGTCTCCTTCTTTCGTTGCTGATGGCTATGAGGTGAACAGCTTCTTAGTCATGTGCTCTTGCTGTGATGTAGTATGCTGTCACAGGCCCAAATCAACAGGGCAAAGTGACCACTGGACTGAAACGCTTGATGATATGAGCTAAAATGAAATTTTCTTCTTTTTAAATTGTTTATTTCAGGTGTTTGTCATAGCAAAAAAAGTTGACTAACACAGTGAGCATCCTGTATTTTTCATTTTAGAGTGAGAAAATTGTAAGAATGTTCACAAAAGGCTAAGATCAAAGACCTAGTTCAGAAGAAAGCTCATTGGAACCTGATTAAAATTTGTTCAAGAAGATAGTGTTTGTCAAGCATAGTTGTTAAAATTATTAAATTATTTAAGCTGTTCAGATATTCTAACTATAGAATTACTAAACTAAGGCTATGAAGCATGTTTTATAAAACTTTAGAGGAAAGGAAATAGGAAGAAGAAAGAATTCATAGAAAGCCTTTGAATAAATTATTTCTATCAATGTGAGGAGGTTATTGGTATTAGTTTGATGAGTACTTCTATTATGAAGATGTGTTGTCTTCTATATATTGAGTTGATTATGTGTTTACTATCTCTTTTTCTATTGTCCTTTATTCTTTTGTAATTAGTTCTATTTACAATGAGTTTTAAAGTAATCAATTTTTGCATATAAATCCAATCTTGCTTTCCTGGGATGAATATCACCTGGTGAGGGTTTCTAATCCCTTTAAAGTGTTATTTCATTCCATTTGTTAGTGTTATGTTAAGGATATGTGAATCAATATACAGAAAAGATATTATGGGATATTTTACACTCATCTGGAAAATTATGTAAATAACAAATATTTTGTCTTTAATTATTTTGTAAAATTGACTAGTAAACCCACTTGGATTTGATCCTTTCTTTGTTGGAAAATAATTAATTACTAATTCAATTTTTACTTCTTAAATGGCTAGAACTCCTTTTCCTTGAGTACATTTCATCAGCTTGTGTTATTTCTAGAATCTGTCTATTATTTTGGTTATCTAAATTGCTGACATAAAATGGCCCTTTCAATTTCTTTATAATTTAAAAAAATATTCTGCATAGTTAGTGTTAAAGGCCCTATTTCATTTTTTGGGGGGTAATAATTTGAATCTTTTCATTTTGGGAATTTATGTAATAGTTGGACAATTTCGTTGACTTCTTCAAAGGCAGGTTTTTGTTTTGCTGATTTCCTGTATTGTTTTATTGTTTTTGAAATGAAAGCTTCTACTCTAATGTTTGATATTTCCTTCATTGTCATGTTTCTGTTTATCTTGTTCTTTTAATTCCAGTGTCTTAAGGGGAGATTGATCTGATATTTTTTGTCATTCTTAATATTGATTGTGCAGCTATAAATTTTCCTTTAGGCATTATTTTATCTGAGTAAATATTTCACATTCACTGCTATATTTATCTCAAAGTGTTTTCTAATTTAATTTTTGACTTATTTGACTGTAATTTATCATATAGAATTATGTGTTATTTAATTTATACTTATTAGCAAATTCTCCAAATTTCCTTTGTAATTTTATTCAGTTGTGATCAGAGAATATATTTTGTATGCTATCAGTCATTTTAAATCATTAGTATTTAGTTCATAGCACAATATACGGTCCATTTATGAAAATATTTAATGTATGGGTAAGACAAGCGTATATTTTGCTATCATTGGGTAAAGTCTTCTGTAGATGGTTGTTTTATGTATTTTATCTGTAATGTTACTTAAGCCTTCTATTTCCTCATTGTGTTTTGTCTAATTGTCTACCTATTCTAAAAGTGATTATATATTTTTCCTTTCTCTTCTGACAGTTTTTCTTCATGTGTTTTGGAAATTTATTTTTAGTTAGTATGTATTTGTAATTATTAACTTTTTGATGAGTTAACATTATGAGATTACAAACTGTTCCTGCTTATCTCTGCTAACATTTTTGTGTAAAATCCATTTTGTCTGATATCATTATAACCACTCCAGATCTTTTGGTTACTTTTAAAAAATGCTGTGACAATTTCATCTTTCTTCATTGTTTCCATTTGAAATTTGCTGTCCTCTGAATTTGTATTTTTCTCTGCCTATTTTCATGTCATTATCTTAAGAAGTCCATGTATAATTTTTTGGTGTGGATATTTGGTTTATGCTACATGGGATTCATTCAGTGTTTTTATTCCTTAGATTTATACTTCTTTCCTCTGCTGGGGAGTTTTAGTCATAATTGGTAGGCATGTTTTTTTTTAAATTCTACCCTTGATTTCCTTTGTTCCTCCACTCTCATTTTGTAAACGTTAACTCTTTCTTTATTGTCCCAAAGTCCCTAAAACTCTACTGACATTTTCTCCTGTCTTTTCCTTTTTTTTTTTCCCTTTACATTGGATAAATTCTCTTGCCTATCTTAAATTTCATTGATTCTATCCTCCATCATTTTTATGGTATTATTGTAATCATCCAGTGATATTTCTTTAGTTTTAGTAATTTTATTTTCTCAGCTCTATAAGTTCCATTTAGCCCTTTTTCCTAATTTACATTTCTTGTCTGAGTTGTTTTAAAAGTTTGTTTCAGAAGAACTGGTAACTGCTTAATGATTTTTTTTTGATGTTGTTGGATGTTTTAAAATCCTCATCCAATAATTCTGACATATGATTATACTTGTATTGGAGTCTTTTGTTTGTTCTACTTCATTTAAATTGTGATTTTAATCACTTATTAATCTTATTAATCACTTGTTACTAAGTTTTAATTGTATACTGATTATTTTAGATATAATATTATGTATCAGAGGAGTCTTCCTGAACTATTTCTTTTAAAGATTCCTCTTAGGGTGGACCATTCAAGACTCATTTTCTGGCGGGTTCTATTGACACCACCTGGTTAAAGTGGAGCACTAATGTCCAGGGTTTCATTGCAGATGGTGAGATGGAAGTTTAGCTATCCGGTCATCCATGCCCACACTTTTAAAGTAGGTCACTTACTTACAATGCCTTATTGACTCTGAATTGAGATGTAAGCTTAGCTTCACTGTGGTCCCTGCTTCTAGTAGAGAGCATGTAGGAATAAGAAGACTGACTTACATCTTTTTGTTGTTGCAAAATTGGGTTGGAAGTTCAGCTTTCTATAGTTCCCTACAGAAATGCGGAGAAGAGGCAGGGAAGTAGAATGCCAGTTAATTTTTCTTCTCACTATTTCATTCTGTTTCATTGATGCCATGAAGGCAGGTGCAGCCCTCTAATGAGTCTCAGCTACCTGAGAACCAAGTGAGGATCCAGAATATTAATGAACCCTGTTTTGCACCACTGTGTTTCATCTCTGCTACAAAATTGGAGTGGACATTGAGTCCTTTGCTATGTCATACTAACACCCTAGGTGGAGGCAAAGTGAAACGATGAGTAGGTTCATTACACAGGACTTTGATCAGACTCATTAATGCCAGGTGCAGGTATAAGCACAGCTCATGGCTGTATTCTGTCACTCCACCTTTGTAAGATAATTGGAACACTGCCTGCTTCCATTAAGCAAGAGATGAATGAGCAGTCCGCATCCTGTCCTGCTGCCATCACCTTGGCAGCAGAAGCAGAGTACCAGTGCCTAATTCTTCTGTGTGTCAGAGAAAGACTGATTTGCTGCTCGGCCTATTGAACCATACCACAGGGAAAATGAAGTACAGTCACTTGCACTACGGATCTGAATGGTGGGATAGAAGATAAGCATTGACTCCACTAAAATTGTGATATATTGGAGAACTATGAGGGAACTGTCATGTTTCTATGGATATGTATTAGAATTGTGTGGGTACTGTGTACTCTGTCCACCTTTTTCTTGATTCTTTGACTAGAGTCAGTAGGCTTTCTCCTGGCTCTTTCTGTTTCTGCCTGTTGGTAGTTCCTGGTTGAAGGCTTTTGCAGTATCTTGTCTAGGATGCAAAATATCCTGAAAACCAAGAACACTCATCCTCCTGTCATTTCTTATGCCCTGAGGTCTCTCAAAAGCCCTTCTTCTTTCTACTTTTAAGGTATTCCCAGGATTGTTTATTGTGCTATATCCAGGTACTTTTAGATGTAAGAGGGAGGACCTGGAAAGAATGGAGCTTCTCTATCTTTGCTAGAGCTAGGAACATATGCCATCCATTCTGTTGGCATCCATCTATATTTCCTCCCTCCACCAACACTGATCCAAAAGCAAGATGGGGTGGCTGCTGCTAGTGTAACTAGATATAATATTAGGGAGAGCGGAAAGCTCTTCCCTGGATTGCCATTGAGGGTGAAATTTAATTCCAATACATAGTTAATGTTTTGTGAATTACATGGAAGTAGACAGTTTTGCTAATAAATTGAACAATTGTGATCTGCATGTGACATGAGATGGTCTATTAGCAAAATTGGTAAAGATGTAATAAGATCTGCTAGAATATTTCCTGAGGCAAGGAAGGAATATCCCCATGGAATAAAATTTAAAGTGAAAGGAGATTCTTTATAAATGGGCAATGAGTTTGTCTTGTTCAACACACCAGTTAAAAATGAATAAAATATTCAACTGGATATAGAGAAAGAACCTGTTAGAAGAAGACTTGTAAGATAACTTTGTAAGAAAAGAATAGGATAAATTAAGAAATTAAATATAATTACCTGTTTCTAGGACACTATGTATTCCATTCATACAAAATAAACAGAACACATTTATACCCTTAAGTAGCTAGGCAAAGTGTTGCTTGCCCATAATTTGAGCTACTTGGAAGGCTGAGGCAGGGAATCAGAAGTCCAAGACTAAACTTGGCAGCTTCCTGAGACCCTATCTCAAAATAAAATAAATAAAAAGAGCTGGGGATATAGTTTAGTGGTAAAGCACCCTGGAATCAATTCCCAGACTGCAAGTTAATTAATTAATTAGCAAAATATTAAAAAGTGAGGTCAATTTAATGAATAACTTGCTTTTTGTTTCAATTAAACAAGATATCCAAATGTTTTGTTTCAAATGAAGTTCTTAAAATATGTCATCCAAGGGATAGGTAAGGGACTTTGAAACCTGAGTAACCAAAACAATTGTTTCAATTTTATTTTTCCACTGTGGAGCTTACCTTAATTTTAATTTATAGATTTATACATTATACTGTGGTCTGAATAATGACTGTTCACTCACTATTTTGCTCTAAAATCAGATATGTAGACTGTCAAGTGAGAATGTCCTCAAGTTTTACAAAAGTGATACATAAAATCTACTTTTTGAATTCCTTGTAGACTGAGTTTTCAACTACAATCCTGAGACTTCCAGTGTTCCAAGAGAGTTCTTTATTTTGATAATAAAGTATTTACTGCTTAAATATATATATGTTTAATATTTGCATATATACACATATGTGAATATATGATCTATTTTGCAGGTTAATGATTACATGCATTTTTCTGTGTTCACATATAGAAAGAAATTTGCAGGGCAAAAAAACCTGTAAAAAAGTCAACAAATAAGTACAACAAATTATTTTCTTAAATGAAAATGTAATGAAATATGATTAATACTTTATATATAAAAATTATGTATATGATATATTGAACATGCATATATCTAAATTAACGTATGTGTATACATATAGTATGATAAATTAACTATAGTCTATTCCAAAAATGTACTTTAGTTTTAATATTTAAAAAGTGGAAAAGAGGAATGTGTACTCAATTTATATGAGACTTGAGGTTTATTCTTTCTAGTATAAAATAATAAACCCTAACCATTTGTTGTCATTACTCATTAGACTTACACAAATCTTATTTGGTTTTACATTATTTTAATGAAACTACATTTCAAAAGTGTGAAAAAGAGGCATCCATGTTTTAAAGTGATTCTCCTAACTTACACAATCACATTTAGGATTTTTCTCCTCTTGCAAATGAAGAGTAAAATATACCTTTGAGCTAATGTTGGAATTTGCCTAGTTTTCAAAAACTTGATGAAAAATTTATAAACATTAAATTATGAATCAGCATCTAAAATGAAGACTTTTGGTAAAATGCTATTTGTTTTTGTATATGTTTGTATGCGATTCAAATGACACATGAGCACACAGAGTTATTGCACCTGTCTCTTTGAAGATATGGTTCATATTGAAATATTTCCAAATCATCTTACAAAGTAAAAGAAAGTCATAATTCATTATATAAATTTTCATGTTTATTAAACAGTAATAGATAAAATCACGCTTTTTTCTCTACAATGTGCAAGATGATCTGTGTGGCTTTTTAAGGGAGAGCTATTGTTAAAGGAGAAATGGAGTCAGTTCTTCGACTGATATGTGGATAGTTGAGATATATTCTAGATCCAGCAACATAACCTTTCCTGCAAACTAACTTCCAACCATTGCTGAAGATGGTCTTTCAAATTACATGAGTGATGGGAGTTTTAGCAACCCCTGCCTGTTGGCGTAATACATGTGCTAATGTGTCCATTGTTACCAGACCACCTACAATAAGTGATAAACAGGATAAAATAGTACAGTTTGTGCCCTAGTTGTTTGCAGTGACCAGACAAGCATTTTCCAGATTCACTTCTGTAGGCATCACATCATCTTACTCCCACTGATATTCCTATGAGTAAAGCCTGTCAGAAGTTTAACTCTCCAATGAATGTGGGAACCAGTTAGAAAAAGTTCAATGGATTTTTCTACCATAAGATTTGTATTCTTTAATATACTAAAGTAATTCCTAAGTCACCAAAAAGGGCCAAATATTTCTACATAAAAGAAATTGGAGAACTTATTTGAGGAAACAAGTATTGTTTTTCTGGAGCTTGCTATTTTTCAAAAGTTACATTGTTTCACTTCTACCATCAAAATGGAACTGGAGAGTGACTCTTGCAATGATCTCAGGTGATAAATCAGAGGCCACAGAAAGCATGAGGGAGACTGCTAAGGGAGAACACTGGGACTTTTCCTCTGACGCATTTGAGGAAAAGTCTCTGGCATTTCCAGGGTTTGGAATAATAGAAATTTTAAATAGGTATCCTTATGTCTGTTAACTACATACATGTATTTTCTTAATTACTCATTCATAATCATTCCTCCTATTTTCTTAGGATTTTTTCTGATAGGATTTTCTCTAGAGGTACTAAATTTTTTCTCATACTCTCACACTTACTATTTGTATCTTCTTAAGTATGTCTCTTATTCGTTCTTATTTTCCACAATGAAGACATTTATAAATCTCATGTATTCAGATATTTTTTTCTGCAAGTTTACTTCTTTTATGTTCAAACTAAAGCCAGTTTCTTCCCAAGGCTACACAGTCATTTGTTATATAAATGCTTTCTTCTTGTATTGTCATGCATTTATGTATTAGATGGAAATAAGCTGCATTATTTATTTTATTTGACTTTTCTTTATTGCTATGTATTATCTACTAGTTAAAACTTATAAAAACAAAGAAAATGACAAGTTCAATGTTTGCTACTATGGTTTTGTATTTTCATTGTATACTTTATTGTACATGAATTTCAGTGATATGCTACTTCATGGTATGAACAGTAGAATTATCATTGAGCTGCCTCCCCAGCTCTTTTTATTTTTTATTTTGAGACAGAGTCTCACTGAATTACCCAGATTGCTCTTGAATTCATAATCCTCCTGCCTTAGCCTCTCAAATTGCTAGGATTATAGACCTATGCCACCATGCCCACTAGAGGATTATTTTCTCCTGTATGAGGGACAAAACCCAGGGCCACATATACACTAGGCAAGCACTATTAAACACTGACCTACACCCAGTTTCTATTTTATTAATTATGTAAATTCATGATAGTTATATCTTTAATCATATTGAAATGATGATTTACATATCTTTCAAAGCTTTTTTCTTGAAAGCAATTTGGTTTTTTACACTTCCAAAACATTCAGTGGAACATAAATTTAGAAGATTTGGTGAGTTTAACTTTTGTTTTGGAATCAAATATCACATCGGGGAGATTGAAATTTTTATTTGCATTATAGGGCCATTCTATTTTTTAGTCTTGTTTATGTTTTCCTAACACTTTCAAGAGGAAGACTGAAATAATTTATCCTATAGATTCCCACCCAAGTGTCAAACTTACAAAATATTTAAAGATATCAAATGCTCATAATAATTAATTAATTGCTATTTAAAGGCTAAGTGATTAATTTCTGAAATTTCTCTTGCATTGAAGATTTTAAAAAAATCTAATACAAATGCATAAATGTGAGGTGACTAAGTCCTCACACTTCAATTACAGATTTCTAATGTTCACCAGCTTTATGGATGATTTGAGAATAAGGCCCTTCATACTGACTTAAGAGGTCTTAAAAACTTTATCTCATGCCAGGTGTGGTAGCGCACACCTCTAATTCCAGCACTTTGGAAGGGGAAGAACTAAGCAATTCAGTGAAACCTCAAGTCTAAATAAAATACAAAATAGGGCTGGGGATATGGCTCAATGGTTGAGTGCCCCTGAGTTCAATCCCGGTACCAAAATCATCATCATCATCATCATCTCACATATCTGCAGAAAAGAGCTTTAATAATTCCATGATAGTTTGGTCAGGTCTGGGCCTATTATTTAACTGAGCTATTGTTCAAAGGCAGTTTTTCTGCCACAACAGCATTACCTCTTATTCTTGTTTGTTCCTGGGTCACTTCCTAGGAGACATCTTTTCACTATTCAGAGAGGAAATTGGGATTCATTTTCATAATGAAATAAATAAAGCTTAATTATAAGTCACAGTAGCTTTAGTAAAATCACAGGATCTAATCAGGCAAGGAGCAGGTATTTATGGAACAACTTTTATGAACTAAGAGTGGAGTTTGGCCTCCATAAAAGTACAAATTGCCTGCTTTAAGAAAAATATGACTGTAACATATAATAATAATAATAACAACAATAATAACAACACAACTATTAAATTGAGAAGTGTTATCAGTAAGTGTAATAGAAGCCAAATTGTCAACGGAATATTCTGTTAAAAGTGATGTTCAAATCTTCCCAAAAGTAAAGAACTTGCGCTGGACCTTGATCCAATTTGCTCAATGGAAAATGTAGATTGTTGAGAAATTATCTGTGATTTTATAGCATACTGAAAAAACCTTTCAGGGATTCTGTCAATGCAGAGAGAGTCATGATATGCTCATGATAAGACTAGAGTCTTCCCAGTAAATTATAGGCCTTTTTCATTTTGTTCTTCTACAATAAAAAAAGATAGGCTACATTTTGATATTAGTGTATCCTATCATTTAGGTGAATGGAAATGTATCACTAGAGCTGGGCCAGATTTCCTGCTGACCGGCAGGAGCACAGGCCAAGTCCCAGAACCACATTCAAGGACCAACGGGAGCCCAGCCAAGGGCAGACCCGAGACTGCTAGCTGCAGGTCACAAGGGAAACTGGACCCAGGGGAAGCACTGCCTACGGGTACCCCTGCAGGAGACCTGGCCTAAGTGAGGCCCAGGAATGCTTCAGTTCGGTGCCAGAGCTCCTGCCAACAAGTGGTAGCACAGGCCAGGGCCCAGGACCACCTTCAAGGACCAGTAGGAGTGGCCAGCCAAGGCCACTCCTACTGCCATCTTGAGTTACCTCCACTAACACCGCCACCATCTTTAGTGGCTAGTATTATCCTGATACCAAAACCAGATAGAGACACATCAAAGAAAGAAAACTTCAGACCAATATCCCTTATGAACATAGATGCAAAAATTCTCAGTAAAATTTTGGCAAATTACATATAAAAACATATTGAAAAGATAGTGCACCATGATCAAGAGGGGTTCATTCCAGGGATGCAAGGTTGGTTCAACATATGGAAATCAATTAACATAATCCATCACATCAATAGACTTAAAGATAAGAGTCATATGATTTTATCAATTGATGTGGAGAAAGCATTTGACAAAATATACCACACTTTTATGTTCATAACACTAGAAAAACTTGGGATAGTAGGAACATACCTCAAATTTGTAAAAGCTATCTATGCTAAACCCAAGGCTAACATCATCCTAAATGGAGAAAAAAATGGAAGCATTCCCTCTAAAATGAGAACAAGATAGGGATGCCCTCTTTCACTACTGCTATTCAAGATAGTCCTTGAATAATTAGTCAGAGCAATTAGACAGACAAAATAAATTGAAAGGGTAAAATAGGAAAAGAAAAACTCAAATTATCATTTTTTGCCAATGACATGATTCTATACTTAGAGGATCCCAAAAATTCCACCAGAAAACTTCTAGAATTAATAAATGAATTTAGCAAAGTATCAAGATATAAAATCAATACTAAAGATCAATTGCATTTCTTTACACCAGTGATAAACTCTCTGAAAGAGAAATTAGGAAAACTACCCCATTCACAATAGCCTCAAACAAAACAAAACAAAACTTGGGAATCAATTTAACGAAAGAGGTGAAAGACCTTTACAATGAAAACTACAGGAAACTAAAGAAAGAAATTGAGCAAGACCTTAGAAGATGGAAAAATCTCCCATGATCTTGGATAGGCACAATCAATATTGTCAAAATGGCCATACTACACAAAGTGCTATATAGATTCAATGTGATTCCAATTAAAATCCCAATGTCTTTCCTTATAGAAATAGAAAAAGCAATCATGAAATTCATTTGGAAGAATAAGAGACCCAGAATAGCCAAGACAATACTTAGCAAGAAGAGTGAAGCAGGAGGCATCACAATACCAGACCTTAAACTATACTACAAAGCTATAGTAACAAAAATGGCATGCTACTGGCACCAAATTAGACATGTGGACCAATGGTACAGAATAGAAGACACAGAGACAAACCCACTTAAACACAGTTATCTTATACTAGACAAAGGTGCCAAACATGTACATTGGAGAAAAGATAGTCTCTTCAACAAATGGTTCTGGGAAAACTGAAAATCCATATGCAGCAAAATGAAATTAAACCCCTATCTCTCACCATGCACAAAATTCAACTTAAAATGGATCAAGGACCTGGAAATTAGACTAGAGACCCTACACCTAATAAAAGGAAATGTAGGCCCAAATCTTCATCATGTTGGACTAGGATCTTACTTCCTTAATAAGAATCCTATAGGGCAAGAATTAAAATCAAGAATCAATAAATGAGATGGATTCAAACTAAGAAGCTTCTTCTCAGCAAAAGAAATAATCAATGAAATGAAAGAGAGCTTACATTCTGGGAACAAATGTTTTCCACATACACACATCAGATAGAGCACTAATCTCCAGGATATATAAAGCAATCAAAAAACTTAACACCAAACAAAAACCCCAAAAAACCCAATCAATAAATGGGCTAAGGAGCTGAACAGATACTTCTCAGAAGATACACAATTGATCAATAGACATATGAACAAAATGCTCAACATCTGTAGCCATTAGAGAAATGCAAATCAAAACTACTCTAGGATTTCATCTCACACCAGTGAGAATGGCAATTATCAAGAATACAAACAACAATAAGTGTTGGCGAGGTTGTGGGGGAAAAGGCATGCTCATACATTGCTGGTGGAACTGCAAATTGGTACAATCAATCTGGAAAGCAGTATGGAGATTCCTTAGAAAACTTGTAATGGAACCACCATTTGACCCAGGTATCCCACTCCTCAGTCTGTACCCAAAGGACTTAAAAACAGCATAATAGAGTGTTGCAGCCACTTCAATTTTTATAGCAGCTAAATTCACAATAGCTGAGCTGTGGAACCAACCTAGATGCCCTTCAATAGATGAATGGATAAAGAAATTGTGGTATATACACACAATGGAATATTACTCAGCAATAAAAGAGAATAAAATTATGGCATTTACAGGTAAATGGATAGAGTTGGAGAATATCAGGCTAAGTGAAGTAAGCCAATCTCAAAAAACCAAATGCCAAATGTTCTTTCTGATAAGTGCATGCTGATCCATAATGGGGGAGGGGACATGAGAAGAATGGAGTAACTGGTCAAAGGGGAGGGAAGGGGGATGAGGCATAGGGACAGTAAAGATGGTGGATTAAAATGAACATCATAGCCCTCGCTTCATGTATGACTGCATATATGATGTGATTCTACATCATGTACAACCAGAGAAATAAAAAGTTGGGCTCCATCTGTGTACAATAAATCAAAATGCATTCTGCTATCAATTATACCTAAGTGGAATAAATAAATAAATAAATAAATAAATCCCTAGAAAGGCAGCTAGATTTGTACAAAGATGTAGTAAATTATATCTTCATGAAGTTATTAAAAATAAAGCACAGTTTTATAAAGTAAGAAAATCAAGGGATATATCCTGAGAGCTATTACTGCCTTTTATGAGTAAAATAGCTCAAATTTTAAAAAGATCTAAATATTCTCATTGTATTTATAATGTAGTGTTGATAAAACTGTTTATATAATTTCTAACTATCTAGAAGAGGCAACTGGACTACTATTAATCCATTAGGTCATCATTGATTAGAACTACTAGAAGCATTGTCATGCTTTTTTATCATGCCTTATAGATTCAGCAAGTCATTCATTATTCATTCAATGTTAACTTGGAAAAAAGTCAAAGAGGCAGAAAGCTGCATATAAACACAACTTTAAATGATTCTGAATGGAAAGAGAAAAATTAGACACAGGGACTCAGACACTCAGCAAAGTTGGACAGTAAATCAAACAAGGCAGGGACAGAGCTCCATAGAACTTGGATTGAGTGAAGTGACTGAGGGGCTAGAGTAAGAGATTTTAATAATCCTCTTAATAACAAAAGAGGACTAGTCACAAAAAAGAGGGTTAACAAACTATGCTTGCATTATTATTTGTATCAGTTATGGGCTGGATTCAGTCCTTCTATAATTCATGTGTTAAATCCTTATCACCAGTACATCTGATTGTGACTATATTTGGACATTGAGATTTTACAGAGGTGGTTATGTAAAAATGAGATTATATGGATGGACCCTTATCCAATACAACTGGTGTTCTTATAATAAGATAATATCACAGCACAAATATGCACAGAGGGAAAATCATGGGAAGACACAGCAAAAAGTTGGCCATCTACAAGCAGTGAAGCAAGGTCTCAGAAGAAACCAACCCTACTAGCACTTGGTCTCAGTTGTCTGTCCTCCAAAACTGTGACAAAATACATTTCTGTTGTGTAGGCCACTCAACCAGTGCTATTTGTTATGACAGCCTTAAAAAACTAATATAATAACATTCTGAAAGTTTTAAATTTTGGATTGTCATGAGTTATAGCACTGTTTAGTATTTAGAATCATACTTTGGCTCCAGATAAAGCAAAAAATCATCTTAAAATAATGTTCTCTATAGTGTGATCCACTGGGTAACAAAATGGATCATCTGGAAATATTCTCTTAAAAGTACATAATGTATTTTTAACACTCAGTCATTGAGACCAACATATCTCTCTATATATTATTTATAATAATGTTATCTTAGGGGTTTCATTTCCCATCAGTTTTCACACACTATCTATGTAGAGTTATGGAAATAATATTGTAGTAGTTTCTGAGCAGTTGAGATATTTTGCTTAAAGGATAGAAATATCCTTTAAGATACAGAGAAAAATTCAGATTACATTTCCTCCATAGGAATTCACTGAAAGTGAGTGTATATACAATTGCATCTTTCCTAAAGAGATGAAATAGCTATGACATAAAAGGTTGATATGGCTCCCTAACATAGAGGTTAAATTTCATATTATTTTCTGAATTAAAAATAAACAAGCAAACACTATAAATTTCAAACAGTAAATTGACCAATTAAAAATATGACCAATTAAAAAATAGTAGTATTATGATGGTTATAAAACTTTCTATAAATGATCTAAGTGAAGGTGAGTCTAGTTAGTTATCCATCCACTTCTCCCCTATTGCTTGTTCCATGTAGTAAATCTCCACAGATATTCACAAGACCCCTTTCCTCCTTGCCTTCAACCTCAAGATGCCTGTGAAAGAATGCCATTGTAAAGAGGCATGCTAATCATGGACGGAAATTTGGCACTATCTAAATCTGTTACTGAATTCTTTACTTTTCAACTAATTATCATGGTATATTTTAGCTTTCCTTTGAAGTTCAGTTAGAGCTTTTGACTGACTCAAGCAGATATTTGCATTTGTGAACTTAATTTCTTTAGATGCAAAAAAATAATCTAAAAATTCACTGTTGATGCACTTTCCTCATGCCCTAGTCTCTGCTGATAGCATTGCTGGAAAGAATCTTTTGTGACTAGTAGATGGGAAGTATATAGAAAGTATGCCATCTCCACAGGACAGACCCTAAAAACCACCATGTTCAAAAACATTTAATCATTAAGTCCCAGCATTTTGTCTAGATTAATAGAGATTGACAAGGGTTTTCTGAGTCATTACTTTAGAATTTCATGTGAACTCTTTATTTGTAGATTCATGAAGTGGACTGTGTCAGACATGTTGTGATATCTATCATGTAGTTTTCTAGAGAGCCATCTTCTAGGTGATGTCTACATAGAGTATTTAAAAGTATATTGTATAATAGCTGATATTGTCATCTCTTTAAAATCACACAGAGATCATCATGCAAAAGTAAGGCATCATGGTAATCAAATGCTAAAAATAAAGCACAGGATTTGGCATACCAGCCTGATGACTGGGTATGCTATGATGTCACTTGAAGTAAAAAAATAGTGAGCATTGAGTGATTTTACTATTCTTTGATAATTTATTTCTATAATTTAATTCATATATTCTTTAAATGATCACCTAATGCTAATATTGTAACTGTCATTTTACAAGATAGGAAATAGCCCTCTGGGAGTTCAAATTCCTTGCCCAGAAGTACTTATTTAAGTACTTAAATCAGAATAAATTCCAGGTCTGTCAGACTACAAAAAGATTTTTCTTTTTCCTTTATTTTTATTTTGTAAAAGTGAAGAAAAGAGATAAGCGCTTTGGAGTTTAGAAACTATAAGAAGAGAGAGCTCCAGGATTCTCAAAAATGAGGAATATCCTGACTCCTATTTCCCTGGAAGATGCAAATTTGGTTAGCTAGGTGTTAATCAGCTTTTAAACATTTTTAAATGTATGAGATATGTGTGCATCCAACCTTTATTAATGTGAACTATCAAAACACTTGCTGCTGTTTTAAATCCTATAAGTACCTATGAAAACTTCTACCCACTATCTATTCTGTCACAAAAATTACCAGGTGGAGTACCTGTAGGTGTTTCACAGCTTATTAAACTATTATTGTGGAACTGTAATTACAACAGATGCACTACAATATCTTGGTTTTGGAAAACAATTTCCCTTAAAACATAAAAGAAGAGCAAACTTTATGTATTTTCTCAGCAATGGCATTTTACTATTAAAATAAAATCCTGTTGGAGGTTCAAAACAAACTTTTCCAACAAAGGTGACAAATGATTATATTATCCATCACTTAAAATAAACATGTTCATATTATAATCACTGCTGAGAAAAGAGTCAGAACCAGAAACACAACATACTAAAAACATCATATATTCTTAGATATTCTTAGGTATGTATTATTTTATAGGTGATGATAATTCAGCCTAATAAGGCAATTGTATAATACCATATACCCACATTCCCAATTAATTTTTTTTCTAGTGGTAACAACCTGCAGCTTATTTTTAAGATGCATATTTTGAGAGCAAACAGGTCATCTGCCTTGATGACACAGAGCAATGTCATCTACTCTGCTGACCAAAAGTATCTGTCAGATTGTTTTTATCTTCCCAGAGAGCAAAGAATATAATGACACGGATTTCAATTTCATAAGAATCTACTGAGCAGTTATTTGCCTAATTGCACATAATATTCAACTCATCTTCAACAACCACACTGAATCTTTTCCAGTATGGGGTGTGGGAAGGCTAATAGATATGATAATTATTATTTTGGGTTGTCACTAATGTGGTGATTCTCTCCTTGTTGAGGTCAGCATGTCTCCCTCACATAGATGATTAAAGAAATCATTTTATATTTTTATGATGCTTACTCTTCCTTTCTAGGTTGTTTCTAAATAGTAGATAATCAAATTATTTCTTCTGACACTTGGAAATATTTTAATATAAAAAATTAAGTATTATCATTTTTATGTTACAAGAAACATCCCTAATTACTTCAATCATTCCATATAAAAATAAAAAAATCTCAAGGGACTGTTTATAATCACATAAAGTAAACATGGTAAAGTTGGAATTGTGGTAAGATTGAAATTTGGAATAAACCAGGAGTAATGGTATTGCAAAGATTAGGTTTCCTCTGAAGTACAGTGGTTTCGCACAAAAAAAAAAATTAAATTTAGGAAATGCACATTTTCAGATTTATCAATATTGAACTGTGTTTTCTTGTGTAAATCAATTTTTCTGGAATTCCAATTTTCATATCTTTAAATTAGAAATAACAGATAAATGAGATTTATATACAGTTTGAATTCCTTTATGTATAGTTAGAAGTAAGAAGTTACATATGAATAAATACTTTTAAAAAACAATAAATGAGTTCTGCTCCAGAGTTCCTGTGGACTACCAAGAGCACAGAGGGCCCAGAGCCGCCCTCAGGAACCTCCAAGGGTGTCCAGCCAAAGGGAGACCAGGGACTGCTACCTCTAGCCACTGGGGAGCCCAATTTCAGGGCAAGAGTTGCTCCAGAGACACCAGTGCGAGGTAGCCCCACCCAAGGGTGACCTGGGCCTGCCTCAATTCCACTCCAGAGTTCCTGAGGACCAACAGAAGCCTCAGAGGGCCTAAATCCACCCTCAGGAAACTCCATGGGTGTCCAACTAAGGTTTTACCAGAGACTGATAGCTATCAGCCACAGAGGAAGGCACACCCAGGGTAAGAGTCACCTACAGAGATCCCAGCATGAAGAGGCCCCACCCAAGTGCACTCTGGGTCCACCTCAGTTCTACTCCAGAGTTCCTGTGGTCAGGCAAGCGGAAAGGCCCAAAACTGCCCTTAGGGAATGCCAGGGGTGCCCAGTTGAAGGCAGACCAGAGCCTGCTAGCCTCCAGCCCCAGAGGAGCTCACACTCACGGTAAGAATTGCACACAGATTCTCCTGCTTGTGATCCTGCCTAAGTGAGACATGGGCCTGCCTCCAGTTCCACTCCAGAGTTCCTGTTCACCAGCAGGAGTGCAAGAGAGGGGCAAAACAACCCTCAGGGGTCACCTAAGGAGCCCAGCCAAGGGCACTCCCACTGCCCTCTAGAGGTACATCCACTACCACTGCCACCAACTTTAGTGGCAGTAGTGGGAACACTGGGGGAACAGAAATAGCTCCATGGTGAGACACAGTAGTAGGGACAATGGAGGAACAGAAGTAGCTCCATGGTGAGACACAGGTAATGTGGAGTGTCAATACAAGATTATAAGATAGAATCCGCATTACCTCAGATTGATATTTCAAGAAAGGAAGATACATAATCAACATGAAAAAATAAGGGAAGAAAGTGTCCCAAATAAACCTGGATACATATGTAACAGAATCCATTGACAGTACAGTTGACGAAATGTCAGAGAAAGAATTCAGAATGTATATAATTAAAGTGATCAGCGAACTAAAGAATGACATAAGTGAAAAATTACAGGCAAAAGTTGATCAATCCAACAAAGAAATAGGAGAGCAAATAAAGGCAACCATTGATCATTCTAACAAAGAGATAAGAGAGCAATTACAAGTAGCAAAAGATTAAGAAAGAGCTAGAGATCATGAAAAAAAAATCAGAAATTTTGAAAAGAAAGAAACAATAAATCAAATAAAAAACTCAATAGAAAGCATCACCAGCAAACTAGATCACCTAGAAGACAGAATCTCAGATAATGAAGACAAGATATACAATCTTGAAAATAAACTTGACCATACAGTGAAGATGGTAAAAAATCATAAACAGAACATATAAGAAATATGGGACAGCATCAAAAGACCAAATCAAGATTTATTGGGATAGAAGAAGGTGCAGAATTTCAAACCAAAGGAATGCACATTCTCTTCAATGAAATAATATCAGAAAATTTCCCAAGTATGAAAAATGAAATGGAAAATCAAATACAAGAGGCTTACAGAACACCAAATGTACAAAATTTCAACAGATTTACACCAAGGAACATTATAATGAAAATTCCCAACATACAGAATAAGGATAGAATTTTAAAGTCCACGCGAGAGAGGAACCAGATTACATACAAGGGGAGACCAATTCGTATCTCAGCAGATTTTTCAACCCAGACCCTAAAAGCCAGGAAATCATGGAATAACATATTCCAAGCCCTAAAAGACAATG
>CM053407.1:97281311-97309548 GCA_028644305.1 Xerus rutilus
GAGATTGTGGGGGAAAAGGCACGCTCATACATTGGAACTGCAAATTGGTACAACCAATCTGGAAAGCAGTATGGAGATTCCTTAGAAAACTTGAAATGGGACCACCATTTGACCCTGCTATCCCATTCCTCGGTCTATACCCAGAAGAATTAAAAAGAGCATACCACAGTGCTGCAGCCACTTCAATTTTTATAGCAGCTCAATTCACAATAGCTAAACTGTGGAACCAACCTAGATGCCCTTCAATAGATAACTGGATAAAGAAACTGTGGTATATATATACAATGGAATATTATTCAGCAATAAAAAAGAATAAAATTATGGCATTTGCAGGTAAATGGATTGAGTTGGAGAATATCATGCTAAGTGAAGTAAACCCATCTCAGAAAACCAAATGCTGAATGTACTCATTGATGCTGATCCATAATGTGGGGAAGGACATGGGAACAATGGTGGAACTCTTTCCACAGGGGTGTAAAGGGGGAGGAGGCATGGGGACAGTAAAGGTGGTGGAATATGATGGTCATCTTAGCCCTAACTTTATGTATGACTGCATATATGTTGTGATTCTATACAACTTACAACTAGAGAATTGATATGTTATCCTCTATCTATGTACAATGAATCAAATTGCACTCTGTTATCATGTAAGCCTAAGGAGAAAAAATAAATAAATTAAATATGGGAAAATAAAAAAAGAAAGAAACAATAAGTGAAATTGAAAAACAAGAATTATAGGAAATTGAAATAAATGCATCAAAGATAATAAGCTTTGCAGGCTGATGCATTGAAAATATAGCCATGATCTCAAGACATATGCATGAACTACGCCATAGTCTCGAACGGAGATGTCTGGTTTGTTATATGTGATTTAAATTGTTTATGGTAACAGAATCCTTTCAAAGGCTGTCTTCTCTGAATTATGTGGAAATGAAAAATATCTTTATTATTGACCATTTCCTTTCAACCAAATGGATCTTCCTTTCTCAATCCACCAAATATCTTTTGTCATCTTCCTTTCAGTTGTTTGTAGCTAATCAGTTGAACAATATTACCTTTTGTTTGTGTTCCTACCTCTTATTGTTGACCTCCTGACCTCTCCTTTTAAATTAAGTTTTTAGAAAACATCATAGTAAGCAGCACACCAACTCCCAAAACATTGCTCAGTTGTCCCCTTAGCTAATGAGAGACATTATTCCAGGGCAGAGCTTGACTTTCAGCAGTAGGAAAACAAATCTTGTCCATGTTCTGCCTATTGACCTTATACAAAGGACTGAATTTGCCTTCACTTAGTAATATTACCTTTCTTTGGATCTTAAGGAAGATTAAAGAATCCCATTTTAACTCCTGGTTAACAAGTATCCTTTTCATTCTTTCCTAAAATCTACTAATTTAAAGTACACTTCTATGTTCTGCTTCAAAGCTTTCTTTATAAGCTCTTTATCTACTACTATCATTTTATAGTTGTCTTACACTATTTCTAAAAAATATTCATAATTTCCTTGTCCATATTTTATTGATACTGACCCTTATGCCAAAATTGCTCAACATTTTCAATTTGATGAATGATTATAGTTAGGTACATTTTCATGTATATTTCAATGACCTTCTACTTTTGTGTCGTCTGTTCTGTATATAAGCATACTCAGCCTGCTTTGCCCTCCTTTTCACTGGTACATCTGTCATAATTGATAAAATCATGGTCACTTACTTATTAAGTACAGTATGCAGGGGAAGTAGTAAAATTGCTTTAACCAACTAAATATTACAATCAGTCATTGTTCTTCCTAAAGTGTCTAGTAATTTGTGAAAATATATTTTCTTCTAATTAGCATATTATTTAATATTTGTTGATGTGTCCATCTTTGAATTACATGTTGATCAATTCAACAGGTATTTATTAAGCATCCATCATATATGCTAAGAACTCTTTGGGACAGTAGATATACAGGAATTTTTATTTATCAAAACCAATAAAAACATCAGGTACAGTGTTACATGCCTATAATCCCAGAAACTCAGGAGCATAAAGCAGGAGGATTACAAATCTTAGGACAGCCTCAGCAACTCATCTAGTCTCTGTCTCAAAATAAAAAATTAAAAAGACTGAATATTAAGTTAGTAATAAAGTTTGCCTAGGTTCAATTCTGAAAGATAGATAAATATCTCTACTCTTATGGAGATAAACAGTAAACAATATAAAGAAATTAAATATGCAATATATAATGATAAATATTATGAAGGAGAGTGCAGATAGGGGAGAAGTGAGATTTAAAATAGGGGAGTCAGGAGAGATCTAATTGAGAAAGTGATATTAGGACAAAACTTTCAAACAAATGAGTCAATGTGCTCTATGGGTACTGGAAGAAGCCTTTTATGCAAGAAATGACAAACACTAAGTCTCTAAAGTGGAAAAAAGTCAGTCCTGTTTAGTGTATCTAGAGAAAAAGATGCAAAAGAGGTAAGGTTAATGAGTTAACAGAATATTTTATTTATTCCTTTGATTTCTGAATGTTCCTGGTGCAATGGTTTGGATCTGGAATATACCTCAAAGGTTTACATATTGAAGGCTTGGTCCCCAAGCCACCAAACTTTTGGGAAGTAATTCAGTTTTACTGATGTCATCAGTGGTTTAATTCACAAGTACATTACTAATTTGATGACATTAGTGGAATATAGTAACAATTTTAATAGGTTGGGCCTAGTTGGAGAATAAAAAGATGCTAGTTCACGAGGAGATCCTCAATAGGTTTCCAAGTGTGTGTCTTGTAAGAGTATTCTTTTGTCCTCAGCCTCCTTCTCTCTCTCCCTCCCTCCCCCACCCTCTCTCTCTGCTTCCCAGCTGCCATGAACAGCTTTCCTCGGTCATGCCCTTTTACATGATGTCTGTCTCACGTCAGTTCCCAAATAAGGGAATAAGTTAACCATGTTCTGAAATCTCAGAAACAGTGATCCCAAATAAATCTTTCCTTCACATTGTTTATGTCAGATATTTTGGTCACAGGGACAAAAAGATGATTAACACAGTAGACCTCATGAAGTATTTTAACTTACACTCTGCATGATATGGGAAGAGCTTAGAGAGATTTTTGTAGAGGAGGGAACCCATTTGACTTTATATTTTTACATAATTTTCTGAACGCAGTGTTGAGAATGTCCTAACCAGGAGATGGGTAAAAGTAAGAAGACAGATAGGATAACCCAGGAAAGGGATACAGGAGACTTGGAAAGATGGAGGCATGCCCAGATATTGGATAGACTATTAAAGTGGAAGCTAGAGGATTTTCTAAATGATTGGGATGCAAATGTGAAAGAAAAAGAGAAATCTAGAATGAGCATAGATTTTTTTTTTTTTTTTAAGAAACTGGAAGAATAGAATGAGCCCTGAATGAATCAGGTGTTTGAGGGGAAGATGATGCAGTTTTGCTTTAGGAATTCCATTTAAATATCTATTAGTCAAAGAAGATTCCATAATTCACGGGGATTGCTACAGTTTGAATCTGGAATGTCCCCCAAAGATCTGTGTGGTAAAGTTTTAAGTAATGGTCTGCATAATGGTCCTTCAATGCTGTCCAAGTCCAATTTCCAAGAACTTGTGAAAATATCACCTAACATACACAAAGGAATTTTGTATATATGATTAAGTTAAAGACCTGAAGGTGAAGGAGTTATCCTGGATTATCTGGAGACATCCAATGTAGTCACGAGAATCCTTATAAGGGGGAGGCAAAAGGCTCTGAGTCAGGGATAGGATGTATAACAACAAAACCAGAATTGGGAGAAATTCCAGGAACAGTCCTTGAGTCAAATGTAGGCTGCCCCTTCAAGCTAGAAAAGACAAGTAATGTATTTTGACCTGAGCCTCCAGAACCAGCCAAACCTATACCTTAACTTTAGATAATACCTCCATAACTGTAAGACTATAAATTTGTGTTGTTTTAAACCACTTAATTTGTGATAATTTTTTATAGCAGCAATAAGAACAAATGCAAGAAACATAATAGTAAATCATAATGCTGATGGGAAAGATTTAGAAGAGAGAAAATTTGAGGATACAGGAAAGACAGTGGGAGACTGCTATAATATGCTCTGAATAAAGAAGAGGGAATGGGGCTTATGCACAGGTAGAGGTATTGTCTTTTCCTACAAATGTTAAGTTTATTCATAATAACTGCACAGAAGGCAGAGTGTAAGGTATCATACTTTGCCAAGAGGATGGAAAAAATACTTGGGGATGTTCTTTTCAGATTGCTCACTTTTTGAAATAAAACAGGAAGCCATCATGACTTATTTAAATATGTGCACAGAGTTTCTAGATTTTTGCATTTAACTAGTGTTAAAACTTGGCCAGTTGAGTATGATAAGGTTTGAAAGGAAAAAGCAGTTTGAACTTGTATGTGTGACCAGTGAAGATAGTACAAGAAAATATTGAGAGAATATGAAAATTTGGTAAAATCTGTGGATCGCAAAGGTTATTTAGAGTTGGCTGCAGAGGCTCCTCAATGAAGAGTGAAGAAACATGAAATTTTACTTTCTTTCATTAGAAATAGAGGAATTATGAGATTTAGAGTTGATGAATATTAGGATATCTCATAACATTTAAGCCTGTGTTGTTTTGCGTTACATTATGATACATTGAAATTTACTCTTATAAAAGATTGTGAATGCACAGAGGAGTAATGGCTAGCCTGTACCCTTCCCAATGCATTGAGTAACTTACACTTGTGTCTCTCTGTTTACTTGTCCATTTTTCATCACACACTAATCATCTGTTCAGATTTTAAGTAGACATGGCCTCTGTGTACTTATTTTAGGAGAGGGGCACAGAAGGAAAGATAAGATTTTAACTGGAAAGTATAAACTTTGAGATTATTAATGTGCTGAGTGAGCAAAAGTCACTCCATTATTGTGACCCAGTAAATGAGAAAAAAACAGCCCAGATATTCAATTCTCAGAGAGGAGAAATAATAAACTTGATGGATTTGAAGCTGAGCTTGTAGGATGAGAATTTCTTTTCAATATGATTATCAACAAAATAGTTAGAATCCAAAAATAGACTAAATGGTAATTGCCACTCTTTGAGTATTTACACTTATTTATATTTTAGATACAAAATCAGGAATGTATATGTTCGTATAACCCAAATATTCTTAATCTATTTTTAAGGTAATGTAATTTTTTTTCTGTCAAATTTCATTTAGAAGGAGCTTGCAAAATAATTTTCTTAGAAGCACCTGGAAACAGAAAATGGTTAATGAAAATTTTAAATGCTCAGATATAAGTCATAAAATATTTAAAAATCTTCATATTCCCATACTCAAAAAAGTTACACAGGCAGGTATGGTAGGGCACAACTTCAATCCCAGCAATTCAAGAAGCTGAGGCAGAAGAATTGTAAGTCAAGGCTAACCTTGGCAACTTAGAGACACCCTGTCTCAAAATGAAAAATAAAAAGGAATGAGGGACCACTAGGGGTGTAGCTCAGTGGTAGAGTGTTTGCTTCACCCATGTGAGGCACCGGGTTCATTCCTCAGCACCACATAAAAAATAAATTAATAAACAAAGATATTATGTGTCTATTTACAACTAAAATTATATTTAAAAAAAGGAATGAGGGTGTTGCCTAGTAGTAGAGTACCCCTGTGTTCAATCCCTAGTACTGGGAAGTGTGAGAGAAAATTACATACACTGGATATGTAAAATACACTCATTAATCTCTGGTAGCATTTGTAAAAATAGGCACTGATACATGTGACCTAAAATATTTACCCTGTGGAATTAAGATTAAAGTGATTAATATTATTTATCATCCTGTATCCACAAAGTAAATGGCTGCCAAGACTTAAGGAATTGAAGGTGTTTCAGATTTCAATACATTTGAATACATATCTATTTTAAAGTAAGGAATTGGTAACCAAGGTAGAGTGCAAAGTTTACCTTCATCTTATACTGGTCATCAAAGGCTGTGTATATTTTTTTTCTTTGTATTTCTGTATTTTCACAGTCTGAAGGAAATTGGAATTCTGGCTTAATTGAAGCACAGCCCTGAAGAAAAGAGAATGTGTTGTGAGTGAGTTCAGAATCATTTAATTCTCCCTTAGAGGAATCATATTCATGTTTTACCATAGCCCATCCTCATTTAAGGGTCAAGCTCTCATTCCTTAAAAATCAGCAACAGCCACAGGTCACATGCATGTAATTTTGCTGCAAGGACAATCCAGCTCTCTATCCTTCTTTTCCTCTCTTGTATAAATGATTACAGCAAAAATATTACTTTTGCAACATTATACCCATCTTTCTTAAACCTGCCCTTTTGCTCTGGGCATGCACATCTGATTCCCCAGGATGGTCTTAAATCCAATCACACATCTATCATAGGGAAAGCAAATTAAATGGAGTACCTGAGCAGATAACGCAGGGACGCTCCTGACTCACATGAGAAGGAATAATGTTAATCCCATTACAAATGTTGTGCTGGATGTCACGTAAGGAAAACAGATGGCTCTTTCAACTCTATTTTTCATTTGTCATCCTCCACTGTGAGGACTCGGTCATGATGGGTTTAATATCTTCCCTGTAATATCCTCTTTGAATAGCAGTGGGAATTCTTGGAACGAGAGCCAGATGTGCAGTGGTTTGTAAGATCAAAATGCTGCAAGTGAAAAAACTCTCAGGAAAAACTGTTGGAGTTTTTTTTTTTTTTTTTTAAGCTTTCAATATTCCCACTGTGCCTACCTTTCTCTTGGTACACGGGACCACATATTAAGCAAATATGCATGTAGGGCTGGTAATAGTGGCAGAGAGATGTCTAGGACGTAATTTCATCCTGAACATAAAATATGGAGATTTTTCTCTATAATTATTGTTTCTTATTAGATTGTAATTATTAATACAGCAAGCCCCTCTGCCCTACATGATCTTGCCTGATTGTAGAAGTTTTTAGTCCAGTTTTCTTTTCTTTAAGCACCACATGAATATGTTATGAAACAATTGCAATTTTTGCCAATCACAGTTAAATGTGATTTAAATTTAACAAATTCCTTAAGATCACTCAAATAGAAGATGGATTTAACTTACTAAAAAATCAAAAGTAAAATTGAAAATTTCCTGCCCAGAACAGTATTATGGCAGTAAAAAAGGAATGTCAGCTTCAATGAATATTCTTTTAACATATAATTAAATAATTGATTTTGAACAGTTGTATTATGGAAAAGCAAAATGTTTGCTTGTAAAAAATATTATCCATTTATATCCCTAATTCTTGTCTAATTATATGAGGATGTAAAATACTGAAATGACAAATAGTAATGATTTTTTTTTTTTTTTGGTACTGGGGATTGAACGCAGGGGCACTCGACCACTGAGCCACATCCCCAGCCCTATTTTGTGTTCTATGTAGAGACAGGGTCTCATTGAGTTGCTTAGTGCCTCGCCATTGCTGAGGCTGGCTTTGAACTCGCGATTCTCCTGTCTCAGCCTCCCTAAGTGCTGGGATTACAAGCGTGAGCCACCGCGCCCGGCTAGTAATGATTTTTAATAATATGATCCACAAATAATCTGTATATCCAGAAATTGTTTCAGAATACTTTAGATATATTTGTATACCCTCTTCTCACTTATGGCAAAATGGTCAAGGTCTCACCAGCTGGGTTATAAATTCTTTGAAAATAATAACACGAACATAGAATTGTTCTGAGCATACACTGTGTGTTCAATGTATAGTATTTAGCCTGACTATGTACATATTTGTGGGTTAGTAGAGAAAGAGAGAGACAGAGACAGAAAATAGACTAAGTATATTTCTAAGTAATTAAGAATCATTTTCCTCAGGATGTAAGGATATGTGGAGTAGGTATAAATGAGCCAAATTAGAGTTCTATGAGTTAGGGAGCACATCCATGATTTGTGGTTTTTTGGCATGTCTTAATAAAAAGAACCTCATATTCTCATATTATACATTATTAATCTCATTGCAAGAGGTTGGAGTAGTCATGTTTAAGTGAGGGAGAACGCAACTTTAACTTCACTGGCTTTAATCAACTGAGTAACTCATAGACTGAGCGATTTAAACAGCAAACATATTTCTCACAGTTTTGTGGATGAAATCTGAGATCTGAATGCTGGTGAGGTTGGTTTCTTGGTGAAGGCTCTCTTCCTGGTTTACAGGTGACCATCATCTGGCTGTATCTTCACTTGTCAGAGAGAGTAAGCTCTGATCTGTTTATAAGGGCACTAATCCCATTTCTGAAGGCTATAATTCTATGACTGAACAAACATCCCCCATAAGGCCTTACCTCCAAATACCATACACCCTGGTTTCAGCTTAGACATAATAATTTGAAGAAGACAAGATTTGAATTAGCATTTCAGAATAAATCCCTTTTTGCAGCTTCTGCTTAGGTTTCATTCACTCTGTCATCAAGACTGACTTGAGTGCACCACGACCCCCCTTCTTTTCCTTGCCATGTAAATTGTAACAAATCTGTTAACCACCATGAACCTCGGTTTAGCATGATCCAACAATCTACTCACTTAATAAATGCCATGAATATTAGAGAAAACACATATAAGGTATTGTGTATGATGCCTGACAAATACATGCCTAATAAATAGTATCTCCTACTAAACCATTTGTGAGGTCCATAAAAAAATAACTTTAAAAAATCTCATATAAAAATATACCAGGAGAATTTTACATTCATTGCTATGAATTTCATCATCTTCACAGACAGCCTGGGGACAGATGACTGGAGATTCCCTCAGGGAAAGTACAGATACCAGTGGGAGGCTGATGGGGTTGCTTTTCCTCTGGCCATAAGTCTTACTGCCATCCTGGCTTTCAAAAGAAAATCTGATTTTGTATTCTACTTCTTTAAATGCATAAAAGCAGGCATGATTATAATTTTAGGGAGTTGTTATCTCTAACAAAATGAAGTCAAGACATCCATTGCCAGATGTTGAAATCATGATAGAATTTATGAAGTTGGGCATCACAAAGTTAGATGTAGCAGGGACCTTGGAAACATTTCTTCTGTACTGCCTCACTTTTGGTAGAGAAGACTAAAGTTGAGAGCAGAGAACTATAGAAGCAAGTTGCTTAAAGCTTTATAACTTAGAACCTGGGATGAATATTCCCAGTCCCCCTCTGCCTAAAGAGCAGCTCCTGGTGATGCCCTTACTGCACACCTTTAAGAAGTTTGAGCTAGATCCTACTTATCAGCAGACCTGATGACAGGCTCCTACTGGAGCTGCTGTTCATTGTGCAACTCCTCTTCTGCTTATATTTTCATATTCTATGCTTATGGCTTTCTTTTGAAGTTGGAATAAAAATCTTTGAAAGGTATGTGTTGGATAGTAAATAATGTCAGTGCCACTCTTTGGCAGAAAATACCTAAAATTAGCCACAATATGTATGATTACTACAAAATGCAATCACATTGATGTGATTTGGTTTAGAAAATATGCTCAGACCCATTATCTAATACTATAATGATTCATGAAGTATTATGAGGCTGACTGAACCCTTATTTTAAAGATAAGAAACTTGAGCAATAAAGATTTGAGGGACTTAGCCAGGATCATGTTGATTTGAACTTTATCCACTGATTTTTTCAAACTGATGCCTTTCCACTCTGTAGTGAACAATTCTAGGCACTGTTGGGGGATTATGAGATGCAATAAGTATTATGCATCGGTTCAATCATGTCAATTGAATATCAAATGCTTGTAGTATGTCAGGCACTATTATCGATGTTGTCAGCAACGAACAGGACAAGGATCAACCACTGGTGAAACTTACATTCCAGAAAAGCTATGCCTCACTCTATAGGACTGAAGAACCAAGAGAGAGGTTTACAGGCTGCAATTTAATAAAAAGCATACAAAGTATATAGATAAGCACATATAAGCATGCTTTATATAATAGTATATGAAAGCTGAAAGAAAATAAGATAATTGAGTAACAGGATTGTAAGTGAAAGTCTCATTGAAGTACAGCAGATATTAGAATGTATATGTGTATAACATATAGATATACACTGGATGTAGATACGTATGTATACACATATTGTTCTCTATACATACACTGTATATATACAAATATTTACATACATATATATGTCACATTTGTTTTATATAAACACATATACTAGACATATATTTACATTTATATCTATGTATCTATGTTAATTCATTACTGAACAAATATCCTTGACTGATTTACTTGACTTCAGTATCATCATTAATAAAATAGAGCTTTAAATTGCATAAAAATTATAGGGTTTTGGTTGTGAAGCTTGAGTGAACCAACATGAAGCAGTAAGCTTGCTATCTGGCTCAGAGTCAGCCCAAAAGTCTTTGTTGCCATTATCATTGTTATTGCACCATGCCAGATCAGGTACACAATACTTTCCCTTTTAAGTAGATTACAAAGTCTGATATTTTTAAGCATCTTTGCCTTTATTCTAGTAATTATTTATTTTTTTAAAAATTTATAAATATATAATAATAAACTCTTTGAAACAAAGAAGAAAAAATCAGTTATCTAAGGAAAGTCACTGCTTCTTCCATTGCCAAATGTAGACTTGAATTTCTCTGTGTGTGTTAGTCAAATGTGACAAATTTGAAAAATAGAAAAAAATTGAAGGAGGAAGTATCTATTTTGGTTCACAGTTTCAGAGGTCTCAATCCATGGTTTCTGGCTCCACTGCTTTGGAATTGAGGTGAGACACAACATCAAGTAGAAGGGGATAGTGGAGTAAAGTTATTTACCTTATGGCAGCAGAAAAGTGGAGAGGAAGGATCCAGGGCAAAATAGAGTGCTCTAGAATACAACCTGAAGACTCTCTCCTTCCATGAATCCTCACAATTTCCAATACCTCCCAATAGTCCATTCAAGTTTCTAAACTGTCAAATGAATTAATCCACTGATGAGGTCAGAGTCCTTGTGATCCAATCATTTCCTGAAAGCCCACCTCTGTATTGCTGCACTAGGGACCAGGCCCCTCAACACAGGAGGCTTTGGGGGACACTTGATATCTAGACTGCAACACCATTCATTTCCAGAGGGTGTTACTCTCAGGTTATCTACAGAGGACTGTTAATGCTGAATGAATATCCACATAGAATTAACATCTATAAATAAGAGATATGCTTGAGAACTGAACAGAACATTGTTGTAGATGATGATTTGATCTATTTACTCTAAGAATGTACTTAAAATGAAATTTTGAAACTGGACATTTTTCTCTCCTACAAGAAGTTATCTGAGGAGTTAGCCAGTACTGCATCGTTAAACTGGAATAACAAGACAGCTAAAAGTGAATTTATTGGTATGGGCAGTCATTTTGGACTACTTCATTGATGGCACCATATGTTAGCTACAGTTGGTATTCTACAGGGAGTTGCAAATGTTTACAGATGCTTTGAGGAAGTGGTCCTTTGTGTTTCAGGGCTTGCCATGTGGAGAAATTTGCTTAGAAATGATAAGATAAAAGCATATTTTAATCAAATTTTGTCTGTTGTATTTCCTCATATTTATCAGACTTTATATATTGAAGGATTTAGACACTGAAGATAAAAACACATTCTCCCCATCCCTGAACTTGCCTCTCATCTTTTGGCTTCCTACCATCTCCTAGTATGTATCAATGATTTTGAAATTTTCAGACAGTATGAGAAAACAATTTGTTTGAAATTAGGTTCAATTTGGGTTTCCTGCTTCATAGCAGTTGCTCTTTTAAGCTCTTTTCACTCTACTTTAGAATTAAATTTTGGAGTACTCTTTAAAATCAGTATGTCAACAGTACAAAATTCTTGCTTAAAAAACCACAAAATATATAATAATTGTTAAGTTAGAATTAGAAATTGAAAACAAAACCTTATATATTGTCAATTCTTTCCCTAAAGTCTTTACTATAAAGATTTCCCACATGAGTTTAGTCAGAAAAGTAAAATTTTAAGATTTTTTTTAATCTGGTTAATCTACGTCAACCTCAAAAGTGTCCTACATTGGAAGATAAATCAAATGCCCATCCTAGTCATAGAATAGATTCCTTCTTTCATCCCAATTCTCAGCTATGTTTTTCTTTTCCAAAGGTTAACTATGTAATCAGTAGGTGCCTGAGCTTAAGCTCTATTCAAGAGCATTGCTCTAGTTTAGATCTTGAATATCCCCTGCAGGCCTATGTGTTGAATGTGTGGACTCCACAGCCTATGTAAATATAATGATGTGGGGGATCCTTTCAGAAGTATGCCCTAGTGGAAGGAAGCTAAGTCTTAAACAAAGGATAGAAGATGTGCCTTAGAAGAGGGTATTGGGACTCTGGCCCCTTCTCTTCTGCTCTTCTCTTCTCTTCTTTTTCTCTCTTCTCTTTTTCTTCTCCACCATAAGGTAAGTAGATTTATGGGGCCACTTGCTCACCACCAAGATGTGCAGCCTCACCACAGGCTCAAGAGCAATGTGGCAATGGGCACAACCAATCACAAATTGAAAACTCAGAAAAAAACAAACAAACAATGAGCCAAATTAAACTTTTTCTAAGTAGATTTTATCTCAGAATTTGTTATAGTAATGGGAAGCTGATTAGCACAATCTTGTACTTTGTTGAGATTTTCAGAATTCAACACCAAGCAACAGAGTAAGTCATTTCCTGTTCTCTCTGTAACCACAAATGTGGGTGACATTGGACACAAAATTTATGTATCCATATCTCATTTTTATCATCTATCAAATTCATAAGTTGGAAAAGTTATTTTCAATGTGTAGCTGAAATAGCATCTAATTACCAAAGTTTATGGTCTCTTTCCATTTTACAGATATCTAGAGAAGTAGTTGTTCAGGTAGTAGGACTTTTCCCAGCCATCTTTGCATCTGTTGGAGTCATAGAATCTTTTTTTTCCAAACAAAAAGGGAGTGGTATCTTTGAAATTTGTCTATAGCATTACAGTTGTGTAAAGTAGGTAAAATTCCTCCTCCACCCCACCTCACCCCCATCGGCTGGCTAGTTATCTCTGGTTCTAAAGAACACAGATTGGAGGAACCTGGGTTCCTGAATGATCCTAGGCAAAGTCACCTAGGCAGCTACTCAACTAGGAAGCAGCTTTGGCTTTATATAAGTAGAAAAAATAGAAATAATTTTCTATATTGTTCAGCCACTGAAATTTCCAGAATTATTTATATAACAACCAGCCAACAAATCACAAATTCTTTTCCATCTGAAAGTCTAACTTGAAATTCTTTCTGGTAGCCATCAACATTTCCATCCAAACTTAAATCCTTTCCAGTCAAAGGAATTAAATGTTAAGGCTAAAATCTATCTATCTATCTATCTATCTATCTATCTATCTATCTATCTATCTATTTTGCTGGGTTTTTTAAAATTTTACCTAGGAGATATTTGTATATGGATAAAGAAGCATATGGTTCACAAGAAGTTTCCTATATAGGAGAAGTCTGAACCCTTGCAAGATGAGAAATAATGTTTAAACAGGAACCCTGAAAGCTCAATAACATAGAGGTAAATGTTACAAGTGGACATTCAAAAATAATAATGTTGAAAAAAGGAGTAGGTCTTTTTATTTTTTAACTCATGCTTGAGGCTGTCAAAAATTCAAATTAAAAGATAGTGTAGGTTTAGGAACAATGAGAAGTTTATAGCATCCATCCTAAATTTTATTCATTGGGAGAACCATGGCAAGTGACAATCTAAAAGCTCTTGTTGTTCAAATCATAATCAGAAACATCTCTAGTTGATGGGGCAGGGATGTGTTATAGAGTTGTAGGAACAAAAAGATACCGAGATGCATCACTTTTTAGACAAAACAATACCACATAATTAAAAAAATTAACTAGAATGGATTAGTACCTACTCAATTAAGGCCAGAAAACAGAAATAAAATTCCCAGAAGAATAGATTAAAAATCTACTCCCATGATTATTGAAAGTGCATTCAAGGTAATAAGGAACAGAGAAGATAAAGTGAGAATCATATTTTAGATACAGAAACAGTAAAAAGAGATTATTTTAATTCATACAATTTAGGATTTAACCCATGCCATTGGATATGTCATGTAATGGTAATTCAGTTTATCATTTGTAGAACACACACAAATAGGTATATGTGATTATATATATTTATATTCATAAAAATACTTCCTAGATATGATATTTGGGTAAATTTATATACGATTTTAATTTTTAGTATGAATTTAATGATCTCACATACAATTTTTAATTTTCATACTCCAGATTAAAAGAAGCATTTCAAATATTCATATAGCTTCCATTAGAGATGCTTTGTGTAAAATGCAGTAACTCTCTTGATAACCAGTGTTGAAAGGTCAAGTACAATCCTCACTTAACAAATATTTGGTGTATATGGCAGATAATATCACAGTTGAGTACATTATTATGTAATTAACCTGTTTCAAAATGCTTACTTGATGATTTTCACACACACCTGCACACACACACACACATACACACAGAGACTCATTCAATCCTTGATATGAAACTTATTTTTAAAATATTTTCATATGAAAATGTTGCCAGACTTAGCAACTTCACAAGGCCCTAAGCAACTCAGCAAGACCCTGTCTCTAAATAAAAACATAAAAATGGTGTGGTGATGTGCCTCAGTGGTTAAGCACCTCTGAGTTCAATCTGTGGTACCAAAAAAAAAAAAAAGTAAATTAGAAAGTAGAACAGCAGAAGTACAGTAATAATGAATTCCTTGACAATCTATAGTCGAGTGACAAGACTTGAAAAACTCTACATAAAAGCAGTATCACTTTCTTCTGATTAGAATAAAAGCAAAGAAAAACTTCTTAACCCCAGTTGGAAGGTAATAAGTATATCAAATATATCAGCTATGGTTACTATTATTATATTTTACAAGAAATTTGACTATAAGCTTCTTAGGCATCAAAACCTAAAGCAAAATTGTATTTGTCCTCAATGTGTAATAAATAAATATAACATTGCTTTTTTTTCTGAAACTAATCATTAAAACTAATAACCCAAACAGCATTGCCATCTGGTCATTGAGCAAGAAACTAGGCAAACTTAAGACGTGAGGTTTTACAAAGGAGACAGTCTTCAGATGGTAGCAACATACTTATCTTCAGAAGAAGCTAAGCATTTCTGATTCTATTTGTTACTGAAGTTATTTTTGTGAGAAGTCAGAAAGGGATTCAGCACCTAACCTGAGGCAAGAACAAGCTTAAAATTTGTTGTAATGAATGGACAGAATTCAGGGAACCATCGATTTTCAACTTTCCATGACATATTCCATCAATCACTAGTCCTATTTACTTTTCTTTGGTGTGCTTATTGGCATGAGAAAAGGTAAGAAAGCATTCTTATGATTTAATAATTATAACTGAGAAAGGGATAATAAAATGTAACACTCCTATGCCACCCCCATTATTACCACCACCCTTTGATTAAAAACAGTCCCTACCCAGGTAGGGAATTGAGCAAAAGTTACAATTAGTAATGGCTATGAGATGGTAGCACATTAATCTGAAAAGTCACAAATACAATCTCCAGTGTGGTTAAGCAAATAAGTCAGGCAACTGCAAAACCTAAAAGAAAAAATAAATTAAATCGGAATTTTAATTTACTCAGTAGAGTTGAATTCTTATGTCAATCTCCCCATGTAAATCTTTCACCTATAGCCACTTTTCAAATGAAGACATCATTTAATGATATTTTAGGTGCAAAATAAATCACCTTTTTGTCTTAAATATATATGAAATTTAAAATAGAATTGAATGTTTAACACAAGTCTTTATGTACACTTGTGAAATTTGTTTTGGTTCTCTAAAGATACAGAGTTTTAAAAAATCCTAATTATTCAAAATGAATTTATTATTCTTAAAATCTTATCATTCATCTGCTTTATAAAAATATACATTAACAAATATAATTCAAAAATGTATTCTTTGCAATCCAAAACTAAGTGTAAAGTGAGTGGATCACAAAAAATAGATGTCAAATCACTCAGAGAGCAACATTTTATGCAAGTTGGTCAATGGGAGAATTCATCATTTGGATAGTTGTCTTTAGGATTACAGATATTCTGTGACCTTCTCAACTGGGTCCTCTGAACCCCTAGCCTTTTTTCCTCCCAGCCTTCCTGTGATGGTTAATTTTGCATAACAATTGAGTGCATGGGTTAAAGGATACCCAGATAGCTGGTGAAATATGTCTGTGTGGGTGTTTCCACAAATGACTGGCACTTGAATAATTGTAAAGAAAATTGCTTGCTCTAGAGTGAATGGGCACCATCCAATCCAAACTCAGACAAAGGCTGAGAAAGGGTGAATTCTCACCTTCCTTGTGCTGAGATATTTGTCTTGTCATGCCCTCCAATGGCAGCACTCTTGAGTCTTTGGACTCCAAGACTCTTTCTGCTTCAGTTCAATTAACTTGGATTGAATTACACACCACTGACTCATGGTTCTCCAGCTTATAGATATCATATCATGGGACTTCTCGTATATAATTTTCCAGGTAGGTCCTATAATAATACACACACACACACACACACACACACACACACACACACATACACACACATTTTCTATTAATTATGTTCCTCTGGAGTCCTGGCTATTATAACTCTCCATTATAGTCATCAGAGTTATGACCTGCACTAAATCCATACAATTTAAATGATTGAAACCACTTACCAAGAAGTTTACATCTTCACAATTTCAGCAGCAGCTGTGGTTTTATTTTAGCCACTGTCAGAAGTAAAGAGATATTATACCTTGAGAAAACATAACCATAAAAGAAATTTCCTATATCATGTGCATGCCCACTGGATCATTTGAAAACAGGAAATTCTTATTGATATCAAAATCTCAGAAACTTTTTAGATCACTGCTTCTCAACTGATTTTCTGTAATGTGGGAACAATTTGTCCAACATGTTTCAGACTTATGCTTTTGTGAAATGAAACAAATTAAAATGTATATCTTAAAAAAAATTCAGTAGATTCCTCATTTTTTAAAACATGATATTAAACAAAATGCATATCCTCCTAAATTATTATAAAAGTCTCTAAACTTTGTTGCACTCACTTTTCCACCAATCCGTTTGAGGACCAGCACCTGCCAACAGGCCACAGGAAGACATCTGCTTTGTTTTAAGAACCATTCTCTTAAGAATTAACTTACTCAAGTATATATAATCTTTACCAGAAATTTGATTAAAAGATAGACGTTTTTCCTTTAATAAGTAAAGATTTTCAGAATTGAACTTGAGAGACTACATGGCTAATCAAATTGGGATTTTTAGTTATTAAAAGTTTTTAGGAGATTAGAAAAAATATTATGTTGGAAACTTTTGTAGTATTTAATGCTACCTTCTATGGAAAACTAAACCTTTTCTCCCAAAAGCAACTTTAGAAAACTCCACAAAAACAATAGCTCCAGGAATGCTGTGACAGAGGTTTGAGAACATTATTTTAGCAATAAACGAACAAACAAACATCATTTCCCTAGTGATTGTTTGCCTTACATATTAAAAAAATGTCAATTGTAAATGATACTGATTCCTGGTGGTCCTGCCAGAAGAAATAGAGTGTCCCTGTTGAAGACCAACATTGCCTGATCTATGGTTTATATATCTACTTCAATATTGTGGTTTGTATGCCAACTAGAAGCTTTGGGTTATTTTGATTTGTTTTTTGGAAAAAATATTAGATAATAGAACCACAAAGTTATTGAAGCTACTATTAGCTTTTAGTATTATAAAAATATGAAAACAGCTCTTCCTCTCAATCTTCTGAGATAGAGATAACAATGTTTATGGCTGGCAATGACCTTATTTGAATCTGGATACCTATTAAAAAGACACCCTGTCTCTACATAAAACACAAAATAGGGCTGAGGATATGGCTCAGTGGTCAAGTACCCTTGAGTTCAATCCCCAGTACCAAAAAAAAAAAAAAAAGACACCTACGTATGTTTTCATCTATGTTTGCCAAACATCCAAGTCAATAACAAACTCAGAATGTTTAGACAGTGATGAAATCTGGGAAAATTCCTTACTCCTTTACTATTTTGGTATGCCATTAAGCTGAAAGAATATATAGCAATGATTAATATTGAACAAGATATATAAAAAATTCATTTGAATTTTTTCAAAGCTATTGAATCATAAAGTGGGTGATAGTACTTTGTGATTTTGAAAATAAGAAAGTCTGCACCAGAATTCCTGAAAAGTGTGCTCTAGAGAGCTAAGATAGCAATGGCTGTAAATGTTTAATATTACTGAAAATTTTAAAACTGACTTTTCAACTTCTTAAAAATTTACCATGTTTGAAATCATATTTGAACTTAGTATGTCTGGTGTCTCCCTCAACTCAACACAATGCTCTGCAAAGACTGCACAACATGGTTCCTCCGTTTGCCCTTTTCATCACAAACATCCAGGTTTTTTTCATTTTACTAATAATTACAAGGGATCCTTGCTCCTTGAAGTATCTGGTGCACATGTGGAAAATATTTAATTTTGATTGATTATTTTGCTCTTATATTTTGTATTTTACATGATTGATGTATATTTCACACAGTATGATGCATCCATTTCAAGTTTTCAAGACTAATTTTTTTTCTTCCAGAAATTTACCATGTTATGTATTTATTACCATTAATGAAACATTTTCCTCAAACAATAAGACCTATTTGACTCATTTACTATTAATTCCTATTTTTACATTGTGCTCCACACAATCAACACCATTACATATTTACATTTTCTGGAAACTTTATAAGTGAAGACATATAATATGTAGATTCTCATGTTTTGATTTTTTAGAATAACACCTTTGAGATTCATTAATATGTAGCATGTAAACTGTGGCCTTTGTATAATGATACATAAGTTAGGTTCATCCATTGTAACAAACATGTTCCTCTGGTACTATGAAACAAGGAAGGTACTAGGTCACAAGGAAGACTTTGTGTGAGGGAGCAGGATAATATGGTAACTTTCCATACACTCCACTCAATTTTGCTGTGAACCTAAAAATGTTCTAAGAAAGATACTATCAAAATTTACAAAAAAAATTAGATTTCTCTGGTATTTTGAATTACCCAAAATTTTCAGAACATACTTTAAAGTTGCTGCTAAAATTTTTTTATCAGAATTTTGATAGAAATCTATATATTCTATCAACTTACTCTATATTTTCACAGCCTACTTGTTGAACTTATATATCAAGTCGAAAGGAAATGACATATTACAAATATGTCAATGACATATTAAAAATACCAAATACTCCATTCCAATATCATGAGACAATTATTTAGATCTCTTTAATTTCCCTCAGTGGTTCAAAACCATTTCAGCATACAAGTTTTGCACTTCTTTTCAAAAATTCATTAGAGTATTTTATTTTTATTTATTCTTAATTTCATCTTTATATTTCCTATGTTTGATGTTCAGCATACATTTGATTTTTTACTACTGATATTATATCTACAAATTTCTTCTATATATTTGTTTCAGTCATTTTAATAGATTTTTGCAATATTTATTTAGAGTAATATGAGTGTGAAAAAATATTCTTACCTTTTTCTTTTAAATTATATGCCTTTTACTTCTTTTTCTTGCCTGATTACACTGCTTAAATCTTACATTATCTGGATATAAATGGAAAGGGTAAATATCTTTGCCTTGTTCATGAAAATTCAGTTTTTCACTCTTCTGTACAATGCTTACTATAGATGTTTTATAGGTGCCTATTATTAGACTTGAGGAAATTACCTTTATGAATGATTTATTGAGTATTAAAATAGGAATGGGTGGTGAATTTCTCCAAATATTTTTATTGTGTCTGTAGAGGTAATCATGCAGTTTTATTCTTTAGTTTATTAATCTGTTTTTTTAAATGATTTGAACTCTGGGTTTTCTTGAGAATGGCATTTTTTCTGCTATAGTGGGATGGTATGTTTTCTGGATATAAGTTCATTCAAGTTGACAGTGTTTTTCAAGTCTTTCTATATTTTTAAAATAAGGACAAGGTTTTGAGAAAAAGGGAAAAGTTATTTTGATTTGCTAGCAAAGGAAAAAGACAGGGAATTCTGCCTCACAGAGGGTGATTCTCCCTGCCAGGAGGAAAACAGTGATTTTATAAGAGCAATAGAAGAGCCAGGATCCTGCTATTCTCATTAGCTATAATATAATTAGCATCCATCAGTTATCCTTGAGAAAGCCATTGCTCCAGGTCCCAGGGTTAGAGTTTCTTTATTCTTATTGGCAGTGATACTCTACCTGGGAATGAAAGTCCACGTAGCTTAATATAACACAGGAAAAGTGTTAGTCTTGTTTCCAGCATTGTTAAGAATGTAAAATTGAAGAAGAAAAGGAAAAAAATAATAATAAAACATTCCAGCTTTAAAATAAGCCACCTCAAAAGTTGCATTTTAATACATGTTACCAAACATAACAGAAAAAAAAACAAATTTTCAGAAGCTGTACACACTGTTCACTGAAAACATTTGTTGAGGCAAATAGAAAAAAATTGTAACAATCATAATTTTTCTAACTTTGCACAAAATTATAAGCAGATTACATTCTTCATATTAAACACCTTCATATGCACTTTCAATGAACAGTATATATATATATATATATTTATATATATTTTTTATCAACCATCTTTACTATACCCATTCCCCTTTCCTGCCCCCTGCCTCCCCCATGTTGTGTCCAGTGTTTCTCTATTTCTCTTATGTTTCCCATTCCCACCTCCCTTATTCATCAGCATCCACTAATCAGAGAGACCATTCGGCATTTGGTTTGATAACATGTATTAAAATGCAACTTTTGAGAAAAATAAAAAAATTAAAAAAATTTAAAAAAAAAGAATCAATTGGACAGCCTCCCCTAGAAAAAACATAACAAAACAAGAAAAAAAGACAATAAAAAATATTTTTGCAATGAAAAAAATAAAATAAAATAAGCCACCTGCAGTGGAACAGCAAGAATCATAGTCCAAATCTGAAGTCAATCCTTACTTCATATTCTTCCATTACTGCCATATTTTATTTGTTAAATAAACATTTCCTTGCACTCAATTTAAATTCCTTTTAAAGAATATATTCTCTTGAGTTACTTTCTTAATGACTACTGTGGATATTAAAACATATGTCTTAAACAATCTAGTTTTGATCAATACTAAATTCCAATAATACTTAGGAATGTTTCTCCAATACATTTCTCTTTCCTCACCATCTTATGTGCCATTATTACCATACAAGTAATATTTTATACATTATAAACCCATTAGTGAAATTTTATACTTTGTTTTATTTACTTAACCTGTAGTATTTCTTGTATAGCAGATCTTGACAGCAAATTATTTCCAAATGATTGATTGATTGATAACTGGTGCTGTCTCCGGCCTTTCTTTTCAGAGAAATTGCTTGAATTTATATAGAACTCCCTACTAAGAAATTTTCTTTCAGCTTTTTTCACGTCCTACTGCTTAGATCTTATCTCCAGAGTTCTGGATGAGAAGACAGACATTATTCGTATTGAGGATCCCTTGTATGTATGTAATAAGTTATTTTTATCTTGCTGAAGTCAAGTAGTTTGTTACAATTTTGGAAAGTATAAATTAATTTTTTTCATCAAATTTGAGAAAATTTAGCCATTGTTTTTCCAATATCTTTTTCTCTCATGTGTTCTCTTTTCTCCTATTAAACTCCCATGATATGTATTTTGGTATGTTTGATGTTGATGTTACACAGTTTTCCAAGTCTCTGCTTGCTTTTCTTCACGTATGTCTATGCTTGTGACTGAATTTTCTATATTTACATGTTTACTTCTCTTCATGTTTTCTAATCTTTATTCTATCTGATTATTCTATTGAATTGATGCAGTTTTTGTTTTCATTTTGGTTACATTTCTAAGTTCCAAATTTCTAATTGTTTTTATTTATGATCTATATCTCTTTATCGATAGTCTCTGTTCTCACAATCTTAGAGATCAGTGATGTAACAATTCCTGTTGATTACTATTAGTTACTGAAAATCTTGGAGTACAGCTATGTCAGCTATGCAGCTGACATCTGAGTTATATCAAATACCCCAAGAACAGGCTTTTTATAAAAAAAGATGCTAGAAATATTGTCAAAATATTGACAAATCTCTGGATTTGGGACTTTATAAGAATGTCAATGGGTTACCTCCTCTATGATTATCACGGTGAAGGACTGGAGAGGAAAATTAGAGCAGCCCAAGATAAAACAGCAAAGGTCCCTTTGCCCTTACCAAATTTTAGCAGTATTTCTTGAATGAATGTTTCTTGTTTGTTTTGTGCTTTTGGTTAATTGCTAGAATTCAGACATCACTGATTTTTTTAGCATTTTCACTGTTCCTTTAGGGCAGATAATTCAAAGAAACCCTCATTCTATAACTTCAGAAAACTACTTCACACGCTCCCTCAATTTTTCTCATTTGAAACAAAGTCCTGCATGGATTTGTTACATATATTATTACTATTACTTATTGGCAATGTCTAAATAGAACAATGTTGATTTTGCTCAAATATTTCACTTCTTTCCTGTTATATTAACACTATTAGTTTTTTATTAAAAAAGCAAATATTTTATGACATTTTATGTTTGTCTGTTTTTTATTTTGTTTTATTTGTTTTGTTTTGATACTAGGTATTGAACCAGAGGCACTCAACCACTGAGCCACCTTTCCACCCCATCCCCCTACCCAACCCAGGGTTCAAATTTACCTTTTTTAAAACATTATTATTTTCAATTATACATGACAATAGAATCCATTTTGATATATTTACACAAGCTTGGGATATTCTAAGCAGTATCCAAATCTTTTGGATGTACATGATATTGAAATTCACTGTGGTGTATTCATGTATGTACATAGGAAATTTTTAAGTCAGATTCATTCCACTGTCTTTCCCATTACCATTCCCCCTCCTCTCCCTTAATTCTCCTTTGTCTAATCCACCAGACTTCTATTCTTCCCCTCTGTGACCCTCGCTATGGGTTAGCATCCACATATCACAGAACACATTTGACGCTTGGTTTTTTGGGATTGGCTGATTTCACTTAGCGTGATAGTCCCCGGATCCATCTATTTACTGGCAAATGTCATAAAGCCATTCTTCTTTATGGTTGAGTAATATTCCACGGTGTGTATATACCACAATTTCTTTATCTATTCATTTGTTCATGGGTATCTAGGTTGGTTCCATAGCTTAGTTATTGTGATTTGTGATCTCAAACCCTTTTTATATTTTATTTTGAGATAGGGTTTTGCTGAGTTGCTGAGGCTAGGTTTGAACTCATGATCTCCTGCTTTAGCATCCCAAGGTGCTGGGATTACAAGCATGTGCCACATGTGTTTCATTTATAAAGTTAAAAAAATCAATACTTCTAGTTCATGTATGGAGAATGAGGAGATGGAAGTCTTTATTTTATCATACCAACAGATAAAAAGAACAACAGTCTAAAGTAACCAATAACTTTTCTTAAATTCATCAGTGAAATGAGGTCATAGTGTAGCATTGTTCCCAAGATTGATGTATACCAAAAATCATAACAGAAACCCAAAAGCAGAAAACACTGTAGTAACCAGTACTTGAACTATAATCTACAAACTGTTAGCTCAATGTGGACAACTGTGATATACAATACACCAGAGGAAGCTCTAGAATTTCACTGAATTTTACTTTCTGGAATATTACCAGGTTCTCACAGAGAATTTTAAAGAAGAATCACTATGGGCTTCAGGAAGGTGTGTGAGGCGGGTAATTAAATACATCTTATGCCATGTATCTGCCAGTTCTACATGAGTGGATTCAACCAACCAGGAATTGAAACTATTTGAAAAAATAAGCATCTGTGCTGAAGATGTATGGACTTTCTTTGTATCATATTCCCTAAAAAATACAGTGCAAAAACTATTTTTATAGCATTTACATTGTCTTAGGTCTTATATGTGGTCTAGTGATGATTTAAAATGTACCAGATGATGTGCATAGGTTGTATGGGAATGATTTTTCATTTTAGATAAATGACTTGAGCATCTGTGATGTTGGTATTTGAGGGAGTCTTGGCATAAATTACCAATATTGAGGGACAATTGTACTACAAGTTGGGCTCTCTCTCTATATATATATATTTAAATCAGGTATAGAGGAATTGATGAAATATCTGTGCCCTTAACCAGGAATATAAAGTCCTGGTCAAGTACTGGGAAGTAGCTGCTTTACATTCTACTGAAGCATGGTAGGACAAAATCTCATTCTTTAATTAAATTTCCAGTTGAACATATGGAGAATGTAGAAACGATATGATCATTAGCTAAATGTGCTAAATATGCTAAGTCAGTGTGAACAATAGGATCTGAGGTGTACATCCAGACACTGACTTTCTCATCAGAGTCTTGTTGCCTCAGAAATTACAACCCTCATACAGTGGAATCTGGACTGAAGAATAGGGGTGGAGGAACATTTGAATGAGCCACGAAGTGTCACAAAATTCAACATTTTTTAAATGTTGCTTTCTGATCTATAATAGAAGCAAAGACAAATGGATATCAATAGGTTAGGTTTTCCATGAAATGTGAGACAACTAGATATGCTTGCATAGCATAATTCTGAACAATAGGTAGAAATTTCCTTCAGAATATATTTAAAAAGAGTTCCTGCCTGGAGATACAATACACTAAAGTCCAAATGAGAAAGGAAATTCTGCAGTTAGTACTAAGAATCCTAAAATAAGGGCATACCTTCCCACTAGGATATGGGAAGCAGTCTGTAAACAGTATAGTCAACAAAAGATAAGAATATAAAATAGAAATGGTTTTCTTGACAACAGTGCTATATTTCTCCAAGGCTTCCCACAAGCTGGGGCTGTATTAGAGGTTAATATTGGAATCCTAGTATATGATGTTGTAGTTGTTCTGTGTCATAATAGGTATGTGCAGTGTGTATGTTTCATATAATTAAACTATTCCCTAAATTACATATAGTTCTCATTCTGTTGCATAATTCCAGTTATCCACAAATAATGTTTCTGTGTAAAATCTAATTACTGAAATATTGTTGGAATATTATGATAAAGAAAAACTGGCTCTAGTCACTTAGAGCCAATTCAGAAGCTACATGGAAGTTCTAGATATCCAAGAAGGATGAGCAAATGCACAAGATGTTTTCTAAAATCATGTGTTCTATGGTGTGATGATGCTATTATTCTAACAAGTTGTTTTATATATACTAAGTAAACAGGTAATATTTGTTCAGCTGATAGTATAATTGAAGTTTTTCTACATGGGCACAAGAGTATAACTGAATTTATTTTATAACTAAAAGTTGCAAAAAATAGTAAATGTTGGTTTAAATAGTTTTATCTACCATTTGCCATTTACGCTATATTTATTTCAGTATTTGTATCTTAAGGGTATTTGGTTTAATCTCTCTTTGGAACTTGAACTTCAGATTATACATTTCTGTAATCATATATGTCTTAGTAAAATCAATATTTAGTAGAAAATTATAAAGGTTTAATTTTCTCTTAATGTAATATTTCCTAATTATCTGTATCTTCATTTATCTAGTCTGACTAAAAGTACATAAACACCCTATACTGAAGATGCATGGTTTCCAAGTCAATAATTCTCAAATATTTTCTTACAACAGAATTAGCAGAACAATTTCACCAGTAATGGTGACTAACTATGGCAATAATTTTCATTTCAAATTCATTTCAGAATAGGAAAGCCATATGTAGTTTAAAACATAAAGTATTTGAACGAATTTAATTACAGAAAAGTGCAGATAAAATACAATATTATTTTGTAATTTTATCATTACTATTTAAAATTTATAATTGTAATTTTATATACATAGTTTTATGTAATATAATTTATAATTATTTAAATATAAATAATTTTCTTAATACCTATGTTTAGTTATAAACTTACTTTTCAGTTTTTAATTACATTATTTTCATCATTTCATTAAAAAATATAGACTCTAAAGGTTTATTAGATAGTGTTTCTCAACTTAATACTTGAGTTTGATCCAGCTGTCATAAAAAGATATTGACAGATTTTCACTATGTACCCAGTTTGTCTGAAGAGAATGTAACAAATCACTTCAAAAGTTACTGGTTGTCTCTGGGAAAACAAACACAACTTATTTTTTAAAAGTTCAGACCCAGCAAACTCACAGTGAGAAAGTCATAGTTTATTGTGTTTTTCCCAGTAAAGGAAAGATTGATTTTATCATACTAGGATGTAAAAGTAGGATTGCAGGGAATTTAAGTATTATCTACCAGATGTTGATTCCACTAAGCTATCTTTTTAGCTTATATTAGAGGCTTTTGATCACAGTTTGCTGGAAGTAAACAAATGGCAAAGTAACTCAGTACCTCTAATTCCAGCAGATGTGCCCCAGTCTCAAGGAAGCCAAAGGAGATGGCAGTTTGAATGCCCAGGAAAGCTGCCATGTCAGTCCTTCCACAGCAGGGCATCAACTCAGGTCGAGCTGCAATCACAGCACTGGATGTATATTTTCTCAATGTTAGACCAGGACAAGTCCCCTCACATTTGCCCTTAGACGCAAAGAGATATTTTAATGACCTTCACCAGTTTACAAACTTAGCACTATTGTTTGCTTTTTAGTAAGCTAAAGACTCTCCTAGAAATGGAGAATCATGAGGTAAAGTATCCCAGGGTTTTCTCTGACTTGACTTTCTGTAATAAACTCAATCTCAGTTGAATTTGACAATATGTAGTTATATCAAGTATAATAAACTTAAATGAAAAAGTTAATTCTAAGTAGGCATGGAAAACAAAAGAAATTTACATGATCAGGTATTTTTTCAAGAGCTTTAAAATGTACACTTATTTAAAATTTGTATTTATTGCTCATTCTGCCCAAATCCTCATACCATGTCCTGGGTATCAGTGCTGTGCAGTGAGATGCACACACTACACAAAGATCAGTACTTCTAATTACTTACACAAATTTTGGCAAATAATATAATGTTTATTTCTTCTATTTATGCTACCTAATGTGGAGATAAAAGCAGTCCCTCCTTCATGTAGATGTCTTATGAATTGAATTAGTTAATATTTGTAAAGTACTTAAGAACGACCACTAGCATAGACAACTTCTGCTATTATGAATCTAAAAGAAAGGAGTTGGTAGGGCAGGGGAAATCTGATCCTTTTTTTCTCTTCAGGTGGATCAAATGGGTGCACAGAAGTTGGAGAGCACAGAGAGATAAAGCTTTGATAAGTCACCATTTCCTTGTTGGAGATGTCCACACTGGAAGTCATTATTGGCATTCTTTGTAAGGGGAAAGCCTGTTTCACACACAATGAAACTGATTTCCTTGGGTTGCCCCTAGCAACAGTTAGTTTTCCCTTTGTTAGGGATCAAGTAGATGGTTCAAAAGAACCATTGAAAAATAAGTCTTAATAGAAGATAATCAGGTTTCATCACATCATGTTTTTAAAAAAAAACATCTCGAGGAGACTATGCTACTATAACCAAAGGAAAGGGGAAACAAGTAGAACATATTGGAAAGAATTGTATGTGGCTTCTGTACATGAAAATGGTATCCTTGACCTTTGCCAGTGAATTTCACAATTATGAGTTGTTTTTATAATACTGGAAATCGATTCCAATCTATCTGTATCTTGCTTGGTTCCTGAGTTGCTGTGTCAGTATGTTGCTCCTAAAGGCAATCATTGTTCAGAAAATGGGTATTTCATACATGGGTTGAAATCCATTTGCCACACCTGCTCTGAACACTGCAGGAACTGATACCCATGTGTGTTTGGCCATACTTTCATATCAGACATTTTTATTAACATGGTGTGCCAGAGAGAAAGATTAAGGTGTAAACATTTTTCCTCTATATAGAAAGGAAAATTTAGACAAGTTAACTTACACACAAGACAGCTAGAGCAAGAGTTAATATCTGTTGATAACAAATACGATTTTTCGCAAGATATACACATACATAGTAAAGCCAAAATTTTCCCCCTCTCAGTTTCTTCTTGACATTATATCCAAGTTCCTAAACTAAGATCCTGAGTTATTGCTTTAGAATAGTGCCCCCTTGTACCTTCCTGTCAGCTTAGATGGCATAAGTATATCATCTCTCTTTGATGCCTAATAAACACTATAGGATTCTTTGTACTATGTTTACTTCACACTATAACCTTA
>CM053407.1:97310048-97338823 GCA_028644305.1 Xerus rutilus
ATTTGTACATTCATTTTCTTGCTCAAAATTTGGAACCTTTATTTCTTTCAACCTATTCTATCTTTCAACAGGAGCTATGCCCATCCACTCTCTTTTGAGTGTTTATATTGGTACCATAATGTTTACATTGGTCCTCTGAATGGTGCTTCATCTCTTGACCTCTCTTCAATTTTCTTCATTTTTTAATTTTTACTTATTTTGTTCATGCATAATTTTCCTGATTTACTTTATTTGTCCATGTTCTCTTAGTTCATTGAGCAATACCTATGATAGTTACTTGCTATTCTTTTTCAAACAATTTGTAGAGTTACATTTTTTTCAGTATTATTTTCTGGATATTTACTTATTTCTTCTTTTGATTGGGCAATGTTCTTCAGTTTCTTTATATGCCCCTCTATCTTTTGCTGAAATTTGGGATTTGAAAAAGGAACTGCATCTCCTGGTATTTATGAACAATTTTTGTGAAAGAGAAAATCATTCTCAATCAACCTGAGTAGAAATTTTGGGAGAGGACTCTCTCAAATCATTTCTGAGAAATAAATTCTCTATGTATTTGCATGTAATTTCCCAGTTAATGAAGTTTGCCTTTTTTTACTTAAAAGTTCTCTTGGTATTATTCTGTGGTTTTACGATCTGCCTGGTGCTATAGCAAGCATGATATTTAATTTCCTTCTGGTTCCTCTTGGTACCACTTTGCTGTGGTACCAATCTGTGAGTTTTTCTTTTTTCACACTGGAATATAATGGAAAGGCACCTTTCTTGACACCCCGGTCATATGAGGGAGAAAACAGTTCCTTTGGCAGCCCTTCAAAAATTCAAAACTTTCGATGCATATTATTCTATCCATTCTTAACTTCCTGCAGGAATCACTGATTTGGAGTCCCCTCGCCAACCGAGGTTACAGTAATGTGCCTGAAAGAGGACAAGTGTCATAGGTAAGTGCAACAGACTTTGAAAACTGCTTCAATACATCTCAATTAATGTGATCCCTGGAATGATTTTTGGAATTCTCTCAAAGACAATAACGTTCACAGATTGTTGTGAAATCAATGTTTGTATAAGGAAGGATGGCCTGGAGCTTCCTGTCCCTTTATCTTAAAATGCCACTCAATTTTTTCAATTTTTGACAGAGCCCTCAGGTTAAACATAAACCAATTGCAACGATTTCTTAATTTATACACTAGTAGATGAGAACTGATAAGGAAAGTGTCAAAAGAAAGCATACATTTTTCTGTGTTATAAATTCAACATTGCCAACCTCTAAGTATTTTCAATACTCGCCCAAAAATATACTGCATTTTTCTAATTAACTCAAAATTTATAACATCTACTTAAATGATTGCTCATTCACCCTAAAACCTTAAGACAATTTCTCTTAATTTATGGTAAATATCCATTACTCTACTCAAAACACAGAAGCTACCTCCCCAATCTTTTATATTCATTGATATTGAATACAAACCTACTTGAGTCTATACATCACCTTCCTTCTTTTTCTTCAGATACATCGATTGCCCTTCCTTAGATCTAAATACATAGCTATATCTGTGCTTTGAATATAATCTGCACCTTTCTCAGAGTCATTTTATGTTCCTCTTTCCATCAACAACTTACTTTTAAAAAATTCACTGAGACTTTTTAAATTCAAGCCTAAAACATGAGTCACATTTTCTGGCTCCTTCTTTCTCATGTATACATTTCATAATAATTTAAAGCATAATCTAAAAAGGGTCTATATTCAAATTTCTTTGGTCATAATATTTTATCATTTTTGGCTTTGTGGTTATTGTTGATTCTTGATGAAATCACAGTAAAGAAGTGCATCATGGGTTTTTTTTTGTAACTTTTTAAACCTAGAACATGTTTCCCAATTTTGTTTTTAACTTCTGTGATATTTCTAGGAATCTATTTCATCAGTCTTATGGATTGTCCATGCCCTGGTTTCTTCATAAGAGCACTGTATATATGATGCAGTGCATTTCATTTTGCATCCAATCAAAAGGCATAAAATGACACATTACCCCACTGTTAGTGATGATTACATTTGATCTTCTGATTAAGATATGCAATTGTAAGATATCTTTTATAAAGAAAATTAGGAACTAATCTCTGGAGTGATATCTTTAGTTCACACAATTATTATGTTCTCCAAATAACATTGAAACTCAATAGCTTTATTGTGTCTTGATAGAATCTGTTATATCATTGTATATCCAAATTTTGATTGTATATTTTATCAGTTATTTTCTAAATTGGAATTTTTCTGTGAAAAAAGATTTTCTTATTTTCTCATTCTTTTCCTTCTGGGAAGACTCCTAATTATTTATATTTATATAATATCTGTATATACATTATATATATATGTACATACTTTGTTTCCTTTTGTATATGTTAAGACTAATAATAATAACTTATTTTATCATCATTTAGTTCTTCTTCAATGCTTTCCTTTGTGAAAAAAAAGTTATTTCAAAGTTCTGACCCTATTTGCCTTTTCCTTGATGAGCTTCTTAATTCACATTTATTGCAACTAGTATCTGTTCACCATGTTTCCTCAGCTTCCATTTTTCTGAGGATTTTTTCATAATCATTTACATATGAAGGATAATTTAGCTTCATGCAGAATTCTATGTGTCTATGTGTACCCTTTCAATGCTTTAAATAATGGTTTCTGCTCTCTTATTTCTTCAATTGTTACTGAAGAGAAATTCACTATATTTCTCATTTTATTCCTCTACAGGAATACTATACTTGTTTGAGATTTCCTTTGCCTTTGGGTCTCTTTAGTTCAAATATGATATAACCATAGACCAGTGTGCACTTTGTTTTATAGTTATCTAAACTAGTGCTTTTGAACAATCTGGGTCTCTGGTTGGTAACTGTCACTAATTTTAAAAGTTTAGACCAATTATTAGTGTGATTTTCATAGTCAATTTTATCCCTCTCTGATATTTCAATTTATGCTTATGTTAAACTTTTAAAAATCATCACATTATTATGAGACATGTTGTTCTATTGTCTTTTTTATTTTTATTTTTTCATTTTTTTACTCTTTTTTTTCAGTCTAGGAAGTTCTTATTGATCTATCTTTAAGCTCACTGATTTTTCCTTGTTTATGTCCAGTCTACGGATCAGCCCTGTAAAGGCATTCTTCATTTCTGTCAGTATTTTTGCTTTCTATCATTCTCCCTTTTGAATCATTCTTACAATTTCTGTCTGTCTGCTTTCATTTCCTATCTGTTTTTATATGTTATATATGTTATATACTTTTTCCCTTAAAGCCTTAATATATTATATATATATATAATATATTATATATTAATATATTATATATTAATTTACAGTCATTTTAAATTCTCTGAAAATTCCCAAGTCATATGCAAATTTGCTTGCTTTATCTATTTATACTCTTTTTTAAAATTCCTTTTGGTGTGTTTTGTAATCTTTTGTTAAGAGATACAAAAATGTATCAGAAAAAATAGCAATTGAGGTTCAAAGAAAAACCTTTAAAGATTTATATCATCATGGTGGTTAGGAATCAAGCTTGTTTAATATTTGCTATAGATCCAGGTGCTATTTTAATTCCTCTAGCATTTTTTTCTATTCTGTTATTTTAGGTTTGCCTGAGTATTATTAAGATTATTAAATTTAAAATGTTACATTTTATTATATTAGACCTTCTATTTGGTGCTAAGTTGTGGTGGGAGGCTGGGCTTCTATAATTTTATGATCAAATCCCAGTATTTTACTGAATGTGCAGTCCAGGACAGTGATCGCCATGAGAATTTTTCCAGTGCTGTAAATCCCCTCACTCTGCCTCTACCTTGGTTGGGACAGGAATGCTAAAGGGGTGAAATGGGGTAAAATCCTTTTCCTCAGGTAGATAGACTCTGGTAATGACTCCTGCCCTGGATGGCAGACTGTTTGATTGGAAACACTGATGACATGTTTTCAGGTGTTATTAGTGTAAAACATTTCCTTTATAGGCTACACCACATGGAGTTATTCTGTGACATCTATTATGAGAACATAGTAGAAAAATTGGAAGTAAAATCTCAGAGTATACTAAGACTGCAATCCCCAGGAGCTTCTCATCTCAGGCATGTCCGCATTCAACCTCCAGAAATTCATCAAAATTACCAGTGTAGTGTCTTATCAGTGTATGTATCCAGTGATTCCTACTCCAGATACCTAGTTCTTATATTTATCTTGACTTTCTAGATTTCCATGTGTCTACAGATTTTAGAGCGGCAGTTTTCCCTGAAGTCTCAGTTCAATTTAGTGTAATGGACTCAATAAACATTAAATTTCAGTTAATCTGCTTAGAAAGGCCATCTCTTTACATGTCTAATCTGAAATAGAAGTTCAACACTTTAATTTATGGAAATATTTGGTGTAACTTTTTAGTGTGATAATGTAAGCATAACCATTTTAATTGTACAATTCAGTTACATGAAGTGTATTCTATTTCCAGAATACTAGTAGTACTAATATCTGCAATTATTCATCATACCCAGCAAAGACTATATATCATATGTTGTGGTTTGGATCTGTAATGTTACCAAAAGCTCATGTGCTAAAAAGCATAGTTCTCAGTGCAGGAAGATTAAAAGTGGGGCTTTTAGGCAATGATTGGATTATGATGGCTCTGTCCTCATGAATGCATTAATCTTTCTAGATGAATTAATCTCTTGATTGCTGAATGGACAATTGGAATTTGGGACCTAGTTGGAGAAAGTAGGTAACTGGAGGCATGACTCAAAAGGGTTTATCTTCTCCTGGGTCCCTTCCCCTTTCCCTCCCCCTATCACTCTCCCTTTTTCCAGCTGCAATGAACTGAGCAGTTTCCTCTTCCATGTCTTTTTGCCATGATGTTTCTGCCTTGGATGCAGCAGAACAGAACATGGACTGAATCATCTAAAATCATGTACAAAATAATTCTTTCCTTCTCTAAATTGTTCATATCAGGTATCTCTGTCACAATGACAAAAATCTGACTAACACACCATGAAAAAATAATTTCCCATGGAACTTTCCTCTCAGTCCTATTATTCTCTAGGAATTTGCTTATTTTAGGTACCTCATTATAACTGGAAATATTTGTGATTTTTTTATCTTCTACCATGTTGTAATATCACGTATCAAAATGCCATTCATTTTAAAGTCTCTACATTCCACATTTTGTTTATATATTCATTTACTGATAGACAATAGACTGTTCCTATCATTTGTATAGTGAATATTTCTGCTACAAACACTAGTATATATATATATATGTTTGTGTTTTAACATTTAGTCTTACTGGATATATATCTAGGAGTGGAATTGATTGATTATAATTCTAACATTTTGTTAAACTTCCATACTATTTTATTAGCCACTATTTAACTCTACATTCCTCCCACCATTACATAAATGATCCAGTTTTTCCACATTCTAAGTAACTCATCATTTTCTATTTTTTTAATTAATTTTTATCCTAAAAGGAATTAAGTGGTATCTTACCATGTTTTTTTTTTATTAGAGCATTATAGTTATGCCTAGTAGTTGGGTACATTTTGATAAAATCATACAAACATTGAATTTTATTTCAATTCCTATTTCACTCCATTTTCCCTCCCCTCATTCATCCCCACATTGCCTTTCTTCTCCTGATTTTTCTTTCATGCACTGTTCATTTATATTGATTAGTACGTTCTTTGTATACAAAAGAAATTCCTTTTGTTGTATAAAACATGATTTTGTTAAATTCATTTCATATTTTTCTCCCTTCTCATCTTTACTCTTTCCATTCTCCTTTTTATTTCTGTAATGACTAATGGAGTTGAGGACCTTTTCATGATGTTATTCACCATTCGTATATCTTCTTTGGAGAAATGCCTGTATTTCAAGTACTGTGCCAATTTTTAATTGGTGCTTGCTTTTCAATTGGTGAATTGTAGGAGTTCTTTGTATATTCTAGATATTAATCTCTATTATCACATATGTGATATGTGGAAGCTACTATAGAATAGATTGAAATTCACTGACCTCTTTATCACATTCCCCTCTGTTGCTAGAAGTGTTTTAACTATGTTCCAGTACTCCAGAATTATTATTTCAGATAATCTCTGCAAAGTAAGTGAATAGTTATTTAGATGAAAGAATAGATTTGGGACCTTCCTACTCTGACATACTCCATGATATCATGCATTATTGCTTTGAAATATTAGTTCTATTCATTATTTTTATTTTCTTTCTCCAAAGGTTCCAGTTATAGATATGTTGGATCATCATTCCCTATATGTGTGTTTACATAAATGTGTACACATATGTGTGTGCAATTGAATATTATATCAATTTCTTACTCTGTAATTTTACCTCCTTCTATAATTTGTTTTTTGTTTCTTAGCTTCTTTCATTCTTCTCAATATTCCCTATATTTTCAGTGAAATCTACATTTCTTGGAATGTTTTATATTTGACTTTCATTTATGAGTGATTTTTGGCAAATATTTTTTTACATTTGGTTTATTGTCAGTCATGATTCTGTTTGCCATTTATTATTTTTATATTTAGGTTTTTTAATGAATGCTTTAAAGATTGGATTTTTATGAGAAATTTCTTATTGTTTTCTATCTAATCCATGCTAAAGTGTTTAGTTGTGGGTCTTTTCCTTCATCACTGGACTTTTGAGTAGCATTTTAGTTGATTAATTGTTTAACAATATGACTATATTTTATAGTAAATTTATGTTTAATATAGCCTATTGCTTTCTGTTTATTTGAGAAATCACAACTGAATGAGCAATAACAAATATTTTCACATAGTATAAGGATTAGTAATCTTTATTGTTTTGTTTACCATAGCCACCTTCACTTAAATGAAGTGTAGTTTTTTTTTGTTCTGTTTTGTATAGTTAGAGGTTATTTTGGAAATAATTCATTTGTCTTCTTTTTTTGTGAATATCACCATATACACCTAGATATTCATTTGATTAGCATTATAAAATAAATTATATCATTGTTATTTTTCAAGCTCAAATTCTTCCAGTTTGATTATTCATTCCCCTTCAAATTGAATTCTGTATAATGGTGTCTTATTGATTCTGCTATAATAATATTTTGCCAATTTCATGATTGTTTCCCAGTAAGATACACCAGGTTTTCCTTGTTCTTCCTCTATAACAAATCAATAATTATCCAGGGTTATGAATAACTTTTGATTAGGAAAACATTTAAAAGTTATGCATCAGCATTGAGTTTATTCATGTTTTCTTTGTTTAAGGCGACTTCATTGGGACAGTTAGGAAATATGTTTTTCAAATTGTGAGTTCATTTCATACTTTGTATTATTAATGGTTTATGAAGTTTACATCTCCATATTTGATATAATTTTATTAACATTATAGTTTAATTGTATAGCATGTACTTTAGAATTAGTTAAATTATTTTTTGTAAATGGTTAAATAATTTTTATTCTGAATTTTACTTTGTTAGCTAATATAATTAAAAGCAATTTATTTGCGTTGTAAATTAAAATTTTCCCCTTTCCTCATTTTTAGCATTTTCACACCTCTTTTTTTAAAATATGCCTCTTTTATATAACAGAGTTTAATGTTGTGTTGTAATCCAATCTGAACTCTTTTTCTTTTTAATAGATGACTTCACTCTATGTGAAAAAGTAAAAATAATTCTATTTCTGGTATGATGGGAATATTTACTTTTCAGTGAATTTTATTTTATACTATTATTAATATAATGGTAATTATAACAAAAATTAATTGCAATGAAAACTGAAAATGCAGCAAAAATCTTCACCTTTTTTTCTAAATTATATGAATTGCATTTACTTTTATTTATATAATTTTATCATGCTGTGTTACTATATTTTCACACTATCTTATGCATAAACTCTTTGAGAACAGGGAGCTTACATCTTAGCATTAGTTTTAGTTGGCTTTCAAATTTGGCAACTAGTTTTTTAAAGAAAAAAAAGTTCTTTGGTTGATTTGTAGCATTTATTGATATTCCTGGTGGTGATAATTTTATCACTATTGTGCAAATATTGTAATATTATGTCATTGAAGGAAAAATTAGAATGAGATGGATACAATATATCATTACCAAAGCCTGTCTTCACACATAATTCATAATAAAATGTTTATAAATTCATTATGTAATAAAATTATTTAAAATATGCAATACTCAGATTATTGATAGACAGAGATATTGTTGCAAGAACTTTTATGTTTTGTTAAACAATTATATCAAATGACTTCTCTTGGCCCACAATTCAGCAAAATTGAAAATTTGATTCTCAAACTTTTGCCTGAAATAACATTCCCTAGAGGCATTGGTAGAACACACTTTACTGGGCTCCACTGCCAATTACTGATTCAGTAATTTTGGGGCAGTGTTCACAATTTTTTACTTTTATCCAATTCCCTGTGATACTGATGCTGCTGATAAGAATCATAATTTTAGAATCACTAATATAATGGAGAATGTAATAAGTAGAATTGTTGCTTTTGCTTATTGCCATTATACTAACTTCTTTTAAAGCTTGATTTATATTTGAAACATATAAATGTGCATATAACTTCATCTCTGTGTTTGAATATATGGTAGGCAAAGTATTGAGTCTGCACAAAATGTACATTCCTAATCTCCCAAAACAGTAACCATAACTTTGCAGATATAATTAGGGTTAGAAAAATTGAGATAGGGAGTTTATTTTTGATGACCTGATTGTGCCAAATCTATCCAAATGAATCATTAAAAGCAGAGAATTTATCTCAGACAGATGTGATATGGAAGTGATCCCACACCATTGCTGGTTTTCAAATGGAAGAAGGGCATCAACAAGTGAAAGAATTCAGATGGCCTCTAGAAGCTGGGAAACAAAAGGAAATGTAATTTTACTTGGATGTTCCAGAAAGCAATGCAGCCCTGCCAATATCTTGCTTTTAGCCTTTGAGATTGGTTTTATTCCAGAGATCTCCAGTACTATAGAATTATAAATTTCTGTGGTTTAAGCACTAAGTATGTGGTAATTTTTAATAATAGTAGAAATCAGCTATGAATCACTCCATAACCTGTCTGCAGTCCAACTTTTAAAACACTTCAGTATGTTTATCACACATGTCTTAAAGGAAATAATATTAATAGTGTTATTAACAATAGTAATATTAATAGAAACATCCTATAGTAGCCATTTCAATCATTTCAGTAAAACATCTGCAAAGGTGTTATTTTAGAAATATATATTTTCTTAAATATTTATTCAGTCACAGGATATTCTAACACTATGATAATGATACTAGAAGCATATTGGTCTTCAAACATTGAGCTTACTATTTTGATCAAGTATGCTTTAAAAAGTCTTATACATGATGTAGCAAGAGGAACTTTTTCAGGAAAAATCAAACCCTTATTTGTAGATTATTTCATATAAGGGCAATTTCTGCTTTGATGCTATAACTTTCTGTGCCTCTTGAATAGGTATAAACATTTTATATGAGTTGAGGCCAATTATATGTTATTAGTGTTGAATTCTCTATTACTTTTCTTTTGCAAGTATTTTGATGAGTGAATGGTCTTTAGGGGAAAGAAAAACTCGTGAATTGCATGCCTTCCACACAGTCTCTGTGGAAATCCCCCTGTCTAGCATACATAAGAGGGGCAGGGTTATTGTTACGGAAAGACACTGACATGTTTTATTTTCTCCAGAGACCTCTCTTCACAGCAGTAACATAGCAATTTACTGGTCTGGGAAACTTTTTGTAAAATTTTTCTAAAACAGTTTAGCTTTTTATTTGTTTCACTCTAAAATATGAGAAGAGAATGTACATGAAAGGAACTAGTCTTATGAAAAACCCAGTTCTTTATTGGGTTTGTCTATCTACACAGGTAGAACTACTTGATATAATTGAACTTTGGAAGTAAATATGTGGCAATTATATAAACTGTTGCACCAATTCATTTGAACTTAGATGTCTATGAACTAGTTTCTGTATTTTCAAATATTTACTTAGTAGAACTACAGCAAAATACATACAAAGATACAGTAAGTAGGTTCTTTACTGTCAAATGATGGTCCTGAATTCCAAAAATTGTTTTCAGTTTTTAAGAATTTATTATATTTATAAATATATTTATAAATATATTTATGTATATCTTCATACATTTAACTTGTGACAGTAATGAATGGCCTGAATCTGCATATTTCAGATACTTTTTGTAGCACTATTTCAGGAAAAGTTTTCTTGCTTTAAAATACAGTGCTGATACTGAAAGTGGATTTCTGTGCTTAGGAGCTCCTCAAAACATGGCATTGAGGACATTTGGCGGGATCCTGCAGAACTAAAAAGAGAAAATGAAGAATGTTGCCTTATAAGTATAAAATTATGGACAATCTAGCATTATTTAAAAAGTAATCAGAGAAGAGTGAAGGTTAAACTATGAATAACTGTATTACATTATTAATGGACCCAAACATATTAAACTTCCAGAGTTTTATTTTTCTATATCCCCATTACAAATATAAACTTTCTGTTTAACAGTTGAGTTTATATCTTCACTTAATATTTTACCTAGTTATTTTTCAGGTTATGCTGTAGTGTTTTATTTTCAATTTAAAGTTTAATCAAAGTTATTTATATGAATTAAAATAAAAATAATTCTTTCAGGTTAGACACACACACATACAAACACAAACATACATACAGCAAAATACATACAAACTACAGCAAAATACATACAAAAGCACAAAATACATACAATACAAAGCACTATCAGACCTCCTTTCAATCTTCTCCGTAGAGGTCATAACTTTAATATTGGCAGAAACCTTTTTCTAATATTTAATCCTGCATTTTAATTAGCATGTTTCTAGTAAAATTTCTGGATTAATTTCACAGTTATCCATTGGTAATTTATTAAGTTAGAAAGTAAGAATCAAGTTTATTTAGGCCTTTATTCACACCCACATACACACACTTTTACCTCCCACTTCTATGGTTATAAAGTCTTTATTGTAGCTGTAACAGTTTGTGATTGTCATATCCTATGTTCTCATTATTATGACAAGATCTAAAGAGTTTATGTTAAGACATGAAGTTAAATTTGCATTTCTTTCTAGTGCATTTTAGTTTTCTCAGATTAAATAATGTCTTAACTTTTATTGAGTAATTTTATACACATTTATCATTAAGTCATTTTCAAAAACTTAAACAAAATTATAACTTTTTTTCAATATGTAGAAAAATATATGGAATTTTATTAGTGTGACTTGTTTGTATGTTTGTTTTTGCAACTAGAGTGAGGCTAAGACATGTCTGTTAGGACCCCCAAAACAAAATGAAAACTCAAGCCACTTGTTCAAAAATATGAAAAGTGCCATCAAAAATACTGAAATAAAAATCTGTTTTATTAAAAGATATTTTGTTACTTTTAAAACAAGGTGGAGTAATAATTACACATGAATAACAATGTAGAGTTGCAAATTGTAAAGATATTTCTAGTACAATTTAAACTAGTGCAAAACAGTAATTCTATTTATGTGAAAACTTGATTAATTGATCATATAATTTTGTTGGCTTTCTGTTTTTTTAATTCAACAAAATATTCTTTCAATAACTTAATTTTCATTTGAAAGGAGAAAAAGTGCCTTTAGTACTTTCTTGGCAAATAGAAGACCACTATAATTTTTCATTATTTTTAATGAGAAAGATCCTTCTGCTGATGCAACTTCTATATGAGCTAAGAATGCTTTATAGCCTGTGATAACATTGGAATAGATTCCAATAAATTATTTCAAATATAAATTTTAATATAACCAGAATTGATAGGTCTTAAGGGGACAATTTGTTTCTGAAAAGACTTAACTCATTGTATAAACTATTTTCATGTATATCTGACCTTAATTTGACCTGTAAATTTAAACAATCACATAATATTGTTCTCTCTGTATTTCCTGTAGCTTTTAGTGGTCATACAAGAAATGGAAAATAGCTGCGTGAATTTTATATAATGGAAATTTGAGCTTATGCATTTGCATCTTTATCTTCCACTACATGAGTGCTACAATATAAAAAATATCTTTTTTATATAAAATGTAACAATATAAAATTTTGTTTCCAAGATTATAGATATGTGTTTTACAATTTTTGCATCAGTTTTTAAAACCAGAGACAACTGACCCTTTGTAGAACGCATCCTCTCTCTGGGGGCAAGACCACTCTCTTTGCTAATGTTGCTGGTGTTGGTGCTGCTGTTGCAAAATTTGAAACTTAATTCTAGCACCTGTGTGCATGGAGGGCCACCAGTAAAAGTCCTTGATGTCAACATGTGCTCTGACACCTGCTATGGGCCATCCTGAGGACTGAGCCCACATGTACACACACAACCACCTGGTGTATCTTCCCTGTTCTTGCACATGCTCCATTGTTCTGTCAGATTTCACTCACAAAACATGTGTTTAGAGATAAAATTATTAGAAATTTAGTGACAAAACCCGAGCATTAAGCCAATTGCAGGATGTATCCAAAAGTGGAGCCCTGTGAGACTGCAAAAAAACACCAGCCCATAAAGCCAGCTTGGAGTAGTACTAATATCTAGTCAATAAAAAACAATCTAACTATTCATCATATTCACAGCTTGCATCCATTATGATTGGGCTGGCATTGTTTCTAATTGCTGAATGCTGATGGCATATGACTTGCTAAATAGTTTGAATCCCACACTAAATGTCTTTTTGTTCCCCAGCTACAATCTTGCTATTGCTCTAAAAACCAGCTGCCAGCTTTTTTGCCAAAGAGCTTCTTTTCAGCATCATGATAGAACCCTGCTGTTTGATCCCATGACTTACTTCTTGTTTTAGTCCCCAGCTCTAGTGGACCATTTATTCCAGCAGCTTTTGAGAAAAGCTGCATTGATGTACCTGAAAAATCATTATTATTTTAATTTATTTTTACTTTGTTATATTTTAATCTTATTTTTATTAATATTGATTTCTAATTTGGAAAGCATTTTCTCTTATCATTTTGAATGAAAGTTTCTTTTGACTTTAACTTTCTATTTAGAAGTGTGATAATATTCTTTGTGATCTGTTCATTCTCCAACAGTAAATGAAGATTTGTTTTCACAGTCTTGAACTGAAAAACTCAAAATCTGGCACTTGCAACAGGATGTAAATGCATTTGTCTTCCAAGTAAAGTAGTACAGAGGTAGAAATGTAGATGTACAGAGGTAGAAAGTCTAGTTGAATTTGTTTTTATTGCTGCCATAACAAAGTTCCACAGCCTGGATGGCTTAAACAAGTGAGAACCCAAATTATACAGTTAATTGCATCACTCAGGTTCATCAAGTTACTTTTCGTTCTATCATGCAAACATATTCACTTCATTACAATAGCCATCAACCCTTAGTCTATTGTGATATCACCTCTGAAATCGAAAGTTTGAAAGCTCATCTAAATATCTTTTAGATCAAGTATGGTTGAGACTCAAGATATGGTTTATCCTGAATCAAAATTACTGTCCAAGTGTGAGCCTGTGAACCCATATACAAATAATATAATTCCAAACTTTGTGGGCCTGATAAAGAATAGATATTTCCATTCCAATGTGAAGAAGTTATTAATAAAAGGGTCATGAGTTCCAAGTAAGTCTGAAACCTAGAAGAACAAATTCTATTATATTTTAAGTCTTCATGGCCTATCCTCTGTGCCCACTGGGTAACCTTGACTCTTCGTTCCTGGGGGAGTTTTTCTTGGCTTTCTGAATCCAAGGAGAAAATCAGCTGCTCCGGAAATAAGGAATAGATAACCCTGCCTCTGGGCCTGTAGTGATATCAGAATTTCTGACAATCTCTGCACTGATTTCAGCATCAGTCTTCCCTTTTTTGGAAAGATGATGCACATTTGCAAATAGATAGCTTAATATTGGCCTATTCTGTAGAATCCCAGAAGCCTGAAAGTCTTTAGAAGTCTTCTGTAGAATCCCAGAACCTGAAATCCTCCAGAAAGCAGGAGCAAGTAATGCTGGTCAAAGTATTTATCAGGCTTCCATACAATTTACAAGGGTGCAGGCCATCAGAAAAAAGCTTCTCCACCAATCTCTTCTGTATGCAGCCCCATCTCTTTTCCCGACTTCTGCTGAAATGGCTAATTGTATTCATGCACCATGCCCTGTAATCTCTTGATCAAATGGTTATTTGTCCATGCCCTGAATGTTCTCTCCAGACCATGTTTTCTCTTTTTCAGATAGGCTGAGAATTTTTCAAATTCTCAAATTCTGTTTTCTTTAATAATTATTTCTTTAATTTAGCACTCTACTCTCTTATTTTACTATAAGAAGCGAAGAGAAATCAGGCCATGCCTTCAACACTTTGCTAATTCTCCAAGTTCATCATTTATAAGTTCTGCTTTCCACAAAACACTAGAAGGCAATTGGCAAAGTTCTTTATACTTCATTATAAGGATCACATTTCTTCTAGTTTCCAAAAGCACGATTTACATTTCTGTCCTAGACCTCATGAAAACCACCTGTAATGTGTTATTTCTATCAACATGTTTTTCTGTAGCAATATACCATATTATTTCAGTTTCTATTGCTATAAAATTACATAATGTAAAGTACTTTATAAAAATATAAGAGGTTTATTTATCTTTGAGTTTGAGAAATTCAAGAGTATGAAAACAGAATCTGTTCAGATCTGGTGAGGGTCTCATGGTAGATGGCATCACAATGGCAGGGGCACATGCAGAAGAGATTGTGCAGTAAGAGTCCACAGAGTTACCTGAGAACACCAAACTTGCTTTATAACAATACACTCTTATGGGAACTAACTACTCCATGGAACTACCACTAATTCCTTCTGAGGTGTCTCTCCATGACTTCACCACTTTCCACTAGTCCCTACCTTTTATATCTTTCACAACCTCAGTACCACGACATAGAGGACTTAAATTCTGGCATATGAACATTTGCTTGACAAATTGTACCAAAACATATCATTTTATCCCGGCCCCCAAGGCTCATGTTCTTCTCAAAGGGCAAAAATAAATCATTCCTTGTCTTAATACTCCCCAAAGTCTTAGCTATTTCCATCATTACTCAAAAGTACAAGTCCCAAGTTTCATATGAGATTGAGGGTAAATTCCTTCCATCTGTGAATACATAAAACCAATATGTCACAAATGTCCCTAATACAGTGTCAGAACAGGCTCTGGGTGACATTCCTGGACATAATCCAAAGAAAAGAGGACATTGACCCCCCTGGAAGGGTGAAACCCAGAAGGTTTCACCCTTAAGGTTATGTTTAATATAACCTTAAGGTTATATTTAATAACCCAAATATTAAATCTTAAAATGCTAACCTTGGCATCTTGTGTACCCTGGGTTGTGTTGTGGGCCTCTTTGGCCTTGGGCAGACCTCTCCTAAAGGTTTTGCTGGTTGCAGCACATGTGACTATCATCATAGACTTTGAACATTGAAGTCTTTGTGAAAGCCACAATGATCCCATAGTTTTCACTTTCTGCCTGCTTACAGAATTAGCACCACATGAATATGGACATTACTAAGTTCTACCACTAGCATAACTGAACCTACATACATTTGAATCACACCTGGAAGGACCACAGATAATTTCACCAAGAAACAAAAGCAGAATCCTAAGGCAGCCTTGCATAGATCTCTTTCAAAAAAACAATTTTTGCTTCTACATTTGAGGGCTTATCATAAGAAAGGCAGCCTTGAAGTTTTCTGATACCTTTAAGGACCTTTTTAGTTGTTGTTTGATGATTGACATATGGTTTTCTTTTGCCCATGCTAATCTCTTTGGCAAGCAGTTGTGCACAATCTTCTTTTCTACCCTGGATCACACTTATTCGCCCAGGTGAAAATTTCCCAAATTTTTTCACTTTATTTTCCTTTACCCTTAAATCTCATTATAAATCTCCATAAAGGTAGCCAATAATAACCAAACAGTAGCCTGAATGCTTTGTCATTTAGTTATATCTTCTGCCAAAGATTCTGTCCATTGGTTCTAAATTTGGCCTTCCACCAAGCCTTCGGGCATGGATACAGTGCAACTAGATTCTTTGAGATGGTGTGATAAAGATGGCCTTTGTTTTAATTTTCAAAGGGAATCATCCTCATTCCTCATCTCTATCAGTACTCTAGTCATGAACATTTATTAATTTCTTTTCTTTTGGTACTGGGAATTGATCTCAGGGCTACCTCAGCACTAAGCCACATCTTCAGCCCTGTTTTGTATTTTATTTAGAGACAGGGTCTCACTGAGTTGCTTAGCATCTCACTGTTGCTCAGTCTGTCTTTGAATCCCCAATCCTCCTGTCTCATCCTCCCAAGCCTCTAGGATTACAGGTGTGTGCGACCGCGCCCAGCTACTTATTAAGTTTTTTTTTTTTTTTAATTATTTTATTTTTTTTCCCAGAAGTTGCATTTTAATACATGTTAGCAAACATAACAGAAAAAAACAAATTATCAGAAGCTGTACACACTATTCACTGAAAACATTTGTTGAGGCAAATAGAAAAAAATTGTTACAATCATAATTTTTCTAACTTTGCACTTATTAAGTTTTTAAGAAGTTCTGTGCTCCTTGAGTTCTTGCTTCTTGATTCCTCAGAATAACTCATAATGTTCCATTTATAGCAATACAGTCCCTTAATATCCTATTTATCACACTCTAACCTGTGTTTATTATCAACTTCCAAAGCTGCCTCCACATTGCCATGTGTCAATATACCAAAAATCCTATTCCCTAAGGATGGTTTCTAACATGCACTAGTCCAATCTATGTTACTATTTTTAAATAATAAGTATTTTATACAGAATAGAGGTTTACTTAATTTACAGTTTGGGAGATCTAAGAGCATGCACCAATAATTTCTTAGCCCTAATGACAGCCTTCTTGCTATATGACCACATGGCAGATGGTATCACAATGGGATGTGCATGAAGAAGAGATTACATGGTAAGACAGGAAGAAACACAACAAAGGAAGGCAAGCATTGCTTGATAACAATATATTCTCATAAAAGCTGTCTCTGTGAAACAAGATTAATTCCTCTGTGGTGCTGACCACACAACCTAACCATAATCCACTGTATCCCAAAACTTAGAGGATCTACTCACTCAAAACTGCCATCGGGTGCCACACTTCCAGCACTCAAACCTTTTGGAGACACACCATAGCAATTCATAGCATACATGCATATTTCTAAAACAATAGAAGACTTCTCTAGCTCTTTTCTTTTCTTTATGCTCCCTCATTAGAATTCCTTTTAGGATCAATATTTTTAAGAGCACTTTCTCCAAAGCACTGCAAGTATTTTTTACATGCATTTGAAAATTTTCACAGCTTTTATCCATTATCCAGTTCCAAAACAACACTTACATTCTAGATATTTGTTGTAGCAACAACCTATTTATCTGTACCAAAAACTGTGTTATTTAGCTAGGGTTACAATAACAAAGAATGATAGAATAAACAACAGGAATTTGTTCTCAAATTTTCTCGAAATCCTAAAAGCTAGAAGTCCACGATAAAGTGTTAGCAGGAGTAGAGGTAGTTAATCCTTAGGACTCAGTTCTTGGCTGGTGGACCTGCCTTCTCTCTATATCATTGTATGATCCTCTTTTTGTCACTCCTCATTTGCTATTTTTTTTAAAAAATTTGTTTTAATTAGTTATACATGACAATAAAATGCATTTTGATACAAAATACATAAATGGGGTATAACTTCTCATTCTTCTGGTTATATATGATATAGAATCACAATGGTCATGTAATCACATATGCACAGAGTAATAATGTCCAATCCATTCTACTATCCTTCCTACCCTCGTGTCTCCTCCCTTCCTTTCACTCCTCTCTGCCTAATCCAAAGAACATCTATTCTTCCCTAGATCCCAAACCCTTATAGTGAATTAGCATCCACATATCAGACAAAAATGTTCTGTCTTTGTTTTTTTGGGATTGCCTTATTTCATTTAACATGATATTCTCCAGCTCTATCCATTTACCTGAAAATGTTATAATTTCATTCTTCTCTTAGTTACTCAAGATAAGTAATATTCCATTGTATTTATTTACTACATTTTTTATCCTTTCATCTCTTGAAGGGCATCTATGTTGGTTCCATAGTATAGCTATTGTGAATTGAGCTGCTATAAACATTGATGTAGCTACATAACTATAGTATGCTGATTTGAACTCCCTTGGTTATAAATGTAGAAGTGGGATGGCTGGGTCAAATTGTGATTCCATTCCAAGTTTTCTGAGAAATCTCCACACTGTTTTCCATGATGGATGCACCAATTTGCAGTTCTACTAGCAATGTATGAGTGTACCTTTTGCCCCACATCCTTGCTGACATTTATTGTTGCTTGTATTTTTGATAATAGCCATTCTGACTAGAGTGAGATGAAATCTTAGGGTAGTTATAATTTGCATTTCTAAAATTGCTAGGGATGTTGAACAATTTTTTTATCTATCTGTTGATTGATTGTATTTCTTCTGTGAAGTGTCTGTTCGGTTCCTTAGCCCATTTATTAATTGAGTTATTTGGGTTTTTTGGTAAATTTATTATATATTTTGGAGATTAATGCTCTATCTGGGGTACATGTGGTAAAGGTTTTCTCCCATTCTCTCTTCACATTATTGTGAAGGCTCTCTTTTCACATTATTGATTGTTTCCTATGTTTGGAAGATCTCTCCATTAGTGAGAGATATATGTTAAATTTACCCAGTATTATTGTGTTGTGGTCTATTTGATTCTTGAAATTGAGAAGAGATTGTTTTATGTATGTAGATGCTCCATTGCTTGGGCCATAAATATTTATAAATATTATATCTTGTTGTTGTATGAAATGTCCTTCTGATTAAGTTTGGCTTGAAGTCCACTTTATCTAATAAAAGGGTGGATGCCCCTGCTTGTTTACACAATCCATATGAGTGATATGTTTTTTCCCATCCTTTCACCTTTATTCTGTGTATATCTCTGCCTATGAGATGAGTCTCTTGGAGAAAGCATATTGTTTCTTGTTTTCTAATCTAATCTACCAGTCTGTGACTTTTGATTGATGAATTAAGACCATTAACATTCAAGGTTATTATTGAGATATGATTTGTATTCCCAGTCATTTTGATTTATTTCTCTTTTGTAATTTACATTAGTTTCTTCTTTGATTAACTATTCCTTTAGTATAGTTTCTCCTCTTGCTCATTTTTACTTTTTTTTTCATTTCATCTGGAATATTTTGTTGAGTATGTTCTGTAGTGCAGGCTTTCCAGCTGTGAATTCTTTTAACTTTTGTTTATCATAGAAGTTTTTATTTCATCTTCAAATTTGATGCTTAATTTTTCTGGATATAAATTTCTTGGTTGGCATCCATTTTCTTTCAGAGCTTGGTAAATATTATTCCAGAACCTCCTAGCTTTGAGCATCTGGACTGAGAAATCAGCTGAGATATAGACTTATAGTCTGAAGGTTTTTAGTACCTCACATTTAAGGAGGAGAACAATATTAACTGCACCTAATACAAACTATTTATATCCTTAAATCAAATATCTCCTATTAAAATGTCTACAGTTTTGTCATAATACACAGAAATGATGTGTTCAATTATTGTCTACAATATAAACAGTAAGTTTGCAAAAGGATCTACAATTTCAAATGGTGGACAAAAAGAGAACAGTAGTAGTGTAGGATGTGATGTTTATGAGGAAGGAGGAGAGACAATAAAGTAAAGAACTTTTATATGAAGAGTGAAAGAGGAATTAATAGAGATTGGCTGTTAGTAGGAAAAAAGATTGGCTGTTCCAGAAAAATTGATAAGTGACAGGAAAAATATATATAAATTAAAAAAAAGAAAAAAGTTTAAAAAGTAAAAAATAAAATAATACACAAAAAAACCTGTAATACATTATTCAGCTATTTCCTTCCTCAACAAACTGATGCATAAAAATACTTGGTTTCAAAAATTGGTAGATGTGAGAGAGAGGAAAAAGTAAAGAAGGATCATGATGGTAATTTGAACATTTGCAACTTCTCAGCTGATGGGGGGTCGGTTCTGAAATTTGATGATAGCCCCACCCTCAGGATGGCGAATGATAGGATGTGAGGGTTAGTACTGGAGGAGGAACTCCTGGAGGCAGGGTATAGAAATTGCAGGTCCACATTTAAGACTGCAGGAATCTCTTTTGGGTTCCACTCATGGTATGTAGAAGCCTGATCTCAGCCCTTATGTTGCCTATGGACCCCACAATTCCTGGTTTCTGATTTAGTCTCCAAATACAATCTTTCCTGCCCCTACCCTTTCTGTTTAGCAGTCAGGCACTTTTCTCCTAGGTGGTCCTGAGGGCTGGACCCTAGGAGCTGTGCTCCTATCTCAGAGAACTATGCCATATTGGGCAAATCACAACCAGACACTGAAAACTATGGGTCTGCCATGTAGCTGCAAGCACTGGGCTGGGTTGGGGGACTAGAAGGGTTTGGGAGACTGGGGATTGGGGAGCTGGAGGTCTCTGTTGGGTGATAGGTTGATTCTGGACCTTACGAGATTCAGGGATCAGTGGATATAGGACTGGGGAGGTAACGGAGATCCTGTCCATTCCCACATGCTTCAGGACTTGCTGAGCTGGGGAGAGCCCAGCTTTCTCCAGAATTTTTAACCTGCGTTCCCCTAGGGTAAAATGCTCCCAGTTTCTGACTCTCCACTATATTGCTAGGCCCAGACAGGTCCATGCAGACCTACCAGCAAACTCACAGTTCTGGGTTTCAGTTTCCCTAGTCTCCACCAAGATGGCTCCTGAACCACAGATAATCAATAAACTGTGGTGGAGAGGCTTCTCTCTCTCTTTTTCTCTTTTTTTCAAAAAATATCAGACTCAAGCAGTCCATGATTTGGCTTGGGCAAGCTGCTCTTCCATTCTCAGGATTTTTCACTCTAAGTCTTGGGGAGGTCTAGTACTCCCACTGTTTGAGTTCTGGGTCATGGAGCTAACAGAAACACTGCCTTGCACTATTCCACCATCTTTTGAATTTCTCATTTCCTATTCTTATAAGAGTACCAGTCACATTAGATCAGGTCATATTCTAATGAACTTATTTGATCTTAATCACCTCTGTAAAGTCCGTAGTTTCAAATACATTCACATTCTGAGTATCAGGAATAAGAACTTCAAAGTATGTTTTGACAGGAACACAATACAGGCCATACACTGGAAAAATGTGGTAGCTCCATAAAACCTTCCAGAAAGACTTTCACATCCTCCCATCTCCTTCTTCCTTCCATGGAGTAGGATTTTTTTTTCTTTTTGATATATAATGGCAGCAGGATTTCCATTTGTTGCGCATAACAAAATCAGTACACATTTAAGGTATGCCTTAAGAGGAATGTATAAAAAAATAAAGAACCCTCTTTTGTTTAAAAATTTTTTTTTAAGCCAAAGCACATTTCAATTATATCTTATTGACCAGAACTTAGTGATATTGCCACACTTAAGCTTTGAGGGTTCTAAAAAATGTCATTTGTTCAGTGAAAATATTCCCTTCTATGGAGTGAAGACCTGGACAAAACATTTCTAGAAAAAATATGAGTTTCAGGTTAATTTATAAGCATTTAATGAATCATTTATTTGTATACTATACTAATGAGACTAGATATGGTATAAGTGAGTCACACTTCTTGCTTACTGCAAAGTGAAGTCTAATCAGGGGAGCACACTTGCATAAAAATTAGTGTGATAAAATAAAATGCAACTGAAGTGCCATGCCTAAGGTACATTGTTTATCTCAACAATTTAGTGAAAGAGGCATGGGGTATAAGCAGGAAAAAGGTATTCATCCAGAATTCAGAAAATTCTGGAGGATTTATAACAATCTATCAGGTAGACAGGATAGACAAGACATTAGTATTAATTTTTTTTTAATCCATCTAAGGAATTCTAAGATACTCAGAACTGGTTTTTCCAAATGTGACTACAACTTTTCACTTTCTTTAACCTTGTTAATGAATAACAAATACTCCTGCTTTTTCAAACCTGGCTTCCTCTCTGAGATTTTTTTTTTTTTTTGACTAAGGTCATCTTCCAATATAAAGGTGCTCAAAATATTATTTGCCAATGTTTAATTAGAGTGACTTTCACTTAAATCTAATTATTCTATGCTATTTAGGGCCATGAATTTTCAGTAGTCTTTCTGACCATCATCATACTTAGAAATAAGAAAGTTTCTTTAAAATAAATTTTGGTAAAATAATGTCCCTTACATACCAAGTATTGAGGAATAAAATATTCATACCTCTCTGTATGTTTTGTTTTCCAAAAAATTTATAAAACTTGTCAAATTAGAAAGTTTTAAAAGCTATAAATATATAAAGGAAGTCATTTGTTGTTTTATGGAAATATTGCATTATAATTAAATTTATTTTTGTGAGATCATGATATATAAAGACAGGTTTGGAGTAAGCTATTTAATATACATGCTAAAATGTGCCTAATTCACCATGAAAGATGAATTCAAAGCTTCTGTAATATCAGACATTTGCCTCCTTTTTTATACTTAATAATCATGTTTACAAATATTCCAACAACTAAATGATATAGCAATTTCATTATCTTAAGAAGAAGAACATATTGGGTTGATTCTTTTAAATGTCACCCTTGTTAGAATACTATATCTTCTTTCTATTAAGATAGGATTTTAAGAAATATAGAACTTTTTGAATAGTGACCTCACTATTCAAACTAAAGTTAGCAATTTTTAAATCAATGGCAAACAAATATTTATATTATTATTCTAAACTACTTTCAGAGATCTTTTGTGGTGTTTATTTTGCTTGAATACTTGCATGACCAAAGATTCATTTTATCTGTCTAAAGTAATTGAATACAAGTAGAAATGAAATAATTTGATTTGGGTATTTTCTTGCCTGTAACTCAGGAAGAAGTAAAAACATAAAATTTATTCATAAAAGCATAGTAAAAATAGAGAAAAACTGGAATACAATCAAAATTGATTAATATATGAAGGCTAAAGACTGCTTTTGAAAATGAATGGTCAACAGTCCCTCTAGCTATTACAAAAACTAGCATGTTCCAGCCCAAATCATAATACATTTAGCCCATACATGAGTTTTCTACTCCACTGATATAAACTAACTATATACCTATATACAAATAACGTTAATATGTGCATATATTTAATGTTACAGGAAAATATATGTAAATACATATCAATGAATTAAAAATGTAAATTTCTCCAAAGTTCAGCTTCTAGTATTGCTCTAGAGTTGTTATATTGTCACAGATGTTTCTTAAACTTTACATACAACGGGAGCTTAATTTGAACATAATGCATTATGTGCCTATAGTCAAGATTAAAGTGTTTACTTTTGTGAGAATGATGTTCTCTAATAACAATATTTTTGGCAAAACATAAAAAAAATATTAGTTTTCATGTAATTTGCTTCTAAATGCTAAAGAGCCAAGAGAATCTAACCAATATATTGGATGTGTTTCATTTTGCATATAAGCAGGCTCTGAAATTCAGTTTTCACATTGTTGGCACAAAATCACTTACACAATAAAGTTATATTGTCCCAATCATACTATGATGAGTAGCCAAATATTGCGTCTAGAAATAAAAATTCAGCTGTTGCCTCAGAAGTGAAATCACATGCGTTTTTAGTACCTTAATTTATAATTAGTCTGTTTGAATTGCCATTAAATGTCTCAATCAAAATATTCTTTTACAGTGCCCTGTTTCACAGATCTCTCCTTGCAGATTTGCATCGGCATTTCTATTTCATTCTCTTTGATTTCAGCATGGAGTACTGAAGTATAAATACTTTGGCTGCTTTCCCACAAAGTAATGAATGTTTCATCATATCAGCCCATAAGCTTTTTTCCCCTTTTTGTTTGTTTCTTGGGTTCGTTATTTCCTCTCCTCCCCCTCCTCCTCCTCCTCCTCCTCCTCCTCCTCTTCCTCCTCCTCTTCCTCCTCCTTCTTCCCTTTTTTTTTTTTAGTCTATTATATGCTGTCATGGACTCTTCCCCTCTCAAAGAGCCATATGAGAAGTGCATCAGATGGAGCTAGTCTCCAATAGTGATCCACTGCTTACTAATTTTTTTTTTATATTTGAAGCATGTACTGTTGAGTTGTTAATGTTCATCAAAGTAACTCTCATGTCATGTTTTTGAAGAATCTGAATAACCAAGTAACTTTGCTATTTCAGCACCTCTTCTGTGAAAGTTTGAGTCTGAAATGCTTTATTTGATGGTCCTTAATCAATAGATGTTTCTCTTCCAGCTTGGAAGAGAGTAGAGTATGTCAATGAGTAGTATTCTTCTGGGTAATAAGAATGTGTATCTACATAATATAAAGACTGCTGTCAAACATAACTTATAATCATAAAATTATAATTTCATGTAGCCTGTGAGCAAAATGTATAGCTCACTGAGTCTTTTCACATAGTCACCTTGAACATGTTCTGCATACAATAGAGTCACATGGGTTCATCAATTAAGGCTGTCAATAGAAGGTAATGTAAGTTTCTTCTACATAGACTTTATTTTTGTCTATTTGGGTTTTTTTAAATTTTATTATTTTTTTATTTTTCTCAAAAGTTGCATTTTAGTACATGTTATCAAACATAACAGAAAAAAAGCAAATTTTCAGAAGCTGTACACACTGTTCACTGAAAATATTTGTTGAGGCAAATAGAAAAAAAAAATTGTTACAATCATATTTGTTTTTAACTTGTCTCATGGTAATTTTTTTTTAAACAAGAGGTCTAGGTCATATCTTGTAATAATCTTTGTTATCATTCCATAAAATATTATCAGTAATAACAAAAATGCTAATAATTGATAAATTATATTTTATATGTAAACATAATAAAAATTGTGCTATTTGTTCATTTTGTTTTTTTATGAAGGAGTTTGTACTATCTCTATTGTATATACATAAGACCTAACATGCAGAGAAATGAAGAAACTTTGTTTCTCAAAGGTAGAACAATTTGAGTCTAGAGTATTAATCTATTGTTGTATTTCACAATGAGTATGTAGCAAAATAAACTATATGTAAACCTTTGCAGGTCAAACAATGTAACATTAAAATACACAAAGTATTTCTGAAAAAAATGAAAAGACATAAGAAATACTACATTGAATATTGATTTTTTTCTAAGTATTTGAAAAATTGTAGCATTCAAATATTAATCTAAAGTCAATAAAATATGATACACCCATGTGAGTTAGACCACAGCACACCAAAGTGTCTACATTTATTTCTAATTTTCTCTCACCATTCCTGTCCATTTTTTTCATTATGGCATCTTTCCTGATAATTTACATAATTAAATCCACCCAGTAGAGGAATTTTATAATGGAAAAAAAGAATCTTACTTCTTCCAAAAACACTTCAAATCTGCAAGACTCCAAGGTATGAAATCTCACAGTTCACCCTTGGGCTTTGAGCATTGTTTATGCAACACAGTGTTTCCATATAAATAGGAGACCCTGGCAATGCCCAGGATTCCCCTTTTCTACTTGAGAATCTCTGAAGTTATACTACTTTAGTCACGGAACCTTTAATTTATGATCATTCTTCTTCTCTACAGGTAAGAAATAGAACATAGGATCAGAATAGGAAACCAGTGTCCCCATTTTCTCATTGGTGCTAATTCCAGAATTGTCACTCTTGTCTTTTATTTTTCCTAATTTTCCAATCAACTCATCAGCTACATACTCTAAAGGGAAAAGTCTATCAGAAAAATAGACCTAAAAACTAAAAACAAATTACTCTAATTTAAGGTTACATGGAATACTTGTCTTTAGAAAAATAAACTTTTCCATTTTACACCCACATATATACAAAATTGACACATTTACAGCATTTGATCATTCAAAATGCAATTTTTGATTTTTTACTCCATAACCTTGATGAAAAATAATTTTAGTTCAAAATTCTTTCTTTCAAAATATTTTATTGAGTCCCATGCTAGATGTTAAATATTTTAAAACAAAGACATATGAGATATTTCTTTCCAACACAAACAACACTTTGAAATATCATGAAAATAATAATTTTTTTGTGTAATTTGGTTTATATTCATTTGTCCAGCTGGATTATTGATCTTTTCTTAACAATGAGTAAGGCAAGCAATGGAGATGATTGCTTCCTAGATCCTTGACATCTATTGTTTTTTTTTTTACTTTTTTTATGATTAGTTCATTTTAATTATACATGGCTGCTCCATTTTCTGATGGAGAGATGTCCAGTGTGACAATTCTATCTCAAATTGACACCTCTGTACACTAAAAATATCTTTGGACGTGCAATCAGCTGACAAATGTCAACTAGCATTTGGCCTTGCTTAAAAGATGAGCTTACTCTGTGTCCTCATAACATGTGGCAAGCACTTTATCTAATCCTCCTGGATTTGCAAAAATCAGAAAAGACATTTGAAAAACTATTAACATCATTTTAACTGAAATAAAGCATGAGAAAGAGGAAAAATAAGGCCACAGTATGAATGACTCCAGAAGAAAAGATAAGGATTTCAATTCAAATGTAAATGCTGGATGAGTACACAATCACCAATATTAACTTACTTTCCCTTTCTCCACCCACTGCTGTAGTGACTAAAGAGTTTTTAAAGTCCAGAAGAAAAGGTTTGTTAAAATGCTCTGTAAGCCGGGCTTGGTGGTGCAATCCTGTAATCCCAGCACTTAGCGAGGCTGAGAAAGGAGAATTTTGAGTTCAAAGCCAACCTCAGCAAGGGCGAGGCGCTAAGCAACTCAGTGAGGCCCTATCTCTACATAAAACACAAAATAGGGCTGGGGATGTGGCTTAGTGGTCAAGTACCCCTGAATTCAATCTCCAGTACAAAAACAAACAAACAAAAAAACTCTCTGTAGCTCCTGGTGTCTACAGTTTCTATTTTCAACCAGTAAAAGAGAGGGAGAATTTCTGGGGACCCCTTGGTATATTTTACCTCCCTTGTAAGAAAGATACATGGTAAGAAAGCTTTTTGCCCTAATTCCTTCCTTCCTATATGAGAAGCATTCTTTTTTTAATTAATTTACTTCTGTGACTATGCATACCAAGGAACAAGTTCAATACACAGATGATAGCCTCCAGACACACTGAGAGGAGCAGAGATGAAGAGGAGAAAGTACCTGAGTCTGGCTGGACACATCACTGTTTCCTAACCAGGTCTGAGTTTCCTTTCTATGGACTAATAATTATGTAAACAAAATAGACTTTTCTGTTGTAAGCCAAAAATATTGTTAACTGGGACAGAAATATAATAATAAATGTAATAGATAATGTTTTGTGGAAACGCTAAATGCAAATAACTTTGCTAAGTTCCTAGTATAATGTCTCAATTAATGCTCACAAAAATGTATAAAATAAGTGCTTTCTCATGGGGCACTGAGGCTTTGAAAGGATGAAATTAACAGCTAAGCTTTCTCAGCTATGAAGTAGTGTCTTTAACCTTCAATATTAGGCAGTCTAACCCAGAACATATCCTTTGGAGTAGAAGAGAAACTTATAAAGAGAATTGTATATGCAATACTGTATTCCTTAAAGTGAAAACATGATTTTAAAGTATCTGCAATATTTTACTCTTTGACATATTCAAATAGAGAACCTGTTCCACTTTAAGGGAATACCAAAGAGACTTTGAAATTTCTTCTCCTCTAATTAAGCTTCAGAATCCCTATCCAACTTTTCTGGATAATTTATTGCTTACAATTCTGAATCCCCTCAGGGATAGCCAACACTGGAGGATTGAACCAGAATCTAGGAATGGGATATTGGACACGATGATGATGATTTGAACTTAGTTTTTAGTCTTTAAAAGAAAAAAAAAATTGCAATACCGGGAATTGAACCCAGGAGTACTCTGTCACTGAGCTACATCACAGTCCTTTTTATTTTTTCATTTTGAGACATGGTTTCACTTATTTACCCAGGCTGGCTTCAAACTTGCAATTCTCCTCCCATGTACCACTACGACTCTTTATTATTTTGGTCTTTGTGTGTGTGTGTGTGGGGGGGGGGAGGGGTGTTACTGGGGATTGAACTCAGGAACACTGGCCCATTGAATCAAAAACACAGCTCTATTTTGTATTTTATTTAGAGACAGGGTATCACTGAACTGCTTAGTACCTCACTTTTGCTAAGGCTGGCACTGAACTCATGATCTTGCTGCCTCAGCCTCCTGAGTGGCTAAGATTACAAGTGTATACCACTATGCCCAGCTTATTTGGTCTTTTATGAGAAAATTTATTTAAACATTCCCAGCATCATTAAATGAAGTTTTTGAGCTTTTGCGTATTTCTACTTTTCAAAAGACTGCCTGGATTAAATAAATTTGAGAAAAAACTAGCGAAATGCAATTTGATAATCATTCTATTTATCAAAAATCTATTACTGATATAGGAATGACTGAATATTTGCTCTAATGGAAAAGAATTTATCATTTAGAAGTTTAAAAAGAATATTAAGACACAAAGAATATTAAGATACAAACATATCAAAGTCCTTTGATAAGCAATTATTTTTAGATCATGGTTTTCTGTTCTCCCCATGTGGTTGGTATACATTTTATGTGAGTTTTATTAGACATTTTTAAATAGATGAGGAGATTATGACCAGAAGATCACATTAATAATTGTATGTAATTTCCATCAGAAAGATAGCAAACCAAGAAAAATATTAATTTGACACTTAATGCCATGATTTGA
>CM053407.1:97339323-97440957 GCA_028644305.1 Xerus rutilus
GGAAAGGGGAGTGGGTATAGTAAGGATGGTTAATTGAGATCGTCCTCACTACCCTTAGTGCATGTATGAAGACACAAATGGTGTGACTCTATCTGGTTTGCAACCAGAGAAATGGAAAAATTGAGCTCTATATATGTACTATGACTTGAAATGCATTTAAATAAATTAATTTTTAAAAAAAGAACCAAATATTTTCAGATAATCCTGAGACATAAGGAAAATAATTTACTGGTTAATTAAAAATCCTGGTTCCCCACCCCTCATTTTTTTAAATGACAGACAACACACTTGGTCTTAAATGGTCAGTGTAATAATTATAGTTTTCATCTTCCTCTTATATGAACTGTGAAACTGTTTCAACTCCCTCTTATGTGAACTATGACAAAGGAGAAGAAGATTGAATGACTCAAACCAGGTAGAACCAAAACATTGGGACAAGCATTGGCAGGAAAGCCATTCACACCATGGGATTATAAATTCTCTTTGGTGTTTCTCCTTGACTATCACCTCAAAGTTTTCATGGCCCCTATAGTGAGAGCCTTCCAGGACAGGTTCTGGCCTTCCTTGCTCTCTTGTACTATAGAGCAAGTGCTCACCTGTGCAAGTCTTCTGCTGCCTCACTTTTATGCCCTAACTGAGGCTGTAGTCTGACAGCCGCACCCTCAGCTATCTTTGCTTATCCAAATACCCAGTTCCTTAAGAAGCAAAACATTCCTTCTCATGAAGTCTTTCTGAGCTCTTGTCAGTGGAAAGACTTTTCTTGGTTTTGCATTTTACACTTATATTTTTAAACTTTATCAAGTATATGAATACAGATATACATATGCTTACTATATATCCATTACATATATGTGTGTATGTATGTGTGTGTGTGTGTGTATATATATATATATAAATATATATATATAATGTGCATTGTTTCTTATAGAATTATATATAAAATATGTGTTTTACAAAATAGGCTGTGCATTTGAACATTTTCTCTCTGGATTCCTGTTCAGTGAATTCATTTCTTCTCCATTGATCTGATAAAATATAATCTTTTCTGTTTAATTCCCCTTGTATATAATTCCTTTGAAAGTTGAAATGAGTTTACCTATAAATGCAAACCCTTTTAAAACACATGCATATCACAAATTTAAAAAATAATTTTAAAAATTGCTGATATATGGATCTCATATTAACAAAAACAAAACTAGAACTAATGGAAAAATAGGCAAAGCATTCAGAGATGTAATTTCCACAATAGCAAATCTTTTAAAAAATTAAATAAACATGCTTAATATCAAAAAATGTAATGAGGAGGAGAAAGCATATTTTTATAGTTTGATATTTGGCATAATTATATGATTATATAAAAATAATTGCTCACAAATTCTTTTATACTGATTGTTAAGTTTATTGGTTTACTGAAATGACAAAGTAAAAGAAAAAAAGCAACTCTGATTTTTCTGGCTAACCATGCAAAATGACTAAGATAAACATCTTTTAAAATTACATATCTGAAGATTATCATTTATAACTAATTACCATAATAAAACTTTAGAAATTAAAATATATAGCCTATTGTAAATATGCTAATTTGAAATCAGCTATCTTAGAAAATACTTTGTTTTCTTTTGTTTTTACAGATAGTATTTAAGAAATATTTTTTATATTTAATGAATCCATATTGTGTCCTAGTTGTTAACGTTGATTTACAATTCCATTTTATTTAAAAGAAAAATAATTCTAAATTCCTATACTATTAAGATTTCTTCTTTCTTCATCCAGATTAGCATCATTTTTCCTGTTTTTTTTTCTTTTAAATTGGACATTTATCTATCTTACTGAATATTTTGAAGATCTGTTTCTTAAAGATATACAAAAATATCTCCTTACTCAAGGTGAGAAAATGTAGTCTTAATGCTTACCAAAAGAAAGAAGAAAAATTGCATTTAATAAATGATATATGAAGAATATAATAATATGCTATAGAAATGTCTTCTACATGTGTGAAGAAAACCATTTTTATTGGGTTCTATCCAAGAAAGAATTCAAGGGGGAAAAAAAAAAAGCTAACTCCTTCCCCAAGTGAAAATAACATCATAATTGAAGGAAAAGGAAAAGTCTGCGTATACCTAAATCAACCCAATCATAGAATGCACTGTTAATACTAGCCAAGGAGAGATACTGTGAAAAAGACCAGGGTAGGGTTGGGAGAGGAGACATATTACCTTACTTTCCCACCTATCACTGTCGCAATCAGGAATGATCCACAGACTAGAGGAAATGCCCCAGCGCCTTTCCCAATTCCCTGTGTAAACTGAGCTAAGTTGTAGCAGCTTAGTGAGCTTGAAACAGATATTGCTACCAGTGCTACAAAATGGAAACACGAGTGATCACACACTCCTCCCCCAAGAAAACAGAGGGACATGTCAAAGAGCTCATTTTAAAGAAATCAGTGTAGAAACTCATTTGGTTTTATGTAAATAAAATGATTTATACTCTTCAACCATCCTTTTGGAAACAAATCAATGTAGCCATTATTTATCTTTGTGGATAAACCAACATGGTACCCTTTCACTGAGATATGAAAGAGTACCTTGGAATTCAGCTCTCCTCTGTTTCTAGCAATTCCGTCCTTCTCATCTGTCTTGTTTGATGACCAATAAACTGATTGTATTTGACCAAATTGGATTTTTTGGCTGTCTTAAACAATCCGTGCCCAATCAATCAAAGATCCTGCTTAGTCCATCCAATTTGAGATGTACATAGATATGACTTAGATATTGTTCACCTTCATGTTTTCTGAACAAAAAAGTACAGGTAATAAGTTCTCTTTTTGTTTAATTTTAATCAAAATCACACATTTATCCTACAGCTTATTCCTAAAATTGGCATTTTCAGCAACATTCTGCTTTAGCTTTAGTTCACTTGGAATCATCAGGTAGAATCTAATCAAAGTAAGAGCAAATAGACAAGTATTTCCATTATCTGCATAAAAAGATTTATTTAATTTTAAATCCAGGCCTTTCAAAGAATTCTGATCTCAAAGGATCCTGTCATAATCATTGAAGACAAAACACTTTTTAAGGTCACTTGAATTGATTAGTCATTTCATTATTGGAATATGCTCCATCAAAGAGTTTCATGTTTGTTTATGTTTTAGTTATTGAGGAAGAATTTATTATCATCTTGTTAATTAAATTCAAAATAATATTGCAAATAAATTTAACACATGGGGGAAGCAACTGTGCTACAGAAGAGGTAGATGTTTTTAATAATATATGGATTTGTGCTTTTACTCTTAGACTAATTATGCTACTCTGAATCAGTAGTTATCTAAGTCTCAAGTTTTTTTGTAAAATTGATAATAAAATTGAAATTCATCAAGTATGTTGTTATAAGAATTAAGACAGTTAATATATGCAAAATTACTTTTATGTAATATAGCATGCTACTAAAATATTAATTATATTTTCTTTCTATATGATCTGAGAATTTTGGGGCCAAACTGAACCTTATATTTTTGGAGTCATACTATCTGGGCCTTAGAAGTTTTCACTAATCCTTGTTGCATTTAAAAATTTGCAATGAAAATATAATAGCACATGTTTAGTTTTAATTAACGCTTTTTGTTGTTTTTATTATTTGAATTTGGAGTTTTTAATATATCAATTCATTTAATAGAGGATGAACTCAGAAGATGGCAGAATAGAGGGGTCGCTTCCCTGGTGGCTCTGTGCCATGATCCAAGAAAAGCAGAAAGGAACCATTTTGCAGCTGCAGCATGGGGACAGACAGGAGAGCCAATTACTGACAAACCTAAATCTAACTTGAAAAAAAAAAAAAAGGCCAGGTAAAACTGAGCTGCATGAAAAAGAGTGTGCCTAAGTGGCCAGGAGAAAATCAAATGTAGAGGAGGTTTACACAGGGGAATACTGTTGGAGGAAACCCACCTGGCTTTTCCCTCTCCTTTTAATCTGGCTGCTTGCAGGACTGGCTGTGAGAGAAGCACCTGACAGGGAATTTGAAAGGGCAGAGACAGGAGAGATTGAATTTGGAGACTGAATCAGAGATCTGGAATTGTGGGGTCCACAGGCAAAGTAGTAGGCTTAGAACAGGTTCCTACACCACCTGAATGGAACCGAAAGGAGATTCCTAGAGTGTACTCTACACTGTGAACTGGTAATAGCTGGTCCCTGGATGTTCACTGACTTAAAATCTCCAGATCAATTGGCACCAAATGATGAGTATGGATCATACCTAAGCCTATGCTCTGCCTCCAGGAGTTGCACTTGCAGAACTAACTCTTTCATCCCAGCAACCCCACTCATCCTGAGGTTGGAGTTAGCATCATATTCCAGACAACCCCACCTACCTGCTGGAGAGGGAAGCTGAGAAACTTTTGAACTCCAACAGAAACATTGTTCAATATTTTACTGAGATTTTTTGATTTTCTTTTTTTATTCTTTCACATTTCTACTAATTTTGAAAACATATATTTTTATTTCTGGAGGAGTTAGCAGGGATTAAACTCAGAGGCACTCAGCTACCAAGCCATATTCCTAGCACTATTTTGTATTTTATTTAGAGACAGGGTCTCCCTGAGTTGCTTAGCACATTGCTTCTGCTAGCTTGGAACTTGCGATTCTCCTGCCTTAGCCTCCCCAGTCACTGGAATTACAGGTTAAACCAAGTATTTTTTATGCATCAGTATATTGTGGACTGGGATACTGGAATAGTATATAATAGTTTTGTTGCATATTCTTTTATTTATCTGTTGCCCTGGATTCTCTTTCTCTGTTTTTCCTAACAGACAACTTCTATTAATTCCTTTTTCATTATTTCTATAATTTTTACTTCTATCTTATCTCCTCCTTCATTATAAATATCACATTCTACACTATTCTGTTCTCTCTTTGTCCTCCATTTGAAATTGCAAATGCTTTTGCACACTTACTGTTTATAATGTAGACAAAACTTGAACACGTCATTTCTGTGAATTACAACAAAACTGTAGACATTTTAGTAGGAGATATTTGATTTAAGAATGTATGTTGTTTGCATTGGGTGCAGTTAATATTGGTCTCCTCCTTAATGGTGAGTACTGGAAACTTTCAGGGACACTTTAAGTCTATAGGGTAGAAACTGTACTGTCTCAGATCCATACAACTAGATGGGAAGACACAAAAACAACATGAAAAAACAGGGAACAAATTACCTAAAACAAACCAAGGTGTTCCAATAACAGAATCCATTAACAACACAGTAGAAGAAATGGCAGAGAAGGAGTTTGAAATGTACACTGTTAAATTGATCTGTGATGTAAAGGATTATGTAAGGAGTGAAATCAGAGATAAATTTCAAGTGATGAAAGATCACTTCACTAAAGAGAAAGATATTCTGAAAAGAAATAAAGTAGACATCCTCAAAATGAAGAAATCAATAAATGAAATTAAAAATTCAATAGAAAGCATCACCTATGGACTGGACCACTCGGAAAACAGAATCTCAAGCAATAAAAACAAAATATATAATCTTGAAAATAAAGTTGACCATGAGGAGAAAATGGTAAGAAACCATGAAGAGAATTACCAAGAATTATGAGATAACATAAAAAGACCAAATTTAAGATTTATCCAGATAGATGAAGGCATGGAGATAGAAAACAAAGGAATGTACAATCTGTTCAATGAAATAATATCATAAAATTTCCAAAACCTAAAAATAAAATGGGAAATCAAATACCATGAGGCTTAGAGGACCCCAAATGTACAAAATTAAAACAGACCCACACCAAGGTACACTATAATGAGAATGACTAAAATACAGAACAAGAATAAAATGTTGAAGCTGCAAGAAAATATCTGGTTACCTATAGGTGCAAACCAATTCAGATCTCAGCTGATTTCTCAATCCAGATCCTCAAAGATAGAAGTAAGAGTATTTATCAAGCTCTGAAATAAAAGAAGTACCAACCAAGAATTCTATGTCCAACAAAATAAATCTGTAGATTTAAAGATTAAATAAAAGCCTTTCATGAAAAACAAAAGTTAAACAAATTTACAACTAGAAAGCCTGCCCTACAGAACATTGTCAACAAAATATTCAATGAAAAGAATTTTTTAATTTATTTATTCTACTTAGGTACACATGATAGCAGAATGCATTTGAGTTCATTGTACACAGATGTGGTGCAAATTTTCATTTCTCTGGTTGTATGTGATGTAGAATCACATTATATATGCAGTCATATATGAAGCTAGGGCTATGATGTCCATTTAATTCCACCATCTTTACTGCCCCCTTGCCCCGTCCCCCTCCCTCACCTTTGACCAAAGTTCTACCATTCTTCCTGTGTCCTCTCCCTCATTATGGATAGGCATCCACTTATCAAAGAGAATATTCGAACTTTAGTTTTTTGGGATCGACTTACTTCACTTAGCATGATATTCTCTAACTTCATCCATTTACCTGAAAATGCCATAATTTCATTATCTTTTATTACTGAGCAATATTTCATTTTGCATATATACCACAGTTTCTTTATCCATTCATCTACTGAAGGGCACCTAGAATGGTTCCACAGTTTATTGTGAATTGAGCTGTTATGAACATTGAAGTGGCTGTGTCACTGTGGTATGCTGTGTTTAAGCCTTCTGGGTATATATAGACCAAGGAGTGGGATAGCTGGGTCAAATGGTGATTCTATTCCAAGTTTTCTAAGGAATCTTTATATTGATTTTCAGATTGGCTGTACCAATTTGCAGTCCCACCAGCAATGTATGAGTGTGCCTTTTCCCTCACAACCTTGCCAACACTTACTGTTGTTTGTATTCTTGATAATTACCATTCTGACTGGCATGAGATGGAATCTTAGAGTAGTTTTGATTTGCATATTCAAATGTTGAACATTTCTTCATATGTCTGAACGTTTTGTTGAACATTTCTTCATATGTCTGTTGATCAATTGTCTATATTCTTCTGAGAAGTGTCTGTTCAGCTCCTTAGACCTTTATTGATTGGGCTGTTTGTTATTTGATGTTAAGTTTTTGAGTTTTTATGTATCCTAGAGATTAGTGCTCTATCAGATGTGTGTGTGGCAAAAATTTGTTCCCAGAATGTAGGCTCTCTGTTCACCATTAAGATGAAATTTTTTAAAAAAGTGCAAACCAGCAAAGGGAGGTGCTACATCAAATGAATAATCAATCAAAAGCTAAACTAATTTAAATTAAAAACCAGAGATAAACCAAAATATCTGGAAATACAAATCATATCTCATTAATAACCTTGAAAGTAAATGGCATAAACTTCTCAATCAAAAGACATAGACTGGAAGATTGAATTAAAAAAAAAGACCCAACAATATGCTGTCATCAAGAGACTAACCTCATAGGCAAAACATCCACAGACTGAAGGTGAAAAGATGGGAAAACGTCACACACATGGATCACATAAGCAAGCTTGGGGTTTCTATCCTCATATCAAATAAAATGGACTTCAAACCAAGTTAATCATGAGGGACAAAGAAGGACATTTCATACTGCTTGAAGGAATTACTAATTATAAAAATGCATAATTATAAGTATAATGCCCCAAACAATGGAGCATCTACATATATCACACAACCCCTGCTCAATTTCAAGAATCAAATAGACCACAACACAATAACACTGGTGGATTTAACACATCTCTCTCACCTCTGGATAGATCTTTCAAACCAAAACTAAAGAAATAAATTATAGAACTAAATAATACAATAAATAATTTACATTTAACAGACATATATAAAATATTTCATCCATCAATAGCAAATACAGTTTCTTCTCAGCACATGGATCCTTCTTTAAAATAGACCATATATTATGCCACAAAGCAACTCTTAGCAAGTACAAAAAAATAAAGATAATACCCTGCATTCTATCAGGTCTTAATGAAATGAAATTAGAAATCAATGATAAAATTAAAAAATTGAAGCTACAGTAACACCTGGAGACTAAATAATATACTATTGAAGGACAAATGGATAGCAGAAGAAATCAGAGATGAAATTAAAAAAAAACTTATAGATAAATGAGAATAGTGATACAAATATTAAAAACTCTGGAACAATATGAAGGCAGTTCTAAGAAGAAAGGTCATAGTATTGAGCTCATTCATTAAATAAGTGACCAAGAATTGCATCTCAAAGCCTTAGAAAAAGAAGAACAAATCAACACCAAAAACAATAGAAGATGGAAAATAATTAAAATCAGAGCTGATATTAATGAAATTGAAACAAAAGAAACAATTCAAAAAATTGACAAAACATAAAGTTGGTACTTTGAATAAATAAATAAAATTGATAAATCCTTAGCTAAGCCAAAAAAAATGAAAAAACTCAAATGAATAAAATTTGTGATGAAAAAGGAATATCACAATGAACACTATTGAAATACAGAAGATAATTAGAAGCTTTTTTGAAAATCTATACTCCAATAAAATAGAAAATCTTGAAGACATTGACAAATTTCTAGAGACATATGACCTATCCAACCTGAATCAGGAGGACATACACAATTTAAACAGATCAATTTTCAAACAATGAAATAGAAGATGCCATCAAAAGCTTACCAAAGAACCAAAGGCAGAATGCTTTCCTTGATATGTGGATGCTAATTTACAATGGAGGCGGGGGCTAGGCATAAAATAGGTACTTTGGATTAGACAGAGTGAAGTAAAACAAGAGTAGAGGGTAAGGGAACAGGAAGGGCAGCAGATTGGATAGGACATTATTACCTTGTGTACATTTATGATTACATGACTAGTGTAATTCCATGTCATGTACAATCAGAATAATGAGACATTATACTCTGTTTACGTATGATATGTTAAACTGCATTCTACTGTCATGTATAACTAATTAAAACAAATTAAAAATGTATTTGATAGATGTTAATCTACTTGATTTTTATTCTACATTTTCCTTTCTGCTCCCAAAAGATGAAAACATGATTAAAAGCATGCTAATATAAGAACCTGAACATAAAGATTTTAATTATTCAAAATTAATGAGATTTATTTATCTAGAAGTTTGGAAATACTAACTAAAAATTAAAGAGGAAAGAAATAGAGAAAATGTTTAAAAAATGATGGATATTTGTCCAAGATTATTCTTGTGAATGATTTTTCTAAAAATAAAAGCACAGGAAATAGCCATGGCATGTTTATAACAACTAAAAATTTAACATTGGTACAATTCTAAACTGTAGATTTCATTTATATTTCACCAAGTTTTTAAAAGATACATCCCAGTGATCCCTTAGTGCCTTTCAATCTTTACTTGTCTTGTATTATCTCAGCACTTTTGAAGAGCACTGGTCAGAGATTTTGTAAAATGTGTCTCATATCGGGCTTCTATAATGTCTTCAATTGATTAAAATATGGTTATGGGTTTTGCAGAATATTGTCACAGAATCAATGATCCAATCTCAGTATCTCTCCCCCCCCTTCCCTCAGGTATTGAACCCAGCATAGAGCCTCACTGAATTGCTCAGGCTGTCTTTGAACTTGCAATCCCTCCTGTCTCAGCCTCTCAAACTGCTGGAATTGCAGGAGTGCCTCATTAAGAATGAATTATTCTGTGAGATCAATGTGATTATTACATGTGACATTAACTTCATTCACTTGATGTCTTGATGTGTCCACTACAACATATTCTGTTTATTATAACATTTCCAACAGTATTTTCATATTATGACTTCAAATGTGTTTGTTCCACAGATGCTAAATAAATATACTATCTCCAATGTCCTAGCTCAAATGCATAGATTAAAAGAGAAACAGTAGCTTTTACAATTAATCCATTAAGGTGATAATGGTTTACAATATTCTTGCCAAGGAAAATAAATATTAGGAAAGAAAACTTATTATATAACACTATTTTCAATAGTTTCTCCAAGTTTCTAGAGATGAATAACACAATTTCCAAAAAAAGTAAAAAAAATAAAAACCTCAAAGGATGAAATTTGACTTTTATGAAACATAAAATTAAAAGCCTAGAAACTGTAATTCCAGGAATAGTCTTATATGTATAAATGTTTATACACATGAATATCCAATATTATGAAACAGAACCATTTTTCAGACTACAGAAACAAAAATAAGATTGAGAAGATCTCTAAGACATTACTAAATAAAAGCAAAAAACTCTAGAATGTGGGCCGAGTGCAGTGGTGCATGCCTATAATCCCAGCAGCTCGAGAGGCTGAGGCAGGAGGATTGAGAGTTAAAAACCAGCCTCAACAACTTAGTGAGGCACTATGCAAGTCAGTGAGCCCCCATCTCTAAGTAAAATACAAACAGCAGGGGATGTAGCTCAATAGTTAAGTGACCCTGGGTTCAATCCCTGGTACCAAAAAATAAAAAATAAAAACTATAGAATGATATGTGCAGAATCATCCTCCATAAATAAAAAATATCTATAAAGGTATATAAATACATTGAAAATGAAAGTAGGTACCACAGCAAGGATCTTTGGTGGAGAACAAGTATGAGTTGAAAGAATTAATAAAAAGTTTTTTTTGCTGTCCATAGGCTTTATTTAAATCTTCTTAGATGAAAATGTAACCCTATAAACACATATAATTTTTGTGTATCAGTTAAAAGTGAAAGAGAAAATATATTTATGAATTATCTTTACAAAATGTAAAACAAAATGTCCAAATTGCATATTACAAATATTTTTATTAAAATATTGATATTCTTAATCCCTTGTTCATAGCTTTTTATTTATTGTAACCAAAAGATGAAAGCATCCAAAGTGTCCATAGATGAATGATGAATGGGTAAACAAAATGTGAAATAAACAAATTGAGGTTGTTATTGGCATCCATTTTTTAATAATTGAATTAAATAGATATAATTTATAGGTTGACAGGCAATCAATGAAAATAGCAGGCTAAGATAAGGGCTGTAGCTTGAATTATACCAAATGTAGTAAACTTTTGTTTGTTAAACTGATTCCCTATTATGAGTGAAATATTTCCTTTTATCACAATATTTAAAATTAATGAACAGTTGGCATTCCACTGCTGGAACACCCAGGGATTTTTTTATAGCTTCCTCTTCATTTCATCCCCCTATAAAAGAATGGTATCAAATGATTCTTGAGATGTCCAGGTGTGTTGCCATTTTAAGGCCTTTGAACTGTCCTTTTGCCTGCATTCTCACTAGTAAATGATGCTGGGAATATTTTCATCATCTTCCCTAGTTTTTTGCCTCAGGTATAAACAGACTCATGTAATTTGTCTTTAGACTCTAGAGCCCCTGGTTATACTAGACATAATTAACTTTATAAGGAAAACAATGGCAAAATTTACCCACATCAAATAAAAAGCAAATAAAATAAAACTTCCAATATAAATAATAAGCAAGAATATGATTGAAAGCATGGGAAAATTTTGACTATAGGTTTACTTGCTAATGCCTTTAATAATTAATAATTAACTATAATGTTGATTATTTCATACTATGCAATGCATCTAAAAAGAGAAATCATAATTACAATTAAAATAGGAACATTTAATACAAATGGTAATAAAATATACAAAATTTAATAAAAGAAAAATTATGATTTGTCTTTAAATCACAAAAATATTGAACGTATTTTATTAAAAAGTGATGAGAAAGCCATGCACAGTGGCACAAACCTGTAATCTCAGCACTTCGGGAGGCTGAGACAGGAGAATCACAAGTTCAAAGCCAGCCTTAGCAATGGCAAGGCACTAAGCAACTCAGTTAGATCCTGTCTCTACATAAAACACAAAATAGGGCTGGGGATGTGGCTCAGTGGTCAAATGCCCCTGAGTTCAATCCTCAGTACCAAAAAAAAAAAAAAAAAAAAAAGTGATGAGAAGATTTTGGCAGACATAGACCTTCATATATCAGAAATATTATTGAGATGTACTGCAACATTTGTGAGGGCAGTATCCTTAGATCACTACAGATATTTGTATCCTTCTGCAAACTGCTCAACCTCTGATTATGAGCAAAATAGATAAAAACTTAAGACATTTTTTCCATTACAATATTTTTTCATGATGGAAAGACTCTAAATAAATACTCATAAGTAAAAAAGAAATTATTTGACATAAGTATAAGACTGTTTAGTCATTTATATCTAATACATGCATAATTATATCAAAATATAATATCAAAAGTAATAAAGTAAAAAATAATAAATTTTAAAAGACACAATACATCCAAAATGAAATGTATACTTTAGTTGAATTTGCAAATATTGACTGGAGTAAGTTTTTGACAAAAATAAAGGAAATATTCTTATAATCACACCAGAGTTTAGTGGTTTAATTTGAAAAGGCAGGGGCTGAAAGTTAAAAAATTGTAAGATATAGATATCATGGTAAGGAATATTCTACCCAAGAATTCTAAAGCCATATTTTCTAAGTCCTTTACTTCCTTCAAATTTCAAAAATGTCCTGGTATCAGGACACCTAATCACATCTCCCTTGTCTCACTATCTTACTCCATGAATACTAGTGTACTGGTCAGTTTTTTTCACTTTTGAGATTACTCACCCAACTTTTTTAAGGGAGAAAATAAGGATTTGTTTCCAAAGGGAACTCTTACATGGTGCTGGTGGGAATGTAAATTATTATAGACAGTATGGAAATCAGTATGATTCCTCAAAAAAACTAATAATAGAACTACCATATGATCTAGTCATACCACACTTCTGTTTCTATCCAAAAGAATTAATGTCATAATACTTTGGAGACAGGCACATTCTCATGTTTATAGCAACCCTCTTTACAACAGCCAATGTTACAGTTTTGGTGTGAGGTGTCCCCCAAAAGCTCACCTATGAGACAATGTAAGAAGGTTCCGAGGAGAAATGACTGGATTGAAATTGTAAAAAGAGTATTAATCCAGTCAGTGAATTTATCCCTTGATAGGGATTAACTGAACAGTAACTGAAGTGGTAGGTTGAGGCTGGAGAAGGTGGGAATTGGGGCATAGCTTTGGGGTATATATTTGTATCTGACAAGTGAACATCTTTCTCACTGCTTCCTTATTACCATGTGAGCTGATGGCCTCTGCCACACTCTTCTGCCATAATGTCCTGCCTCACCTTGAGCCCCAAGAAATGGAGCCTGCTGTCTATGGATTGAGACATCTAAAACCATGAGCCCCTAAATAAACTTTTCCACTTTTACAGTTGTTCTGGTTGGGTCTTTCAGTTTTAGCAGTGAAAAAGAGGTAAAAGACCTCTACAATGAAAACAATAGAACACTAAAGAAAGAAATTGAAGAAGACCTTAGAAAATAGGAATATCTTTCATGCTTTTGGAGAGAGAGAATTAATGTCATTAAAATGGCCATATGACCAAAAGCATTATACATATTTAATATAATTCCTATAAAATCCCAGTGACTTTCTTCATAGAACTCAAAAAAGCAATCGTTAAATTCATTTGGAAAAATAATAGACCCAGAATAGCCAAAGCAATACTTATGAAGATGAGTGAAGCAGGAGGCATCACAATGAGTCTTAATACTACAGAGCAATGGTAACAAAAATGGAATGATATTGGCACCAAAACAGACGTGTGGATAAATGGTATAGAATAGAAAACAGAGACAAACTGACATAAACACAGTTATCTCATACTAGGCAAAGGTATCAAAAACATACATTGAAGAAAAGATAGCCTCTGCAACAAATGGTTCTGGGAAAACTGGACATCCATATGTAACAAAATGAAATTAAACCCCTCTCACCCTGCAAAAAACTCAAAATGGATAAAGGACTTAGGGACAAGAACAGAGATCCTGCATCTAATGGAAGAAAAAGTAGGTCCAAATCTTCATCATGTTGGTTTGGAAACTGACTTCCTTAACAAGAATACTAAAGCACAAAAAGGAAAATCAAGAATCAGTAAATGGGATAGATTCAAATTAAAAAGCTTCTTAGCAAAGTAAACAATCACTAATGTGAAGAGAAAGCCTACAGAATGGGAGAAAATATTTACCACATGCACCTCAGATATAGCAATAATCTCCAGGATATATAAAGAACATGAAAAATACACACACACACACAAAAACAATAACAAAACATAAGCCAATCGATAAATGGCCTAAGGAACTGAGCAGACACTTCATAGAAGAAATACAATTGATGAACAGCTATATGAAAAAATGCTCAATATCTCTAACAATTATAGAAATGCAAATCAAAATTACTCTGAGGTTTCATCTCACTCCAGTCAGAATGGTAATTATCAAGAATACAAATAACAATAAGTGTTGGTAAGGATGTGGGGGAAAAGGCACACTCATATATTGCTGATGGGATTGCAAATTGGTGTAATCACCATGGAAAGCAATGTTGAGATTCCTCAGAAAACTTGGAATGGAACCACCATTTGACCCAGCTATCCCACTCCTTGGTCTATACCCAAAGGACTTAAAATCAGCATACTACAGTGACACAGCCACATTAATGTTTATAGCAGCTCAATTCACAATAGCTATACCATGGAACCAACTTAGATGCCCTTCAACAATTAAATGAATAAATAAAATGTGGTATGTATACACAATGGAATATTACTCAGCCTTAAAGAAGTATGAAATTATGGCATTTGCCATTAAATGGATGGAGCTGGAGAATATCATGTAAGTGAAATGAGCCAAACCCAAAAAATCAAAGACTGAATGTTTTCTCTGATAATCAGATGCTGATCCAAAACAGGGAGGTTTAGGGAAGAATGAAGGAACTTTGGATTGGGCAGAAGGGAGTGGGTGAGGGGAGGAGGAGTGGGGTAGGAATAACAGTGGAATGAGAGGGACATTATTACCCTATATACATGTATCATTACACAACTAGTGTGACTCTGCACCATGTACAGCCATAAGAATGAGAAGCAGTGCTCCATTTGTGTACAATGTGTCAAAATGCATTTTATTGTCATATATAATTAGTACAAATAAAAAAGAAAAAAAGAAAAAGCTGACTAAAACAACCAACCTATAGAACAGAGTTTTATTCAGTTATAAAGAATGAAATTATGTCACTTTCAGGGAGATAAATGGAACTACAGTGCATTATGTTGACTGAAATAAACAATATTCAGAAAGAAAGTGCTATATGTTTTCACTCATATGTAGAAGTTAGAAAAATTGGAAAAGATAGGGATCTTATGAAAAGTGAAAGGAGACCATTAGAGTATTTGAAGAGGGGGCAGGTGGGCAAGGGGAGATACTCAGGACTTAAGTTGATCAAATTATGTTCTTTTTTTTTTTTGGTACTGGGGATTGAACTCAGGGGTACTCGACCACTGAGCCACATCCCCAGACCTAGTTTTGTATTTTGTGTAGAGACAGGGTCTCACTGAGTTGCTTAGTGCCTCGCCGTTGCTGAGGCTGGCTTTGAACTCTCGATTCTCCTGTCTCAGCCTCCCAATCAAATTATGTTCTATGCATGTACAAATATGCCACAGTGAAACCCACTATTCTCTATAATTAATATGCATCAATAAAAATTTTTAAAAGTAAGAAAATAGTGATATTTTATTTCCATCTTCTATTTTTTATCTGGTACATGAAAATATGGGCTTCCTCATTTTTTGTGACCAACATTACAGTAATAACAAACTAACAAAACTAATTTTAGTAAAGAACAGCAAAGCTTTGGTGTTTCATGTTCTCCCATTTAGTTTCCAGAGCCCACATATTCAAAGCAGGATCACTGCCAAAATGAAATGATGATAGTCTTGGCCTACAAAGAAAATTTATTGTATAGTTCTCTCAGCTTATAATACACATAGTAAAAAACTGTAGTAAAATATTGATCAACAGTACTCATATCTGAGTAGTATAATTGTGGATGGATGTTGCAAATATCTTACTTGATTTATTTATTAATTCACTGAGGACCTACTGTGGAGCAATAATTTAGTTCATTTGTGGGGAATACAAAAGTGAGTAAAAACAGACCTACCCTTTATGTTTATGGAGCTTAAAAGCTATTGATGAGTTTTTTAAAAATATATTTGGCTGTAGATGGACTGAATATCTTTATATATATATTTTTATGTGGTGCCTCACACATTCTAGGCAAGCACTCTACCACTGAGCCACAACCCCAGCCCAAGTCTATTGATGAGGATTTTAATATTAGGAAAAGAATAGAATTGGAACCTCTTGGCCCTCCTTAACATAATGGACACAATAGTTTCACAACAATACATGGATCAACTCCATTTGTAAGAAACTCAAACCAGTTGAGTTTACCTATAAATTGTTAAAACATCCACATTGTAGCCAGTAGGAAATGCCTAGATACTTCTTGCAACATTCTCTACTCCTGGCATATGACTGGGAGGAAATACCTAGCTCCCAGCTTCTCCTTGAAAAGAAAAGGAGGGCTCTAGACAATATGTTCAAAATTTTTATTTTGCTGAGGGTTTCTAATGCACCACCTCATGCTACTCTGTCTTAGAGTCTTCATGGGACATGACACAATTTTGGACCACTGGGAACAAAGAAGAACAGCCTCACCCTTTGATTAAGTGCAGAAATAGCAAAATATCCCAGTTTTTCCTGGGAAAGGATCAAACAAATTGGACCATATGGCCAAAGATGTGTCCTTTCTGGCTTTTCATGAGACACTAGATTCTTCTCTCACCTGCCTCAGAACATTGATATAACATGGCATATTTGAGATACTCAAGACCACTGACAACAAAGACTGATACTTGGACTAGCAAACTAGCAAACTTAACACAGTTGTGCTAAGCAACTGTGTTAAGCAAACTAGGACTTAACACAGTATTCGCAGCTCTTCAGCTCAGTGCAGAGAGAGAGAAAGAAAAAGAAAAATTTCTCTCTGAATGGGAAAATGTTGTTCTATGTGTCCTAAAACCTGATATTTCCAAGGACTGATCAAGGGATTAGCTTTTGCCTCACTTGCATTAGAGTGTTCAATGGACCCAATGTATTAAGCACTACTTCAATGGACCCAATGTATTAAGCACTACTAAGAACAGATGGTGGTTTGGATGAAGGCTTGAGAGATTCTCAGAATCTATGGCCGGGCTAACCTGGTGATGATCGTTGTGTAGAAGGCCAATCTGCAAAGACTATGAGAAGTAGTTGTTTTATCTAATGAGCTTCTACCCACTCAGAGTCAAACAATGTGAAGAGTTAGACAAGTAATTCCTAAATAAAGGATCAAGATAAATCTCCCAAAACCAACTCAGAAGAAAAGAAGATATACAATTTATCTGACAGTGAATTAAAATTAACTGTGTAAAGATGCTCAATGAGGTCAGGGGAACAATGAATAACAATAATAATAATAAAAGTGAACATCAAAAAGAGTAAAAATATTAAAGAAAAGATCGACCATCAATCATGTAGCCAAGGAATAAATAAGATAATTGAAACATTCAACAAAGGAATTCTTCTAGATTAAACAGAAGAAAGATGGAAAAATTGAAGACAGGTTAATGGAAATTGATAACAAAAAAAAAGAGAGAAAAATTTTAGTGGACTTATAGGACACCATCAAACAGACTAATATATGCATTACTGGAGTCCTGAAAGAAAAGAGAGAGTGTCAGAAAGCTCATTCAAAGATATAGTGATCAAAATTTTCCCAAATTTGGAGAAGAATGTATATCCAGATTCAAAATTTAAAATGGATCCTACAAAGGGAAACCCAAAGAAATGTACACTGAAACACATAATAATTGTCAAAAATCAAAGATAAAGTTTGTGAAAGCAGAAGGAGAAAAGTGACTTACTTAACAAGGGAACTTCCGTAAGACTGTTAGTGTATTTATCAGCAAAATCTTTGCAGGTAGTGAGATGGTTGACATTTTTAAAGTGCAAAAACCAAGTTGCCAGTAAGAATACTGTATCTAGCAAAACAATTCTTCAAAATGAGTAAAAGTAAAACTTTCCCAAATAAAATCTCAATTATGTCTGCCTTATAAGAAACAATAAACATAGGTCTTCATGTTGAAACAAAAGGAATTAAACAGCAAAATAAAAGCAAATGAGAGCATAAAATATTGCAATGGTAGTGGGTAAATTATTTTAATTCTAGTATAAATATTTAAAGATTGAAGTTTGCAAATAAATACAACCATAAAAATGTACGTATATAAAGATTAGAAAAGATGGAGACTAGGTCATTAAGAAAATAAAGTGCCATTAGGGGAGAGTAAAGCTCAAGTTTTTGTATGTAACTGAAGTTGACTAATCAGTTTAAAATACCTTGTTAAAATTTTAAGCTGTTTAATGTAAATCCATAGAAACCACAGAATAAATATGTCCAGATAAACACATAAAAGAAAATGAGAAACTAAAGCATACCATTACAAAAAAAAATCAATGAAGAAGAAAGAAAAACGGTAAGACCAAAATAAAAACAAAACAATTACAGCACAGAGAGGAAAGTACTGACAACGTGGCAGTATTAAGTCTTTTCTGTCAATCACTTTGAGTGTATTCGATCAGATTCTCAGGTTAAAGTACAGTGACTGCATGGACAGAAAAACAAGATCCAACTACACACTGTCTATAAGAGATTTACGTACACATCAGCTGAAAGTGAAGGTATAGAGGAGAGATATTATATACAAATGACATACAGAACACATGAAGGGAGATTTTGCTTACACTAGACAAAATGAACTTTAAGTCAATAACTATCACAACAAAGAAGAGTATTATATAATGATGAGTAAATTTTTCAGAAAGATGTAGCAATTATATATATAAAATTACATATATATATATATATATATATATATATACTAGAGTTCCTCAAAATATAACACAAACTTTGACAGAAGTGAAGAAAAGACAGGAGAGCAACACAATAATAGTAAAACATTTAAATAACTTACATTTATTACTGGATAAATTGACCTGATTGAAAATCAAGAAAGAAACAATGTATTTGAACAACACTATAGACCAAATGGAACTAGTAACATATACAGAGCATTCCACCCAAATAGAAGCAGAAAACATATCTTCAAAAGCACTGAAAGAAAGATGTTCTGTATAGATTACAATTTATGATATAAAAGAAATCTTAAAATTTATACACATATGCTACATATACACATACACCTACACACACCATATGCAAAGATCAACTCAAAATGGATTGAACATTTAAATATTTAATCATAAAACCTAAAAATATACCATGTGATAACAAGTTTTGTGAAGATTTGGAAAGAATGAAGTCCTCTTATAATGTTAGTGGGAATGTAAAATTATGCAGTCACTATGGAAAATAAAACAGAAAAATATATGATCTTAAAATCCTATATCTGCATATATATTCAAAAGAACTGAAATCAATATCTTGAAGAGACATTTTATTATTCCCAATAGCCAAGATACAGAATCAACCTGAATTGCTAGCGACAAATGTTCCAATATAGACAATATGAATCATTCCCCATTTAAAGAAGACAGAAATTTTGCCATATGCGATAACATGGACCAACTTTGAAGGGTACTATGTTAAATTAATTAAGCCAATCCCAAAAGGATAAATATTCCATGACTCTACTTATATTTAAAATAGTTAAAAACATAGAAAGAAATTGCACAATAGTGGTTGTCAATCTGAAAGGCACCTGGGAGGAGGAAGTGGAGAGTTGCTATACAAGTAATATAAAATTTGTAATACAAGAGTTTAACTTCTAGAGATTGATGCCTTACATTCATCTACAGTTAATAATACTTTATTATATACACAAAAATTTGTTAATAGAATAGATCTGACATTAATTGTTCTTACATAATGAAGTTACAATATTTAAATCACTTGATGAGATTAACATCAACTCTTACAAAGTGTCAGTTATTCTGATGAGGCATCTAGAATCTGAATTGAACCATATGTTAATATTAGACAATTTAAAATAAGTTATCCTCATCAACAATGGCGGGGAGGGCTGTAGTTTTCAAAATGCAAATATAATTAATAAAAAGCTAGACAGAAAGAAAGAAAGGCAGGAAGGGAATAACAGAGGAAACAAAAAGAGACAAGAAGGGAGAGAAGGGGCGGGCAGGACAGGGGAAGGAAGGGATGCAGAATGGGAGAAAGAAAGAGGGGGAATTAGGGATGGTGGAAGAAAAAGAGGAATAAAAGAAAATCAGGGTTGGTGCAGTGGCACATGCCTGTAATCCCAGTGGCTCAGGAGGTTGAGGCAGGATGTTTGTGAGTTCAAAGCCAGCTTCAGGAAAAGCAAAGTCCTAAGCAACTCAGGGAGACCCTGTCTCTATATAAAATACAAAATCAGGCGTATGTGGCTCAGTAGTCGAGTTCCCCTGAGTTCAATCCCTAGTACCAAAAAAAAAAGAAAAAAGAAAAGAAAGAAAATTTTAAAAAAGCAAGGAAATGATGCAACTTAAAGGAGATGAAAGGGGGACAACAAAAAGCAATACTTGATCCTAGAACAATCCTGTATTGAAGGAAAAAGAAATTATCAAATAGCAACTGCTAAAATTGGTTAGACTAGATACCAGTACTGTATCATATTAAGTTTACTGAAATTGATCTTTATACTGTGGTTACATAACAGAGCATCCCTATTCTTACAAAATGTACTCTGGAGTATGTAAACACAAAGACTCAAGACATGAAACTTATTCTCAAAAGACTCATTAAAAAATTATATATACAAATGATAAAATTAGGTAAAGGGACATTAGGTGCCTTTAAAATTATTCTTATTTTGGCCAAATTACTATGTAAAATTATTTCTAAGCAAAGCATTTAAGAAACAATAATCAAGTTAAAACTTATACAATAAATGAAGACATTGACTGGCACTTCTTCTTCAGTACTTTTAAATACTTAATTATGAGGTGTATATTTCCTTAAAGTAGCATGAAGCTACTTCATTAATTAAGGGAGCACAAGTCTAAAGCATACATATAGCCAAATAAAAGAGAGGGTAGCCTGCTTATGCAAAGTCTCTCTACAGAAAAGAGGTATGCAAAGAGGACAGAAAAGCAGAACACCATGTAGTTAAACAAGAAATTCTAGATGGCTGTGAGGCAGGAGGAGGCTGAGGCCGAGGGGAAGGATGTGGCACCTACAGCACACAGTACCTTTCATACTGTGTCAAGGATTGCTATATATCTAGATTTGAATCTAAGTTGGTATTGTGCTTTAAGACACAGTGGTAGTAGTTCTATAATCAGAGCTAAGTTTAAAGACATTATTTCAATCGCAGAATCAGTTATGTCTTAGTGGAGATCCCCTATAACTATGTCGACCTGTTAGGAGAGGAAACATTTGCTATGGGAATGAAGCACAAAGAACAAGGGACAATTTCTAAAGATGTATAAGAATTATCATCACATATGACAACATGCATGAACCTGGAGGACATCATGTTAAATCAAACAAGCCTGATATAGAAAGATGAATATCACAGGATCTCATTTAATATATGCCAATCAAAAACATTGAATTCATGGATAGAGTAAACTATAAGTTACCAAGGGCCTGAAGTGGAGAGGTAGGGTAGGAAAGATATTGGTGAACAGTACATTTCAGTTAGGAAGAGTGAGTTTAAGAGACCTAACCACACAGTCACTGCAGTAAATAACAGTGTACTGCAGGTTGCAAATCATTAACAGACATAATATTAGGTGATAATCATGTGATTCAACCTATGTTTATTAGTTTGTTCAAACCATTTCACAATGTGTACATACTACAAAATATTATATTTTACCTTGTAATTATATTCAATTTTTGTCAACTTAAAAAATTTTAAAAATAATGCATAGCAGTGTAGCTGACAGATTTCATTTCCAATGGGCCTATTTGATTGGTTATGGGAAAGCAAGGGGAGTGGAAACTGTAAATTATTGTTTTGTTTTGGTGAAGTAGACTGTAAAGTGCAATGCAAAACTGGAGGAGGAGCCAGAATTTCTGGTGCTTAGCACAAAGGGGAAGAAGGAATGATGAGTGTTGGTCATGATGATTTTGAAGAATACTTCAGATTGTCAGATACTTAAGAGGCGATTTCAGGTACATTCCACATGTACAGGTCTAGAACTCAGAGGCAAGCTATGAAACACAGAAAAACATCTGACTACATGTAGCAATCAAAATGTGAGTCATGGATGAGATGACCCAGAGATAGATATACAACAGAAATTTCAACTGCTATTAAACCTTCAGAATACATTCACAGAGGACAAAATAACAATGGCCTAGAATAAAGGAAAAAGCTAGAAAGAGAAAAATTAGCAAAATGAAGTCAGAGCCAAAGCAAGTATCCTTTCATTAAAAGTCAAAGTTTTTGAGTCAGTTGATAGGTCAACAGTCAGAAGAACAAAAGCTGTTGATTTTGGCAACATTATTATTGGTGTGGAACTCAGAAGTCCTGCTGGTGAGACATGAATGGGATGAACAAAGAGAGGGAATGAAGTCAGGTTGAGAATGGACAGCTCCTTCACAAGTGGGAGCTCTCTTTTCTCCCTAATATGATCCACTCTTCTGATTTTTCCACATGTGTAACAAAGGCTAGGTGTTTTGTTGTTGTAGTTCTCTGTTTTTTATCAGAGGATATATAACTCTTTTCTAAAAGTTAAACATAATAGTATTTATACAGTACTTACTCATGTTAAGGAGATATGCAAAATGAGGAGATAATAAACATTGTTATGATTTGAATAAGAAGTATCTCCCCAAAATCTCATGTGTTCAAAATATAGTATCCCATGTAGCAATGTTCAGAAGTGAAAAGATTAGATTCTGAGAAATGTGACCCCATCAGTGTATTAATTTATTTGATGGAATAATAATTTCAATGTACTACTGAGTAGTAAATGTAGGCAATTGGGATGTGATCTGAGGAAGGAAGAGGTCACTAGGGGCATGCCCTTGGGGAGTATTTTTTTTCCCTGACTTCTTGCCCCCACCACTCTTTCCTTCCTTCCATGAGCTGAGCAGTTTCTTCTTCTTCTATGGCCTTCTACCATGATATTCTATCTTACCTCAGGCCCAGAGCAATTACCAGCTGCCCCAAAACTGAACTTCTGAAGCCATGAGCCTAAACAAAATTTTTCCTCTTTTAAATCTAAGTGGTTCTTGTCAGGTGTTTTGAGTACAGCAAGGAAAAGCTGGCTAAGACAAACTTGAAATACTTTGCTAGTGTTGGTAGGACAATTTAGGAAAAGTTAGCCTGGGAATAAATAAAGAACACAATCTTTGAAATTAAGCGAAATGAAGTTAAAAATTTGTTTCCATATGTGACAACTCAATATATGCTTTGTTTTTTCATTTTCAAGATAGGTACAAGACCAATAAGAACCTTGAAATTGGTTATCAAGTACATGATTTTATTTAATTATTATGCTCTGAACAGAAGATAAAGCAAAACATCAGTAGGGCCTCTCTGTGAGAATTCTACAGAACGATCCATCCTGAGTCCTGAATCCTGATCCATGCAGAGTGTAGAGATTCAGCAACATCTCAGAACTCAACTCAGGAGTTGAGTTGGCCTGATGGATTGGGCCACTAGCAGGGCCAACAAGTGTTTTAAGTCACATCAGCCCTGAGAAGAAGAAATATAAGATTTGACCAGCTCCACCTTCAGAGGGTCTGGTGATACCAGAATTCACTGGATCAAGTACACTCATAGCATTTGAGAGAGGCATAAAGGAAAGAAAAGGTATCCATAGAGAATGTGCATGGGGTATTCTTCAACATAATCTTTAAGAACAACTTTAATTACTTGGAGAATAAGAGGGATATTATCTTCAGACAGATTAAGTGCTTGATTATTCCACATGACCCCGGAGAACAGAATTAGTGACAATAGAGTTATGTCCTACTACCAGAAAAATGTAAAAATGGAACTCATAGCATTGCAGAAAATGCAAGTCTCCATCAATGGGGTGACTATGAAGCCAGAATTAGGCAGGCAGTCAGTGTAGTTAGGTAAATCGAGTCAGGCTGGATCAAGGAGGCCAATTTGGGTCTGGGAAGTTGGAGAGGTATTGAAATGCTTATGCTTTCAGAGCCCTTCCTCTACTCTTAAGATAACTTGCTCATGCTCCTACCTGTTGCAAAGGTAACCTGTCCCAGGCATTGTCTCTTCCTACAGGATGTTGTTAATTACACCTCCTTCGTGTCCAGATCACTCCACTTTGTCCATCTGCTTTTCACCTTTTGGCCATCCCACCCGACCATCTCCTGGGCCTAGTCATGTATGCAGGGAGGAGAGAGATAAGCGGAAGAGGGCGAGAGAACAAAGGAAGCCTAAGACCTATAAAAAGGCAGGACATCCTGACTTCTTGGGATACCAGGATACCAGTTATGGGCCCTTTCTCCCTCCCAGGAGAAGTCTATGTTACCCCCTTTTAAATAAATCTTGCTTTATATGCTTGCCTCGGCCTGCTCCTCTAATGTTCAAACTTCAACATGTGAAGAAGCAGAACTAGTCACCAGTAGCAGTATCAACTATTGTTCCCAATAACCAGTTAATTATTTTATGAGTAACTAAAACAAAGGAGGTTGAAGGCTCTAAACATGAAGTGATGATGATCTGGAAAGTTAATTATCCCAATTTGATCACTATACTTGTTCAACATATAATGAATTATCACACAATATCTCATAAATATTTACAATGAAAATTAATGAAAAAATAACAACTTAAAGAATCTTAAGTGGTCTCAGAATCAGAAGGATTTACAGGTCCACAGGAATTAAGGAAACACATGTCCCACCAGAAGGAAGACCTAGATTTTGAAATTCTCAGTAAGGAGGAAAATGTCATTATCTGTAACATTTTATTTTAAATACTGAAATGAACATTGATCCATTATCTCCTGATGGTATCATGAGTTGAAATCAATATACTGTATTGTGTGGACAATCTGTTTAAAGTTAGTGCTATATGCTTCTAGGGGTGGGCCAATCAGTCTCATTTAAATATGAAATAATGGCTCAGTGTGAGAAGAAAGGCACCCCATTGACTAACCTCAAAGACACAGAGAGACACAGTAGCTATGCCTGCAGGGAGCTGCCATTGTCATTATCAAAAGCCAGCCCTTGCATGCTGTGAATTTCTGGGAAGAGATGGTCAAAAGCATCCCATTTCCTTTCAATCTCCTTTTGATGGGTCACAGACATAATATTAACAGTTCTGCACTTGATCACACACCTGTCTATAGAAGGGGTGAAAAATCATGATCAAAAATCCAGCCACAAGGAAACATGATTATAAGCATTTTCATCTTCACAAGATTACACTTGTAATCTCTCATTCATTCAAAGTCCGTCTTGAGTGAATTTTCTACTAGGTTTCCACAAGGTAAGTGTAGTCAAGCATGGAATGCAATTTTCTTATTATTTTCTGCCTCTGCTTCTCTTGTCTCCTCTCTTTTGATCTGTGCTTGTGGCCTGGAATGAAATGAAGTAAGAGAACTAACAGGCAAGTCCTACTTTTTGAGACATATTCTTATGAGCTTATCAGCCCACAGAAATAGTTTCTCTGTACTGTTTATTTTTTATTTCATATTTTCAAATGTGCATTTTTCTAAGGTGCTGCCTGCCTTGGTTAACTCTGTATGCTTCTCAACCCTTCTCCATTCATCTGTGCTTACTTTCACAGAGGAAGACACTGATGTCCCTCTGTGGCTCAGTGTCTTGGAGTAAAGACTGAAGGACTCACCATAAACCACACTATCAACAGAGTGTGGCTGGCCCATTCAGCTCTATACAACATCATCTACCACTCTAACTTTGGCTCCCGTCATCACCACAGGTTGCACTGACCACACTATTCTTTGGTTCTCCCATATTAGAGTTGCTTTGAGAATGGCTCTTCATCATGAGCCATTCTAGAATTTTATGTGTTTAGGTACCGGGAATTGAACCCAGGGGCACTGAGCCACATTTCCAGTCCTTTGTATTTTTTATTTTGAAACAAGTTCTCATTATGTTCCTCAGAGCATTGCTAAATTGTTGAGGCAGACCTTGAACTTGCAGTCCTCCTGCCTCATCCTTCCTAGTCACTGGCATTATAGGCTTTCACCACTATGATCAGCTCTATATTTAATTAAAGGCCAGAAGATAGAGATGATGAGAAGATGAGAAGTAATTCAGCTACTAGCTTTAAGCACACCAAAAACAAACAAATAAAAAGAAACAAATTGTTCATATTCCTGTGCATGTTTAATCCCTTGAATCAATCCCAGGAGCAAGACAATCAGGGTATCTACTCATTCTGCTTATAACCTCACCAATCAAGGAACAGCAAGGGCTTCTGCATAAAGACTATCCTCCTATCTCAAAACTTGCCCACTTTGTGGTCTCTGCCCCATTTACCAGTTGTCAATGTAGATTCAATATAAGTAAGTCAGGCATTCCTCTCTCCCAGTTTTTATTTAAAAATACTGGTTTTTAAATATATATTTTTTGATACTACAGATATCCAACTACTACCTAGCCAAGTTGCTAATAACTTATGAATTTGTTTCAGGCAAAAATTTCTTTCTGGCAAGCATATATTATGACTCAATAAATTCTTTTATTGTAGAGTTCTCAGTCTCTAGAATTTTGGTTTGAAGTCATTCTCATCTGACCATATTTATGGCTTATTCCCTTGGTAGCTTGGCACTTGTGCTCAGGTATCCTCTTTCCAGTAAGGCACAATCTCCTAGCCCAGTCATTCACACCTTGTTTTGTGTTTTTTGGCTTTTGCTTTTACCCATCATCTTTTACTATTCCACACAACTAAAGTGTTTTTATCATTTTCTAATGCCTTGTGGGGAAGGAGACAGACCTTGCTCTGTATTTTATTTTTTCTATTTTTTTTTTCACCTAATGAATGCTTCTAAACATTTGGAAAGCATATACACATACAGGGGAAGTCAATAAGTAAGGGGACACATCTATCATCTCTTTTGGGGGATTCTTCTTCCTGCCAAGGAGGATGTAAGCCACCTGAGAAATTAAAGTCTAGAATAATTAGTAAAGAACAAAAGACAAAGACAGAATTATAGTTTCAAAAGGATGGAGCCCCTGATAGATCCTAGCCCATGTAGGAGCTGGGCAAGACAAGACAAAATGGCTCCCATGGTTTATTTAAAGGGGTATATAAAAGGCGGGGATAAAGTTTCAAGGGTGGAGTCTTATTTCTTGGTGTCTTATAGTCAGCAGGTTGATTGGCATCTTGGCAGGTCACAGTCATCTCAGAGGGGCTGTGTAGCCACAGCAGGTCAGCCCATCTCTGGTGTTTTGTGGGATCTTTGGCAGAGCTGAGAGGGAAGGTCACCTGCATCAGGTGGTCTAACCATGTGGGGGTGCCACAGGAGTTTCTGATACCAGAATTATCCCCTCACTGGCTTCAATGCCAATGGTCCACATACAGCCCATGGATGACTCTACATATAAGTTTTATGGAAATTATATATTAATTAATGAAAATAGAAAACTTCTTTGATGACTTATTGTTTAGATTAGGTAGCTCTCAAAAGCTCATGTGTGAGAAAATGCAAGAGGGTTCAGAGGTGAAATGTTTGGGTTTTGAGAGCTTTAAACTAATCAAAGCATTAAACCCTTGATAAAGATTAACTGAGTGATAACTATAAGCAGGTAAATTGTGGCTAAAAGAGGAAAGTCTTTCAGGGTGTGCCTTTGGGATTTATATTTTGTCGTGATGAGGTGAGCTCATTCTGTTTCTCTGTTTCTTTCTCCCTTGTCCTGAGCCACTTTCCTCCACCACATTCCTCCACCATGATGTTTTGCCTCACCTGGAGCCCTGAGGCTGTCTATGGACTGAGACCTCCAAAACTGTGAGCCCCCAAATAAACTTTACCTCCTCTAAAATTTTTCTTATCCAGTCTTTTGGTTGTAGCAGTGAAACAGCTGACTAAAACAATGACATCCCTTGTTTATATACAGGGAAAGAAAATTTGTATATGATAAAGATAAAAATTATGTGCATAAAATGTTTAATTTATCTGTAGAGACTATTTTCTTGAAAAGTTAGATAACAAAACAAATAATAATCATTGTAACTATTTAAGTACAATAACAGGTATGGGAAGAATTTCTATGGCACTCTAGATAGGGAGAAATTAACTTTTAAGGAATAAACGTTTAGACAAGATGATATTAGATTGTGGTCTTGAAAGTTTATTAAAAATTTTCTTGTTTAAGAAATAAGAAAAGAATATAAAATCAGAATGCTAGATCTTCTTATTTTTATATATACCTCAAAAGCTACAAACATGTCATTTAAAGAATGTTTATTATTTTATGTTTATTAATTTATGTTTATTAAAAGAATATATTTATTTATTTATGCTTATGCTTCAAAGAATAAAAAATAAATGTTAAAAGGAAATTTAGAATTCTAGTTTTGTGCTAAGAAAGGAACAGGCAACTAACAGATATTTAAAACAAAATCACAAATGTGGGAAAATTTGTTTTATCTTTAGGGAAATTAAAGTGATATAGTGTTGCAAAAAATTTATCAAAGCTCAAATGTACAAATTTTTAAAAATAATCTGGGAATAAGAAGGTATAATGTGACCAACACAGGGTATAGGAGAGGAACACTGAGATAATCAAACATCATATGTGTCTTTCTTGGGAAATCATGTTTAATTTGACAATCAATAAGAATTCCCAAAGATTTTTAAAGCAATTAGTGAGTTAATCAGATCTAAAATTCATGTAAAGCATTGGCTAGATTCTAAATTTGAGATCAAAAGAGACTATTAGAGGTTGTGTGTGTGTGTGTGAGAGAGAGAGAGAGAGAGATGGGTGTAATTTGCCTATTCTACATATGCAGCATGAACAACTGGTACAATTCTTTAGTGAAATAATTTGTACCTGGGTGATCTTTTTACCAACTGGTAGGGGTGAAAATCCTGACTTTTTACTTGGTCTTCTCAGATATCACGCAGCAGGGCAAAAGTCAGTGCTGCCATGTGTTTTCCACTAATACCAGGGGTTGAGGGTGGCCTCCTTATGGCTCAAAGAAGATCCAGTTCCCATACCCATACTTATTCTTCTCTAACGCCATCCGGGAAAGATGGTTGGAGGTGCCTTGTCATAGCCTGGTAAGATAGAAATCTGACCTCTTCACTCTTATGATGATATACATAGGGTCTGACCACAGTTATTCTTGCAGAGTTCAAGTGCAGTAGAGCAGTTACTGTCTAAAGAGTTCCATGTCACTGGGACTTGTTCTTTAATGTTTCTGAATGAATGGCTTTTTTAGTTCCAAATATGGGATATATGAATTAACAAAACCTAGGGAATTCAGTAGATCATATCAGCCCTAGTGTCTGGAGTTCCTCAACTTGTCAGTCTTTTCCTCTGCACATTTTACAGTCTTCTTTTGGCTATTTTAGATTGATTTCCAAGGCTCTTTGTTGTACTTAGTGGCAGGAATAGAGAAAAGTATGTTTGTGCCATCCTCCTGGAAATGGAAACTCAAAAACCATTTAGCAAAGGATATATAAGAATATATTCTTGGTCAATCAATAGAAATATGTTTTTATTTATTAAATTTTTTAATTAGTGTAATAAACTATATAGTGAGATTCATTATGCCATATTCATACATGCACATAATTTGTTCTATCTCCTTCCCAGGTATCTTCTCTTTTCTTGCCATCCTTCAGAAACATTTTTTTTTAAAGATGTAAGATAATAATACATAAATACTAACATTTAAATAAACCAGCAATACATTTAAAATCATTTAAGAATTCTTGGCTATAAAATTACACTATAAGTGAAATAATAATTTAAACATTATAGTAAATTTATAATATATGTAGCCAATGAAAACTCATACTAGAATATAAAAAAGAACTTGAATAAATCAGTATGAAAAAGTTAGTATATTCCATAGGAAAATAGGCCAATAACTTGAAAAAAAAATTATGAAAGCAAATCCAACTGGCTAATAAGCATGTAAATGTCACATCAATCACATATTTACAAATTAAAGCCACAAATACTACTATGCCATTTTTTGGAGTGATAAATCTTTGAAATTGGACAATATCAAATAAAGATGAAGATTTAGAGAATGAGATACTCTTATATATTTCTACTAGGAGAATAATTATTACAACTGATTTAAAAACAGTATCCCATTATATATTAAAGATATTTGCAAGCTAGGTCTAGAAATTATATTATTTTTATGTCTTGACAGAAGTATTTTTGTGTACAATAGCACATATAAATAAGAAATTTCACAGCAGGCCTCTAGTTCCTCCAAATGGAAAAAATATCACATAATCATCAACAGTAATATGGATAATTATATTGTAAGACATTTGTATAATAGAATATTACACAACAATGAAAATGAATGTTATCTCTCTCTACAAGTAAAACATGTATGAATCATAAAAATATCTCATCAGAGAAAAATAAGATCCAAAGGAATACACAAAGTATTATTATCTTTATTTCAAGTATAAAAGAAAGCAAATATAAACTATATTGTGTTTATATATAAATATATTTATATATATACATATATAAAATGGTTGGGGTATATCTATATGTGATGGTTAATTTCAGGTGTAAACTGGATGCCCCTTAAGCCAGACTCAGTATTTCATCTGAGTATGTCTGTGATGGTGTATAAAGAAGAGGCTGATATTTCAATCAGTGAACTGAGTTAGGAAGATCTACCTCCAGTGTAGGTGGGCACTACTCAATTTGTTGATGACCTGGATAGAATACAAAGGCATAAAAAAGGTGAATTTGCACTTTCTTTGCAACTGTGAAGCCTTTCTTTCCTGCCCTTGGATATCATAACCCTGATTCTCTAAACTTTGAATTCTAGGACTTATAACTAGATGGCCAATTTCTAAGACCTTCAGCCTTTGAGAGTTAAGTCTTGGGCATCCACAGTTGTAAAGCCTTTGGCCTTAGACGGAGCCAGGCTACTGAATTCAGTGGTTCTTCAGCTTTCAGATGGCCTACTGTAGGTCTTTTCAGCCTCTGTAATTGTATAAGCCAATCCTCCTAATAAATCACCTTTCGGGTATCTAATTCACTCTCTCAAGCTTGCTCTCTCACTTCCCTGTCCCTACGCCATTGGTTCTGGCTCCCTGGAAAACCTTAAATAATATATTACATGCAGGTAATAAAACTGAAGACAAATTCCTGGTAATTGTTAGCATTATATGGAGGAAAAAAACAAAATTAGGAATAGAAACACAGATTTCTGTGTAGTTTGTGATGCACTCCTGTCCCAGAGGCTGTGATTCTGCCATTAGGGAAGTCAAGGGGCTTTTACAGAGGTTATTCAAAGGCTGCATTCCACATACTTTCATTGCACAGTTGTAATCACTTGTTAATTTGGGAGACAGTCATTTCTGAGATCTTCTGGTACCATTCCCCAAATCCACATTACTTTGTACTTGTGGTTGTGAGTGCTCAAGGACAAAAAAATATGCTGAGGGTGGGAAAAAACAGTAATCCTGTCTCCTCTGGGATGGGAGGGGGATGGGGTAGATTAGGGAGGAGAAGACAGAGAGGAAGAAACATGTCTTTTTAAAAATGTTACAGGGGAGCAAGCACTATATTCAAAGCATAAAGTGGACCACTGTTAAAAATTCCTTTCCCACACATAGGATTGCCATTTTATGTACTTTTAGCCATTCCATAGGATGTATATTTGCACCTTGATGTGATGATTTAGTATTTATAACTTTGATAGAGCACCTTTCCCTGATTATAACTTTGATAGAGAACCTTATCAAATAGCAATCAATCCTTGGAGGACTTTTTTGTATGTGAATTTTCTGTTTGACTCTACCTCTTTTATTTTTCCATTGAGCATTTTGTCATTCCTTGTTGATTTGCTGGACTTTATCATTAACATTTTGTCTCTTTTATTACTTAACATAATTTTCCTCTAATCTCTTTTCTTCTTGCTTCCTCTTAATGAACAGAAATTCTCAACTTTAACATAGTCGAATTTATCTTTCCTTTGTGGAGAGATTTTGTGTAATAGTTTAGATAATAGGTATGCCCAAAAGCTCATGTGTGAGAAAATATAAGAAATTTCAAAGGTGAAATGATTGGGTTATAAGAACTTTAACCTAATTAGTGTATTAATGCCCTGATAGAGATTAACTGCATGGTAACTGTAGGTAGGTAGTATGTGCCTGGAGGAGGTGGGTCCCTAGGGGCATTACTTTGGGGTATGTATTTTATCTGCGGTGAGGGGAGCTCTTTTTGCCTTATGGTGGCCATGTACTGAGCTGCTGTCCTCTACCACAATCTTCTACCATGATGTTCTGCCTCATCTCAGGCCCTGAGGAATGAAATTGGTCAGCTTTGGCCTGAGATTTTTGAAATTGTGAGCTCCAAAACAAACTTTTCTTCCTATAATTTTTCTTGTCAGGTCTTTTGGTCACAACAGTGAAAAAGCTGACTAAAACAGTTGTCTTCTCGTGCTTTTTATTTTGTTTCTTGTGACTGGGTCTTGCTGTGTTGCCCAGGCTGGCCTTTAATTTATAATCCTCCTGCATTGACCTCCAAAGTAGATGGAATTACTGGTGTGTGGTACTATGCCCAGCTTGCCTATACCTTCTGAAAAGTGTTTATATACTCTCATATTTTTTAAAGATGTTTTATTATTTTGTTTTTAGCTTTAGATCAACGATCTTGTTGGAATTTTATATATGGTATAGGTTTGGGGACATACTTTCATTTCCTTTTTGCTGTTGAATTACCCAGTTATATCAGCAATATTTATTCTAAAATAACTTCCTGGTACACTGAATTGAAAGGCCATTCTTTTTATAAATCTAGTGTCCATGTATATGCACAGGTTTCTGTATTAGTTTTCTACCCCTACCATAACAAATGATCCCAAAGCAGTTAACAACACCATTTTTTTTTTTTTATCAACTGTTCAGAAGGTATGAAGTCTAGGTAGAGCAGGGCTCATCTGTGTCATCTGCTTAGTCTCACACTACTGAAATCAAGTTAATGGAAGAACCATTTCTGGAGTGTCTGGGGAAGAATTCACTTCCAAGTATATTCAAGTTGTAGAGCACAGTTTCTAATACTAGTAGGACAGAGATGATTGCTGCTTGGTGGTCTGGGAGGTGGAGGCTAGTCTTTAAACTTAAACCTTCCCAGATTCTACTCATGATTCCATGAGGCCTACATTCTAAAATAGCATGTCAAGTCTCTCTCATGCTTCACATCTCCCTGATGTCACCTTCTGCATGTATCTCTGACTTCCTCCACAGAAAGTTATCTGCTTTAAAAGACTTATGTATTAGATAGAGCACAGCTAGATAATCCAGGAAAATCTATCGTCAAGTCCAATAATTTAATTACATCCATAAGTTTTATTGTGTCATGAGAAGTTATGCATTCATAGGTTCTGGAGGAGAGATCCTAGAAATCTCCAGGGTGGGTCATGAAATTTCTTTGTCCTGTGTTCATAAATGAGAACACATGCCTTCCAATAATCATTCACATGTTTTGTTATTACATTTGTGCTGACCTCAAAATGATTTCCAATTTTTCTATCTTTGTGAGAGCTTCCTTATGTTTATATTTTCTTCCATAAATGTTTTGTATAATATTACATATGTAGTTTTTCTTCAGTTTTCTATTAATTATAAACTTTCTTTAACATTAAAATACCAACATATTCAGTTATATTCATTAAATTTTCAAATGTCTTTTAGACTATTTTGGCAAACTTTTACTATTTCAGTTTTTTTTCCATTCCAAGTAGTCGCCCTACCCAAGGTGATATCTGAGTAATTAGCCACTTCATTCCTTTTTATAATTTATGCTGGAATTTTTATACTTGTTCCCATAGATATCTTCTTATAGTCATTTGCATAACTGAGACATCTATAGTAATGTTCTTTTGCTCTTACAGTTGATGTGTCCTTATTTTCTTAAAAGACATATAGTTTATCTTCTTCATGGGGGACACTTTTGGATAGATCTAGATTACTAAATTGACATTTTCTTTCTTCCTTTTATTCTTTCTCTAATTTCTTTTTCTGTACTGATACTGGGGATTGAATCTAGGTGAGCTCCATTGTCGAACTACACACCCAGTCCTTTTTAGTTTGAATTCTGAGATGAGGGCTCACTAAGTTATCCAAGTTGTCCTACAACTCACAATCCTCCTGCCTCAGCTTTCTGAGTTGCTGGGATTTCAGATGTGTACCTCCATATCCATCTTTCAGTTATTTACTTTCAACACTTTAAACTCCTTTAACTTCATACTTCTGATATTTCTGTTGAAGTGGCCATTTGACTTGGTATTTCTTTGAAACTGTATTTTTTCATATCCCTGGAAGTATACTTATAAAGTCTTTTTCTGATAATTTCAATATCACATTCTCCCTGGGGCTTGTTTAATTCAGTATTTCTGCATGGTATATTTATGTTCCTCTTGTACTTGACCATTTTTTAGTATTGCATGAGATAATGTTTGTAAAACAGACGTTAAAAATAATTTAACCAAGAAAGAACTAGTTTTTCTTCCAAGCACTTAATAACATTGACTTATTTTTATTCCAGAATAAACTTAATCTTTTTATGGTAACTGGAATAATAGAAAACAGCCACAGTTTCTATAGTATCTTGTCTAATTATGGGTCATCCTGATGCTTAATGTTATGTTTTGGATATGAGGTGTGAGGTATCCTTTTAAAGCTCACATTAATGCAAGAATATTCAGAGGTAAAATGATGGGATGGCAAGTGCTGAAATATAATCAATCCATTTTAGTTTGAATGGATTGACTGGATGTTAACTGTAGGCAGGTGGGGCTTGTGTGGAGGAAATGAGTTACTAAGGACATACTCTGGAAAGGTGTATCATCAAGGGCCCTTTCATCCCTACTTCCTGACACATCTCACTCATTGCTTCCTGATTCTGCTATGAGTTGAGCAGCATTCCTTCCACTGTGATGTGCTGCCTCATCTTGGAACCAATATAGCAAAGTCAGCCACTTATGTATTTAGACCTCTGAATCCATGATCTCCAAATAAAATTTCTCTCCTTGAAGTTGTTTTCATTAGGTGTTTTATTTACAGTGACACAAAAGATGACTAAAACAGAAATTGGTACCAAGAAGTAAGGCCATTGCTCTAACCTAACCATGTGGTTCAGAAGCCTTTGGCTTACAGGAGGAATATTGAAAAAATTAGAGATAAAAGTTAGAAAAGTTTTAAAATATTTAAGCTGAGCTTTAATTGGCAATTCTGGTGGGAGCTCAGGAGACCAAGAATGGCAATATAAGGACTGCGCTCATGAGGTTTCAAAAGGAGATGAAAACTTGGGAATTGGATTAGAGGCCATTTGTATTAAATTTTAGCAAAGAACATATCTATGTTTAGCCCATAAGCTGATACTTTGTGTGAGCTGAATTTAAAAGTGATGGACTAATAATCTAACAGAGGACATTTCAAGGCAGCACAATATTCAGTAAATGAATCAGTGTTGTTGGCAGATTTTAGCCAGGTTTACTATTAGAATTTGGATTAGAGCTAAAGGATGTTAAAACTTTGCAGATTGACCAGAAAAGTACCTGTAGCAAAGCTGCTCTTATCAAAGAGATTATGACCTCTGAGGAGAAGCTAAGTACTTTGCACAGAGACAATAGGAAAGATAGCTTGAGGTCATCTCAGGAATTTGTAATATCATACCCTCTACAGGTTCCAGGATAGAGAAGAGAAATATCCTTTAAGAAGATATTATGGGGGTGCTTACTCACACTGAGGGTGGGGGCTAAGAATTTGTTTCACCATGCTGAGCCATGCAGTCACTCAGAGTCCACTTCAGGCCTGATTCTAGTAGTCCCAGATATTGTACAAGTTGACAGCAGATTTTATTATCATCCACATAGAGCTGGCTCTGTAGAAATGTAGGACTTTTGCATTAAGGGGTCTTGGAGACATCTATGGAGATTCAGAGGAAGTCCTAGGAGGCCAAGAAAAACAGCAGGGTCACAGTCTATGCAGGCTGCTCCTGAGAGGGTAGTACATGAAGCTATGGAGATGAAGCCAAAGCTGAAATGGCATTTCCAGGAATTAAGAGATACCAGTAACATGGGCTGTCTACTGAGAAAAGCTTCTGGATGTAGAGAAAGTCAAGTAAAAAGAAAGCCCTGGTAACTGGCAAGGCCAAAGCGATAGGGCTGTTCAATTTATTTGCAGTGTACATTAATGATCCATGTGTTGTGTATACTATCCATGGACTGAGTTTAGGTCTTGCTTGGCACCCATTCCTTCTTTCTTTGCTTGTATTCCTCCCAATTGGCATGAGAATATTTATTCTGTACCATTTTATATTGAATATATGTAACTTGTTTTTGAGTTTTATAGGAGCTCACAGCCAAGAATTTCCCTTGAGTCTCAGAGGAGATTTTGAACTTGGATATTTGGGCAATGATGGAACTGTTCAAACTGCAGGGCTCATAGTGATAAACTAAATGCATTTTGCAATGTGATAAAGGCATGAGCTTTTGGGGACCAGGGACACAATGTTATGGTTTGAATATGAGGAGCTGTCCAAAGCTCCTGATAATGTAGGAAAGTTTTGAATGTAACATGGTAAAATTATGAGAGCTGAAACCTAACCAGTCAATCTTACTTTGAATGTAGCAACTGGGGTTAACTGTAGGCACATAGGACATGGATCAATGAAGTGAAGCCCAGAGGGCATGTTGAGAAGGGTACTTCTTCCCTGAACCTCTTTTCCCCTGACACACACTCTCTCTTTCTCCTTCCTGACTCTACTATGAGTTGAGCAACTGTCTTCTGCTTGTCTCTTCCCTATGTTCTGCCTCATATTGAAACAACAGTAATGGAGCCAACCATCTATATACTGAGAAGTTGTTCTTTGTCAGGTATTTTAGTCACAGCAATGCAAAGGCTTCTTAAAACACATAGAGTAGGATTCTGAATGGAAACATTTCTCTTCATGGAAGCTCCTGGATACCAAGCAATCAGTCTTGGTATGTGTATAGACAAATAGCAAAATAGAATGATTTAGGTGCTGGAGCCTCTCATTGGCCTCTCAGGATGTGACAATTGTAGCCAATCTGAGGCACATAATTATTCACTATTTCATTTCCTCTTAAATGTCTCCAAAGACATTTTCAAAATATCATTCAATTTTGTAAAACTTTTTCTTATAAAAATTTTTTGTCCAAATAAACTAAATTAGTTTCTCAGTATCTAAACCTTTGGTCTTGTCTGAAAAAAAAAAATTTATTTGGCTGAAAAATCCCTAACCTTATGACCAACATTTATATGCCAAAGGAATAATTTTTTAATGTTTTTAAACTTAGTTGTTTGTTCATTCATTATAAATTCAGCACAGACATATAATACTACATTTTTTAAGTGATCCTTTAGTTTGCTCTCATGGGTAGGTGAGTTAAAAAAATATAGTCCTGAACACACATGACATCCTCATTTTAAAGTAAGACAAACTTTTTTTATTGTTTTATTTTTATGGTGCTGGGGATTGAGCTCAGGGCCTTGTGCATACAAGACAAGCACACTATCAACTGAACTATATCCCCAGACCTAGGACACTTTTGTAGTAGATATTGTACAGAGAACTTAGCATATAAAATGTGGTTAAAATGTTATACTTAAAATATTTTGGTCCTGTATTCCTATGAAATTTTTAATCAAGAAATTAATAAAATCATTTCATTTAATAGTAAATTTATCCACTTATTTTATTATTCATGATATATAGAAAGAATTAAAAAAACACAATATTTTCCAAGAATCTTCTTCAGAACAAAAAAAACCCTGACTTTTAAAAAAATTTAAACATACATTCAGCAATAATCTGTTTCTTGTCCTCCATCATGTGGTCTGAATTTACATTGGCTTCAAATAATCTTTGCACTCACTAAAGTTTTCAGAAAATAATTATTGAGAAGGTACTATGAGACAGATATGCTATGTTTTAAGAATATAACTGTGAGCAAGACAACTATCTGAACTTATAATCTGATAGAAAATATTAACAACAAATAAATAAAACATAAACCAGTTGTGGTGGCATATGGCTATAATCCCATTGACATGGGAGGCTGAAGCAGGAGAATCACAAGATTGAGGCCAGCCTCAGCAACTTAGTGAAGCCCTAATCAATTTAGTGAAACTAATCAACTTAGTGAAACTCTGTATCAAAATACAATTTAAAAAGGGCTTGAAGTGTGGCACATTGTTTCAATGGTCCTGGGTTCAATCCCTGGTACCAAAAAATGTTTATGTCTACATCTAGGTAAATAGATAAAAAAATAAACATAAAATAATTAGAATACAGATTATGGCATAAATAAAAATAAAATCAGGAAACAACTAATTACATAGATACTACTTTGGATAGGGCTGCTAGTCATAAGCTTCTGTGACTGAGAGACTTTGAAAATAGACTTAAAAATGAAAATAATTAAGATCAACAAATAACATTCCATATAAGGGAAAAACACAGAAAATTAAACAGTTAGAGAGAAAAGGCTTTGATTCCTATAAGGAAAACAGAAACAGCATGTTTAGCAAGAGGAAGGACTGATATAGCATGTTTTGTCTCCCTTGTCAAGAGGTCTGAATTTTAATCCAAGAAACATGAGAACTCATTGAAGCTTTTAGGCAGAAAATTTTTATACTAGATTATAGACTTTTCCAAAGATTTCTTTGACTGCATGGTACAACATGTGCTGTTAAGATAAGTGTGGGCATGGTGGAAGTGTTAGCAGTAAATGAAATATGCTCATACCTTAAAAGAAAAATACGCCACCTTTACCATAAAACAAACAATTTTTATTGCTTTTACTGTTTTTTGAATATATACAATTATATCCACGGATTTTGCAAATACCATAAAAGACTATTTGTGTATTCACTGAACACAATTACTAGTGTAATGTAATTAAAAACTTCATTCACTCATCATTTTAGTCAGTTTTTCATCGCTGTGAATAAAGAATCTGACAAGAATAATTTTAGAGGAGGAAAAGTTTATTTGGGATTCAATTTCAGAGGTCTCAGTCCATAGACAGCCAACTCCATTACTCTGGTCCTGAGATGAAATATAGCATCATGGTAGAAAGATATGTTGGAGTAAAGCAGCTCAGGACATGACAATCAGGAAGTAGAAAGAGAGCTCTCAATTCACCAGGGATAAAATATATACCCCAAAGGCATGGCCCCAGGGAACAACCTCCTCTAACCACATCTTACCCACCTACAATTTCTATTCACTCATGTGGATTAACACACTGATTATGTTCAGTTCAAATGGCTATTGTGAAAGCACAAAAGACCCCAAATAGCTAAATAAACAAAAGATAAATGTTACTGAGGATTTGTAGAAAAGGAACCCCTTGTACCCATTTGGTTGGACTGTAAAATGGTATAAGCATTATGGAAAGCAGCTAAAAAAGTCAAATAAAAACATTTTATCATGCTCAACTTTTAAACATACATTTTAAGAAAATGAAATCAGATCTGGGATATATCCACACTTTTATGTTCACCTCACCATTATTCCCAATAGCCAAGTTAAAGAAATCATCTAAATATCCATTAACAGTTTCATGTATAAGAAAATATGATGTATACATATTTGTGTGTATTTGTGTATATTTGTGTGTGTGTCCTAGAAAATGGAAGTAAATTCAACATGATGATACTGGAAGACATTTTGCTAAATGAAATAATCTGGAAATAGAAGTAAATCTAGACTCATTATGAGAATATCAACAAGATTGAAATAACCAATAAGAATCAGAAGTATTAAGCCACTGACCAAACTGATAAATTACCCACATAAGAATCTGAGGATAGTGGCTATAGAACAAGGAAAGAACTATGTGTGTGAGAGCCTTGGAAAGCTTAAGGTAGAGCACAAAGAACATTCATGTGGACTCACACTAAACATGGAACATAAACCTGCAATATTCCCACATTATTGTCCATAGCACAGTGGATTGCTCTTTTTTTTTTTTTTTTTTGTTTTTGGTACTGGGGATTGAACTAAGGGACACTTGGCCACTGAGCCACATCCCCAGCCCTATTTTGTGTTTTATGTAGAGACAGGGTCTCACTGAGTTCCTTAGCGCCTCGCTGTTGCTGAGGCTGGCTTTGAACTCTCGATTCTCCTGTCTCAGCCTCCCTAAGTGCTGGGATTACAAGCGTAAGCCACCATGTCTGGCTTGGACTGCTCTTTTTAAGTAATCATCACACTCATGATTATGTGCTCAATGTCCGTCACATGTTCTCTGGAAAACTTAATGAAGGTAGGACTGTGTCTTGTCCAATAACACATCCCAGATTTAGTGCATTGTCTGCCAGAGAGTTAGCACTTCATCTTTGTTCAATGAGGCAATTGGTGGTACATAAATCCACATATCTACCATCTCAAATACCACAATATAAAAAATGTATTTATTTTCAGATGTTTTTAGGGAGAACACTTTACATTGTCAGCCAGTATATGTTCAGAGAACTTATAAGGTAAATTTCAATACTTACCAAAGGAGTCTACATATAATTTGCATGTATTTTAAATTCTTTTATGTTTTAGTTTATCAAGTACACCCACACAATAAGAAACAAGAGAGCTCAGAAGAAATAAAATATTTATTATACTCACAAATCCTAGAGACATGAAGCACAGCCCACTATGTTGAGCCCTATGGGAAATAACAAGATGGTGGTCAAGAAATGGAAATAAGAGTGAGGGGAAGGTTTAGCACACTGCCAGTATCAGGGTTCCAGGAGGAAAGTACAGCCAGAACAGAGGCAACAGTTTAACATGGGCTAATTTGAAAAATTTGGAAGGATTTGGGTTTAGGGGTGATCCACAGTTGACTGGTACCTGGATGTTATGGTTTGGATCTGGAATGTGCCACAAAGTTCAATATGCTCAGAGGTGGGGCTTTTGGGAAGCAATTAGATGGTAATGCTCTGAGCTCATCAGTGGAATCATCCATTTGATAGTTCCTGAGAGGTAGAAGCTATTTGAAGGATGTAGTCCCTCTAAGTGAGTCTTGGAAGGGTTATTCTCTCTCAGGCCCCTTCCTCTCTTTCTTTGCTGCCTGGCTGTCATGGGCTAAGCAGCTTTTCTCTATCAAGCCCTTCTGCCATGATGTTCTGATTCACCTTAGGCCCAAATTAATAGAGCTAGCTTACCATAAACAAACACCTCAGAAACTATGTGTAACAATAAATCTTTCCTTCTATGTGTTGTTCTTGGCAAGTGTTTTAGCCATACCAATGAAAAGCAGGCTAACACTAGCCCTACGAGTATTAAAACAGGAATATTCCCTCGTGGGGTATATAAGCCAGATAGAGGATATCTGAATCTAGCTTGGTAAGTTTGTATATCAAAGGCTCAACCAGCTTTTATATATTTAAAAATTTTCTAGGCTCAAGAGGGTCAGTCACTCCCCAGCCAGAAAGTTGTTTTAAGATATTAAAGCATGATATAGAGAAAATGGAAAAATATATATTTACAATGCAGTGTATTATATAAATTGTTATGTTCTGTCCTCATGAGCTCATCTCAAGGAAGGTACAACAATTCATATTCTTGAGAGGGTACATTTATGCTTAAACTTTAAAACTAGTTAGACCACAGCAAATATAACCAAAACCCACAATGATTTCTTAGAGATATACTTCTTATTTTAATTGCCATGATTGATAATTTAACTTCAGGAGAGAGAAAGAGTGAATAAAGAGTGGCTAATAAGTCAAAATAGCTTTTAAAGACTATGCATTATTTCCATCTGCAATAAAATAGAAATAAGAGCACAGTAATGAGACAAAATGAGATAAATGTGAATAAATTAGAAGAAAAATCTTATTTTATTCTGTGTTATTGTGTTTATGTGATCTAAACAGAAAAATTTATGTGAGCTACATAGATAGATTTGAGTATTTAGTCCTTAAACAACAAAAACAGAAACTTGCTTTCATAAAGATTTAGGAAAATAAAAAGAGAAGTTCATCTGGGTCTAGGTTGGAAAAGGACATAACAAGAAAAATGAGTGATTTTAAGAAGTATGGCCAGAAAAAGAACAAGAGATTATTGAGGAGTGAGATTGTACAATAAAGTATCTCTTGATCAGGGCTGGACCCAATGAAATGATGCTTCAGCACTGGAATTCAACTAATGATAAAACTCATCCCTCAAGACTTCCTCTTCCTTTAATGCATATTTTTGTGCAGATTAATGAGCACTGAACCTGCCATTCTACAGTGGGCATTGATTTCCTAACTGAAAACAGACTACACAGCCTATAATCCTAATCTCATCTAAGGCAAGGTGAAAGGCACTGTGCCTGAGATGTTCTATCCATGGGAGGAATTATTACTGTCATTTTCCTTTCAGAATTCTACTGTTCTTATGAAATAATATTTTTAATGTGTAATCTTCAAAAAGGGAGGAAACTACAAAATAAAATCAACAGTAATTCCATAACAATCTCCAGATGATCATGTTAGCAAACTACTATTTTCAAAGTTTAAAACTCAAAGCCAGTTCCTTAAAACCAAGGATTCCTCATCTTTCAGGTCACAGGCATGAAAGGCCAATACAAAACCCTTACTGACACTTTAGCTCCAGAACAGCAGAGGGTCCCATTGGCCTAGAGCCTCTGGCAAGCACCTCTCCATTGAGGGTTCCATATCCTTAGAGTCCACCAAACTTGGGTTGAAAATATTCAAATAAGAAAACAAATGAAAAAAATTGTGATTGTCACTATTCTCTAAACAATACAGTAATAAAAAATATTGATATAGCATTTACATTGTATGTAAAATTACAAAGAGTAATATAGAAATAAAGTGTGTGTTAGCTTACATATAAACTAAACACACCCTAACAACTAAGAATACATAATGTCATTAGTATTGTTAAATAAATACAGGGGCTGGGATTGTAGCTCAGCGGTAGAGTGCTTGCCTCGCATGTTTGAGGCCCTCGGTCCGATCCTCAGCACCACATACAAAGCAATAAAATAAAGACATTGTGTCCATCTACAAATAAAAAAAGGTTTTAAAAAATGAATTAAATAAATAAATAAATAAATACATATGCCATTTCATATGAAGGACTTGAGCATCTGGGCTTTTTGTTTCTGTAGAGGATCCTGGAGCAAATTACTTGTGGATACCAAGTGGTGACTACTTTATGTGTGCCTGCAAAGGGATCTAACTGAGTCAAAGCCAGAAGATCAAGAGTGCCTCCAGTCACAATACTGGCATCAGAAACAATCTTTAAGGAAAGGGCCTCACAAAATGATGGAAATTAAGTTTTTATCATGCAGGCAGCACAGGAGCTTGAAATGGATTCTAGAAAAATTCATGTAAACTTTTCATATACTTATATCTACAGATAGAGAATTCATTCAAAACAAATATTAAGGTAATCAACTGTTTTTTTGTTTTTTACATAGACACACTATCTCCTATTTCTTAATTTCCAATTGGTTTCATTAGAAAATTTTGACACATTATTTTATCCTCTTTAGTTTTTAATTTTTTCCCCTCATTTGTTCCCTAATTTGGTATTGACAGTGACATTTATTTGACACTCTGGTAGGCAGACATTGCAAATGTTACCCCAGACAGTGTGGATATGAAGGAAGTGTCTGTTAAAGTAAACTCTTGTTACTAGTTTTTCACTTCATTATGGTCTGTGTCTTCCAGGAGCTGGCAATAAAATAGGAAAACAGTTAAACATCTAAAGAAATGATTTGTAATAAACATGTAACTGAAATTTGCTTCAAGTGTTTTAGGGCAGCACATAGGTGATACTTTTCAATTCAACAGGATGTTCAGGAATGCACACCCACGTCTTGATGGTACTCAATAGTAAAAATGAACAAAGTGTTCATTGCACCTCAAATGTTTCCTCACAGGGGTACCAAATGTTTATACAATTAAACAGAATTCTTTAGGCTTTAATGATCTAAGGTAAGGGCAGCAAATATTTTCAGTAAAGATCAGGATAGTGTACATTTTGCAATCACGTATAATCTCTGTTTTATATTCACCTGTGGGAGTGTGCTTATAATAGGTCAAAAACATTCTTAAAAAATCTCATTTTGAAGGTCTGCAAATGACTCAATCCAAGGCTTAAAGTTTGCTGAATTACAAAGATGTACATCACAGTTTACAATTCATAAACATGCTGGCATCTCTCTAAATTCCATGAAACTTGATGTATGTGTCTGGAGTAGGTGTTACTCTATTACTTTCCATAGTGGCTGCAATTGACAAGGAATATCAGCAGTGCTGCAGTAAAGGTGTAAAGAGAAAGGACTTTATTACTTCAGATGAGGTAAAGTATCACATGGAAATCTCTGCTTTAGAATTAGATCATTTGAGTACCATTTGTAAAATTTAAATAAATGGTCATGAACTTTTTAATAGAGACAGAAATAATGATCAAGATAGAAATGGAGTAGAGAGTTTATATGACTAATCAGAATACAGTTAAGATTGGCAGTGTGAAGTTGCTCATGCTTCAGTTGGTTTGAACTTCCATAGGCCCTTCATAATCTGTGCTTTTCATCAATCTTAACATATCTAATGTTTGATTAAATTTGGTTCAACTTGTCTCCATACTGGCATAATAAATTTTGGCCAAGTGATGCCTCTTTGACTGGTAAACTATAATCTACCTTGATACATAAAAAATATAGAGTTTGTCACCAAGCTACTAAGTCTCAGTCAACAAAACCCTCAGCTAGTCAGTGGCTGATGGCTGTCTAAACAAAGCCAAATGAGGCAAATACTGAACTGCAGTAATGAGGTAATTTTTATGTGTAATTTCCTGGTTTTCTGACTATAAATACTGTTTGTTACACTGTACTTTAGAAATGAGGCATTTGAACCACATTTGGTTCAACATTTGAAATGTTGCCCAGTTCTACAAACTATTCTTTCTTGTCTCACTTTGTTAAATTTAATTCATCTTTTTTTTTTAAACAAAGCTGCTGTTGCCTCAGTGGGCCTCAACTTCCATGGATCTTTCCTCCTCTATATCTAACATTTAGCAAATATTTTTATATAAAAGAGGCTCAAATAAATCTTCAGGTAGTCAGCTGCAAACTCAATGATCTATATTAACATTGTAGATCCCATGCTAGACATACTGAGAGAAAAAGTATACTGATATGTAATATGTAATGTGACACCTTTTAAAGGCATTATCAGAAAAATTTTGCCTCATGCCATTTCATCCTAATGCATTGACTTCAGAACTTAAATGTACAAATAAAATACCACTGCACTGATTTCCTACCTATGATGGAATGATGAATATTCATCCACTGAATGATCAATCTAGGAAACATCAATGTATGAATCAGCATGAATTGCTGGAGACACTGCTATCCCTGCAAGAATATTAGGGTGAGGTGAAATGTTTGATAGGAATAATGAGCAATACTGTCAAAGGCCATAATTCAGTTGTGAATAAACTGGCAAATATGACTACTCTGAAGACCCAGTTTGGAAGCAGAAAAGAAAGATTCTGGAAATCATACTTGGTGAGTAGATAGACTCATCTAGAAATTCCAGGTTTGAGGAGTTTAATATTACTACATTTCCTATGCAGCATATATTTTTGTGCATAAATATATTTCACAAGTAACTTGAAGACTAAAACTCAATGAAAACAAATAGTATTATGGCAACTGGGAAAAGAGCCGATTTCTTAACTCTCCAGTCCCTACATCAAACTGAGGCCGTTATTGACATATGTGTTCAGTCACTCACCTATTTTGCATTTATTTAGCTTCAATTATGTGTCAGACTCAAGGTAGATATGAGATTCCAAAGGAAAAATAATTGAATATATAACAATGTAAAAATTGAATATTTGAGGCCTTTTTCAAGGGTGGGAAATGATGTCCTAGATAGTCTCTTCACCTTCACTGTGTATATTTTGATTTCAATAAAATTACACATATGAATGACAAAATTTCTATCTGAACCCTCACATCTTATGTAAATGATTATGTATAGGCACAAACTTCACTGTATAGGTTCCTGCCTTCTTGAGCCAGTGACTTAACATATATCCATCTTCTATCAACAGGGGTAAAGGCAGGGATTCAGATAAGGATTTTTCAGCATTTTCTTAAAAGGCAATACTGAAGAAGGAAAATAATATAATTTGGCACTAACATATTTTTGAAGCTGCTATAATTATCCATATGCTCTACCATTCCTTTACTATCCTATGAACATCAGGAAGCAATTTCTAATGTATAAAATTAGTAGTTCTGAAACATATTTAACCTTTAAAATATACCTCTTAGACAACTGATAATCCTTGCTTCATTACTGGAAACTCACTACTCTGAAAGGGCAGTAGAGATCTTTTATTTTTTTAATGCTAATCAGAGGTTATTATTTCCTCTAATTTGTGTGATTTTGTTGTTGAAGAATACATATTTTTTCCAAGGCTTTTCCAGGAAGTGTGAAAACATGGATGCATTTTATTAAGGTGCAAGACAACTTGTTTAAGAGAAAATTCCTACTTGTCCTGTGAAAAAAGGCACTATGTTAGCTCAGATGCATGTTATCAAATAGGTTTCTCATGAAATAAGGCCCAAGGAAGAAGCACATTGTCTTTTCAGAATACCTAAGTGTGGTTAATTTATAATAAAGTTTATTTTGGCTGTTTATCTTGAGGCTGAGAATTCCAGATCAAAATGACACATCTTGGGATGGACTTTTGCTTTGTCAACTTAATGGAAAGCGGAAGTGCAAGTGAATATGAGGGTTTTGTGTAAGTTTTTTTTTATTCACTCAAGAAAAAGGCATTAATCGGTACATGAAGGATCTGGAGACTTCCATGATCAAATACCTCCCACTAGACCCCACTTCCAACACTGCAACATTGAGGAATTGAGGTACCATCATGTGAACTTTTGGGGGACATTCTGAAACCACAATACATATGAAAAAATTCACTATTCTTTGCTTTATAATTTTCTTTCTTCATTTTAGTTATCATAACTAGAATATTCCACAGCTAGAAAAATTATTTAATCTCAATATATGCATATTTATTATTTTGGACAAATCCATTGAAGACCATATGCCCAGTTCTATACTCTTTAAACAGTAATAACAACTAGCATTAATATAAATTTTACTACTTGAAAAATGAATACAAAATTCTTTGATAATTATTTGGAAGAAAGAATAAGTGGATATTCAGAAATTACTTTGTACTCCAGGAAAACAGCCATCAAGGACATCTGTATACATAAGGACCATTTGTTTATTTATTCATTAAGAACATTGTCTCGGAACACATGCTAAAATCCTTGAAGCTATGTAGATACTTATGTGGTGCAGATCGAGAAAGAGGTTATTTCTACTCTATGATTCTTACATTTTCATGGGAAAGACAAACAATGAATAGGTAATTACCTTCTCCGGAATTTTATAAAGGAGAAGCTTGTGTTGTTAATATGGAATGTAAACGGAGGACATAAATAATTCAATATGCTCGATGAATACTTGATGGGGGAGAAGTTAGGTAGGCAAAGGAGGATGAGCAATGTGTTTCACGTGGTTGGAAGGGCATGTGTGAAGAAGCTGAAGTAGGAGAATGCAAAGATGTAAGGAAGCTACACATGACTGGAGGAGACACAATGGAGAGTCTCGTAGGAATGATTATGCTCCTTCATTTCCAAGACTATTTCCAGTTTGCATTTTTGAACCCTAGTATGTAATGGCATCATCTCTAACTCTCAAAATGACCACTGTTTGACATTAAAGCATATTGTCATTGAATCTATTAGAAATTTGACCTAGGACAGTGAGAGAAGACATTGGAAACTTTTATAGCAGTTTATACAGATGAATTTTCTTAATACTTTTGTGAGTTTGGTATTTGATCGTTTTTCTAACTCCTCTTTTCTCTAACGTATCACTGTTCAATAGAAGCAAGCTATGAATAAACTTTTAGTCTTCTAATAGATACATTAAGAAAGAGAAAAAGAAATAGGTGAAGTTAACTTCAATCAAATTTTAATCCAATATGTCAAAAATATTATTACGTTTTTACATATAATCAATGTAAAATTATTATGGAGTTGATATTTTAAATTTTTGTTTTTAATTTAAAATTTTATATTCCTTTTACTTTACAGAAAATATCAATTTGAATTGGTCACTATTATATTGGATAGTGCAGTTTCTCATAATAATCTTTTGCACTTTTGATTCAATTGTGTCCTTATAATATTTTCTACTTGAACCTATTAATCAACCCCTTCTTTTTTTGTTACTTTAGCAATAGAGTTTTGGAAGTAGAAGAGTAATCTGTTTCTAATTACAATGGCTATTCAGCAAAAGATCAACAATGACACAAATATCCACATTTTCATCAAAACCTTGGAAATGGATGGCTCTTCATTTTATTTCATGAATCACATAGACACAGTCACGTAAATGAATTCAGGAAACTTGACTCAAGACATAACCTGGCCAGGAGAAGCAATTGTAATAAAGCTTAGCACAAATTTAAGAGTTATAAATTGTTTATGTTTTGTCCTTTACATTCTGGCAAAGTGCTAATGGGCAAATTTGCAACTGAGGTTAAATCTAAAATTAAGAATTAAAATAAAAATACCTGAAGTGCTTGATTCTGAAAGTTATGAAAAACAAAGTAAGCCAGTATTTATGTATGAGAAGTTTTATTTTTGTGCTCAAAGTGTGAATAAAATATATTTTCAATATTATAATTTTTAAATGTCAAGAATTCGTATTAATAACTTTTATCATCAGTTCATGAAGGTCAACTTTCAGATGCTGTTACATTATTCCAAAGTATTTTATTCTTGAAAATACACTTATATCTTTAACCTTGGGAGAGTAGGAATGCAAAGTAGGAAATGATTCATGATTAACAGTTGTCTGTTCTCACAGAAGAGTTACACTGCAAAACTGCTTTCACAGTCTTAGGAGAGAGGGGAAAAAACTGTATTTCTTAAAGAATTTCATAAACAATTTTTTCTTTAAATTTTGTACTTAATGTGATCTTCCTAGTGAAACTAAGGTAGATACAAAATCCAGTATGGACAATTTAATTAAAAATGTAATTCTAAGTCTCATGGGCAACATTTGCTGCACTCACAAAATACTTGGATTAGAGAATTATCCATAGGTATCCCAGTCCCGTAGTAAAAAGGACTGTGTGAATTTAAATCTTCTTTCCTTTACCCACAGTATCAAGACCTTACCAGTCATAGTTTTATTCTTATTATTTATTTTACAGGTCATCGTTTTGAATGAGGCCAGTTCATTCTTTTCTTTTTCTTGGCAGGAAAGTGGGTGCCAGGGATTGAACTCGGGGGCACTCAACCACTGAGCCGCGTCTCCAGCCCTATTTTGTATTTTATTTAGAGACTTACTGAGTTGCTTAGTGTCTTGCTTTTGCTGAGACTGGCTTTGAACTAGTGATCTCACTGTGACCCAAACACCCAATAAAAATAACTTAGAGGAGGAAAAGTTTATCTGGGACTCAGAGAGCTCTCAGTCCATAAACACCAAGTTCATTGCTCTAGGTCTAAGGAAAAGATGCACATCATGGTGAGAGTGTAGGAGAGAGGGAAGCTACTCCCCCTTGTGGCAGCAAGAAAGCAGAGGCAGGGGGGGGCCCACAGGAAAGCTGCACCTTTCCAGGGCAAGCCCCCAGTGACCCAACTCCTCCAGCCACAGTCTACCTGCTACAGTTACCACCCAGTCTGTCAATTCAAAATAGGATGGGATGATTAGGTGACAGTTCTATAACACAATCATTTAATCTTTGGATATTTCTGCATTAACGGGAGCTTTGGGGGCCATATCATATCCAAACCATCACAGAACACAGAGCACAAAACAAAATATAGCCAAGCAACGCGGAATAATTGCAAGTTTTGGCTAGGTACGGAGGAATCATAACCCTACTGCAATGGTGTATCCACTATAAAAGAACAGTCTGGCAGTTCTTTAAAACATTAAACAGAATCACCATACAATTCAGCAATTTCACTTGTAGCTATATATTAAAAATAATTCAGAGCAGCAGCATGCTCATTTTCAACTCAGGCCTGTTTCTTCACTCCTAAACCACTCAGAATCACCAGTCAAGCTCCATTCATGTCGGCTGCCTGCCCAGAGAATCAAACCAGAACAGGGCTCTTGGAGTTCAACTCATTACTCCAGGAGGAACATGGAGTTTTCAAAACCATTTTATTCTGCTTCACCACTGAGAAAAATCTGTCCTTAACCCAGTCATTAACAGTTTTACAGTTTTCCCAAGACTGAGTGGTTTCATGGAAAATAGGCTTTCAGTTCAAAAACATAAAATGTTTTGGGCCATTCAGGATGAGTTGCTCATCATAGTTTGGTTCCCAAAGAGGATAAAGTTCATAGGTTTATTTTCTGTTGTTAGTGTTTATCGGTTTACTTATCAGTCACACTGGTATTTTGCCCAGCGTATATTCTATTGCTAGAAATATTATCTTGAAAGAAGATAGGCTTAATAATTCAACTGCACGTTATACTTGACTTAATCATAAGCCATTGGCTCCAAGTAAGCTTATGTTGCAGCACATTAAGCAAGAATCATTTCAATATGCATACCTATTTAACAAGGAAACCACACATAGACAGATTCAAAGTCGGTTCCAAGCAGTATTAGAAATCAGTTCCACGCAGTAACAGCATAGCCTGGTCTCAGCTCCTGTTGTCTCCACCAGTGTTGTATTTCATTTCTCTTCTTTTTACCAAAATGACTTTCACAGGTCTATATTTTATTCACCAAACAACATTATTTAAAGCAGAAATTGAGAGAGTGCTAGGTAACAATCCTTGTAGGAAAGTATATCAAAAAAGAGAAAATCTTTTCTGTGATTCTTCCATGATTCTCTCACATTTATCTTCTTGGCTAGAATTCAGTCTTTCCCAGTGACCCAAAAGCAAAGTGACCAAGGTTTCATCGTTGATTTTGACCAGTGTTTATCAACCTATGTCTTACTATGACTCTCTCCAAATAGTCTTTTTAGACAATTTCTTCCTATTCACTCCCCTATGGACTGTTAACATCACTATGCACCTTCTTGTGTACTGTATCTCTGCTTTATAAATAAAATCATAAGTTATTTTGCCTCCAAACAAGAATCAACTGTCATCCTTTTGGTGTTGATATTACCCTACCATGAACTCATGGTTAAGATCAATCATGATTCAATCTCAGCACACAATTGAGTGTATTATGGCAACAGTGGCAAGTTAACAAAACAACAAGGAGAAGCCCCCAGGTAGCATGGAGCAGTATCCGCCAGAGTTTACTCTTAAGGTCACTACTACAATTTCAGTATTTATTGACTCTTCACTTATAAGCATCATTGACCATATACTACACATCAAGTCTTAAATGGTTGCCGGAGATACTCTGGGGAACTGAACAACTTAAGTCATTCAATTTTACTGGTTTGTCAGGACAACTTTCAGAACCAAAATATGACCAGTATAATGGTTTGGATGATGTAAAACCAGACTTCTCTCACTTTCTCTTTGCAAAATAGGTTGAAAGTTAAATCATGGTTACAAATACTTAAGTTCTAGTGTCATTTGATTGCACATCACCGTCATCATCATTATTTTGCAAAGTGTGAAATGTGATACCATCCTAAAGGAAATTATGATAGTTCCAGTTTTGAGAGTTCATCATTTTCTTTCCTTGCTCAATTACTTATTTTATCATTTGAGAGAATTAATAAATCAACAAATACTGGTCTCATCATTGAATGAAAACTTACTGTGAACACCAGAAATGGGAAATTGTAATTTACAAGAATAATGTTTAATTCAGCCTTTGCTTTTGACCTTTAAATGTATAAAACTGTAATAACGTTATTTGTTTTTCTTATGCAACTTACTTAAAAATGTGTGACATTTCAGAAGAAAGAATTATTAAAAATACCTTTCCCTAATGCCCAGTTATGTAAAGAAACTTTCATCTAATCACAAAAGAAAAAAGAGAGAGAGAGAAAGAGTGTTTCATTCCTACTTGCCTTAAAGCATTTTATATTGTGTTTTGCTTGGAGTACTGTTGAGTGAACTCAGTTTGTGATGATCAGTTATGTAATCAACAGCCATTACTAAGCTTATCATCCACTAGGCTTGCATGCTGGAGGACAGACTCCATAGCATCCCTTCCCAATTAGGCAGAAGTGACAGTTTGTGAAATAGGAATTAGAGAAGGAGAGAGGTCAGTCTGGGCTAGGCATCCTTCGAGGATGCTGAGAAAGAAATTCAAAATCCAAGCCATGGAATAAATCATGGAGAGAGAGACAGGGAACATCACTGCTCAGATGCAGGGCAAAAAGAAACAACATAGGGATTTCTCTGTGTGTTTGGGATGAGAGGCTTAACTACAATGATAGTAGTCAGCCTAGATGAATTCCTCATGGTGTCTGTGGTCTGACTCTAAAGTGCTACAAACAGGTCAAATCTTCAAAAGTCACTTTCCTTCTGCCTTTTCTGAGGCTAGAAGAGGTTGAACGGCACAAATGAGCAGGTGTTGGCATGTTGTCAAGTGCCCAATTGTAGTTCATTCACTACTGCACCTTCTCATGCTCTGCTTTCAGGAAGTTGGAATACTCCCACAGGCAAGGTTTTTCCAGAAAAGGATTAAACATTTTTACTCCAAGTCTACTGTACCCCTTACTGTGTCTTTCCTCCTTATCAATTAAAGTAGCCTTGAAGGTCTTTTGAACGTTTAAATGTATTTGAATGTTAAGGAAATTGGATTCAGGCATCAGTAATGCATCCTGTTGCCTTGCAATTGAAGAGTACCAGCATACGGGGTGCTGAGAGTCTGTCTGGAACCTCTTAGTTTCCTTCTGTGCCTACAGGACTAGAATGTTCTGTATTTTAAGAGATTTGATTTATCTCAAATCTGCAGACATTCATCACCATATGCAAGAGCTTGAAAAATAATCATATTCAAAAGACATGGAGCATTTCGTATCATACTGCCAAGCAGAGATTAGAGGGAAGCCTTACAGGCTTATTGGAATATCCAGATTTCCACACACTGAAGGTCAGATATTAAACATTTTTCCATACTATTTTTATAATTTTTATATCTATTATATAAAATGTTAAATTTATACAAAAATGGTTTTTAAATACATAAAGTTGATCATAGACATGCTGAATATCTGTTCAAAACTCAATTTTGATAAATATTTTCTTTTACAACTCAGCTTTGTAGCCCATGTTTTACTGTGCCACTCACTTGCCCACTTTACAATTGTCCTGAATCTCTGATCCACAAGTGGGAAAAAGGCAGTGATTTTCTTCTGCTCCCATAGTGTTGGCAAAAGGTTGTTTCTCCCCATTTAGAAGCTGAAAGTGATATCCTGGTAAAGTATCCTGAGCAATTTGCAAATAAGTTGGGATTACTGAAGACTGACAGTATTTTTCAGTCTGAGATGCCCATATGATAAAGAAAAGAAAAATCATTAAAACTTGAGAGTTGAAACTAAATATCCATCAAGATCATACATTTATTTCATATGTGAGAAATCTGAGATATAGAATATTGTATGATTTATCCTACAAAGATCTAATGTAAATCATGTTTGAGCACAATACCACTTTTAGACAAGTCTTTATCTAACTAACATGTATGGTTTCTGTATAAGCTCAAGAGCTTTCACCATATTATATTTAATTAGAGGAAAAGTTTTATATTTAAATAGATATTTACATTTAATTAGATTAGATTAATTTTATATTTAGTTTTGTATTTCACTAGAGAAAAATAGTTTGCTGAAAAGTTTTCTTTTTTAACTTTTGAATTGTTGGTAATAGGATTCAGAAGAGAAACAGCTCAGAAAAGAAAAGCTATCTTATACATCATATTTCATGTGAAAAAATAATCAGTCATATCAGGGAAATGGAAAAGATGAGACAGTTACTGAGCATGGGATTACTGCTAGGTAATACACATTTTGGACATTTCAGTTTCATTAACACATTGTTAAAATTTAATGTATTTTAAGTTCATTATACAGCTGTGAACATGATGACAGGACCTATACTAAGTAGTCTTTGTCAATGTCACACAATTGTCCACTGACATATCTCTAACCCTCAAGTCCTTGTTCTTCCCACTGGGTCTATGTTGCCTCTGAACAGAATTACAAACCTTGTTTTGATTCCCCAATGTCAATTTCACTTGGTAACATTTAATTTAGATTGCAGTTGTTGCTGCTACTATTGCTATTGTTTTTTTTTTTTTTTACAAATACTCTTATATCCAAGCCTTCTGAACTTCTGTCACTATGCAACTCTTCAGATATTTACTGGAACTTGACATTTATATGGTGGTTGAAAGAAAGATTGTGGCCTTCCTTGCAGCCTCCATGATATCTGAGGATTTGTTCCTTGATTTAATCCCTCTGGCAACAATAATCTGTAGAATTGTAAGGGTTATTCTTATCCCAGATCCAAGATAAATGGGAACCTTGCCAAGGATCTCACATCACACTGTTGAGAATATTTATCTAAGAAGGAATAACTAGAACAAAAAGATGTGGCTGCGCTGTACTATGGAAACTCACTGTGCAGTCTGTGCGATCAGCAAGCACAACAGCTGAAGACTCTGAGCCCAGGACTTCCATGTTCACTTCTGTGTGGACATCTGTGAACCACATTCTGTGCCTTAAGCACAGAATGATGGCTATATCAGAAACAGGATTTGAAGTCATAAGATTTGGGTTATCCATTTCCTGGATGTACTGCAGGATGTCATAACATCCTGCCTTATATTCTTATACAAAACTTCATTCTACTTAAAACTGCATGAAGCTTACTGTTTCTGAGGACAGAGTGACTGTGCAGTCACATATTCAAAGCTCCCTCTGAAAGCCCAAGCATATGCAGTTCTCAGAATATATCACATTACTAATTACTGCCGTCTTTCAGATTTTTAAAAATATATTTGGAGGCTCTCACTTCCTTGATCTCTTCATTTCCAATAACTATTTTTTTCTCAGTTTACTCCTATATAGAGTCATACCCTGAATCTTGCCATTGCCCTGGAGACTATACTGACATTAAGTCATTATTTCAAACCAACCCATTCCAGTGCACTTGTTCAGGCACACAGATGAATTAGTCTTTAACTTCATGAACACTCACAAGGCAGTGTTCCTCTGTCTTTTTATCTGCCAACTTAGTCCTTTCGTGCCCCCAAAGCTTTTTTTTTAATGTTTTTGTTCTTTTTAGATATACATGATGACAGAGTATATTTTGACATATTAATTCAAACATAGAGTCTATCTTATTCTAATTAGGGTCCCAAAGTTTCTATTAGATTAGATTAGATTGCCTAGTTCATCTTTATAGACACTTCTGCAAAATCTTTAAAGCTTTTTACTCTGGGTGAAATTTTTTTGCTCTTCTTGTCCCAGATAGTGAGATGAGGGATGATCACACTCATGTAAATCCATTTGTTTACTTAAGAGTAAATGTTTGAGGCACAGGGCTTAGAAGAAAATCACCAACAATTAAAAAATATCCCTTGAAATTTTTGAATTCCGTTCTGTATTTGTGCACCTTAGAAAGTCCAGCAGAAGAAAAGTTATATATAAAAAGATTTTAAACTTTATGTGAATGGAATCATATGTAATGTTACATTGCATGTGAGTCCTTTTGCTCAATATTATGTTTATGAGGTAGACTATTGAAAATAGTTACTACTTATTCATTCTCAGTCTATAGTATTTCATTTTAAAAATAACAGATTTAAATTAATAATACTATTCTTTTTGGAAATTTAACTCATTTCCAAATTTCAGGGATTATGAAAATGCTGCTATGGGTATTTTTCTGCAAGTGTTTTAATGACCCTATGTAAGCAGTCCTGTTGGTCATTTTCATAAGAAGGAAATAAAGGTGCCATAAGTTTTGAGAATGTTCAGATTTAGAAGGTATTATCTTTGTTTATTGAGGGCTCATTTTAATTATTTAAAGCTGTTTCTAGAAACTCCATAATTGTGTTTTATCAAAGATGAGGTCATCACAGAGATCATAATAATATCTACTGAACAAATGTCAATAATAAAAACAAGGGTATACCATTTGCATTTTTGGTGTGTGAATATCCACTTTTCATATATGTAGACATTTTTAATATAACATCAATGAAAGTTCTCTTTACCTGCATTTCTTTCTGTGAGCATTTTTTTTCATTAAATTGTAGTGTGAAATTTCAGTTACTTAAAGAGAAAAAATTAATGAAGGTAGTTAAACCTGTTAATTTACATTCAAAATAATCATTAATACCTTCAACTAGTTAAATAGGAAAGCAGGTTGGAGTCAAACAAATGTTGAGAATGTGTAAAATAACACAAAGCATCAAATTGTTAAATTGGATCCATAGGAATCTGAGATCTTATCCAGTATCAGGCTGTACTTGGTGGCACAAGCAAACACCAGGAGCAGAAGAGGAAGGAGAGGTCCAGCTGACAGAGTAAACCATGTAATTTCTTGTCACTTTAGGGTTAATTTTGGCAGATTAAAGTAAAGGGGTTTCTAGGTAATGTTGACTTGCAAATATTATTAGTATACTTACCAAACAAAATGTCATTAACATGTTACAAGAAGATATGATCAATCACACTTTCTTTGTTTTTTTTCCCCTGGTTATATTATTCCTGGTAAAGGGAAAGAATGAATTATTCACCAGCTACTAATTCCTTCTCATAACATTAGAGAGAATGACATTGGAAGAATATTATGATACCTTTAAATCAAAATATTACATTTATAAAACATAATAATGCAAGTCAGAAAATTAGAAATTAAATGAATCACAATTTTAAAATTTTTAATAGTTTGTTGTTTAATGCCCAAACATTACACTAAAGAAACTTTAGGAACTATGCATAAATTTCAGCAGTTAATTCCACTTATAAAATATAATTTTAAAGAAAAAAGTTCTATTTCCCAACAATACAGATGTATAATATCCACTTTGCTATTTCAAAAATTTTACAAAAAGAACTTTAGATCTATTACTAGAAGCCATGATAAATGATCCTTTATTCAAACATAGTGAAGAATATAAGCTTGGGAATAGAAGAACATGTCAGAGAAAAATATGAATTGATTTTCTTCTTTCTTAAACTTCAAAAACAAGAGTCTTTAGACATTAAATTATACTTCCTTATAATTTTGAGTTAATAGAGTCTTGTCAAAATGCTTTAAACATTTTCTTATTTTGGGTTATTGAAGACTAAGAATTTTTGAAATAACCAAATTATGCAGATTAGTGAAAAAATTCTTTAAAAAATTGTAACAGAGAGGACTGGGGTTGTAACTCAGTGGTAGACTGCCTGCCTTGCACATGTGAGGCACTGGGTTCAATCCTCAGCACCATAAATAAATAAATAAATAAATAAATAAATAAATAAATAAATAAAATAAGGATAGAAAAAAAGTAACAGAAAAGCATAGTGAGAAATTGAATTATTATATTTAAAAACAGGTACAGTGATGTTTTTAAATATAAGGACTATTTTTTAAAACATTGGGCTCAGTTTTAAATTTAATGACATTTCTTCCTTTAAAATACTGCAGTTGATTACGTATTTATAAAATGAATGAACAGTCAAATAATTGCCATTACTTCATTCACTGAATACTAACTGAGCTTCTTATGGTGCTAGGCACTGTTGTAGCCCTGTGGATAAAGATGAAAAACAAAACAAAATAAAATAAATTAAAAAATAGAGACCCTGACCCAGTGAGACTTTATTCTAGAAGAGATTCATTCGGTATAAATAACTGTATGTCAAAATGGCATTAGCAACATAAGTAATAGTAATAACACCAAGATTCTCAGGATATCAAAAGTGTGAGCTTTCTTTACAATTTTGAACAAAGTGATCAGAGTAGGACTCTCAAAACTATTTCATTTGAGTTACTTGCATTAGCATAAAGACCCATTGTTTTCCTAACAGGAGAGAGAATTTGCAAAGGTGCTGATGTAAGATCCTGTGTGCCTTGTTGAACAGACAATGAGGAGAACTCTGGGGCTGATTGTAATAAAGAGAGAGGAGAAGATTTCAGGAAGGTCACTGACAACTGTACTTTCTTGGGACGTTCACGTGTTGAAATTTCACGAAGAACAACTTGAAATGGCTGAATCAGGACTACTGAAAATCCATTCCTCCACAGAAGCAAGGAGAACTGGCAAATATTTTCAAATCAACTTTTTCATAACTCTTGAAATTAACCAAAGCTTGAGACATTCAGAAGAAAATTTATTCAAGTTAATGTCTGAATCTTGATAAGAACAGGGCGCTTTCAGCATGTCAACTGATATCCTCCCGTCCTATAACATCCTTTAAAGGTAAAGCCCATGAAAACACAGGATCCATGAAAACCAGTGACTACTGAATGAGACAGAGTGGGCTTGGAATTCCTCAGCAGCCCTACCACAAAGAACTGTCCTTATAACCTGTCTGCAAGTACCCTAAAAACTCCTCTTGCAGATTTTGAATATTTAACACTATTCACAAATCACTCATGCAATTGATTTTCATCTGGGTGTCTGTTGAAAAAAACAATCAGCCATAAGTGTTTTACATCACAGGTATCTGAAGCAATAATAACAGGGCTATGAAGAAGCTGTCCTAAAATAAGCAGATCAAAAAAAAAAAGCCAAAAAAAACCAAACAAACAGAAATTGACATGTTTGTAGGGACATTTGAAAAGTTCTGATATATTCCCAGGACGCTAGGAGACAACAGTCACATACAGGGCTATGTGCATGTCCCTAAAAGACCCAAGAAAACCTTAATGACTCAGAAGGGGCTCACCTCTAGGGTCTATGCAAGGAAGCAGGGAGAGGTAAAGAATGACTAAAAAGCTGGCTAGAGCATTGAAAGGGGACATTTTCCGACACTGGCTTTTCTGCTGTAATTCAGTTCTGATGCTCAGCGTCCAGAGTTAGCATCAGACTTCACAGAAGTTTAAAAGAAGATTCCCAAAAAGACTGCCTCTAAATAAGATACCAATCAAGTGGCGTGCCAAGGCCACCTACACTTCCAAAAACTGACTATAAGCCCAGTGTACATCATCAAACACCTATTTCAACAATTTACTGTATGAGTTCACAGAACTTAAGAAAGTATATACTTTTGAGATTATTTTTATTATAAAGGGTACAATCAAGTACTGCCAAATGGAGAGACACTTTGGGTGAGGTTCTGGATATTCCCAAATGAGGTTCCATACTCTCTCTTCATGGAATTAGGGTGCACAACCCTCCTGGCACCAACCAATAAACTGCACTGAGCTTTTGTGTCCAGAGATTTTATTGGTTATTCATAATGTAGGCATGATTAAATGAATACAAGGATGAACACAATCTTCACTCCTGTTTTTTTACTTACTGGAAATCAGGTTTTCTCAATGCTCCAAGCTTCTAATCACATGTATAGTCTTTCTGGTGACCAGAGCCCTACTGAATTGTCTTGTTAGCATAAAGTTAAGTATAGTACAAGGGACTTATAAATACTAATGATACTCTTTGAAATAGTTTGGATGTTGAATGTCCCCAGAAGTCCTATACATAGACATGGTCACTAGGGTGGTACTACAGGGAGATGGAGGAATCTTTTTGAAGTGGGACCTAGTAGGAGGTTCTGTGGTCATTGGGATCATGCTCTTAAAGAAATTAGTGAGACGCTGACCATGTCCTCTTTCTCTCTTGATATCTGGCCATAAGGTGAGAGGTGTTGCTCACCTTCCCTGACATGCTGCCTCACCGTAGTCCCATAGCAATGGGGCAAACTAATTTTGGAGTCAAAAGTGTGGGTCAAAGTAAATATTGTTCTCATAAAATTTAATTATGTTGGAAACTTCATTAGAGGATAGCTGATTAACACATTCTTTCTATTCATTAGCCTGGAATAAAGATCAGAAAGTTGCTTTATTATTCAACAGTACTGATACACAAAGAATCATTCTACCCAGGTGAAAGGCTTATTAAATAAATTTCTATCCAGTCATTACCTGAGTACTAAGCTATTCATAAAAGTAGTTTTCTAGCTACACAGAACAAATAATAAAGACTTAAGAAAATTAGTTAAAGAAAGTAACTAACCAACAAACACTATCACCAAAAACAACACCAAATCCTGGATTATAGCATCTGATTTTCTAAACTGATTCTTTATATTATTTAAAATATTCAGTGTTCAATATTTTAACAGTAACAAAAAGTAAGAAGAGAGATAGTTACCTACACATGAAAACAATCAATAGGAATTATCCCAGAAATAAATGCACACATTGCACTTATTGGACAAAGACTTTGAATGAGCTACTTAAATATGTTAAAAAAAATATAAAAAAATTGTATTCAACCCCTAAGTAGAAGTAATAGAATGAAATTCTACCACATAAAGAGTAATAATTAAAATATAAAATTATGCAAAATTTCCAATATAACACTGGAGATGAAAAAACAAATAACTAAAATTAAGTCTATTAAGATTATCCATCCTAAGGAAAAAGATGAATGAAGAAAAATTAATAGAGCATTAAAGATCTGTTGGATACCATCAAGCCTACCAACATGCACATAGTAGAACTTCCAGGACAGAAGAGAGGAAAAGAAACAGACACAATATTTGAGAAAATAATAATCACAAAATCCAAGGTTTGATAAAAAGCATATTTTTGTACAATAAATAAATTAAATAAACTCCAAGTTAGATTAGCACATCATAACTAACAACAAAAAGATGAAAAAATAGAGATGCATAAATACATAAAGAAGGAAGCAATTTGTCATATAAGGGGACTCTAAAAAGAATGAAAATCATGTTTTATCAGAAACTATTAGGGTTAAAAGTAAGTGGGATAATATATTCATAGTGCTGAAGAATTAAAACTAAATATTTAAGACCTGAAACTATAAAATGTGAAAGGAAACCTGCATGACTTAAGTTTGGGCAATGATTTTTAGATTTGACTCTAGAAGAACAGGGCAACAAAAAGGGAGTAAAATGGGATTACATCAAAATAAAAAGAGTCCACATATCAAAGGAAATAATTAAAAGGTAAAGAGGTAGTCTAGGGATTTGGAAAAAAATATTTGTAAGACATATGTTGAGAAGATGTTAATAGCCACTTATAGAAGAAACTGAAACAACTCTATGGAAAGAAAACAAGTCAATAGGTGAAGGGATTGAATAAACATTTCTCAAAGACAGGTATACAAGTATCTAATACTCATATGCAAAAATGATCAATCTTGCAAATTATTAGGAAGCTGAAATATCACTGTATACACACTATGAGTTATTGTTAAAAAGACAAAAGGTAATGAGTGTTGGAGAAGATGTAGAGAAAAGCAAACCCTTCTAAACAATTGGTGGGAATGTAAATTAGTGAAATAACTAAGGAAAATTGCATGGAGGTTCCATAAATAATGAAAAATAGAATGCTCATATGATCTAGCAATCCCATTTTTGCATACATATCCAAAAGAAAAAAATCAACATATTAAAGACAACTGGACTACCATGTTTATTCCAGGGCTATTCACAATTGCCAAGGTATGAAATCAATCTATGTCTTCCTCAAGGGATTAGTGAATAAACTAAATATGGGGAAATGAAATACCATCTACTCTTTAAAAAGGAAGAAATTCTGTCATTTGTGAAAACATGGGTGGAATCGGAAAACATGCTAAGTAAAATATGTGACAGAGAGATAAATACTGCATGATTTCATATGTAAGTAGATTCTAAAACCATTGAATTTAATACAGTAGAGAGTTGAGTAGAAAGCTAGGTACCAGAGTTATTGGGGTGAGGAAAGAATATAGAAGATATAAAAAAACACTCTCAACCTAACAGACCTGACACATATCCTGAAGCACCCAAGAAGAGCAGAGTAAGAATTTACAAATACACATGGGAAATTCATCAGAATAGAGCATATGTTATACCAGAAGGCAGATTTAAATACATTTAAAAGAAATTAAACTATACAAAGAATGTTCTTCAAACACAATAAAATGAAATATAAATCGATAAAAGATGTAGAAATCCAAAAATAGGAATTAAGCAACATAGTATAGAATAACAAATGGGTCCAAAATGAGGCCATAATGGAAAGTATGAATTACATTAACTAAAAGAAAAAGCACAATGCGACCAAACATGTGATACAGGAAAAATAGTGATTAAAGGGAAATCTAAACCTATAAATACCTATAATACAAAAAAAGGAAGAGCTCAAATTGATATACTAATTTACCACCTTAAGACACTGGGAAAAAAAGATAAACTAAACTTAAATGAAGCAAAAGAAAGAAAAAACAGGGAAAATAAGTAAAAAAGAAAAAAATAAAGAAAATCAATAAAAAAGTTAATTATTTTAAAATGTTCTCAAAATTGATGAACTTGCAACTACACTGACCTTGAAAAAATACCCAGAAATATATAAATCCACAGAAACAGAAAGCATATTAGTTGTTGCCAGAGGCTGGGGCAAGAGAAGATAGGCAGTGGCATATTACTCAATACAAGAAAGCCTTTGAGTTGATAAAAATGCTTTAGAAATACAGATGATGGTTGAAAAACCTGAAGAAACTGAAAAAGAGGGCAAAAAAGAGACAAAGAATAAGATATAAAAGAAAATAAGAAAAATGTAAAAGATAAAAGAGATAAATAAAGGGCTAAGAATGCAGAGTGCTTACCTAGCATGCACAAGCCCTGGGTTTGATCCTAGCATAGTAAAAAATAACAAAGCAAACAAACAAAACAAAAAAATTCAGATTGGAAAGAAAGCAGTAACATGTCTATCTGTACATATGTTTTTGCATATAAAACTCCTATAAATATCCACATAAAATGTTAAAATTAAAGCAGCTCAGCAAAACTTCAGAATTCAAGATCAATATTAAAAAACTCACATGCTTTTTACTAGCAACAAAAAATCTGAATATTAAAGAAAATTTAATTTAAAAGACCTTTAAAAAGAAAAAAAAATTCAGAAATACATTTGACAAAAAAAATTGTAACAACTTTGCACTTAAAGTAATAAAACACTGAAAAAATAAAAAGGAGACCCAACTAAATTGAAAGACATTTCAGTGTATGCATTGGAAGGCAATATTATGAGGATGACAATACTCCCCCAAACATTCCAGAGATTCATTGTAATCCTTATGAAAATACCAAATGTTATCTTTGCAGAAATATAAAAACTGGTCCTCAAATTCATTTGGAACAGCAACTCAAAGAGCACAGCAAACAATCCTGATAAAGAACAAAATTGAAGAACTCATGTCTCCTATTTTGAAACATAGTTTGATGAGTGGAATAGCATCGATAGTTCACAAATAAATTTTTTCCTTTATGGCCAATTTTAGACAAGGATGCCAAGACAATTCAATGGATAAACAAAGAGGATATCCTATGCCAAATAAAGTGGATATCCATATGCACAATTCAATAGATAAATAAAGTGGATACCAAGCTAAACTTATACTTTCCTTCATGAACAAAAACCAAATTCAAATGTGACCATATATCTAAATACAAAAATAATGTTCTAAAACTCCCAGAAGAAAATCTAGGTGTACATATTTCTGTCCTTGGATAGGGAAATGTTTTTTTTATGTATGATAAAAATAAGTGTAAGAAATAAAATAAAAAAGTACATATACCTGATTTCTCAAAATTGTAAACTTTATCTAGTCTAAATTATTGATAGTTTCATTGAGATCTATAGTTTCTTTATTAAGTTTTTGTTTGTAAGATCTATCCAATGGTGAGAGAGCTGTGTTAAAGTCTCCAAGTATTATTGTATTGTGGTCTATTTGATTCTTGTATTTGAGAAGGATTTGTTTTATATATGTAGAAGCCTCATTATTCAGGGCATAAATATTTATGATTGTTATGTCTTGTCGATGTATGATTCCCTTAAGAAGTATGAAATGACTTTCTTTCTCTCTTTTCACCATTTTTGGTTTGAAGTCCACTATTTCAAATGAAGATGGAAACTCCTGCTTCTTTGTGGGGTCCATGTGAGTGAATGTTTTTTCCCACCCTTTCACTCTCAGTCTGTGGATGTGTTTTCCTGTGAGATGAGTCTTTTGAAGACAGCATATTGTTGGGTTTTTTTTTAGTCCAGTCTGTCAGTCTATGTCTTTTAATTGGTGCATTTAGGCAATTTACATTCAGGGTTATTATTGAAATATGATTTGTAATTCTGGTCATTTTGGTTTATTTTTGGTTTTTACCTTGAGTTGTTTTATCTTTTGAATGGTCTTTCCTTTAGTGTAGTTCCTCTCTTTGTATATTTTCATTGTTGGTTATCATTTCCTCCTCATGGAATATTTTGCCAAGAATGCTGTGTAGTGAAGACTTTCTTGCTGTAAATTCTTTTAACTTTTATTTATCATGGAAGGTTTTAATTTCATCATCAAATCTGAAGCTCAATTTTGCTGGATATAGGATTCTTGGTTGGCATCCATTTTCTTTCAGAGCTTGGAATATGTTGTTCCATGATCTCCTGACTTTTATTGTCTGGGTTGGAAAATCTGATGAAATACAAATTGGTCTCCCATTATATGTAATCTGGTTTCTCTCTCTTGTGGCCTTTAAAATTCTATCCTTATTCTGTATGTTGGGAATTTTCATTATAATGTGCCTTGGTGTAGATCTGTTGAAATTTTGTACATTTGGGGTCCTGTAAGCCTCTTGTATTTGATTTTCCAATTTATTTTTTATGCGTGAAAAATTTTCTTATTTTATTGAAGAGATTGTGCACTCTTTTGGTTTGAAATTCTGTGCCTTCTTCCATCCCAATAAATCTTAGATTTGGTCTTTTGATGCTGTCTCATATTTCTTATATGTTCTGTTCATGATATTTTACCATCTTCTCTGTATGGTCAAATTTATTTTCAAGATTGTATATCTTGTCTTCATTATCTGAGGTTCTGTCTTTCGGGTGATCTAGTCTGCTGGTGATGCTTTCTATTGAGTTTTTTATTTGGTTAATTGTTTCCTTCATTTCAAGAATTTCTCATTGTTTTTTTTTTCACAATCTCTAGCTCTTTCTTACAGTAATTGTTTACTACTTGTAATTGCTCTCTTATCTCTTTGTTCGAATGATCGATGGTTGCCTTTATTTGCTCTCCTATTTCTTTGTTGGAGCGATCAATTTTTGCTTGTAATTGCTTACTTATGTCATTCTTTAATTCGCTGATCATTTTAATTATGTACATTCTGAATTCTTTCTCTGACATTTCATCAACTGTGTTGTCAATGGATTCTGTTACAGTAGTATCAAGGTTTATTTGGGGCACTTTCTTCTCGTTTTCTCATGTTGATTGTGTATCTTCCTTTCTTGCAATACCAATCTAAGGTATTGTGGCTTCTATGCTATAATCTTGTATTGATAGTCCATATTACCTGTGTCTCACCTTGGAGCTACTTCTGTTCCCCCAGTGTCCCCAGATGGGCACTACTGCCACTACAGTTAGAGGCAGAGGTATTGGACGTACCTCTAGAGGGCAGTGGGAGTGGCCTTGGCTGGGCTTCTATGGTGGTCCCTGAGGGCTATAGTGCCCCTTTCTTACAATTCTGCTGGTGAACAGGGACTCTTGAGCAGAACCGGGGGCGGGCCCAGATCTCACTTAGGCAGGGTCACAAGCAGGAGAGTCTGTGTGCAACCGTTACCATGGCTGTGAGCTTCCCTGTGGCTGGAGGCTAGCAGGCCTTGGTCTGCCTTCATCTGGGCATCCCTGGCATTCCCTGAGGTCAGTTTTGGGCATTCTTTCTAGCCTGTCCTGAGGAACTCTGGAGCAGGAATGGGGCGGGCCCAGGCAGCACTTGGGTGGGGCCATCGCCGCTGAGGTCTCTGCAGGTGACTCTTACCCTGGGTGTGCATTCCCCTGTGGCTGGTAGCTATCAGTCTCTGGTCAACCCTTGGCTGGATGCCCATGGAGTTTTCTGAGGGCAGATTTGGGCCCTCTGTGGCACCTTCCTGTCCACATGAACTCTGGAGTGGCCCAGGTGGGCCCAGGCCTCACCTGGGTGGGGCTGTCTCATGCTGGGTTCTCTGCAGGTGACTCTTACCCTGGGTGTTCATTCCCCTGTAGCTATCAGTCTCTGGTCAAGCCTTGGCTGGACGCCCTCTGTGACTCCTGCTGGTCCCCAGGAACTCTGGAGCAGAACTCCTTTATCCCTTTTTTTGAAGTGATATTTCACTTCTTGTATTTTCTCTCTGACTTAACTCCTTATGTCATCCTTAGCAGATCAGTTTAACTGTGCACAATCTGAACTCATTCTCTGACATTTCTTCTACTGTGTTTCAATGAGTTCTGTTATTAGAGCATTTTGCTTTGTGTGAGGTGATTTGTTCTCTTGCTTTTTCATGTTGCTTGTGTATCTACCCATCTAGTTTTGTGGATCTGAGGCAGTATATTTTCTACTCTGTAGACTTATAGTGTCCCCAAAGGTTTTCCATGACTTGCCTTTAAGGGAGAGACAAATGATAACAGTGTCCAAGTCAAAAAATATTAAACAAAGTAATAATAACAAAATAATAATAATATCATTATTAAACAAAATAATATTAAACAAAATAATATTAAACAAAATAATATTAATAGTACCCAATGCAAACAGTCTTAAACCAAATAGTTCCTACTAAGACTTCTACAGTTTTGTCACAATAAAAAGAAATAATGTGTTCAATTATTGTCTACAATATAAATGGAAAGTTTGCAAAAGGGTTTACAATTTCAAATGGTGGACAAAGGAAGAACAGAAGTGGCATAAGATGTGATATTGATGAGGGAGGAAGAGAGAAGGGAAGTAACATTTTATAGGAAGAGAGAAAGAGGAATTGATAGAGATTGGCTATTCACAGGAGAAAAGAAAGAAGGAGAATCCAGGGAAAAAGATAAGTAAGAGAAAAAATATATACAAAGAAAAAAAAAGTAAAAATATAAGAATACACAGCAAAAATGTAAAATACTATTAACATCAATGATCCTCAAATTAATCCATGAACTAGAAAAGGAGGGAACCCTTCCAAACTCATTCTATGTGGCTAATATCACCCTAATACCAAAGCCAGACAAAGACACATCAAGGAAAGAAAATTTCAGACCAATATCCCTGATGAACATAGATGTAAAAATTCTCAATAAAATTCTGGCAACTCATATACAAAAGCATATTTAAAAGATAGTGCACCATGATCAAATAGTATTCATCCCAGGGATGCAAGGTTGGTTCAACATATGGAAATCAATAAATATAATTCATCACATCAATAAACTAAAAAATAAGAATCATATGATCATCTCAATAGATGCAGAAAAAAGCATTTGACATACAGCACCTATTCATATTCAAACCTAAAAAAAACTAAGGATAGTAGGAACATATCTCAACATTGCAAAAGCTATATATGCTAAACCCAACGCCAAGAATATTCTAAATAAAAAAAAATTGAAAGCATTCACTTTGTAAACTGGAACAAAACAAGAATGCTCTCTTTTGCCAATTCTATTCAACATTGTCCTTGAAACTCTAGCCAGAGCAATTAGACAGAAAAAAAATTAGACTATGGATACAAAAATAAGTCAAACAATCCGTATTTGCCAACAACATGATTCTATGTTTAGAAGATCAAAAATGTTCCACCAGAAAATGTCTATAAATAATAAATGAATTCAGCAAAGTAGTAGGGTATAAAAATCAACACTTATAAATCAAATGTATTCCTATACATCAGTGATGAAAGTGATGAATCTAATGGAAGAGAAATTAGCAAAACTATCCTGTTCACAATAGCGTCAAGAACAATAAAATGCTTGGGAATCAATCAAACAAAAGAGGTGAAAGATCTATACAATGAAAACTACAGAACACTAAAAAAATAAATTGAAGACCTTAGAAGATGGAAAATCTCCCATGCTCTTGCATAGGCAGAATTTATATTGTCAAAATGGCCATACTATCAAAAGTGTTATACAGATTTAATACAATTCCTGTTAACAACCCAATGACATTCTTCATAGAACTAGAAAAAGCAATTATGAAATTCATTTGGAAAAATAATAGACCCAGAATAGCCAAAGCAATCCTTAGCAAAAAGAGTGAAGTAGAAGGCATCACAATACGAGTGAGATCTTAAACTATACTAAACAGCAATAATAACAAATATGGCATAGTACTGGCACCATAACGAACACTTAGAACAATGTTATAGAATAGAAGACACAAGGCTAAACCCACATAACCCACATAAATACAATTATCTCATACAAGACAAACACATTCACTTGAGAAAAGATAGCCTATTCAACAAATGGTGCTGGGAAAATTGGAAATTCACATATAACAAAATGAAATTAAACTTTTATCTCTCACCCTACATGAAATTCAACTCAAAGTGGATCAAAGACTTAGCGACTAGAACAGAGACTCTGAGCCTAATAAAAGAAAAAGTAGGCCCAAATCTTCACCATGTCAGCCTCGGATCTGACCTCCTTCATAAGATTCCTAAAGCACAAGAAGTAAAGTGAAGAATCAATAAATGAGATGATTCAAACTACAAAGTTTCTTCTCAGCAAAGGAAACAAGAATGTGAAGAGAAAACCTAGAAAATGGGATAAAATCTTACCAGGATATATAAAGAACTCAAAAAAACTTAACATCAAATAATAATAATAATAACAATAACAACAACAACAAATAAATCATTAAATGGCCTAAGGAACTGAACATTTACAGAAGAAGAAATTCAATTGATCAACAAATATATGAAAAAAAGTTCAACTTCTCTAGCAATTAGAGAAATGCAAATAAAAAACTACTCTAAATTTTCATCTCATTTCAGTCAGAATGGCAATTATTAAGAATACAAGTAACAATAAATGTTGCTAAGGATGTGGGGGAAAGGTACACTCATACACTGCTGGTAGGACTATAAATTGGTGCAGCTATTATGGAAAGCAGTATGGAGATTCCTTAGAAAAGTTGGAATGGATTTGACCCAGCTATCCCATGCATTGGTTTATATTCAAAGGACTTAAAATCAGCATACTATAGTGATGCAGTCACATAATGTTTATAGCACCTCAACTCACAACTGTTAACCTATAGAATCAACTTGGTGTCTTTCAGCGAATAAATGGATAAAGAAAATGTGGTATGTATACACAATGGAATATTAGCCTTAAAGAAGAATGACATGATAGATTTTGCCAGTAAATGGATGGATCTGGAGAATATCATGCTAAGCAAAATAAACCAAACTCAAAGAACCAAAGGAGGAATGTTTTCTCTGATATGTGGATGCTAATTCATAATAAGGGGGGCATGGCTAGAGAAGATTACAGTTGCTTTAGATTAGGTACAGAGTAGTGAAGGGAGGGAAGGATTATGTGGGTAGGAAGAATAGAGGAGAACAAATCAGGCATATATATATGTACATGACCAGTGTGATATTACATCATATACAACCAGAAAGATGAAAATCATATTCCATTTATGTATGATGTGTCAAAGTGCATTCCACTATCTATAACTAATTAAAACAAATAAAAATATTTTTAAGTTTATGCAAAAAAATTATAAACCTTAAAGCACACCACCAAGACGTGAAAGACAACTCAAAATATAAAAGTAAATATTTAAATCATATATACAATAAACAAATTGTATCTGAAACATCAAAAATTTATATATTGACAAATGACAAAACCCAGTAAAAATAAAGGGATCTAAATAGGAATTTATCCAAAGATTACCACTCCAAAGATTATCATAGAGGTGATCCATAAGCTCAAACCACACACACACAGAATCATTAGTCATTAGAGAAATCAAAATCACAATAAGATACCTCACAGCTACTAAGATAGTTTAATTTATGGCTATGGTGAAATAGGCAATCACAAGAAATGTTGAATATATTTGGAAACTGAAGCCTCCATATATTGATACTGATATTAAGAAAGTAAACTGTGCAGCCATTTAGGAGAAATTCAAAGTAGAGGGACCATATGAGCTGGCAAATCTTCTTCTAGATAGAGAATTGAACATATATATATGTATGTATATATATATATATATATATACACACACACAAATATGTGCATATGAATGCTCATAGTTGGATTACTCATGGTGCACAAAATGCGAAAGCTTCTCATATGTCTATCAACTACATGATAAATAAATCATTACATTCAATGCTATATTTTCCCACAATAAAAAAGAATAAGCAATGCATGCTACAAAGAGAACAAACTTTGAAAACATTATAAATGAAATAAAGCAATTCACAATGTCACATTACTGCTTTATTTATAAGAAAAATTCAGAAAAGGCAAATCCACAGAAAAAGTAGATTAGTGATTAGGAAAGTATGATGGAAAAGGTTAATGGAGTGTGATGGCTAACAGGCAACACTTTTCTTGTTGGAGTTACACAAATATGCTATCATTAGATATTGTTGATAGTTTCACAAATTTCTAAATATAACCCAAGACCACTTCATTGTAGATTTTAAAATTGAATTTTATAGGATGCAAATTCTATCTCAATGTTAAAGTGGAAAAAAGCAAACAAACAAAAAGAGAAAATTGTTTTATATTGGATGTCTGTTACATAAGTCTGTGTCAAAATTCCAAATCTTTTTTGTCTGTATTTTTGTTTTGGTACCAGAGATTGAACCCAGGGAGCTTAGCCACTGAGCCACAGCCACATCCCCGCAAACCATCTCCCCGTTTTTGTTTTTGTTTTTAATTTTAAGACAGGGTCTCACTAGATTGCTTACAGTCTCACTAAATTGCTGAGGCTGGCTTTAAACCTTTGAACCTTCTGCCTCAGCCTCTTGAGCTGCTGGGATTATAGGTATGCACCACCATGCCTGACTAAAATTCCAAATCCTGAGTGTGAGAACAAATTGTTTTCAAAGGATTCTGAGCATCAAAAAATAACAATATCAGATTAAAAATATAAATGTGGTCAGTAGTTTTATTTGCTTTTGAAAGTATTAAGCAATTATCTTTTAGAAATGAGCATGGTTCAGTTTGTTTGATTGATTTGAAGAAATTCCATTAGATTCATCAACAAAACCCTTAAATTTGGAAGGAGTTGAAGAATAGATAAATCTTTACTCAGTGGAATTACAGAAAGAGTGGACAAGAAACTTAATATCTTGGTAGCAGCCTCACCAGCAGCAGTAATAACTAAAGTAGCCCAAAAATATCTTTCAGTTGAAAGTAAAAGTCAACTTATCATCACTGAAGCAAACAGCTGATGATACTGATAAATTATTACTCCTATCACAGAAGTAACTGAAAAAAAACTATATTCAAACAATTTAGTAATGCTAATATAATAATATATTTGAGGTAAAGTTTCTGATTTATTCTTATACAGCAGGATTTTGTTTTTTTTTGATGATGCCATTTGTCAGTCTCAACTTCATATACTGATTTTCATACTTTACAATTCAACATTTTTCCAAAATATCTACTTAATGCCTTCTTACCCTAGATTATAAGCTTTTGATTTTTATCCTTCATTTGCTCCTGCAGAAATAATTCCTAAGCTGTGAATTTAGGAATATCATTTCTGTACAGTATAAATATATCTGCATGAAAAAATGTATTAATGTGCTAATTTTCTTTTGATTTATGTTTCATTTATTTTGAATATAAATTTAGAATTCCTCTTTTCTTAGGAAAATTGTCAAGATCTAAGAAGTAATATTGATAAAAAATACATTTAGATATTTTGATATTGTTGAGTAAATGCACTCATATCTACATGCATACATCGGTAAATTATTTTGAAGGAGATGATGAAAAGACAATCTATGGTTAGCAAATAGCTTCCTAATAAATCTGTTTTCAACAAGATGACTCACATGCATTTATGTTTTTCACAGCTCAAAATCAATATCACCTATTGCACTGGTTTAGGATTAACTTGTCAAAGTGGCATAAGGATGACTACAGCAGTGCCTTCTATCCACATTTTCACATTTAGTGTTTCTGTTACCAATGACTAACAGCAGTCTGATCTATGGATCACATCATTAAAAGAGAAAGCTAAGCAATTTGAGAGAGAAAACCACATTTACATAGCTTTTATTGCAGTATATTGTTATAATTGTACTATTTTCTTATTAATTGTTGTTAATCTCCTACTGTGCCTAATTTATAAATTAAACTTTACGGTAGATATGTATAGGGGAAAAAAAAAAACATAGAGATGGTGTTATCTGTGGCTTTGGGCATCCCCTGGGGGAATGAGCTCATACCTCATGGATAAAGGAAGATTATCATATTTACTTTATTATTTTCTTTTTCGTAAACTGCAAAACTTCTCACAATTGTTCATAGGTATATAAGCACAAACATACTTACACCAAGATATCATTGGATGTTAAATTTTATGTTGCTTCCAATTAATTCATTTTATACTTAACAGTTCCTTTAAGAACAGCTTCTGTAGCACACATTTGAACCCTAATATAATGTTTCTTACCATCCAATTAAATCATTTTTTTAAATTAATACATGGTACAGATTGCCAAAATTCATCAAGTTCACTGCTTCTAAGATGGAAACCTTCAATATATTACAAAATTCCCTTAGAGAAATATATCTTAGGCAAGGCTTTCACAGCATACCCATTTCAGCAATGACTACAAAATCTACTTTGCTTTGCATATTTTTCATATGATGAATGATATAAGGACCAAAATTTATTTATGAAGGTTTATTGAATTTCTTGGATGATTAACTCAGTCAGTCTTCAATCTCATGATTCAGAGCAGTATTAGAGGCAAGGAGTGTTGATATGCATCTTCAAGCTATCACTCTGAAAAATTTAATTATCAACAAAAAGAAAACCTGCAATGAGAAATTGCAGTTTTTGCTTACATTTTTTTAAGATTATTCATGGTACTCTAGATCGCCTTGATAATCTTGTAGAAAAAGAGAAAGAAATAAATGTGTGCCATTTTTAGCTATTTGATTCTATTTACATCAATTTCCTTCCTGTGTATTTTCTATTTATATAAGACATAGTATCTATTTTAATACAATTTTTCAAGCACAACAAAACTCTTCATTATCCCAGATATCTATGTGATATTTAGCATGCATTTAAATTTAAATTTGTAGATACAAAAAATATTTTGATATTTGAATTGTTATATTAAGAAAAATAGAAATCATAATATCATAGGCTACTCTGTACTTTATTAAAATTATAAAATACTTAATTAAGTTAGTCATTAAAAATTCTTCAATATGCTTACCAGAGACTCTGAGAATACTGGGGAGGATGGAAGGGAAGAGATCGATCAACGCACATATTGATGTTGTTGGAGAGGTGGAATAAGTTCTGATGTTCTCAGGCACAACTCGGTAAATATCATTAAAAAAATGTATAATGTACTCATGATAAAGAAGTGAGAAAATATTAAGGTAATGAACATGCTTATTATTCTGACTTGATCACTAACCAATGTATATATGAATCAAAACATCACATTGTCATTTCTAAATAGGAGAAAATATTAGGTGATAATCAAAAAGATAACCCAATATTATAAAAGCATATTTGAATTACAAATGTTTATTATAGATGGACAAAATAGAACCTTAAAGTGTGCATCAATATGTCTTTTTGCAATTAAGAGGTAGAATAGTTATTTTCTCACAAACACTACAATAATAACAGCATTGTTTTCATTCATATTTTCCCTAAAGCTTATATTTTATGTTTTTAAGACCACACTCCTTTTAAAATTATAAAATGAAAAATTTATAATTGTAAAGATCACACGACCAGGAGAAGATGAATTAAGCCACTTGGCAAGACTTTATTGGAGTGCGTGCCCTCGGACCAGATCCCCTGTCCATCAGAGCGTGTCGGGAGAAATGGTGTCGGAGATTCTGAGCATAGAGAATTTTAAGAAAACCCGGTCAGGAGGGGAGGGTTTGGGAACAGGAAGAGAAGGCCAGAGTCCTTCCTGAATGGGTCAGGAAAACTCACTGATTGACAGAAGGTGTGTCCACTAGTGACGTCACATCTGGCTTGCAGCAGCTCCACTGACCAGTTTCCTTAATTGGGCATCTTAGACCCTGACCAGACCTAACATTCCGGCCATTTTGGTAATATAGGACAGCAGATTCTGTCTGGCTACTTCAAGTGGGATTAGGGGCGTCAAGAGATGAGGGTGTGGCCGGGGCATTGGTCAGGCAGGGAGGCAGGGAGCATCTGGTTGTCAGTCATGTTGCTTGAATGTAGAAACATCACCTGTGGGTAGGAACAGAAGCTTGGGAGAGATTACTAATTAGCAGAAAAACAAGGGAGGCTGTCGAGAAATATTGAGTTTGGTGGGAGTCCAGCATGATGGGAGTTCAAGGCTGGTCTATTCTGTAATGAAATTTGTTTAAGTTTTTAAGTAGCGGTTACTGCATAATCAAGTCCTCTTGTCTTAGCCCAGAGGCAGTGAATGGGGGCCAAGGAGAGCCCTACTATTACCAATAGAAATATGGCCCTTTTTTGCCCTAGAGAGGGAGGTGATAATTCAGCCTCATTGTACAGTTAAGTAACAAGGCTGGAAAGGACAAAGCATGTAAACATAGTATTTAGTTTTTAATGTCACAGATGTCTATTTTAAATTATTTTAAATGCCCAGGAACGGCTGTGTTCTTGGTTTTACTAGGTGTTTAAGATGAAGCGAGTCAAATTGACTTCTGTTCTTACCTATTGTGAAGAGTCATCTTTTGTTTTCCTGGGAGGCATCCTTGAGGAACTTAAAGGCAGCCTGTTAGCTGCTAGTGCCACCTGCTTTAGGACAGGTCGAGGTCTGGCAAGGTCTGATGCTGATGCAGCTTCCCCAGGAAGACTGAGGGACAGTTTCCCCTCTTCAGCAACCTTCCTCTTCATTGTATGGCATTTGATTGGCTCTTTAATTCTCTAATGGTCTCAGTAATCTCCCTGATCGGGAGGTTCTGCAGTCCAGAGATGTAGACCGCTTCAGAGAAGTTTCCTCCATTCCTTGGATTCAGGTTGACTCAAAGGGTAAAAGCCAAATACTGGTTTTTTTGCCCTTTAATTTAATTTTAGTTCTTAAGTCTTGATCTTAAACACTCAGCAAGCCAATCTCACCACTTATAAAGTAAGGGTACTGGGCTTTAATTTCAAGGCCTATTTGTCCTATAAGTAATGGCTGATTTATCTTAAAATAATGTGGGTTGCTTATTTTTGAAGTAGTACATCTGTAAAACATTAACAGGCAATAGTTAGAGTTTCAGGAAAATACAAAATAAAATTAACAGCAGCAAAACATTTAGTTTGTGTAACAGCTTTTTCAAAGTAGGCTGAGTTATATATTATGTCCCTGTTCGAGGTCCTAATGATCTTTACAACAAAATTAATCCTTTGGACACATCTTTAAATAAATTTGAGTCTCATCTATTTTGAAGCCATTGTAGTAAGCTGGGAGACAGAACTATCTCAGGTAAGCCAGGGCTCTTCGTAAAATCTTAGCAGAATATTAAATGGATTAGGTCCTCTTTTATTTAAAAGATCACGTTGGTGTAAAATAATTTAAAGTCTTATCTTATTGATGATAAGTTCAGTTATAAAACATTAAATGATATGAATGGATACCATACAAGTTCAGTTTGGAGAACATCAGCTTCATAAAACATTCTTTTAAACCTTCTATTTTAAAGACTTGTATACCTGGAAGATATGAACACATTTAATATAAAAACAGAACTGGTAACACCATAATTGCATTGATGTTTAATCACAGTTGTATACCTTTTGATCAGAAATATTCTCTTTCCTTCCAATAAATACTATATTTAGAAACTTTAATTCCTTTTGAGGTAGGTATAACTTGTCTCAGTAGAGTGTAAAAAACTTTTATAGTTGGATAAAATACATCTGATCAGAAGTTTTAACTTTAGTGTGCAGAATGAAAGTTTCAAGTTTAAAAATGTAAGAGTGAAGAGTCCTAAAAAGAGAAAGAAAGCCGGCTGCAGACATAGTGCGGTAAGGCTGGGGGGAGTGGCAGCAGCGGCCTGTCTGAGTGGCGCAGAGGCAGAGCGAGGTGCTGGGAAGTGCTAGCCTGTCTGAGCGTGCACAGATGCAGGGAGAAACACAGGAAGGCGGGGTGGGCAGGCTCTGCTCAACCCTCCTTTCTGCCCTCCAGAGCTGGGAGTGAGTCCGGCTTTGCTTTCTCTGGCGGGAAACTGCTAGGACAGTGCTTTGGCTTTGGAGAGGGGAGAGGGGAGAGCACAGCAAGAAGAACTGAAAGGACAGAACAGAGGGGAAAGAAGGGAGAGGCAAGAGCACGCCTCCAACAAAGCCTTGGTGAAAGGAGTTTCTGTCCATTTTCCCATCCGGTGACAAAAATTAGCCAAATCAGTGAGGATTTAAAAATCAAAAGTTCCTTGTGATTTCTCAGAGGCCCCGGGAGGAGTGGACGGGAACATAAACTGGCGTCCCAAAGAATGCTCGCGCCCACGGGAGAATGGGACCAGGCGGAAAATTGAAGCGTCCTCCAAAATTTTCCGGGGCGGGACGGCAGACGGCATATGGCTAACAATGGAGACTGGGAACGTCTTCCCAATCATCGCGGCCTTAAGCGGACAGAGAACCCAAGCGCACGTGTAACTTACAGGATGGGATTCTGGAGTGAATGGTGGGGGAGGGGCAAGCTGAGAAGCCAGAGGAAGCGGGGGCCTACCTCATTCTTGTCGGTTTGGGTGGGGAAGACAGGGAGTGGCTCAGGAATTCTCTCAGTCCAAAGGGCCTGCATTAACCCCGGTACGGGGAGGTTCAAAGCCTTCCCAGGTTTTGGCACAATTATGTAAAGATCACACGACCAGGAGAAGATGAATTAAGCCACTCGGCAAGGCTTTATTGGAGTGTGTGCCCTTGGACCAGATCCCCGTCCATCAGAGCGTGTCAGGAGAAATGGCGTTGGAGATTCTGTGCATAGAGAATTTTAAGAAAACCCGGTCAGGAAGGGGAGGGTTTGGGAACAGGAAGAGAAGGCCAGAGTCCTTCCTGAATGGGTCAGGAAAACTCACTGATTGACAGAAGGCGTGTCCACTAGTGACGTCAGCAGCTCCACTGACCAGTTTCCTTAATTGGGCATCTTAGACCCTGACCAGACCTAACAATAATCATTATATTGCTTTTTTAGATAATTTCTGCCTCTATTTCCAGGAGCTGCCCTCTCCTCGTGCGTTTGGTATTGATCTGATGAGCCATCAGGGGAATTGCCACAGTGACTGACCTTTTATTTCTGGAGGTTCCCCTCCAATTCCTTGCCTCAGCCACCTAATTCCTGTTCAGCCAATGAATGATCCAAGATGGATCAAGGTTAACCAATCAATTTTTATTATAAATTGTGTAAATCAAACTGAAAGGGAAAAAAGTTAATTCCTCTTCTGAGGTTGAAATTGTCATAAATAAAATTCTATTGTAACTAGATCTGTCTTTTCAGATATCATGCAGCCATACGCTTTTTAACTTTAATTCTCTTACTGTCATTTACCTAATTATTAATCAAGGGCCAAGTATTTCAGGGTTTTTAAGAACATTTTAAATAAAGTAAATTCACCACTTAAAATGACCATCGAAAGTGATCATTGAATGGCATTTAGTACATTTATAATGTTTTGCAAACATCATCTGTATTTCTAAGGCATTTTTATCAACTCAAAAGGCTTTACTGTATAGAGTAATATGCCACTGCCTATCAGCCCCTGGAAACAACTAATCTGCTTTCTGTTTCTGTGGATTTATATATTTCTGGGTATTTCAAATGAAATGAAGTCATACAGCATATCTTTGTGTCTAATTTTCTTTCACCTAGAATGTTTTTTTCATCCATGTTGTAATATGTAACAAAACTTCATTGTTATTATTGCTGAGTAATAGTCCATTGTGTAAGTTGTAATTGCTTTATTCATTCATATGTTGACAGGAATTCCTTTGTTTACACTTTTGGACTAGAATGGATATTGCTCTTATGAACATGTACATACCTGTGTTTGTTTGAGTCTCTGTTTTCTATTGTTATATATAGCAGTAGAATTTATGGGTTATATGGCAATTCTTTACTTAACTGCCAGATGTTTTCCATGGCAGCTGAAACATTTTAAAGTCCCACAGTACAAAAGAGACAGAGTCTCCAATTTCTCCATATATTCATCAACACCTGTAAGACTTATGTATTTTTACTATAGTCATCATAATAGTGATGTCTCAACATTATTTTTGAGTTGTATTTCTATAATGACTAGTAATGTTGAGAATCTTTTCATGTGCTTGTTGACTATTTATGCATCTTCTTTGGAGATATATTTTAGGGATTTTATGGTTTTAAATTAAATTAAATTAAGAAAAAGGAACTGCAAGCCGGGCGTGGTGGCTCACGCTTGTAATTCCAGCACTTAGGGAGGCTGAGACAGGAGAATCGCGAGTTCAAAGCCAGCCTCAGCAATGGCGAGGCGCTAAGCAACTCAGTGAGACCCTGTCTCTACATAAAACACAAAAAATCGGGCTGGGGATGTGGCTCAGTGGTCGAGTGCCCCTGAGTTCAATCCCTGGTACCAAAAAAAGAAAAAAAAAAAGAAAAAGGAGCTGCAGATAAGAAACCTAGGTAAGGAAATGACAAAAGCAGCTTTGACAACTATGAACTCTTAGCACATGAAATTAACCAGAAAAGAAAAGATAAAAGAAAAAGTCTTCTGTGGTTTGTTTTAACAAAGTGAACTTTCACAGAAAGAAATCATGAGCCTGTTATAAAAAGGTTCTGAGACTCTTTGAGCCTAAAACAATGACCCTTGGGTCTATAATCTGTGATCAGAAAAATAAGCTTTAAAAGTATTGAAGCCCTTAAAGAAGGTAGGTGCTTTTATGCCCTTTTCAGAAGAACATAAGGGGGATACTAGAAAAGGAGAGACCATCCAAAAGTGGAATTATAAGCTATAGAAAATAAAAGATAAAGAGACATCTCCAAAACTGACACATGGTGTAATGAACCCTCATATTTACTTCCAAGAAAAGACAGTTCTGAAATGGTTTTCCAGGGGAATTTCAGAATCGTCACAGTCTTCCATTTTTTTGCCATTGCTTATTATGTGTTGGGGATGGGGTAAGAGATTGCACATAATGTGTGTTTTTGTTATCTTGTCCTCTGAACCAAAGTAGCCATATTTGACTTGATAGAGTTGTCTTTATATCACTATAAACTCCTCAACTTTGAGCTGAATACCAAAATTACCTTGCAATTGAATGTCATTTCCTGGGTAGGCATTTCCAGTGGTTTAAATAGATGTTCCCAAATTTTTTATACTCCTTTCTTTAAAAGATAAAATTTAATTCCATTACTCTTGAGTGTTGGCTAGGCTTAGTTATTTGCCTCTATTGACAAGAATCTGATGGACATAGTGTTGTATCATTTTCAAAACTAGATGGTAAATGGAATTGCATCTCCGTGCTGGCTCTCACTGAAGAAAATAACTGCTATGTCATGAGGGCAATCATGTAGTCCCATGAAAAGTTCATGAAGTTAGAAATGGAGGCATTTAGACAACAAACATGTGTGTGCCATTTTGGAAGAGGATACTCCAGCTTCAGTCAAGCATTCAAATGACTGTAGCTTCAACAGATAACTTGACAGTATTTCCTTCAGAGATCCTGAAAAACTCCTGAGTCAGAGAACCTAAAAATACTCTTCCCAAAATCCTAATGCTCAGACACTGTGTGAGATGACAAATGTTTATTGCTTTAAGCTGTTAGGCTTGGTAGTAATCTGTTACACACCACCAAAAAATAATATAGATTGCATGTGCTTTTTGGGGGGAGAAAGGAACAAAAGCTGTACCTGAAAGATAAAGACATTTACTCATCTTTGAATCTCCATCCACTTTTCCTCATTTATAAACCCCTTTCAAGGAATTAATTGGATGGCTAGTTCTATTCAGTCAGCTTTAATCAAAAGAGTCTTATTATTTCCAAATGGAAACACAGAAAAATGAGTAGGAGTTCTCCAATGAACTTTACCTCTGGCGATGGTAAACTTGGAGGTCACACATGTGATGCTGGATCCAGGTGATGAAATAAGGCCAGACCTCTTAGTAACTCCTCAAGAGAGCTGCAGAACCTGATATGAATGAGATATATTATCATATATATGCATGATTTATATGTGTGTATATTATATATATATAATATATATATTATATATATAAAGCCTGTGAGATTTCTTCTATTGCGTTTCATCACAGAGTGGCTACTGAACTTCACATGACAATATAACTGTTCCAGCCAGATGAAAGTGGAGGTTACGTCATCATCAGATCCAACAGTGAACTCAGCATTGGGAACAGGAACACAGTTCTCAAAGGGAAGGCATAAGACCCAGAGGCTTCATTTCCACTCTCAAACACTTTGAAATTCTGTCACAGAGATGTTTTTCTTAATAAGAGTTACTTTTAATATCAATCCCTAAGCAAATAACACTGCTCAAAACTACATCAAATGAGAAAGCAGAGACCTCTGGATAGGATCTTCTCCTAATTGGGTTTAGGTTCACAGATTACTTGCAGTCTCCTGTAAATAACTCAGAAAGATAGGAATTATGATTAGGCTGAAACAAACAAAACAATTACATTTTATGTGTTTGCTCCTTTGCAAGCTTCACTCTTGAGTCTCTGCTCCTGTTTGTACTTGGCAATAAAAGCAAATGCCCTGACAGAGGTCCACGAGGTGTCTTCTAAGGAACCCTCGCCCTTGCAGTATACAGATGTGATGGTTGCTTCCCCACTGCAGATGCTAGGGGGCCTCACTCATCCCATTCTGTGAACAGATGGGCCAGCTTGCAGCTGCTACCAAAAGGAACCACACTCCCTAGGATGAAGAGACCCTTCAGCTGCAGAATAGCGAAATAACTGAGCAATAATTTTCTTTCACTTCCAAGAAAGAATTTTACTTAAGATTTCTGAAGAGTGGGAGTTTCTTCTTAGTGCTCACATGAGAGGTCTTTTTTCTAATGCCAGTATAATTTGAGGTTCAGCCTCATGTTCTTGGGACAAGTGCAAGTCTCCATCCTCTAGATACTGAGAAGCTCTGGACATGTGGGAAATATTTTTGTGTGTGGTTGATAGTCTTGTCAAAGAACATTCTCCAGGAAGCAGCCATGTCTTTGACAATTGCCAGGTTTCTTATAAAGAAGCAAACCCCAAAAATTGTTGTATTCTGTCCTTTCTCCCAATCTTTCCTGTCCTAGTTTCTAGTAAACACTATTCTGCTTTTTTCTTTGTTTTTATTTTTTTAGGTGGGCCAGCACGAGGGATTGAACCCAGGGCACTTTAGCCACATCTCTAGTCCTTTCTTTTTTAAAATTTTTTAAAAATATTTTTTTGATTTTTGAGACAGGGTCTTTGTAAGTTGCTGAGACTTTGAACTTGTGATCCTCCTGCCTAAGACTCCCCAATTTTTTTGTATCACAGCCATACAGCACCACATTCAGCTCTATTCTACTTTCAAATAAACGTTTTTAGATTCCAAGTGTGAGATAGATTATGTTTTATTTGTCTTTCTGTGTCTGGCAAATTTCACCTAACATAGTATCCTTCAGTTCCAATCATATTGCTACAAATAAAAGGATTTTATTCTTTCTTATGACTGAATAACATTCCATTGTACATATGTACCCAGATTTGATCAGTATACCTTGTATATAGGTAAAAAATGTTACAATGTACCCCATAAAATTGTCCATTATTACATGTACATTAAAATTTATTTTAAATTTAATGAAAAGTATTATATACAAATATTCTCCTTCATCTCATTAAAAACTTCTATAGTTCAAATCTATTTTGAATTGTATGCATGTTTGTATCATGTAACCCTGATAGTTCATGTTATCTCCAAATGGATGTAAAAATTTCCCAATAAGAGCTATTAAGTATGCTGTTCCTGTTGATGTAAAACTTCTTATCATTAAATCCTGTCTTGGTCCACAGATACTTCTGCCTTCTTTGGGAAATATTTTTTTTTTGGTACCAGGGATTGAACTCAGGGGTATTCGACCATTGAGCCACATCCCCAGCCCTATTTTGTGTTTTATGTAGAGACAGGGTCTTACTGAGTTGCTTAGCACCTCGCCATTGCTGAGATTGGCTTTGAACTCGTAATTCGCCTGTCTCAGCCTCCCAAAGTGCTGAGATTACAAGTGTGAGCCACCACGCCCGGCTTTCTTTGGGAAATATTAATGAATAGCTCCTGTTCCTTCTATGTCCTGGAAAAAGTAGTGTTCAGAGTTCTAATTCCTCTGAAGTAGTGGTTCACCTCTGTTCTCCTTTGGAGCAGCTTATCTACCACTTTTAGTAACTCAAGAGTCATGCAGGAAGCCATCCAGGCAGGCAATCCTAATGCTGAGGAGACTGGGACACCAGGTAACTGAGACAGGGACTTGTGATCAGCTCCTGGTGGACCTCATAGCCTATACCAAAGTCCAGCCCACTTCTACCACACACTCTGTGCTAGGCAGAAGGTGAAGGGTGTGTGGGAAGGTCTGGGACATTCCTGTATGCACTGAAAACTCCTGGAAAGTGCAAGGAAGACCCTAAAGGGCATTCACTCACCTGAAGCTCTTCAGTAGGCACAGAGAATCCCATTCCCAGAAAATGTGAGCCAGTGCCAGTAGGAGCAGATCTCAGACCAAGTATGAATTCTCTCATTCAGTGTTATGAGAGCCTGAAGGAAATTAAGGTTGAAAGAGTCCTGGAGTGTCCTCAAGGGGCCACCAAGGATTAAACTAGATATATCAACAGGCTTAACAGTCACCATTAATTTTGATTTTGTTATTAATATATGATTTTAACTGAGAACCAATAACTATGACTTTTTGTTTGCTTATTTTTTTAACTTTGCTTTTAATTGGTATTTTTTTCTCTATAGAGATATTATCAGACTTTTTAAGATCCAATGCACATGGAGCCTCTGCTGCAGTTTATAGAGAAAATGGTAAAGTTAAATTAGTGAGGAAAAATTAAAAAGGAGACAACCCAAGGAGATGGATTTATTGAATATGAATGAGTGACTGTCACAAGAATTAAGCTATACTTACACTACACACAACTAGGTAATTTAATATGGGGTAAAGATGAGAAAGCTGAGCAATAGTACAGGTGCTGGCAAGCTCCCAAATATGGCCTTATATGGCAGGAATATCAAAAGTTCCTTCAGTGTATTTTGCAAATCAGTGAAGCTGCAACGTCACACCAACAAATGTTTTCTATGAAGCATTCTTTTTGTGTTTCTTCTGAGAAAATAAACATATTAAAAGTAATATTTGCATCATGTTCTCTTGGTTACAAATTTCCTTCAGAGACATATTTCTAATCTAAATATTAAGTAATGCAATTTGTTTTGTGGGTTTATGCAGAAAGCTCTGATATGTAATAAGGCACAGAAGAAAATTAAAAGCAGAGTGGAGCAATGAATAAAACCCTAGCTTTCTTTCTTTCTTTCTTTCTTTCTTTCTTTCTTTCTTTCTTTCTTTCTTTCTTTCTTCCTTCCTTCCTTTCATAACCATTTATTAACAGAAATGTAATCCAAAGTCCAAGGTGGAAGTATGTATGATGCATTATATTAAAACCAAGAAAAAACAAATAAAAAGCTCTCCAAGGGTAATATACTCCATAGAGTGAGAAGGAGAAAATAAATAATAAAAACAATAAGTTTGCAAGATAAAGGAACAAAATGTTTATTGTGAATTTCTTTGAATAATTTGGCCTCTTTGTTTCAATGGTTTCCATTACTAACCTAGGTCTATCTCAATTAAACTCAAGGCTTAGAGAAATCCAGGAAAGCACAGGTAACCTATAGTGCTGTTAAAAGATTTGAGTAATTCACGTCACTATTTGCCCAAATCTCAAACTAAGGGAACTTATACAGGGTGTCAAGAAAGAACAGAAAACTGTTTATGAAGCAAATTTGTGCTGTATTACAAATGATCGCAATTACAGTCAGCATGCTGCACATCATGTCTTCAGTTCTAGGCTTGCCATGCATCTGGATGAGAGGTCCATTAGAGAACAAAGGAAGCATTCCAGCTGTCCCTGTACTATTGTTTTCTGTAACAATCCAAATCAATCAATCACTGTGTTACTAGAGACTAGGACTTGCAATTAGCCTTTGCTAAAGGAGTATTTTATGTTATGAGCAACCATCGAGAAATGCACTGAAAGGGCAAAAGCCTTTTCCATTTCTTCTTTGACATCCCTGTAAATCTTCACATGTTTATGTACAGCTCCTGAGGGACCCCTCTCCTCAAGCACTTCATTGTTCTTTTCAGAAAGCATACATTTTCTGTATTTGGGTTTGTGTAATGAGCTCAGAATAGATTGTTGTCATTAGTCACAGGCTCTATGTGAAACTCTTAATCTTGCTGAAGATATTTCAAGTTAAATTCCAAGAAACAGTCATTGTTGGACTTCAATATTTATGGAGAAGGAGAAGCAATTGACCTATATGTCCTTGAAAGAGGTAATTGAACTGAGGACATTTGACTCCTCTGGAGTGATTCATTAATCATGGGAATGATTCAAATGCAGAAGGAGAATACTTTCTGTTTCAGCAGAGGAAATTGTCCTGAATGGGAAAAGAAATTATGAAGGAATTGTGTATAAAATTCTATTTCTCCAAGACCCATTGATTTTCTTTAGGCCCCTCTTATCCTCAATCCCCTAGTCTTTTTCAATACTGGATAGATTCTGGCATGGAGCAGGTGCTCTGTTATTCTGCAGTCAGAGTATCCTCATGACATAGGATAGGAATCTGGAGATATGTAGAAAGAGAGATTATACTAAGTCTCAACAGAAAAGTCTCCAGGAAAGATGGAAATGTAGGAAATGCACAGGAGCCATTGCGAGGAAAACAAGAGACTCTGAGTGGAAATAACCCAGCCAGCCTGCGTCCCTGTCTCTCTAGTGTCCTGGCCAACAAAATGTGACAACACAGAGCAATGTGCAAGCACTAGAAAAATTGGTAGGAAATCATGGAAGTCCATCCTGACTTCACTTCTGGTCTAACCCTTAGATACTGTCCCTCTAAATATTAATACCCCAGACCAAGGTGCTGCTGTGTCTTCTAGAAGTGGCCTGCATTCTCCTTTGAATGTGTGTTCTTTATTCTACCCCAAAAGATATCTCTCTCTTGAGATAGCCCATATTTCACCTTAAATGTGTATCTGCTTTCCTAAGTAAATCTCTGTCTGAGCATCTGACAGGTATGGGCTGAAATTCTTAACTGCTCTATAATCCAAGGATCCCACTTGTCCTGAATTGAGTTCCCCCTTCCCAGAAACTCCTCTGGTGACACTCAGACCTTTCCACAGTAGTCAAAAAAGTGAATGGAAACCATCTTAACCACCGCCATAGCTGTTCATTGAGCTTGACTTAACATATTTTGTTTTTATTTATGATTTATTTATTGGGCATCTTACCTGCACAACCTCATCTAATAGTCACAATAATTCTAACACCAGATATTCTAGTTAGTGTCATACTGACCAAAGTCTTACAGTGGAAAGTGGTCCAGGGATGGAAACCCAGAGCCACCAATCTCTCTGGTATGACTCAGTTCTCTTCTACTTGACATCCTCTTTCCTAGTACTGAAGGGTCTTGGTTTGCCATTTATCTTAAAACTTCAAGTTTTTGGACATATTTCCGCTTATTAATCTGACTACTCTTTACTGCATACTACATGTTAAATACAGGTTATATTACTATCCTCAAATTTTTTCTTTTCTCTCAGTGATCTCAGAAACTAGATATTCAAAATGTGATGTGACCTAAGAACAAGGGTTTGTTCTTAGTTTTTGGTTTTTGGTTTTTGGAGGTTTTTTGTAATGAAACTGATCGTTCTTCACTTCCACTGATACTCTGTGCTGCAGCAAGTTTGAAGGTTTACAACACCTTGGTTCAGGGAGAATGTTAGCTCATCACTTCTAAAGAACTTTACTGGAGTGAGGGGCCATACAAAGTTATATTTAATGGAGATCCTTCCTGAATTCAAATCCTGGTTCTGCAATTCTATAATAATACAAACACACACATCACTTAACCTATATTCATTTTAATTTCCTGCTCTTCATGGTGAATAATATGATAGCTACTCCACGAGGTTGTTATGTAAAACACATCACTTGGACTGGTGTTTGCTGCATGGTAAATACTCAACAAACAATAGCACTCTCTTTTATTTCCACCCTCTTTCATGAAGAATATGTCACACAGGCCTCAGAGAGGCTGTGACAATGTTAATTGTGAGTAGTTCTTTGTCACTGCAAATGGGAATAACAAAGGTATTCAAAAGTCCTCAAACACTCTAATACCAATAGAGGAGAGATATTAGGCAGCCTGCTACCTAAGTGATGAGCAAACAAAACACCAAATTGCATGAATGTAGTTATAACTAAAAGTGGTGAAATTGGGAATACCTTTTCCCCAATTGAAATGCTACTTTATATTTTATAGTACTTTAACACATAAAAAAAAATTTCTTCTTTCTCTCTCTCTCTATCTAGCTGTGAATCAAAGCCAGGGGCACACCACCACTGAGCTATATGCCCATTGCTTTTTATTTTGAAACAGTTCTTAAGTTGTCCAGTCTGGCCTTGTATTTACTAAGCTCTTGCATAGGCCTCCCAAGTAGCTGGAATTAGAAGTATGTGCCACCACACCCAGTTGTACAAAGTATTTTAATGCAAGTTATGTTACTTGAATTATTGTGAGCTTCCCTAAATCAAATAGAGCAAAGAAAATATATATTTCTTTAAACTAAGAGCAATATAACATAAAATAGCTATTTTTTAAACTGTAATTTTTACAGCAGTTTTAGTTTCAAAGAAAATTGGAAGGAAGATATAGATGTCCCAGATACCCCTAGCCAATATACATACACTAGGAACATCACCCATCACAGCAACACATTGATTACAACTAACAATCTACACTGACACTTCATTATCTTGTAAAGCCCATGGTTTACATTAGGATTCATGAGACTCTGAAACAATGCATTGCATGGCTTTGGAATAATTTAGAATCATATGTATTCCACACGACTGAGTGTGGCTTCTTTCACTTGGAGTACTTTTTTTGAGATTCATACATGAGTAGTGTATGTTAGTACTTTCATTAGTTTTATGACAATATATTTTATTATATATAATGCCACAATTTATTAATTCATCTGTTGATGAGAATTTAATTTTTCCCTACTTTTTGACTATTATAAATAGTGCTGCTTTGAGCATGTGTGTACAAGTACTTGAGTATCTATTTTCAATTCTTTTTAGTATATACATATCAGGACAGCATAGCGATTTGTTTGGTTAACAATTAGTGGCTGTCAAAGATACTTAAGGTAGAAGAGTTAACTGAAGAAGCTACAATAACAGATATTTATTAAACAAACACATTAATATGCACCCATGTAGCATCCTCTACACTTCAATAATTCCTTATCCTTGGCCCTCTTTCTATTGATACAATGTCATTCTGCAGGCATCATACAATCAAAAACCTTTTAATATAATGGCTGTGGACGAGGTGATGAGGGATGAAGCTATAAACACACATCCCTAAGAATGCATGGGATAGATCTGATGGACCATTATATCCTGTTCAAGCAAGAGTGGAATGGTTTCTAAATTATTATAACCTGTCTGTGTGTCTTGATTAGAACTAATTTCACTAATGCAAATCTATTTCTAGTATTCATCATTTCAACAAATAAGTGGCTAACTATGGTCATGAAATTCATTTTAGCATTTTATTTTGCAAATTAGCACAGTATTGGGGTTTGATTCAGATACTGATAGTAGAAATTCTTTTTCGGACCATAGTATAGTGATAGCTTTATTTTTATATGATCTTTGAGTTACCAATTAATAACAGATTATCTCACCAAGCCTAGGATTAAAGCTTAATCAAACAGGTAAGTACATAGTGTCACATTGATTGTCCTGTTTTATATAACTTGTAAGATTATTATGCAGCATCGCTCTGAGATAGGTAGTTCAACTATGCTTGATTTTTCAATTGAACAAAATGGCTCACAAACTTGACTTGCTCACATTTATATGATGAATAAATAAGAGAACCAGAAATTTTGATTCTTTGTTCAGAGGCATCTTCACATATATGTTTTAAAAAGTAAAAAGCTTAACATAAACATCACTATATCTTTAATAAACAACAGCAAATAAGAACAAAAATTCTAAAATATTTATAACCATAGAAACTATACATCTGTGATTTAGAGAGAAAATTTAGAATAAAACAAAAAAATTAATTTTGCTACATATTAATTACTGTATATAAATTTTTTTACTATATGTAAGTTAGTAATGCAATTCACTAAACTTCTGGCAAATATTTTTTTTTTCTTTTTGTGGGGCTGTTACTGGGGATTGAACTCAGGGGTACTTGACCACTGAGCCACATCCCCAGCCCTATTATGTATTTTATTTAGAGACAGGGTCTCAATGTGTTACTTAGTGCTTCACTGTTGCTGAGGCTGGCTTTGAATTGACGATCCTCCTGCCTCAGCAGGCTGAGCCACTGGTACTAAATTCAAATACAAAGTATTTATAATATAAAAATGCATTTATGATATAAAAATGCATTTTTCTCTTTCTGAAAAATGAGAAAGAGAAATCTACTGATATTAATCTTAAGAAATTAAAAATCAGCTTTGACATCACCAGCTTCTGTTTATTCTTTCTCAAAAGCTTTGTTGATGATTCTTTCTGACCATAGTTGTTAAACCGCTATCAATATCAAAGTACAAAATTTTGTAATTAGTCTGAATTTAGTCTCTTTGGGCTGCTGTAACAATACAATAGACTGGGCTGTTTATAAGCAATATAGATTCATTTCTCACAGTTCTGGAGAATGGAAAATCCAATGTCTGTGATCCAACAGATTCAGTGTTTAATGACAGATCTCTTTCTGGTTCAAAAATGATCCTTGCATTGCTGTGTTCTCACATGGCAAATGCAGCAAAGGATTTCTCTGGGGCCTTTTTCATAAGAACATTAATTTAATTCACAAGAGTTCCAACCTCACAACCTAATCAATTCTAAATGTCCACCTCCAAACACCATCACATGTGAATTTGAGAGGGGCACAAACATTCAGGCTGTCCAGTGATAACTAATGCTTAATGAAGTAACATAAAATCATTTCAAAATACAGATTTAATCTTTCTCAAAATGTCTGCAGTATATTCAGATACTACTGTCTACTAAATTAATCAACACCCTTTTCTGTAAAGAGGAAAATTAATCAATCATTTTTTATTCACTTGTATGCCCCTCCAAACGTGAAGTATTGTTATTATTGATAGTATCCACAATTTTACTTTTATGTTCATTTCTCAACAGATAGAAATCTGCTCTTTATTACTTTGATTTGTACCACCTTTCTGAAATATCTCTAATGTACAAAGACCACCAAACTAACATATTAATTATAATAGCAACAATAAGAACTTCTCATAAAATCTTACTGGCAATTCAATAACAATACAGCACAAACCCTATTTTCTTTGGGAAACAACTTCTGTGCATACAGTTATTTTAAAATCACCTTTCTCCTGCTTTTGATGATTAGACTTTAGATTATATATTTGAAGAAAAACAAGAATCAGCCTACAACCTCATTATTGTTCTTTAAACCACTTATTTGCCAACTCAATCTTTCTTATTTCCCTCAATTATGTATATGACATGGCCTTGGTTTTCTTATCATTTTTACCAAACATAATTGTTTTTATAGTTTTACAAGGTTTCCACACTATATAGAAGAGTCATACTATTCTGAACTTGTATTCCTTTTTTATTGTTTCCTATCTCTAAGAGAATAATTTTATATGCATTTATCTAAACTTGTATAGTATATCCCCTTTATGACTATGTCATGCAATCTTTTATGTGAGATGAGATATCATATTTTATACACACAAACATATATAAATAATTTATTTCATCTTAACAAAATATTTTTATCCACTGCCATAAAATTGTATTAAGCTTTGGTACTATTAACAATGCATTTCCAGAATTCATCTTTGACTCTTGCTTTCTATGCTACAGATACTCAAGGGGTCACATTTAAAATTGGAAATGACATTGTGAGTTATTTTTATCCTACAATGTATTGGTTGATGATAACTTATTTTCCACAGTAGTTGTGCTAGTTCACATATTCATTATGTAATATTACATTTTGCTTAGATGTCCAGGAGAAAATTATCTAAATTTTTTTCCATTTGCTTCACATCGTCATTATAATATGTTACTCTTCATCATTTCAACTTTTGCCTATTTTGCAGCTATAAAATTGAAACTTCCTTGTCATGTAATTTGAACTTCCCAAACTATTAATGGGTATCATTTAATTGAGTATCATTTAATCATTTTAGTTTTTTCATTTATTTCCATATAAAATGATTGTTCATATGTATGGAAGGTCAAATGTACACATCTTAAATGCACAGATCAAGAAATTTTTACACATGTATATGCTGTATAACCAAATTCTATATCAAGGTATAAAATTTTGTATCACTCTTAAGTTCTATGAAATATTGCAGGAAAGAATAATATTCTTTCAAAAATCTTTGATAAGCCAGGCACAGTGGCACATGCCTGTATTCCCAGTGGCTCAGGAAGCTATGGCAGGACAATTGCAATTTCAAAGCCAGCTTCAGCAAAAGCAAGGGGCTGAGCAACCCAGTGAGACCCTGTTTCCAAATAAAATACAAAATAGGGCTAGCGATGTGGCTCAGTGGGCAAGTGCCCCTGAGTTCAATCCCCAGTACACTCCCCAATTTTTTATAAATATAAAATATTACTTTAAACATTCAGCTTATGAGGACAGTGTAATGTTGATATAAAGTAAGAAGGAGACATTATAAAAAAGGAATATTAAGATAATTATCAATCTATTAAAAAATCATGAACTATTATCAGACCAAAAGTGGTGATATAAGAAAAGGATGGGGACTATGACAGATTACTGAGAAACTGATAAAACAAAAAATTAAGGAAGATGTAAATAGTTGAAGATATTTTCCATGTTAATTTATTAAAAATCAGCATACTACAAGAACGTAGCTACATCAATATTTATATTAGCTCAATTCACAATAGCTAAGGTGTGGAACCAATCTAGGTGCCCTTGAACAGAAGAATGGATAAATAAAATGTGTTATATATGCACAATGGAATACGCTTAGCCTTTAAGAAGAATGAATTTATGTCATTTGCCAGTAAATGGATCCATATAGAAACTATCATGCTAAATGAAATAAGCAAGTTCCAAAAAGCCTAAGGTCAAATATTTTGCTGATATGTGGAAGCTAACTCACAATAATAGGGGAGAGGGGAATAATAGACATTCAGTAGATTAGACAAAGAGGAATAAAAGAAAGAGAGGGGGAATATGAAAAGGAAAGACAGTGGAATGAATCTGAAATAATTTTCCTATGTGCATATATGAATGTAACGTAGTGAATCCCACCATTGTGTACATCCACAAGAAAGGGGTACTAATTGAATAAGATATATGTATTCCATGCCTGCATAATTATATCAAAAGGAATTCTGTCATGTATAACCAAACACACACACAAACACACACAAACACAAACACACTCACCATTTTCAATTTATAAAATGAATGTAGAGGTATTGGACTCAAAAGGCCAAAACATAATTTAAAAATATCTTCAAGTTTTCTTCTCTAGAATATTATAATTTGTTTTACATAGTTATAAGCTTCATGATAGATAGCAAAGATCTTTGAGTAAATACATGGAAACATGAAATAGAACCAAGAGTATCAAAGAAATCTGCTAAGTTACAGATCATTGGTTAATGTGACTGAATTTTGGTAAAATGTTGAGGTTTTCAGCAACAACAACAAAAAAATAGGTTCAGTTGGTATCCACATGTAAAACTGTAAACTGAACCCTATCTTATAACATATCCAAAAATCAGTTCTGGGGATGGTGTTTATCTAATTATAAAAAATAAAACAATGATCTAAAAGAAGGTCAGAAACATGGAAAGAGTGAAGATATTTTTAATGTGATAAGAAATAATGACTCCACTGGAAATGATTAGTCATTTAAAATTTAATTATATGATATTAATAAAAATAAAATGCAAACCATGAAATGAGATATCACATGTATTTGTACAAATGGCTCTTTTTTCAAATACAGAACAAATTTCTCCAAATGAATGAGAAAAATAAAAAAAAATTCAATAAAAATAAACAAGATATTTGAACATGTATTTCTATCCAAAATACATATATATACGTTTGATAAGTTTATGAAAATTGTTCTACTAAATAGTCATCAATAAATCTCAGATTTAACTACAATGAATTGCCAATCTACACACAGTTTAGTGGCTGAAGCTAAAGGGCTATCATATCCAGATATTAGATAAACTAGCAATTAGTTTAGGGAAAGAAGTAGGAGAGAGCAATGGAAAGGCACAATGAACCAGGATGCAGATGCTGACAATGCTGTGTAACCTGACATAGGTAGCTGCCTCATTAGTGGGTACACTTTCTGTGATTTACTGAGCAGATGCAAGCTTTTGTGTTCTGATTGGCCTTTTTAAATTTTGCATTTTATAAATGTAGATTATATTTAAATAAGTTACTATGTGCAATATGAATTAGTAGTTAGGCAGCATTTATTTTTTTTTTCTGAAAGCATACACTATTTTGTTTATTTCAGTTAAATTTATTTTCATAAATTCATTTATTGTTGATTACTAATATTGCTTTACACAGTCTAGATTTAGACAGATTTACTTAGATTAATTTTATTTTCTTTGCTCTTTATATTTTTGGTAACTCAACTAGTACAACTCTTAGAATTTTATTACTGAAGTAGAATTAGTTATAATTTTATTTACTATTGCCCTTATTATCTGATCTGAGAGTATCTTGATTTGTCTTAAGCTCTTGAAAGATAATTTTTATAGGAATAGAATTTAAGATTAATGTTATCTTTCTCTTCATATTTTATAGGTATTTTTTATGATATTTTTTAACCTACCTGCCAGGTGACTGTTTCTTCTGACATGTCTAATCAAGAATATAATAAATTACTTTAATTTATAATTTAATCATTCTATAATTTATTTTTTGATGTTCTATATTGTTTCATTTTTAAACATTCACTTCTTCTGATTGTCTCTTTCTTATTCTTTTTTTTTTTAGATGGGGGATTTAACTCAGGGGCACTCGACAACTGAGCCACATCTCTAGCCCTATTTTTTGGGCTTTATTTAGAGACAGGGTCTTACTGAGTTGCTTAGCACCTTGCCCTTGCTTAGGCTGGCTTTGAACTCAACGATTCTCAGGTCTCAGCTTCCCAAACAGCTGGGATTACAGGAGTGTGCCACCGCACCTGGCTTCTCTTATTCTTGACAGTACTTACAGCTTCCCACATTTACTTTGTTATTACAAATCATTGTTATAGTGTGTATCTTGTCATTTCAATATTTTTAAAAGCTTTGCTTTTTTATTCTGCAGCATTTTATAATTGTTAATTCACATTTATGCTCATTTATAAACAAAAACTAATTTAGCAGAATTACACGCTAACTTGCTTGTCTCTAAATATTCATGTATATTCTAGAACACTTGGATATTGTAGTAATTATTGTGGTTTTGTCCAGAATATTTGTTGTCTTGGTATCAGTATGGTCACTTTTAGATATCTTATCTGTTCTATCACATTCTGAGAAATATATCTATTTGTAGTAACATTAATGAATATTGGATTTCTTTTCTTGTGTCATAATTGTTGGCCTTGTTTCATTGTTTAACTATATGACCAATGTTTTACCATTATTCTCTAGACTCCTAAAGGAAATTGAAGAGAAATATGACCTGAATACATAGGTATCACCCTTGAATCTTTTGAAGCTGAATGGGCCTGAGAGATTCAGGAGTGAAAATAATAATTAATAATAATTATAATAATAATTATTGTTCCCAAGATAAAAGTACAAAATCTTCTGAAAAGTCAAGCTTACTTTTCTACAATTTAAGTTGCTGTGGATCCAAAAGTCTAACAGAAGGGGCCCCACAAACAGATAATTCTCTTAGTCTGTGGCACAAGTAACTCAATGGAAGGACAGGGCTAACATAATGGCAAACCTGAAAGGGTGAAACTCAGTCCCAGACAAATCCTGCACTCAAGGATTTGATCTATCCAGATAAAGTCTCCCTACAGAAATGACCCCAAAACACTGTCTCTTCTCATTTGGGTTGTGTTTTCCTATCTTTTGTCATTCCACAAATCTGCTAGTATGAACAAGGATAAAACTGTATTTCCAAAATGAAGTGAAAAACAGTATAAATAATTCACAGATTATACCACCATTAGAATAAACATAGAATACTTTTAAATAACCATGACTAATATATTCAAAATTACATGAAGCAGAATAAATTGAAGTAAATCATGAGAACTTTCTGAAATAATTGTAATCTATAAAAATATGTTAGAAATTAAAGCACTAAAAGTCACAATCTCTGTCATTAAGAAATCATTAGATGTTTTAAAAGATTATAAGCATTTTCACAAGGCAACGTAAAGGCTAGAAGAAAAGCCAAAATCACATTTCAAAGCAGAAAAAAAAAAAAGGAACCGAAAAATGCAAAATTCAGGAAGTACCATAAGACACATGAGACAGAGTAAAAGGATCTACACAGTGTGTTGGGTGTCTTGCATAGCTGAGAGATTTTAAAGCAGATAACAGACACTAGCCCATAGATTAGAAGAGATCAAAGAAGAAAAAATAAAAAGAACAGCAAATCTAGTTAACTAGAGTGTGAGAAGTCTTATTAATATCCCTATAAATGCATACTAATTTGGTTAAAATTTATGAAAATATGGAGTAAAACTTCATATCTACTTGGTTTTAGAAATATTGGCTGAAATTAAATTACAAGCTATTTACCTTGAACTTAACAAATCTGTATTTAACATTCTCAGGAAAAATAATATTTCTGGTAATTCAAAATAATGGTAAGATCTACTAGTTTTGTCACATGTACATATGGGAATAAAAATTTTAGTCAATGTTGAAAATAAATTAGAATCAAGATCATCAATACAATAATGTTGTTAAATTTTAGTGTAACATAAAAAGTAAGATTTTTAATAATATTCCATAAGCTAAACTAAGAAAATTTGTTGTCAATATAAATTCTTTCATGCTATATTTATATAACCAAATTATATTTAAAAACATATATTTTAGTAATGTTGGTCTAAAATTAATTTCACATTTCCACACCTGTAAATTAATTCCAGCAAAGAGGTAATCAGGCTGAAAACAATTTCATCAAGTCAACTGGTCTGCCTTAATGTGTATTTGAAAATTATGTGTTTATTCCACACTGAAAGTAAAAGGCTTAAATATTGATTAGCCAAACAAAAACTGGTTTACCTTTTCTCTTCTCAAAATATGTTGATGTATAATATAAACACCATCTATTTTAACATAAATAAAACACTTTGAATTCTTTGTATAATACTGATTAGCATAAATCAGGAAATTAAATACCATTTTTTCTGAATAAAAGTTAATCTCAAATTTTTGTTGTACTATGTTGAAAATCAATGACCAAATGAACTATTTTCTACAAACTTTGAGGACTACTTTAGGGCACTTCTACTAGTGTATGTGTATATGTAGATGTCTGTGTTTTAGGAATTTGTGGGATAGGGAAACAGATTACAAAACATGGACACATAGGGAAAACACTGGAAAAATTGAAGAAACAATGCATATTCGCTGATAAAAATTGTTTTGAATGAGTTTGTGTATAAATACCAAATAGAAGGAGTTTCAGCTTCTGGTAGGCTGGACATGTGTTGTCAAAGGTTTTACTTTCTTTCCTTAAATCTTCCTATTTAAAAAGTAAAAAGCCTAAAATAGGGTCAGTCACCTCTTGGAATCTCAAGACAGGTTTCAGAGCAGGAATGAAGCTTGCTAGTCAAGGCTCCCTTTTAATATCATGGCAGTGCTCTGCAAGCAACTTGGTCTGGCTCAGAAGGTTGCATTCAGATGTGATGTGCGAAAACTTATAGCTACAACTCATCTGGGATGGCATTTAACCAAGCCTGATGAAATTCCCTGGTCGGAATTTAGAGAAAAGTCCTAGTCAAGAAGTTACTTTTTAAGTCAGAGCTACCTCCATGTTGGAGATATGCAGATTATTTAGAGAATTTCAAGCTATGCTTAAATATTTCTAAGTCATTTATATTTACCATCCATTTAAAAAGTGTGTGTAAAAGTGTTATGATTTTGATAAGTGGTGTCTCCCAAAAGCATATGTATGAGACAGTTCAAAAACATTAAGAGGTAAAATGATTGGGCTATGACCCAAACAATTAATCGCATGATAAGGGACTAGCTGAGTAGTAACTGAAAGGAGGTAGGGTGTGGCTGGAGGAGGTAGGTCCTTAGGGGCATGCCTCTGGGGTTTATATTTTGTCCTTGTTGAGCAAAGCATTCTCTCTCTCTCCTTCTCTTTCCTGGTGCCATGTTCCCAGGGGCTTTCCTCTGCTACACACTTCCACCATGATGTTCTGCCACATCCCAGGCCCTGAGGAATGGAGTCAGCCATGTAAAGACTGAGATCTCTGAAACCATGAGCCCCCAAACAAACTTTTCCTCCTTAAAATTGTTCTTGTCATGTCCTTTGATCACAGCAGTGAAAAAACTGACTAAAGCAAAGAAGAGTATTATTGTTGGAGAAAACAATTCCCCTACCCAGTCTGGTCATAAAAATCCTACATATGATCCTATAATGATTAGTCTTATATGTCCGTGGGGTACCTAGATGTTTGGTAAACCAATGTGTGTGTCTGTGAGGGTGTGTCTGGATGGACTAGTAGAGAGAGTAGAGCAGATTACCCTCCTCAATGTAGGTGAAAGTCTACCAGTAGGTCAGCACTATTAATAAAAGGCTGAGTAGGAAAGAAATCTTTCTCTCTGCCTGACTATTCAAGTTGGGACATTGATCTTCACTTTCTTTTGGACTCAGATTCAAAATGGAACTCATACAATCTCTTGGTTCTCAGACCTTTGAACTCAGACTAGAACTATATTATTAGCTGTCCTGGGTCTTCGGCTTCTCTACTGCAGATGGATGTTTCAGCATCCATAATCATAAGAGTTTCTTACCCCATATGTACAGTGTTTTGATTATTTTTGTAGTTTGGTATTATGTTCTTTTTTACAGAGAGTAGCTATAAACTCTATCCCTGCTCTTATGAAGCTAATGGATTTGGTTATGGATGTTTGCAATGTATCTTTCTTGAGTTACTTCTTTATTCTGGCAGACAAAGTAATATCTAAATGTTCAAACCATGACCAAGTGTTTCTCCTACTGCAACATTATTCTGCAAAAGCCCTTGTGACTCTTGTCTAAACTGTTTTCAGTTTGTTCCTGAGGAAACAACCATTCTCTAAAGAACCCCTGACCAGGAAGAAAATGGAGTTTTCTTGTGTCAGTCAGTTGAGACACATAAGAGGCAATTTTACAAAATATATGAAATGGCAGAAGCATTTTATTATTTGCAGATACACGATAGAAGACAGTGAGAACTGGTGTTGGTGAGAGCTGACTGGAGGTGGGAAACCAGCCAGAACAAGTGTGCTCAACAAGAGAGTGAGAAATAAGGGAGAAAGAGATGGATCTGTGGTCCAAAGCCTTTTTTAGGGTCTAGGGTATTACCAAAGCTCTTTTTTAGTAAGGAGTTGAAATTTGGGGGTTTAGACCAAGAAAGTGTAAATTCCATGAATAAAAATTATGACTGTGAGGTAGTTACTGTCCATTGAAGGACTGTAGGTCAGTGGGAGAGTGATGTATTCTGTCTCACTCTTTCATAGGGAGGCGATCACCAGGGGAAGGCTTCATCAAGCATGTATCTGCATGAAACAAACTGAGTAACTGGAAGGAGGCAGGGAACTGGAAACTATGATTATGCCCTGCTTCTCCTATAAGAAACTATTATCTTCAAAATGAATACCAAGGTAACAACATCAAACTATAAGAATTCACAATTCTTACTCCTTGATTTTGTGGCAAATTTAATTAGGATAACAGTTTCGGAGGTTGAAATGTCTACTGACATGAGAATAGTATCATTGACCCAGTAAATTAGTATGTTAGTAGGGCAGGGATGATACCAATAGCATGAATACAGAACAAATTCTGAAAACCCTCATGTAGCCAGGCCTCCCTACCAAGTACTAGATAAAAGCCATAAGGGCTTTGCATATTTGTTATAAGATCTTGGTAATATTGTTAAACATTTTGGCCTCTTAAGACAATTGCTTTCTTCCTTCTTATACTTATTCTGAATTATTGTACATGCAACATGAAATGCTCTGTACCATGTAGATCCTGGCTAAGGGATGGAAAGCAGCAATTCTTTACTAACCTCTATCTCCTTCTCCGTAGAACCCACACTAACACAGAGAGTAATGGGAAAAATATTTTTAAAAGAATTTCAGAATTGCCAGGTGTGGTGGTGGTTTATGCCTGTAATCCTAGAGATGTCAGGAGGATTTCAAGTTTAAGACCAGCCTCAGCAACTTAGCAAGACTCTAAGCATCTTAGTGAGATCTTGTCTCAAAACAACAACAACAAAATAAATAAATAAATAATAAGGCCTGGAAATGCTGCTCAGTGGTTAAGCACTCCTGGGCTCACTCCCTAGTACCAAAAAGAAAAAAAAAATTTTTTTTAATTAATTGCTAATGATATATATCCTGGGGGAAAAAAAATAGAAGCTTAATGTGTTCAAAAATGTGGAAAACAACTCCTCCCAACAAAGTTTGAGAAAACATATCCCAGTGGTGATCCTCATAGTTAAAGTGAGAAGATTCTCAGCCAAATTGAAGAATTTATTTAAAATTTATCCTTTCATTAAGCTAAAGCTCGCATGCCCTGAACACCTTTTTATTCTATTTTTGTTTTGATAAAATTTGTAATTGTTTGTTGAAACATAGTTATGGCAACTGCTATATAATGCCAGTACTTTCTGATCTATTCCTGCCAGTGTTTCCATAGTACACTGTTGTTGGGTTGTTCACTCAGAGGAAGTAAGCTTCCCTATGTCAATTTCAGTTTGTGTGCTGGGATTGGATCATATACTTTTGTTTTCTAGGGGAAAGAGAATTGTGTGGCCACCTTACTGTGTCTCCAGTACTATAATCCCTAAACAATTCACTTCTTTCCACCTCAGCTTCTGGTATTAGTTCCAGGATTTATTGCTGTGCTTAGCCAGGGAAGAGCAAGAAGAAATAATCTACTGCATTTTATCCATATTAAAAGTAATATTCTTATTATTTGTCTAACATATGTCAAAACTACCCTCTATGTTTGTGGCTGCATTTTAATGGACTTTATTTTTTTAGAGCAGATGTAGATTCACACCAAAATGAACAAAAATCACTGGGCTGCCATTTCCAACCTGCCCTCATCCCAGCCTCCCCATATCAACATCATCTATCAACTGGTATATTTACCATTAGTGATGAACCTACATTGACGCAACATTACCACCAAAGCTCATAATTTATATTAGGGTTCTCTCTTGGTATTAGACATCCTATGGATTTTGACAGTTTTATATGGTATAATTTCAATGCCTGAAAAACACTCTGTGCCACACCACTTTCTGCTTTTCTTCCTCTAACACTTGGCACCCATTGATATTTTTACTGTCTCCATAGCTTTACCCTTTCCAGAGTGTTATATATGTAGCATCATACAATATGAAAACTTTCAGATTGTCTTTGGGGCCAAATATATTTCACATATTTTGATCTTTTCTTCATAGAATAATAACGTTATTGTTCAGTTCACTACAGAGACAAAAAAAGATAATGCATTATTTAGTATGGACATAAAGGTCACAGTTCATTTTCCTAATATGATAATTTTTTAAAAGTCTCTTTCAGTTGCAAAACCTTTTAGAGTAGTTTTCATAATATCTCATTTTAATCTTAGGCCAATACAGGTGCACTTATGTGTAACTAAAGACAGAAGTTTCTAGAACCTACTACACTAACAAGCTTGCCATCAAGACAAAAATAGATCAATGTTTGATTTAAGCTGCTGATTGTGAATTTCGTGTTATCTTCAGTGATGTGAGCATTGTAATCCAATGAGAAACTAAAATATTTTTCTGATATTTTCATATGGCTCAACCTTATTCATTACTTATATTTGAAATTAATTTCTTCCTTTTACTGAATTATTACTGTTGCCATGACAATATCAGAATAGTGTTTTATAATTACATTACTGTTTTTTTTGAGGTACTTCATAAATCATTGATATTTAGACAAATTTTCTTTCAGTTATTCACTAAAAAAAAAAAGTTGAAAAGCATTCCTCTGTGATCTTCCAAGTCAGAGGTCTGTAATTTCTCATTTGTTTTAACAAAAGATCCTAATACAAATTTCTACTTTATAGTTACCTAACATATAATTAAAAGAGTTTTCTTTTATTTGGATTTTAAAGATATTTGTGGATACTCAAATGCAATATATATGAAAAAGAAGAAGTGAAATAAAACTATTAATCATCATCATCAACTTATCCCATTTCCACAAACCTATCCCCGTTCTTAGAGCTTTTGAAGAGACTGGTGTAGAAGAGGGCATCTGAGTTAGCAGCTTAGAAGAAAGAATATTGAGTGTAAGAGAGAAAAAGGAGATTGATGTGATTGGAAAGAAAACAGAGATTTGGTCAAATGAATTTGGGAGTTCATTACAATTGAGACCATGCAGGACCCTATAGTCCATGTTATTATCCTGAGCACTGGAAATCTGTTGACAGAGTAAAGCAACAGAGACTCATGTCAAGCATATGTTTCCAAGTGGAAATAAAGAACAAAAGGACAAGATGACTATGGAGTGGACTGGATGAGATACAAATCATTAGGGTAGATCTCAAAGATATCTAGATGAAGTCAGTAGCATTTGAAGATTGAGAAGTTGAGGGATGATGAAAAGGGGGAATTTAAAAATATCAATACTCTTAGAATTTGAAGACTAAGAGTATTCAGTGAGACTTTTATTTTTTTTTTTTTTTATTTTTTTTTTTTGGTACTGGGGATTGAACTCAGGGGCACTCGACCACTGAGCCACATCCCCAGCCCTATTTTGTGTTTTATGTAGAGACAGGGTCTCACTGAGTTGCTTAGTGCCTCGCCATTGCTGAGGCTGGCTTTGAACTCGCGATTCTCCTGTCTCAGCCTCCCTAAGTACTGGGATTACAAGCGTGAGCCACCG
>CM053407.1:97441457-97483350 GCA_028644305.1 Xerus rutilus
TTTGGTACTGGGGATTGAACTCAGGGGCACTCGACCACTGAGCCACATCCCCAGCCCTATTTTGTGTTTTATGTAGAGACAGGGTCTCACTGAGTTGCTTAGTGCCTCGCCATTGCTGAGGCTGGCTTTGAACTCGCGATTCTCCTGTCTCAGCCTCCCTAAGTACTGGGATTACAAGCGTGAGCCACCGCGCCCGGCTTCAGTGAGACTTTTAAAAGAGAAAATTTTTAAACGATAATACTAGCTTTCTGGTGTATTCAGCTATAACAAATGGTAGATATTTTCTGAACTCTAGAGCTGGTGAAAGCTATTGGCATAAAATCAATGTATTTGTTCCTAGATCCATTAAATTGAAGTGCCTTTGAGTCAGAAAAGCTATGACTCTACCAGGAGGAAGACACTGTTACCATAGTTCTCAATGTCAGAATCTTCGTTGTCTTCATAAACCTTTCACATTTGAATATTAATGTATTCTTATCACTTTTCAAAGTTTAGTTTTTAATTCTATTTTATGAGTCCTAACATTAAAAAATTTAACTCTTTTGAACTATCTACTTAGTGTCACTTTTTTCATGTCTTTTTACTCCTGTAATATCTATTTATAATTTAAACATGTTTAGCATTTTATATTCACAGTGAAAATAAATTGTCTACCTTATTATTTAGATAAAATAAGAATAATCTTTAGATACAATTATTTTTCTAAAGTTTTTGAAGTTATCAAAATATTTTATTTTCTAAAAAAGAAAATAATCAAGTCAACTATAAAAACAAGAAATGGTATATTACCAAGTTGCATTCCCTCATATTTGTCATGCTAATTTTAAAAGCATGACACTGAATTAAATATGATTAAAATAATTTTCTAAAAACATTGTTACTCAAAAAATGTTTCTTAATCATCAATTATTGAAGTTGGAAATATAAGTCAACGGAACTATATTAAACATACCACTTCAGTAGAAAGCTCATCAATTTCTACTAATTCAAGGCAATACTAGATTTTCTGGGTTTCTCAAACTGCTTTACAGCTGTGGACAGTGTAGCACTTGCCATCTGGCTTTCCCAGAGCATACTTTGTCTCTGGTTTACCTGAAACTTGAGAGGATTTGTATTCTTATCTTGTATTCTGTTTTTCTTAAGACATCTCTGTTACAAATGCAAATGGTATGTGAGCCCCAAAGAATCCTGACATTTAAAAGTACCCCTTCCTCAGTGTGTTAAATTCAGCAGATCTTGCTTTGTGTGCATGGGAGTGGTGTTAGGACTCATGAAGGAGAGTGGCAGAGGGTTGCATGGACCGGGTAGTAGTCCTGGGAGCAAGTTCTATGTGAAGGCTCTTGATCCACCAGACTGCAATACATATAATATTCTGCTGGCAACACAGATCAGCTAATAGACACTACTCACTGTTCTCAGACCCCAGACACTGTCAAACTTGTGCATACTATGCAAGTAGATAACAATCAACTCATGTCTTATGATATATGAAGCTGTCAGTGGACTTGAATGGATACATACACATTTACCATTCATATGTAGTGAGGATAAATGGTCTGTGATAATATGGTACATTTTAGGGGGGAAGTTCACATGTTTTATAAACCCATAGTCATAAGCATACATAGGAGATCTGAGTCTCTCTAGATGATGCCACTGAATTCTTACTTTCTAAAATTCTTTAGAATAAAAATTAGCCTTTTCTCTCCTTCCTCCAAATCATTTCTTTCCAAACTAACATTCACAAGCAAATCTGTCACTGAAAACAGTTTATCTCACAACATTTTTCTGTGAATTAAGAAATTTTGAAATCAATGAATTTAAAAAAATGAGGGTAATGACATCAGGAAATTTTAAAATTGTCTTTTACTATGTGAATACTCATAGACATGGATATTTGGTAGTTATTTTTTTTTCTGCCCTGGATTCTTGGTTCTTTTACCTATTGTTTTTCCATAGCATATATCTCCTATCCCAATAGAGTCTCTGAAATAAATCAGCACTATACTTAGTTTAAATAAAAGCTTGAGAGAAAGATATGAACATTATTTGTAGGTCACTCATGGAACATTGTTTATTTCACTTATGTAGGTATGAAAAAGACACTAGTCAGACTGTTATTCTAGAATATACATAGAAAAGGGACAGATACACATAGATATGGGTAGGTGAGGGACAAATATTTTTCTAAGGCACTCTGCTAAATGATTCAGATTTATTTAGTTTTTCATGGCAATTATATAAGAAAAGGTATGTTTTATTTACACTTTTGAAAGTGAAATTAAGGTAATGATTGTTCAGATGATGTAAATAGCTTATTTATTTATTTATTTATTTATTTATTATTTCTGGGAATGGGAATCAAGTCTCAGTTTCACACATACTCTGAAAACATTGCACCACTCAGCTCTACCCAGCACCGTAAATAGCTCTTTTAACTATTGAATCTTATGGGGCATTTCATAGGTTATGTGGAGGTGAAAAGAGATTAAAAGAGCTTGAGGAATATCATAGGAATAAAATAAATGGAGAATCTTAGTGCTGCAGTGTTCAGATGACTTAAATTAGGAAGGCAAAAAATGTAATCTTAGGCTAGCATTGCTGTAAAATCAAATTTTCTTATCACAACACACCTCTCATAATGCCGGTTTCTTAAACCACTTTTTAAAAAGTAACCTTTTAGGTCAATGATTAAAAACAGTAGCTGGGTTCCCAAACAGATCAACATGGAGAGAATCAAATGAGTTTACATTTAAGGAGTTTTGAGTCCAAGGTGGTTGAAAATCTACTGAGAAAATAAATTCACATATATTCAAAAGAATTTTGATAAGAAAGCTGAGATTTCCCAAAGGTTAAGATAAATAATTGAGCCCAGCCTATTTTAAACTCAAGATAAAACTATGTCAACACCTCAGTGTTGCATCCTATATATAGATGCAAACTAATACATAATATTTTGATTTAGTTACTTGACTTAATAATTTTGAATTTGAGCTTTCTCCTAGTCTAGGAATATGCCCTGTAATAACCCCTGGCAATGCTGGCCAGCAGCAGCCATAGGTCCCAGTCAACCTCACAATCATGAGGGAAACAAGATTCCACAGTGAACTGTCCTGATTAGTCAGGATGTTCAGAACTAGGCATGTTAAGTGCATTTTTGTCCTGTGATACTTTCAATTTATGACTGTTGTGGGGATGTAAACACCATGGTAAGGTGAGGTGCATTTGGTTATAGATGACTGACAAATTGAAAGATAAGAGTGGATCTCTCTGTCTCTCTGTCTCTGTCTCTGTCTCTCTCTCAGAAAACAATCTTCATGCTAAAGAATAGCTCAGATAACATAAGGGTTTCTCTCACTCATATACACCTAATAGTCTAGCAGCAGAGAACAAGTCCAAGGTGTATAAAAATATCTCCAAATAGTTTTTCAGAAAGTCAGAACTCTCCTAATTTTTTTTTTTTTTTTGGTACCGGGGATTGAACTCAGGGGCACTCGACCACTGAGCCACATCCCCAGCCCTATTTTGTGTTTTATGTAGAGACAGGGTCTCACTGAGTTGCTTAGCGCCTCGCCGTTGCTGAGGCTGGCTTTGAACTCGCGATTCTGTCTCAGCCTCCCTAAGTGCTGGGATTACAAGCGTGAGCCACCACGCCCGGCTAGAACTCTCCTAATTTTTATGGCTCCATTCCTTTAAATATTGCTAATGTTGCTTTATTTGCAGTTTTGAAGCAAGGTTGAAGCACCCTCCACACACAGCCACTTAGGCACCTGGTATTGAACTCAGGGTCACTTTAGTACTGAGTTATAGCCCAAGCCCTTTTTATTTTTTATTTTGAGACAGTCCAAGTTTTGCTGAGGGTCTCGCTAAGTTCAGAAGCTTACCTCGAAGTTGCAATATCCTGCCTCAGCCTCCCCGTTCACATCACTGGGATTACAGGTATGGACCACTACTTCTGGTTAAGATCGAAGCACTTTTGCATTCCATCTATAATGATGAGGAAATATAGTAGGGTGAGCAGTGTTCTTATAAACGCAATCAACATATTGCACATAGAAAATTTGGTCACCTTTCATTCATCAAAACAGACATATAGTCCTACATCTGCACTAGCTGCAAAGGACTTTGGGAAAAGTAGTTCCCCTTGGATAAACATGTAAATGGCTGGAACTGAGGAGGAATTGATGGCTCCATCCTCAAAGAAAGTTGAGATTCTAGAATGGACACGTAGCCATAGCTACATCAGACAGTAAGTGATCCTTAAATAATAACATTGCCAATGGATAGATAATAATCTTGATATCTAACCTCTTTTTATATGTTTGCAAACTGCATCCTTCTCCAAGAAGCAAACCTATATCCCCTAACATGTAACATAATGGTGGCTCCATGCTGTTATCCTTTATCATTTTGCTTAAGTAATAGTGACCCAATGTAGACATGTAAGAATACTGAATATTGCAGGGCAATACCATTTCAGTTAGAAAAGTGGATTTGTAATAGAGTAAGCTGGTTAATTTGGATATTTAATAATGCATTTGTTCCCAATATTCTACCTTGAAAAACCGCCATGTTATATTGCCAGAACTTATTCATCCTGTCTAAAAACAGTGCTGAAATCTGACCAACATCTTAACATCCTCTACCTTTTATGCCCTAGAAACCATTTCTGACATTTTTTAGATTGCACATGTGAGAGAATGTAGTACTTGCCTTTCAGTGTCTGGCTTAATCTTATCCATTCATTTGTCCATAGACATTTAATCCTGATTCCATATCTTGGCTATTGTGAATAGTCCTGCAATGAACCTGGGAATCCAGACTCCCCTTTGACACACTGATTTCATTTCTTTGGGATATAGACCCAGAAGTGAGATTGTTGAACCATATAGTAATTCTGTTTTTGTTTTTGTTTTTTTCATTTTTGAGGAAACACTGTACTTTAGTCATTCTACCTCACCTTTCTAACAGAGCACAAAGGGTTAATTTTCTACACATCCTCACCAACACTAGACATTTTTTCTTTTTTATTTTTTTAATCAGGAATTCAACATTTGTGAGTTGACAAATAATTGTGGATATTATTTGTATTTTCCTAGTGATTAATGGCATTGAGCAATAAATAGGACTGGGATAACTAATGTCCATAATGCAGCAAAATGAAAGTAGAATCTTCTCTCATATCATATACAAAAATCAACTCGAAATAAATTAAATATATAAAGATGAAACCTGAAACCACAAAAGTCCTGTAGAAAACAGGAAAGAAAAACTTCTTGACATTGGTCTGGACAATTAATTTTTTTTCGATATATCATCAAAAACACAGAAAGCAAGTAAAAACAAACAACTGGGGTTTCACCAACCTAAAAACATGAACAGCAAAAGAAACCACAAAATATGAAATAGACTACAGAACAGTAGATAGTACTTGCAAATTATGCATCTGATAAGTATTTGATATTCAAAATATATGAAGAACTTAACTCAATGGCAGGAAAATAAATAGCCTGATTTTATAAAAATGGGCTTAGAACATAATAAGCCTTTCTCAAAAGAATATATGCAAATTATGCAAATGGCTAGCAGGTATGAAAAAACTTACACTTTTTTTTTTAATTTCATGCACAGTTACCACACTGACCTAATGGAGGCAACAGTGAAAATTTACTTCTGTCAAAATTCAAACATTTTATCATCTTGAAATCTATTGGGAGCAAAATTGCTTAATGAATGTAAGCATTTAACATATGCTTCAAGTGAGTAGGCAATTGAGGGTTGCAGCTCTCACTTTCTATTTAGTTTTAAAAGCATTTAGAGCTTGAGCTTCCTTTAAATTCTTATTGAATTTTAAAACACAGGGCCAACATTTATTATTCCTTTGATAGCATAAGTTGAAAATAAAATATTGAATTTATAGCTATTTAAAAATTTAGGAGTTATGGAAGATACTTCCTCTCCATAAACTGCTATTTCTTTTAAACTAAGAACACTTCTTCTATAAATTTATTTTTACACATGCTCCTTAGCTTCTATTTCTCCCCTGGATGTATTTAAAAGATTAAAGACACTTCAAATCCAAAATTATTGGTAGAGGTACTTATTTTTCATTGAGCAAAATTTAAATAATTTCAGTGTTTCAAAACAGATACCATCATTTTACCAAAGCTTCGAAGCATAAAAAAGTGGTTTTTCTTTTTTTGCTCTAGACTGTTATGTGCATGCAAGTGTGTACACCTGCCGAACTACAGGTGTTTAAGAAAATTTTAAATGAACTTCTTTGCTGCTCATTTTCATTTGAACTCCTAAAGGATGTTCAATAAAACAAGACTGAGCTGATCTTTTGATCTATGCACATGAAGTGCTTCATCACCAATGCAGCCTTAGGAAGGACTGCCCAAACTGTCCCCAAAGTATTGAGTTAATCACTAACTTGATTGCACAAAAGTATTGAGGTAGAAGATGCTGATGGTAAGTATCTTTTGGGGAAAATATTGGGGTGACTTGAGTGAATAGGAGTCATTTCCCTTCACCCAGGGTCTAATGAGGTCCTGATATGTTTTATCTCAATAGCATTTTATGGGAAGAGATTTGTTTAGAAAGAGGCCAGGGCAAAGCAAGGACAGGGTACTTCTGTGCACGCAGCTACGTGTCTACAACTTAGTGAGCGAGGGGGTGCATGCATTTGCATGGACAAATAGATGCCATAGATTGTGTCTAGTCAGGAATTATCTTGTCTGGATTGTGATCAGAGGGTGGACCCCCTGGACAAAATCATAAGCACAAAGAAATTCTATCACTTGCCATTTTGTAAGATTAGAAGAGGTTTTCACAGAGTCAATATTTAGTTGGAAATTTCCAAGAATACAACAAAATAAAAGATATCGGGAAATAAAGTAACAGTTTAAAAGAAAACCAACACAGAGAGTAGTGTCCCTCTTAAGCATACTTCCTCTTCCAAAAGTTAAGAACAGATAAAAGAAGGTGTTAGATATTAGGGACATCCACAGATCTTAAGAGAGTAGTCGAATCTCATTACATGATGACAACAGAATCTACCCAGGAAATACATCTATAGAAATATAGCAATGGATGGATGATTTAAGTCATACCTCCATTCAGTTAATAATATGTTGAGTATAATATGTTGATATTGAGAAACTAATAGTGTGCAAAACTTACATAATTTCCAATATAGATAGTAAAACCACCAAATGATGAAACAATCTAACATGAATAATTTTAGCTGTTCAAAGCTATAACTAAGAAGAGTGTTTAGTGAAAGAGACGGGAAGAGTTAAGTAGACAATAATTTGACTTACACATGAAGAAAAACTATTGAGACTAGGTGGAGAATTGAGTATACCACAAAGACGAAAAGGCACTGATGTTTTGTGGTGGGAGGAAGCAAAACTAAATATTCATAGAAATGAAGGTCCAGTGTAATTACACTATAGAGATGGACATAGATTAGGTCACTTATATTGAAGGGAAGCATATAAATATAATGCCTCCTTACTGATAAAATACACATTCATTCTGATTTGAAATATTCCCTACTCCATCATTTATTTGATCCACAACATGTAATTTTGATTCTTCAAAGTTGTTACTAAACTTCCCTAACTAAAGACAGAAAGGGTGCTTTAACAAAGATTTTTTAATCTAAAAATCTATTTAATATTGTCCTTTAATAAATATGAGCCTTAAAAGCACACCTCAGGGAAATTGGAAATTATAGGAGTTACACTGTTCTCTGTCATTACAAGCTTGTACTTGACAGGTAAAAGAAATGCATTAAAATACAAAGAAACAAGGGTAAAATGAATGTTCCATACAAATAAAAGCAATCTCAGAGAAGAGAAAATAGCAGAAAACACTATCAAAAACTGTGCAGTTCTTTCATTAAGACTGTCAGATAAATTTTCACTGAGAGAGAGATTTCTTTTTGTTTTAGCTTTTGGAGCAGAATAAGTTTCGTCTGTATATTGTTGGTTTTCTCCTTGGATTTAAAACAAAACCTAACCAGTGATTTACATTTTTTATTAAGTGCTAGTATTTAGGAATTACAGACAAACTGTTAGAATAAACTTCCCCATAGAAGTATAAATAATTCATAGGTTATGTAATTTTCACAATATCATAGGGAATATAAACTTGGCATATAGCAAGGTAAGCGTGATGATTAATTATTGTTAAAATGCTGAATGAGAGGACCTTTTCAAACAATGCAATCCATAACCACATAAATTGTTTGGGTGGTTTGTTCCTGAGAATGTATTGAAAGATGGACCAAAATAATTCATTTTAGTTTCTGATTTAGAAATAATGGATGGGTGGATGGGTGACCCATGAAGTTAACACTATGGAAGTATGTATTGCACTGATCTCAACATCTGCATAGATAGTATATGCAACCACACAAGCTGAGATATTTTGTAGTAAATTGACAAGCTATAGAAGGTATCCCAGCAAGACTGCATGATTAGTAAAGATGAAGCACTTTCCCCATGATACTAACCATGTAAAATTGTATTTCTAAATATTCATGATTTATGATTTTAATGCATATTTTTCCAATTTTTAGCACATATATGTGGTTGCAGTATATTTAAACAAATAATTTTTATGGTAGGTTTCTTTGATATTTTAGTTTTGAGAAACCTGAAGAGTAAAACACCACATTGATTAATTTTTGGGGAGGCAGATTACATATTTAATCTGATTCCATGTATATGTTCTACAAACATATTTTTAAAACCTATTCTATGTGAATGAGAAGGTGGAATGCTGAAAATTTGGGGGGCCATGAAACTCGACTGTATGATACTATAATGGTGGATACATGCCATTATATCTCGTCTAAACCCACACACATATGACACCAACAATAAACATTAATGTAAATTGTAAACTGTGGTTGATAATGATGTGCTCATATAGGTTAATATTTTGTATTTGATTGTAGCAAATGTGCCATTCTGATACAAGATGTTGATAGAGAGACTGAATACGGAGTGAGTAGAGGATCTGGAGGAAATCACTGTAATTTCTGCTGAATTTTGGTATGAAATTGAAACTTCTCTTTAAAAAATTAAGTATACTAAAAACTAGCTTTTTGTGTGTGTTTTCCAATACTACTTTTGGTGGTTTAGAATAAGTGGTCACGTGTGTAAGATATGCAAATAATTCTGAAACCTTTATGGATTATGAAGATTGTATGCAAAGATGTCCACAACTATCCCTTTCATCTCCAAATACACAACTTTTGCTATGGGATGCAACCATTTCTCCTTCAAAGGAGAGAGTTAATTCTCCATACAGGAACTCTAGTTTTAAGATTTATTTTGACCAGTAGAAAGGAGTATAATTGATAGCTTGAGAATGCTGAATGTTGGCCTCAAAAGGCCCTAAATCTTCCACTGTCCCTGCCTGGAATATGGCAACACAATAAGAACATATCTGGTTAGCCTCCTGTGGAGAGAGATCATAGGGAGCGTGAGGGAGTCAAATAATAGCTGGCACTTCCTACAGCCATGTAAGTGAAGGCATTTTGAGCATCTAGCTCTAACCTAGTTCCTGATGAGGGCAACCACCTGAATGACCCCACTCTGACCAACAGACAGCTGCCTAGCATACCTGGCCCAAAAGCACAGAATCACAAAATCATGAGCAATGCAATGATTGCTGTTTTAAGTTACCTATGTTTGTGTGTATCTGTTTTCATATTCAGCAGCAAATAATGGATACCTTTATAAATTAGCCATAAAAAATCTTGTTCATTTCCACAATTTGGAGAACTTTCTTGCACCAATAGATAATTTTGGGAAGTGATTATTATATGCTTATAAATCAGCAACTTCATATATTACTGAGCATTTTTCCACACACACGTCTTAATCTATTAAAGCATAATAAATTCAAGGGTACAGATAAATAGTTAATTTCTGGTATTATTTCTTTCTTTCTCAGTCGTCCTAGATTTCTACCATCCAGTCTTTAATTCTCTTCCTAAATCAAAATTTAAGTAAAATTGTAATTGAAAGTATCATTTTATATTTTCGTCAAAAGCCTAGCTTTTTATTCTTTATACTAAATTTAAAAGAAAAATCTCAGTATCTTGTCTTTGCCAAAACCTTCTGCACTTAAATATGACTCTAATACCCCAGTGAATGTGGAAACAGCAATGAAAAAAATTAATTTTCAGAAACATTACAGATTTTCAGTACATACATATTCTCATTTATTTTGAAATATCTGAGAAAATATATTTAATCCCATATTAATATTCACAATGAGAACTATGAACAGGTATTATATTTAAATTAATTTTCTTTTCAAAAGATAACTTTTTTTAATTCCTGAGATTTGGCTGAATGCTCTGCTTTGCTCTAATTTTTTAATTAGAGTTTCCCTGCCAACCTGCATTACTAATTTGTTATAATTGCTTTTTGTTCAGTTAATGGCATCTTCCTTTTATCTGAAGGGATTTACATTCTTCATTTAGCTTCTCAGGAACTGTGAACTCTCAATCTTCCTTTAGACACTTTCATTATTTTTCAAAGACAACATCCCAGTGTTCAGATTCCTTGCTTAAAGACAGGTAAACATTGGTTTCCTTCTTTATTCTATCAAAGTGACTAACCATCTTTATTCACTGATTGATATAAGCAAACATTATGACTGAGTTAAAAGTATTTTCAGCTCTGAATCCCGAATGTCACAAATCTAATGTGCATCTAGGTTTTGCCATTAACAATGTTTATTGACCTTTAGTGAAAAAGCAAATAATTTATGATTCACTAACTTCTTAGGTTAGTTTTGATGTTATTATTATTATTATTATTATTATTATTATTATTTTTGGTGCCAGGGATTGCACTCGGTTACTTGGCCACTGAGCCACATCCGCAGCCCTATTTTGTGTTTTATGTAGAGACAGGATCTCACTGTGTTGCTTAGCGCCTCTCAGTTGCTGAGGCTGGCTTGGAACTCACAATTCTCCTGTCTCAGCCTCCCAAAGTTCTGAGATTACAAGCATGAGCCACCATGCCTGGCTGCTTTGATATTATTTTTGAGGAATTTTGTAATCCATATAAATTATTTGTGCTTGACACACAGTAGTTCAATAAACTGTGGATATTAAAATGATATTATAACACTGATCAAGTAGGCAGGGGCAGCAGCTATCCTGAAAGTCCTGTCTAGCTTCATCATCCGAATTTATGTGGCTGGCTCTGTGAGAATTGCTCCAGCTTGGTAATGTTCTGTCATGTATGCTACTCTGCTCAATTTGTCAACATCTCACATGCATCTCCAACTGAATGATGAATGAACCATTGGTGCTGAATCAAAGAAAAAAATACCACAAATCAAGCAGATGTTCTCCTGTCTTCCTATAGTTGCTATTTCCATAAGAGAAAGAAATTTCAATGAACATGGGAATCAGCAATTGACAAGAATGCATTCACAAATGACACATTTCTCTTCAAGCATCACCAAATAGTGAGTGTCAATTTAACAGAATAGCCAAACTTATTCCAGTAACCATCATGAGGAAGCCTCAGGAAGCATTAAAACCATTTAAATAAATAAGATTAACATTTATGGGAAATATGTGTATAGTAGGGAATTTAAATATTATGAACTATAGTAAGTAGAAGTGTAAATACATTTCAGTGATTAAAAAATAAATGAAAATAACAACATAGATTCAGTTAGTAGGCAGTAATGAGGGATGGCTGAGGGATTGTGAGTTTGCTAATCTTCTGTTGAAACACCTTCACTCGTAATTGCAGAAAAAGATAAAAAAGCTTGATGAGATAATGTCGTTAATGTAGTCATTAGTTTTATAAGAAGTAGATTAAAGTTGTTCAAATAAGCAGAAATTTTCATTAAAAACACACGGCTATTTAAGTGCATAATATAAAGTAAAATTAATGGCATCAAAAAATAAAAGCAGCTGGTGCAGTGGTGCAGGCCTATAATCTCAGAGGCTCAGGAGGCTGAGACAGGAGGATCACGAGTTTAAAGCCAACCTCAGTAAAAGCGAGGTGTTAAGCAACTCAGTGAACACAGATAAATCTCAGTTGTAGAATTACAAAATACAGATAATGAAGTAATAAAAAGTTTATAATGAGTAAGTTAAAAATAAAGTCTCCAATGAAAAAAAAAGCCAAATGAAAGGGGAGTTTGAGGAATAATAAATTATATAAAACAGAGACAAATGGTTGAACTTACAAACAGGAATGCTAAATCGAATTCAAATCTAACCCTCTTTTTTATTTTGTTTAAAATAGATGATTCAATAAATTTATGTAAACAAATATAGACCAAAAAAAGTGATAGAAGACAAGAAATTTTCCTCTCTTGAGTTAAAATTTATTTAAGAATGCTTAGAAAGCACATACTATTTTGTTTTGGGTTTTAAAATATTTTTGACACTTTATAATTACACATATCTATGAGGTATGTGGTAATTTGGTGTATATATGTAATATGTAATAATCCAACTAGGAAAATTAGTAGTTTCATCTCTTTAAATGTCTATCATTTCTGTGTTTGGAGCCTAACTTGTCTCTTTGAGTTCTTTTCAAATCATTAAGTTCTTTCTCAAGCTATAGTTGCCCTCCTATGCTGTGGAACATTAGAGCTCATTCCTCTCATCTACCTGTATTTTGCAGCAACTATTCATTATTCTTCCTTCCCTGCTCCTCCAACCTATCTATCCTAGCCTCTAGTAATCACTGTTCTACTTTTGTCTAAGAGATCAACTTTTTCAGCTTCCACATGTAAGTGAGATCATATAGTATTTTTCTTTCTGTGCTTCCACATGTGAGATCATATGGTATTTTTCTTTCCGTGCCTGACTTTTCTCACTTCACTTTGTACTCTAGTACCATTTATTTTGCTGCAAATGACAGGATTTCATGACTTTTTTGACTCATTTATATTCCTTTGGGCACATACACTACAAGAAAATACATTTATTGTGGAAAAAAAAAGAAAATCCCAGTCATTGAGGAAAATAACAACACAGGATAAAAGAAATAATATTTGAAATAAAGTAAAGAAGAAATAGTACCTGTACATTAATACAACATCTGCTATGCTGTCCAGTGAAGAAGCTTGGCAGAAGTAAGCCATAATTTTGTCACTAAAATTCTATTTTAAATTCTTTTATTGGTGCATATTAATTATACATAAGAGTGGGATTCACTGTGACATATTCATACATGTACATAGAATAAATTGGTCTATTTCATTCCTATGTAATTCCCCTTTCCCACTCCCAATCTCTTTTCTCTATTACACTGGTCACTCTTATATTTTCAAGGGGTCTCACTACTTTCTGTTTCTTTCTAAGCTTCAGAATATGGCTTTCCCAGTCTGGTTTACCTCCTGTATGGTTTGGATCTAGAAATGTCCTCTGTTTATGTTTTGAAAGCATGATCCCAGTGCTTAATCTTTCAAGGTGGGACTTTTAGGCAATAACAATAACATCACCAATGGATTAAAATATTTAATGGATTAATAATGTGAATGAATTACTAGATGGTAACTGTAGGAGGATGGGACATGGCTGGAGGAAGTAGGACAGTAGGGGTGTACCCCTGGGGACTACACCTTTTCCCTGGCTCCTCTCTCCCTGTTGCTGCTTCCTGGATGTCAAGAGCTGAGCAGCTTTTCTCTGTCATGCTATTCTGTCATAATGTTCTGCCTCCTATCAGGCCTAGAGAAATGAAGTCAGCCAACTATTGACTAAGACCTGTGAAACCATGAGCCAAAATAAACTTTTTCTCCAAGTTCATCTTGTCAGCTATTTTGGTTACAGTGATGAAAATCTTACTAACTCTTCTTACTTAGCTTAATGTTCTCCAGTTCCATCCATCTTCCTGCAGATAACATGATTTTGCTCCTTTTAGTAGCTAAATTTTTGAAACTCCATTGTATATATGTACTATACTTTCTCTATTCATTCATCTGTTAATAGACACCCAGTTTTTTGTTTTTGTTTTTTTTCGTAACTTCCCTATTGTGAATTGTGCTGTTCTAAATATGGGAATGCATTTATCACTATAATATGCTGACTTTAGTTCTTTAGGATAATACTGTACTGTATAACTATATAACTGGGTCATATGGTAGTTCCACTCCTACACATTTTAGGAACTGTTTGTTTCCCTATATCCTCATCAATACTTACTATATTTTTGTATTCTTAATGACTGCTGATCTAACTAGACTGAAATTTGATTTGAACTTATCAGATTGCTAATCAAGTATTTCTTTGGCTATTTACATTTATTCTTTTGTGAAATGTCTATTTATTTTATTAACCCTTTTATTGATTGGGTTAAATGAGATTTTGGTGTTAAGCTTGTTGAACTGTTTATATATTCCGGATATTAATTCTCTGCCAAAAGAATAGCTGGCATTCTTTTCTCCCATTCTGTAGGCCCTCTCTTCATGTTCTTGTTTCCTTTGCAGAAGCTTTTTAGTTTGGTATAATCCCATTTATTAGTTTTTTGTTTCATGATCTAAAGCTCTAAAGGGTCTTGTCTGCACCTATATGATGGAGATTTGACCTATGTTTTTCTCTAGCATTTGCAAGGTTTCTGGTCTAATTCCTAAGTCTTTAATCCACTTTGACTTGACTTTCATACAGTGGGAGAGATAGAGATTTAGTTTCATTCTATAACATTTAGATAACCAGTTTTCCCAGCACCATTTTTTTTTCTCTGATGTATATTTTTAGCACCATTGTCAAGCATCCGGTAACTGTATCTGTATGGGTTTGTGTCTGAGTCTTCTACTCTATTCCATTGGTTTTAACCTGTTTTTCTGCCAGTATCATTTTTTGTTAATATAGGTTTATACTACAATTTGTAGTTGAGAATCATGATGCCTCTAGTATTACTGTTATTACTCAGAATTGCTTGTTATTCTTGGCATTTTCTTCTTCACTATAAATTTTCAAGCTTCTTTTTAGTTTTGTGAGAAAGATAATTGCTATCTTGATGGGGATTGCACTGAATATCCATATCACTTTTGGTAATATGACTGTTTTGACAATATTAAATCTACCTATCCAAGAACATGAGAGATTTTTCCATTTTCTAGTGTCTTCAATTTATTTCTTCATTAATTTCAGTAATTTCTTCTATAATTGTCATTGTAAAGTTCTTTCACATCCTTCTTCAGATGTATGCCTAGATATTTTTAGACTCTTATGGATAGAATTATTTCCTTGTTTTCTTTTTCTTATTTGTTGTTTTTAGATATATATGGCTTTGGGGTGTATTTTGACATATTATTCTTACCTGGCACAACCCATTACAATTTCGATCCCATTCTTGTGGGTTGAACATGATGTGGAGCTATACTAGTGGTGTATTCATATATGAGTATATGAAAGTTAGTCTGATTCATTCTGCTTTCTTTCCTATTCCCATCTCCTCTTTCTTCCCTTCATTCCCCTTTGTCTAGTCCAATGAACTTCTGTACTTTCCTTCTCTATCCTCCCTATGGGTTAACATCTGCATATCAGAAAGAACATTTGACCTTTGTTTTTTAGAGACTGTCTTATTTCACTTAACATGATATTGTCTAGTTTCATCCCTTGACCAGCTTATGCCATAACTTCACTCTTCTTTAAGGCTGGGTAATATTCCATTCTGTATATACACTACATTTTCTTTATCCATTCATCTGTCAAAGGGCACCTAGGTTGGTTCCATAGCTTAGCTATCGTGAATTGAACTACTATAAACATTGATGTGGCTGTGTCAGTGTAGTATGCTGATTTTAAGTCCTTTGGGTATATACCAAGGAATGGGATAGCTGGATCAAATGGTGGTTCAATTCCAAGTTTTCTGAGGGATCTCCATACTGCTTTCCATAGTGGTTGCACCAATTTGCAGTCCCACCAGCATTGTATGAGTAAAACTTTTTCACACATCCTCCCCAAGATTTATGTGTATTACTTGTATTCTTGATAATTTCCATTCTGACCAGAGTGAAATGTGATCTCAGTGTAGTTTTAATTTGTGTTTTTCTAATTGCTAGAGCTGTTGAACATTTTTGCATATACTTTGTGACCATTTGTATTTATTCTTCTGTGAATTGCCTGTTCTGTTCCTTTTCCCATTTACTGATTGGGTTATTTGAGGTTTTTGTTGTTGTTGTTGTTGTTTGGTGTTAAGTTTTTGAAGTTCTTTGTACATCCTAAAGAATAATGCTGTATCTGAGGTGCAGGTGGTAAATATTTTCTCCCATTCTGTGTGTTCTCTGTTCATGTTCTTCATTGTTTCTCTTGCTGTCGAGAATTTTTTAGTTTGATGCTATCACATTTATTGATTTTTCATTTTACTTCTTGTGCTTTAGGAGTTTGATTGAGGAAGTCTGTTCCTATGCCAATATGATGGAGAATGGGGCTACTCTTTCTTCTAGTATGTGCAGGGTCTCTGTTGTAATGCTAGAGATCCATTTTGAGTTGAATTTTGTGCAGGGCGAGGTATAGGGGTTCAATTTGAATCTACTATATATGGATTTCCAATTTTCCCAGCACCATTTGTTGAAAAGGTTATCTTTTGTCCAATGTATGTTTATAGTGCTTTTGTCTAGTATGAAATAACTGTATACATGTGTGTATGTCTCTGTGTCTTCTGTTTTGTTCCATTCGTCTTCAAGTCTATTTTTGTGCCAAAACCATGCCATTTTGTTACTATAATTCTGTAGTATAATTTTAGGTGGGTATTGTGATGCCTCCTGCATTTCTTTTCTCATTAAGGATTGCTTTGGCTATTCTGGGCCTCTTATTTTTCCAAATGAATTTTACTTCCTGATTTCCTTTTTAGCAGATTCATCATTGGTGTGTAGAAATGCTATTGACTTTGGTATGTTGATTTTGTCTCCTGTTATTTTGCTGGGTATTTTTAAAATCCAGTCAAGAAGTCTTCTGGTGAAACATTTTGGGTCTTCTAAGTATATAATCTAATCATATCATCTGCAAAGAGTAGTAATTTGACTTCTTCCTTTCCTATTTTCATCCCTTTATTTTCTTCTCTTACCTAAGTTCTGTGGTTAAAATTTCTGGTACTATATTAAATAGGAGTAGTGAGAGTGGATATGTTTGTCTTGTTTCTGGTTCTAGAGGACATGCTTTCAGTTTTTCCCCATTCATATGATGTTAGCTTTGGGTTTATCCATAGCCTTTATAATGTTTTGTTAATTTCCTTCTTTCCAAAATACCTTCAGGTTTTTAACATCAATAGTTGCTAGATTTTGAGAAAAGCTTTTTATACATTTATTAAAATGATTATGTGATTTTTGTCCTTAGATTCAGAAAGTTTTCTGAAATCACTTAACTAATAACTTATTCATACACTTAGCTTATACCTTGCATCCCTTTTCAATATCAGTGATTCTTATATTTGGTCTTTTAATGTTGTCTCAGATTTCTTGTATATTCTGATCATGGTTAATTATTTTCTGTTCATTAATGTCGACTTAGTTTTCACATTCATATCAATAGTCTTCAGTACCTGAAACTCCATCTTCTAACATAATGAAATCTGTTTGGGAAAATTTTCAATTGAATTTTTAATTTTATTTATTGGATATTTTCTTTCCAAGATTTGTTTTTGCTGTTGTTTGTCTGTTTGTTTTTACGATCTTTCTTTACTGAAATGCCCTTTCATTTCCTATACATTCTCTTTTACCTTATTCATTAGATCTCATTAAATAATTTTAACAATCATTTTTTTTAAATTCTTCTCATGCTTTCATGGAATAACCATCAAATAGTCCATGTCCTGAACCATAAAACACATCTTAGCAAATCTAGGCTAATGAAAATAATGTAAAATATATTATCAGAACACAGAGGAGTTAACAAGAGACAGCACAAAAGATATCAATAACAAAAGATAGCATGAAAATCCTCACATACTTAGAAATTATACATAACCCTTTTATATCATGCATGAGGTCACAGAAATCTCAAGAATAATTAAAATATTGCCTGGCATGGTGGGACATGCCTGTAATTCCAGAAGCTTGCAAGGTGGAGGCAGGAAGATAGCAAGAACAAAGACAACCTCAGCAATTTAGCAAGGCCATAAGCAACTTAATGACACTCTGCCCCAAAATAAAAAATAAAACTGGCTGAGCCGGGCGCAATGGCACATGCCTGTAATCCTAGAACTTTGGGAGGCTGAGAAAGGAGAATTGTGAGTTCAAAGCCAGCCTCAGCAAAGGCGAGGCGCTAAGCAACTCAGTGAGACTCTGTCTCTAAATAAAATACAAAATAGGGCTGGGGATGTGGCTCAATGGTTGAGTACCCCTGAGTTCAATCCCCGGTACCAAACAAACCAACAAACAACAACAACAACAACAACAACAACAACAAAAAACCAGGATGGCAGAGTGGTTAAGTATCTTTGGGTTCAATCCTCAGTACTAAAAAATAAAATTAAAAAATAATAATTAAAATATTGAATTAAGTAAAAGTATACCAGAATATTTGTGGACCACAGTGAGTATAATACTTAGAAACAATATACAGCAATAAATGCCTATGTTATGTAAAAAGAAATCTAAAGTCATCAGCCTATACTTCTACATTAGGAAACTATATAAAGTAGTAATGTAGTTAAATAATCCAAGCAGATGAAAAGGAACAACAAAATTAAGGCAGAAGTTAATAAAATTATAAACAAGAATCCATAGAAAAAAATCAGTGTGACCCAAAGATATTTCATTGCAAAGATCAATAAAATTGATAAAAAGTATAATGAAGAAATGTTGTCAATAGCTTGATGCTCACAAAGCTGATAAATTAGATGAAATGAAGAATTTTCTTGACAAGCTACTAAATATCACACAAAGAGAAATATGTAATCTTAATAAGGTTGTATCTATTTAATCAATAATTCAAAACTTTCCAAGATAGAAATGATGAGACCCAGAAGATTTGCTGATGCACTACTCCTAATATTTAAGGTCAAAGTAATACCAATTCTGCGCAATTTCTTTTATAAAATACAAGTTAGGAACAAGAGTTCCTAACTCATTCTGTAGGTAATAATAATGCATGTTGTGGGGATTATAGTTGGAGAATTCAATATGAATACATATTTACCTTATTGTATACAATTTCATATAAAAGTATTTATAGATAAGTTTATGTAGAATATTTATAGGTATGTGCATATGCTGAAGTTAATTTACACCTTACTATCTCCTTACTTTATTAGCAAAGGGCCTGTGCTACTCCAGTAGCAATTATACAATCTACTAAAGAGAACTTGGTTTCAAATAAAATTCTCCACATAGGGTCGCTAGGGAAAGAACAGATTCTAGAAATAGGGAAGGAAGCATATAAAATGAACCTGGACAACTTGTGATATCAACATTTTTTAAAATGTTCAAAATAAATAACAACCAAAATTAAAATAAAATAAAACACGATAATCAGGAGGACAGAGGTATAAAAGATCACAAAGAACTGAAAAAATTCTCAATGGTCAAATCTAGAACAAGTTGAGTAAAATAATGACGTAATATTGGATTACAATCAGAGGTATAAATAAATATCCATGCAAATATGCTTACATAAATGATGAGTGCATGAGTAAATTGAAAGGAATAGACAAATATCCCTGGCAAAAAACATTCCAACTAATTTAGGTAGATACTTTGATTTCATGGAGGACATAGGCATAAATCTGTACTTCTTTATTTGTGGGTTCTACTTAGTGACTTCCTTCCAGAAAATATAATGTGTAAGGGGGTACAATTTTATAGAGAAAAAACCTAAAAAACACTACCTCAGACAGGTAATCAAGATTAATATCAACAATAGTGATCCTATCTAGTGAACTAGATAGGATGCATCTTTGATGTGCTATATTGAAAACAGGACTTTTATCTATGTATTCTTCCTCCTCTAAACACATGACATGAAAAATGTGTAATCATGAAAAACATCAAACAAATTTCAACACTAGGACATTGTACAAAGTATCAGGTAAATACTTTTAAAACTGTCAAGGCCATGACAAACAAGGAGAATGGTTACATCTAGAGGAGACAGAGGAACACTGATTAAATGTCATGTATCCTCACTGGAATTTTGCACAGTATCTAAAAACTAAGGAAATCTAATCAGATTATGAATTACTTAATAAAAAGAAATCAACATTGGTTCATTATGCATAGCAAACTATTAAAAACGTTAATATTGAGGGAAATTGTAGAGTATATGGGAATTCTATACTACATCACAATTTTTTTCCATAAACCTAAAATGATTCTAAAATGCAATGTCCATTTACAAAAACACATAAAAGTAAATCAGCATCTCTAATCGCAACCAGATAATAAAAATAAATTTCCTACGAGTGCACGTAAAAAAGTATTTTATATGGACTGTTTTCTGTTCTTAATATAGGCTAATGGGATAAGTTCTATACAATTCAATAAAAACCATTTTACAGGATATGAAAATTAATCATGCCAATATAGGTGTTTTAATAACAATCTGACTTAATAATTAAAAATTTTTCAACTGAGTTTAAATATTTTTGCGGAGTGAGATACAGATCAGGAAGAGAGAATCAAGGTTATACTTCCTAAAGAATATATAAGCCGATGACGTTTTGCCTGTTACTTAATCTTGTTTTGAAAATAAGTGACATCTTCTTATTGAATTTGATAAACTAGGAATAGTTATTTTTCTACTAAAGGACTCCATTATCCCTATTATTCCTGAATAGAGTTCGGTTCAGTCTGTTTGGGTGAAAAGAAATTTTCTCCAAAATGTAAAATTTGGTAACTCATATATTTTATTATTGACTGTGACATATTTTCAAATTTATATATTTTTTTCTGACTGGTGCATTATTATCCCCTCTTTGTCTGACAAAATCTTTGCTAATATTTATGTTAATTTCTTCTCAGGATTTGGTACCAGTTTGAATTGAGTATATATACATATATACTTATATATAATATATATACATATATTATGTATTATTTATACTCTATATGTTATTTATATATTAAATATACACATATGTATATATATTATATATTCAATTACATATGTATTCCAATTATGCAAATATTTGCAACTAAATGAAGTACCATAGACATGATTCTTTATATGATCAAATTCATTTACTTAGTGAATTAATTAAGAACTGTGTGTCACAATTTTTAACTTTGCCCAAGATAACAGTTGTATTTTAGCACATTTGTAAATTTTTATAATTTTTAATTGCTGCAATCAGACATATAAGCTTTAAAAAAAACTCTGATAGATCCATTTGCACACAGATAATTGTAACTGAAGAGTTTTTATGTGTTAAACTTATTTCAAAGAGTTGTGCATAAAAAATAGAACATGTAGAGTTTCACAAAAATCTCAAGTTCTTTTTGCACATTTTGCTTTATAAATACAACCCTCAAGCAAAGCATAAATAGGTGATCCATATAGACACTCTCAAATGTCTCATAAAAATAAATGTAAGCCCGTTTTCTAAAGGTTCAGTATTTGGGTCTGTGACAACCTTTTTAACACATAAAGCTATGAGAGAAGATTTTAACAATTTCTGAACTGCACATGTAGTCAAAATACTGTTAGGCATACATGTAAATAGAAATTAAAAAATATTTTTAGAAATTTTAAATCCATAAGAATATCAAATGCAAAATATACTTATAGATGTGTTAATGCCTTCATTATTTTACATATTTACCACAAAATAACAACTTTATACTGCTTAAATGCCACCTTTCTATTTAAAATAATTTATAAATAAGAACTGCATTATTTAACAGATTATAATAATTGATGCTGTGGAGAATGACAATATTCCAGGCAATAAAGAATAATTCTCCCATCCTGATGTAACAGAAAATAAGCTACTATAGATAAAGCAAATAAAAAATGAATTCCTATTTCCTTATTCTTGAAGCATATAGCTAATTTCAAAAATAACTAGCAATAGCTAGTAAACTTCAAATTACTCTTTGCAAGTAGAAATGTAAAATGTGATTTCAAAGAAAAAATATCTGAAGTAAGCCTAGAAATCCCAGGATTCTACTACAATACAAAAATAAACAAAATACTTATATTTTGGAATGCGGTAATTTCTAAAACATACTTGCAGTAAATACCTTGTCTTAATGTAAGTCTTTCTTGTTGACTAGCACAATTTTCTTTGTTTTGTTTTGTTTTGATTTTTCAAAGTACAGGTGCTATGGGAGTCCTGGGCCATCAAGGATCTAATAATTACCTGTTAGGTGGAATGTGAAGGAACAGACTCCATGAACCTCCTGCTTAACCAAGTACTTCTAGGTGGAGGTGCTCAGAGAATTGGGGGAAGTAATTCTATCCTAGTCTTCATGAACCATATGGAAATCTCTTCAGAAATAGAGGATAGTGAAATAAAAATCAAGGAAAGTCTCTGTTATTTCCTGAAATGTGAGCTTCTCTATAAAATCTGTGCAAGTAATTAACCTATCTGTGCCTAAATTTCTTATTTATACAGTGGGAAGCATACTGCCAGTCATCTGGGCTATGTTCAATTAAATGTTGCATCCCCTTCTGCCCCCAGCTATAAGACAACTAAATCACACTATCAGCAAGTTCTAGTTCCAGATAATCATCAATCAATACATACCCATCTGTTCAACTGGGCCTGGATGCTAGCTTTACTTTTAGCTTTCAGAAAGAGGTGCTCTTTCAATATCCTGGTCCGCATGTGTTCGTCTCAGGTTACATGGCTCTTCATCCCTTACCATCTGTTCTATATATGCCATTAGACTAATAGGGTGGGAGTGTTAGCAACTCTGTTTATAAACCAACTATGATTATTTGGTTAAAAGATGTGTAATACTTTCATAAGATTAATGGTAGGTGCTCATAAAATATCAGGTAGAAGAAAATTAATAGTCTCTGTTATGTAAAAGTTTAATTTCTTGCTTTTGGAGAAGCAACTATAGCTATACAGTAAGATTTGCCTTGCATGCTGTGGACAGCATATAGGTAATCGTTACTTTCATGACATCTGTGATGCATGAGAGGTTGAATGATATTGGATCAGAAAAATTACATAGCCTCCACTGGATGGTTCATGTCATTGATGAACACTTACTGATATTACTGGAAAATCAGGCTGGATGAATGAAATATCACATGTGACAGCAAACATTTTGAGGTATACTTGGCCAATTAAAATGCCTCAACGCAGATTCTGTCATATGTGAGCAGATAGATTCACATAAATTATCAAAACCTTGCGGTTTTAGCAAGTGATATTCAAATGCTTACAATATTTGCAAACACTTGCACTGAATGCTCTATATTTTGCTCCAAACAAGCACTGCTTTTACTCCATTGTGAATTTAGAAAAGTTATATTTTTATTTTCACTGTATTTGAAATATTTTTAAAAGTTTCTTGACCTTGGTACTATTTCCAAGCATGTTTACTAATCTTCATGTATGTTGGGGTGAGGGAATTTTGAGCTATCTTTTTGTTACTGATGTCTGGTTTTATTTTATTGTATTTGGTGAATTTACTTTGAATTATTTCTATTCTTTAAAACGTGTTAAGCTGTGTTTTGTGGCTGAGAATGAAGTCCATGTTGTTGGGTGTTCTGCAATCACTTGAGAAGAATATGCATTCAGTTGTTGTTTGATGAAACAATCCATGAATATCCTTTAGGTCCAGTTCATTATAGTAATGTTCAGTCCAACTGTGTTCTTCCTGATATTCTGCCTGCTAGATTTGGGTGCATTTCTCATAGAGACGTTCTGATGTCCACAAATATGATAGTAGGCAAATCCTTGCTTTGAGGTTGTCTTTGTCTTCAATTAACCTATATTAATCTACTTTTCTTTTAATTAATGATTAAAGGTATATCTTTCGCCATACCTTAACTTTTAATCTATTTGTCCTTATAGATTGTGTTTCTTATAGACAATATAGAGTTGGATCTTGTCTTTTTTCAATCCACTCTAATAGTTTCTTTTTATTGGTGATTGTTGATGTTTAAAGGGATTATTGATGGAATTAAATTAATATATTCTAGATTTGTTAATAATAATATTTTATTTTCTTGGCTTATCTTGTTTTAACTGATCATCTTCCATGTTTCAGTTTATGCTGTCAATTTTCTCCTCTTTTACATATAAGCTAAACTTATTTTTAATTTTTAATTGCTTCTAATTTTGCAGTAGACATTAGAATTATTGCAAGACCCTTTTCAATAGAATTATACCATTTAATGAGTAGTAAATGTACCTTAGCATACAGTATTCTCAGTCACTCCCTTTTGTCCCTTATAACATTGCTATCATTCATTTAATTTTCCAAAAGCTGTAATTACTGAATACATTATTTCTATAATTACCTTTAAAAATTATCTATTACAGCAATTAAGAATAAGAAAAATACAATATATTATGTTTCCTTCCATATTCCATCTTTAATGCTCTTCTTTTCTTTATATGGATTAAAATGTCTTTCTTATAATTATCCTTCTTTCTGAACTTATTTCTTGTTAAGCAGATCTAGAAATTCTCTCCATTTTCTCTTGTTTTGGAAATGTTTTGTTTGCCCATCATTTTAAAAATGTAGTTTCACTACATACAAAATTTTTGGTTTCTGAATTTTTTTTTCTTCCAAAACTTTAATTATTTCACTCTGCTCTATTCTTCCTCACACAGTTTCTGAAGGAAGTCTAATGTAATTCTTACCTTTGGTTCTTCACAAAATAAGGTGATCCACCCAACCTTTAACATTCAATATTTTCTCTGTCTTTGATTTTCTGAGGTTTGAATATTATACATCTATGTGTAGATTTTTTGTGTGTGTTTGAATTCTGAGATTTCAGTGTCTCTGATTTGGTGTCTATTATTAATTTGAGGAAATTCTCAATTCATTATCACTTCAAATATTTTTATCCCTTTTCTGTCTTCCTCTGATATTTCTATTTTGCATTTACTGCAGTTTCTATAATCATATTTTAGTTCTTGACTATGTCTGTATTACCATTTTCTTTCTACTTTCTCTTTGTATTGCAATTTTGGAAGTGTCTTTTGACATTACTTATAGCTCACTGATTCTTTCTCAAGCTCAGTACTCTATTTTGATGAATGCTGTTACAGTGTTTTTATTTCTAGAAGTTACTTTTCATTCATTTTCAGAGTTTCCTCACTCTGCATTTATTATCTCCCTGTTCTTACATGTTTTCCTCTTTATACATTAGAGGTCTTAGTGAAGCCAAGTCCTGATACGGAAGTGCTGACGTCTACAACTATCACAGTGGGCAGCCAGTCCTTGTTTTGAAGTTGGCTTTATCTTCAGTTAATCTATATTAATCTACTCTTTCTTTGAATTAATGATTAAAGGGCAGCAAGCACAGGCTGTGGCCCCATAGACTGCACCATTTTAACGCTGACGTTAAGTGGCAAGCCATGGAAGAATTATGCCAGAGACTGACTACTGACCAGTCACACTGCAGAAGCCTAGCCTGAGCCCAATGTGGATACCCACTCCACACAGCTCAATGACTCTAAACTCCTATACCTGCACAATATGCTAACCTCAACCTCCTAGGAAGCTAGGATTACAGGCAAGCTGTGATGAAATAGAAGAGGGACAGACCTGAATGGAAGTTCAGACTCAAGAGTTACCCAATACCACTGGTACGTTTTCAAACTTTGATTAGCATTAATTTGGACCAATAATGTTGACACAAGTGCTATGTAAATCCCTAGACTAGCACACCCAAGCAGCAATCCTTATCAGGTCCTCTATTGCTCTGCAGAAGTTCTGTTTCTATTCACAAATAAATCCTACTTCTGTAGTCACTCATCCTTGTCTGTGGATGTGAAACAAGAACTCAGAAAGAAGAAATTGGCAGTGAGCTGCAGGGATCTGCTCCAACAGGGGAGGGCATAGTTTGCCATTAAGAGCTGAAATGCATTTCTTGGCTTATGCAGACCCCACCTATAAGCAAAAATGGAAAAACTCTGGTTTCATTAGAAGCATCTTAACATGGCTATTTTATATCCCCAGTCTGAAAATCCCAACATCTCTGCCATATCTGAATCTGGTTCTGATGCTTACCCATTTGTTTTTACTCTTCGATTTGCTTTGTGATTTGTTGTTGCTGTTGTTACAAGTCATATATATTGCCTTGGGTAAAAAGAACTGGGTAAAAACCTTTTGAGTGTAATATTTTATGCTTAAATGTCTAAGGGTTAGACTGTATATGTTAGTATGGTTTTGATTGCTGTAACAAAATACCTGAGACTCAGTAGTTGATAAAAAAAATAGAGGCTTTTAAGCACTTGTTTCTGGAGGCTTTGAAAGTTCAAAATCATGATACAAGTGTAAACTCAACATTATAAATGGAGAAGGACATCACATGGTAAGATAGAAAACAAGTAAGTGTACATCAACTTTGGTGTTTCTCCCCATCCCTACAAAACCACGAGTCCCCTCACGGTGGTCCTACCCTGATAACCTCATCTAATCCCAATTAATGCCCAGAAATAATGCTTGTAAATATCATCAATATATGAATTTAGTGGTTAAGTTTCCAACAAATGAAATTTGAGAAACATTTTCAAAAATGCACTATTTTACCTGTTTATTATACCTATAGATATCAGGCTGAAATTTCTTGTGATGTCCTTTTGTGTGTCTCCCCTGTTGCTGTGAAGTTTCCTCCCCACTCCTTAAATAAGGTCTGAGATGTGAGTTCTTTCAGTTGTCCTTTGTTATGCTCATAGTGAACTTATGTCCCTGGATAGTGATATCCATAGGTGTTTCTCAGTCCTTTTCCTAAGTGAGATAATGTTAGAGGGGCTGGAATTGGCTATTTCTTCTCCCCCAGGTCACCTAGGTTCTGGTAAAAACCCAATTGGTTAAAACTCCCTGTGCATAAGCTCTCATAAAACAGTTTCTGTTAAGGTCAGGACTTGCTTGCTTTAAAAAAAACAATGTAACAATGTTTTCCATGTATTTCAAAATGGGTTTTTTTTGTAGGCTGGAAGCATGAGAGCATTCTTTTTTTTTTTTTTTTGATTTTCCCCATGAGAACCTGATTGGACTCCTGGAGGTAAACCTCAGAAAAATGTGAAGTCTCCAATGAAGTTGCAGTCAAATTATCAATTACTCTTTTGGTTTTTCTTCTGTGTGGCTAGTTCATGCAAAGTGTACTGATTTTAGGCTTCTGCTCTCAGGTGTTATGATTCCTTTTGTCCCTCTACTTTTGAAGTCACCAGTTGTCCCTATGACTTCAATTCTTTCACAGATCTAAAAGAGCTGTTGATTTCCATTTTGTTCTGCTTTTTTCCTGTGTAGACAGGAATGACAACTTCCAGATTCCTTATAAGCTGAACGAGGAATTGGGAGCCCTCCATCTCTCCTTGATTTTTGCTCATCCTGCAATGTTGATAGTGCCTAACAGGAGGATCTTCTCATCTTCCTGTGATGAGTAGATGTCAATGAACACCTAACTTGTCTTAGAAAGCAGATCTAAGTGAGGACTTTGTATCAAACAATGGGTAAAATCGGCACTTTCACATTGACTGTCCAACTTTATTTGTCAAAACAGCATATATTTAAATAAAGCTAATTTTTTTCTATATATACTCATGAGGAACTAAGTGAAGTGGTGTGTTCATTTTAAACTTAGTACATGAATTTAAAAATTCAGAAAACAAGTGAAAGATTTCAAATTCTATCTTGACTCTTGCTATTAATGTCTTAATTTTTTTAAATTTTATTTTAAGAGAGTTTGACATCTTATGGCCTTGTGGGTCCTGGGGAGGGAGTGCCCATTTCAGGCTTAATGGATCCTGAGAGTCAGCAATTTGTCTTGGAATACATTTTCATATGAAACTCATCAACGCCATATCCATGTTCTTCCATTCTCTCCCTTTATTTAATTCCCACACACCAACCCAAGATTGTTCCTGACCTGAACTCCTCCAATGCCAGGTATTCAGACAAGTAGAGATGACTTAGTTCATCACAAATAGTAAGATCTATGCTCTAGAGCCCAATGGAATCATGCAGACTGTCCAGTCTCAAGCTAGTGCTCACTGTGCCTTGCCATTTTCTTTGCACAGAAGTCATGAAAAACTCTTAGGCCCATGCTTTCCCTTGATCCTTCTGCCTCCTATCCAAAGCTGGTCCTGCACGATGAGGCATTTCTGCTCCACTTGTCTGCTCCTGTAAATGACAAATTCTCCTTTCAATGGTAGTGACCTCTCAGTGTGTGACACCTTACCACATCTGATTAAAAAGAAAAGAGAAAAACAAATATCCTGGTACATTTAAAATATACCTCCTCATTGATATGAAACTTCAAAAACTGCAGAATTGACTTCCCTTTTCCTCCATACAAAACACAGAACACTATGATCTAAGAGTGGTTATTGTTTAAGAAAGTTTGGCTTTTATGGGGAAGATTCTTCTTTCCCTCAGAAATTAAGCTAAACTTAGACTTTCTCATCATTATTCATAAAGTAAAAATTGCAGAAAGTTTTTCTTTTATCTTTATCCATTTGTCATATATTATGGATACCTCAATTAATCAATACTATTTATAGTTATTAACTATGTATGCCTAGTGTGGAAACCACTGGTTAATGAACAAAGCAGATTCTAACCTTTTCTATGCTTTTATAATTTTGTGTAACATGCTCAAACTTGTAATTTTTACTGCGATTTCTATAATGCTCTATAATGTGTAGGGTATATAAAAGTAAAACATGTATTGCACCACATTGTGAAATGAAAGAGCATCTCAAATGAAATATTTAATGAGATTTTTAAAGTAGGGCTCAAAATGCTTTTAAGAATTGCATTCTCTCTGGTATAAGAAATGTATCAACTTTTAATTTAGAAAATGATCAAATTAAAAATTATATAAAACTGCCAAGTATAGCAGGGATAATTATAGTAATAATTACACTATGCTCAAGATATTAATTGGGAAATATAATGGAATTTCTATTTCTGTTATCTCAGATATTGAGTTCAACTGTTCCTAGAACCCTAGTCCCAAAAGCAAGAAAGTCTCTATTTTCTTTGTTATCACTTATGAACATATGAACTCATTTTAGTGACCTAAGGAAATTTATTTGTTCCCTCTTCTATGGCTTTCTTTTTTATATTTCCTTCTTATCTTTTACGTCTTTAAATCTTAACAAAATTTTATTTAGTTGAAATTTTATAGAATTTTATTACTTAAAAATATTTGTGCTCTGTGTACAAATGTGGTAGTTTCTTAAGTTGAACTGAAATAACTTATTCTTATTAACATATTTGGGTAATCAGTATACAAACATCTAGGATTTTATTTCTAAAATCATGTGCTTTTATAAAAGACAAGATCTGAAACTGTGAGTACAGTGGCTAGTGTTTTGTGAAGAAAACATACACCCAGTTTTACCCAGATATACACACAATTTATTTATGGTATTTTTAGTGCTATTTATATGACAATTTGAATTTTAAATAAAGTGAATTAGATATTCAGTGACTTAAATGTAATAAAATAAGTATACATGTTAAACTATTTAAGATGCTGTTTTAGATAGATTTTGTCACTGTTGTAACTAAAAGACCCAACCAGAACAACTGTAGAGGGCTCACAGTTTCAGAAGTCTTAGTCCATAGAAGGCCAGCTCCATTCCTCAAGGCTTGAGGTAAAGCAGAAATCATGGCAAAAAATGTAGCAGAGGGAAGCGCCTCACATGGTGATCAGGGGCAGAGACTCTACTTGTCAGATATAAATATATACCTAAAGCCACGCCCCAATTCCCACCCCCTCCATCCACAGGCTACCACTTCAGTTACCACTCAGTTAATCCCTGCCATGAGATTAATTCACTGATTGGGTTAAGACTCTTACAATCCAATCATTTTTCCTCTTAATCTCCTTGCATTGTTTCACATATGAGCTTTTGGGGGACACCTCACCTCCAAACCATAACAGATGCATTAATACAAGACTGAAGTTTTTAGAAGAAGTTAGATTGTGCATGAAGTTAGACTTGTTTTCCATGACTGAGAGAAACTTAAATATCCTTGCAGGGAAGTGGAAATGCCTAGACCAGGAAGCCTTGAAAAGAGAGAGAAATACATCAACATTATACTTTATAATTGTGATTTCTTCCTTCTTCACAGGCTCTTTAGTGGTTTCTTTGTGAAGAGGTAGGTGAGGCAATACATTCAAGCCTATGAGATTAGGCTCTGATGGACATAAAGCTGTGAACTGTCAGAGAACACCTTAGAAATATTGGCTTTTTGGAACATGCAGAAGCCTTATAAGACTCAAGAATGAATTCTTTAAAAATATACGAAGTTTGAGTGCTAATTTAAAAATAATATTTCTAACTTCTTTTTCCTTAACTTTTTAGCTCTTTTCTTTCAATACACAAGTGTGTTCCAAAATACTTTGGATAAAATTAAATGATTGTGTTATGTAGCTATTTTTTTTTTTTTTACTGTTGAAACATGCACATAGAAAATAATATTGTGATGACAATTTTACCAGTCACACTTTATGGATAAGAAATCATTTAAAATATATACTTTGAAATTTTATTGTAACTTAAATAAGTTCCATTTATCACTAGATTCATTAGTAGTTTTAACAATATATGTTTTTCATCCATTTGTAACTGATAATAGAACATCTGTTGTTTTTCTACAGTTCTGTGGAAATCATACCTAAACATCTACAAGAATAAATATTTCTTACTTAATGTTTTTTTCTAAAATCATTAGTAAATTCACTTCAGCACAAGACAGATACAGCTATGGATGTATTTACCTTGTGTCCTATTGTATATATTCTAATGCAAATGTACTGAATGTATATTATTGCATTTTGTCATAGTCAATAAGTCTTGCTATTATGTTAAGTCATCATTTCATTTTCATGATTATCAACATCAATATCAGAATAGCAAAAACTTAGAATACTTGGTGCCAGGTACCAAAATATTGGCCTAAAGCATATAAACTAATTTCATTTTCAAAATAATATTATGAGGTAGATATTATTATTATGTCCATTATACAGAATGGAGCAAAGTAACTTCCTGAAGGTCCCATAGCAAATGAATGGCAGAACTGAGACCCAAGGCCAGATGATCCTGTTCCAGGGTACAGGGATTGGATTTGTACAAATGCCCAGAAGCTGAAATAGTATGGAATGATGGATGGGGTCATGGCTTTTCTTTTCCACATTAATGATACAGTATCATCCATTCCTAGATTTCTATACTGTCTCAGAACTGATGGGTCTAAGTTCTATAGAAAGTTGCTCAAATGAAAACTTGATTTGAATTTTAAAGGAAAAAAGTCAATAGTAGCTGGCATACTTTCAAGATTATTTTTGGTGAAACTTCTACTTATGATTTGTTTGCAAAGTGTAGGATTTGACTAGTAGGACAATGTTCGGGGTCTGAGCTGACAGTCTCTGACTTAGCCAAAAGAATACATGAAAATAAATGCTCCTGAAATAAAGTTTAAAATCAAGAAATGGAACTCAGAGGGGACCATCAATTCTGAAACCATCTGAGAATCTAGGAATAGATGACACTGGATTGTCAGTCAATGTGGAAAGAAGTAGCTACAGCCTATCCTTCTGCAAATTAAGAATCGTTTACTCAATGGGATGCTATAGAAGTTTCAAGTCCTGAATTCAATTAATGAGAAGAGTAGGCTATAGGACAGATTTCAAAACCATTGACTAATAACTCCATTAATACTCACCATACACACAATCTTTATAAATGGACCAGATGACACTTTTTTCCTCAGGCTAAACTGTACCAACTGCATTTGACAGATATGTTTTCTGGCCCAAAAGAGAAGCAGAGAGTAATTTGAGATACTTCCATACCTGAATAACAAACAGGAATGGAAAACGCAAATAAGAAGAAAGGCTATTTGGGCTTTTCCACAGGCAAAGTTCACTGTAGTTCTTATCTTTTCAGAGAATGCTCTGTTTTGTCCACTAGAATTAAGGTCTTCATTTGGGCCCAATTGCTCCTAAAGGGCAGGTGAACACTGCACAGAAAGATCCCTTTCTGCAGAGACTACTGAGAAGACCTCCATGGAAAGTAGAAAGCTACCTGAAAATAAGCAGTGCCCTCTCTGTAGGACATTGGAAAAAGACTTTTTTTTTTCTAGTTTCTACAAACAATTTGTAAAGATCCAAAGAATAACTGTTTTAAGGTCTAAGGATTATGTAGTCTCTTTTGCAAAGTTCATGTTGGATAAGGAAAGCTGACATAGATAAGGGTAAATAAAATGGCATGACTGTGCTAAAGCAAAACAAAGCAAAACAAATTTATTTACAAAATACGTACTGGACTGGATTTGGTCTAGTTGCAATAGTTTACTGACCCTTGTATTTACTCATAAATGTGAAATAAAATTAAAGGATTAGTAGATATTTAAGGAAAATAAATTGGGTGAAAGCAAAGAACCAAGAACAAACAATGCAATTGAGACAAAGGAAAGTATATACTGGAAAGAAGCAAAGTTATTGAAAGACCAAGGCTAATGAATAGGCTAGTTAAAGGAAAAAAATATATACAAGAAGAAATAATATTTAATTTAATAAATTAAATTTTGCATTGCAATTTAAAAAAATAGAATGAATGCTAAAATGAAAATGACCTAAATGCAACATAAACAGAATAAAAAAAGAGTAGGTAATAAACAGGAGAAAATTTCAGTGGCATAGCCTTTAATTCCAGAAACAGATTCAAAAATTGAGAAAATAATAAATGAAATAAAATTATCCAGTACTGATAAAAAAAAAGAAATATAAAGAGAACCAAAAGAATTGTCACCAGCAACTATGTGTGCTAGAAAATACTGGCAGAGCACCTTTAATATTATGGTGAAAAAAGTTTTAGAGTTAGACATCTATGCTGAGCAGAAATAGTAGTAAAGTCTGAGTACAAATATGTATTTGTTTCAGTGACTCAGAACTTCTTTCTATTCTATCCAAAATTTCTACCTTCATATCATCTCAGGGATTACTTCAGAAAAAATTATGTAATTTACACATACATAATATATATACTTATATAATATGTATTATGTATATCAAATATAAGAAGTTTGTATATATATATACTGTTCATTGAAAGTGCATATAAAGGTGTTTAACATGAAGAATGTAATCTGCTTATAATTTTGTGCAAAGTTAGAAAAATTATGATTGTAACAATTTTTTTTCTATTTGCCTCAACAAATGTTTTCAGTGAACAGTGTGTACAGCTTCTGAAAATTTGCTTTTTTTCTATTATGTTTGATAACATGTATTAAAATGCAACTTTTGAGAAAAAAATAAAATAAAATAAAAAAATGAAAAAAAAAAGAAGTTTGAAAAACTAAGAATGACATAAAGGAAGCAATAAATGTAAAGAGAAATTTGAAGTATATATACTAATTAACCTTCAAAAGTTAATTCAAAGATAAATACAAAGATGTTTTTTGGATTAACCTTTAAGAATACATGTTTGTGGTAGATTTTAAGCCACATTGGCTTATTTCTGTTTATATTGAATCAGACTCCTTCTTCCTGTAGTTATAAAAGTGTGAGTGCTGTTGTTAATGAACTGAGATATTCTACAACACACAAATGGACAGACGATAGGGTGCCCTATTAAGTGGCAAAGAAATAAAGATACCAAAAATAGTACCAAAATAACCTCAATGAAGAGTTGAAGTGGTGAGAGATATACTGAGGAATCACAAACACCTCTGGGTTTAATAAAATAAATAACAAGAGGCTGTTTTAGGGGTGGGGATCTGGAGATTTAACCCAGAGACACTTTACCACTGACCCACATCCCCAGCCCCTTTTTATTTGTTTTATTTGTTTGTTTATATTTTGAGATAAAGTCTCATTAAGTTGCTTAAGGCCTTCCTAAATTGCTGAGGCTGGGCTTGAACTGTGACCCACCTATCTCAGCCTTCTAAGCCACTGGGATTACAGGTGTGTGCCAACATGCTGGGCAACAAAAGGCTATTTGTCCTTTTTTAAAAAAACTTTCTGGCAGTTGTCTTAATTCATGAGTAGTTTCTTTGAGATTTTAAAAAATTAAAATTTCTAAAAAGATGAGGTTTTAGGAAAGATAAAGATTACTGACGTTATAAGGGCTTGTTCTCCGCCTCACGGATGGCAACTTCCCTTTGTAATCTTACATGGTGGAAGGGCAAACAAATTGTCTGGAGCTTATAGGTACACTTTTATATGGGCTTCTCAAAATCAGCTCCAAAAGACCTCAGTTCTTAATACTATTGTCTCGGGCATTAGGTTTCAACCCATGAGTACTGAGGAAACAAATATTCAGACCGCAGAAGCTGCATTCATTTTTTTTCCTTCTAATCTTGAAGTGGTATAACTTTATGCTGCCTTTTTCAGTGTCACTGATAGTCCAGATAATTAAATCTGCATGTATTTATCTTATTTCTGCTTATAATATCCCATAAATATCACATTTCATTTGATTCATCCAAATATGGATTATATAACTTCATTGAAAGTCTTAGACGTAGAATTTAATTCTCTGGATGGCACAGATGGTCTGGGAAGATGAATACAGTCTTAATATTGTTGTCTTTACATTTTCTGTATGCAATTATCAGCATAGAAAATTACCACTGTACCTAGTGTATAGTTAAACACATGGTGACTATTTGAATGTACCACTGCTGTTTTTTAGGAATTGCTCACAAAGTATTTTAATTTTTAAAATAATAAATATCCCTACTTTTTCCTTAACTCTCTATAATCCAATCCCACCAGTGGACTTGCTCTCTCTAGTTTAGGAAGACTTTGTACTTGCCAAACCAACATGGTCTTATGGTACTCACACTGATTTTACTGCAATCACTTGTTTCATATTGTTGTTTAATTTCTCCCTACTTTGAAACCTTCTAGTGCTTGGTTTTGTAAAAATCTGAAGTCTTCTATTTTCTCCCCTTGAATACACATTTCACTAGTCTTTTCTGGCATTGTAACAGGATGCAATGGATTTGCCCTTTGGTGAATGCCATGCACCTCTTTCTATAAACCAGGAAATTCAAGTTTACTGGTCCCATGTTCTTGGACTTTGCAACTTCCAGAACAGAGTGAAACAAATATCTGTTATTTTTAAGCCACTAAGTTCAGATGTTTTTTTAGAACCAACCAGACAAACTGAGACAGTTAGAACTTCTGAGTGTTTTCTGATCTCATCCCTTTTTATTTTTGCCAATGTCATGTTAGTAAAACAAACAAGTCATTCAAGTTCTTAAGAATACATGATGATGGAACAATTAAGTACAAATACTTTAATCTGCCTACTAAGTTTCCCTGTATCATGTACTTCTATCTACTTTCAAGTCCTATAAAGCACATAGCCATGCTCCAAATCAAATTCAATTTTGCAACTAACTGAATATTTCTTTTTTAAAGGCAACATAGGTATCTCATTGACACTTTTCTGGAAATACATTGTCAATATCCTGTCTTTCTAATCAAAGAAGGGATATGGGCTCTTCCTGAGACTCTGATGCACTGTGAGAATTCATTGTGCTACTTTAACATATTCTAATGTCCTATAGCAAATGGGGGCACAAATGGACTTTTTTGGGCTGAATAATCATTTCAAACTTCCACACTTTGAATTTCCTTTCTGAATCATCACAGTGCATATTTTTTTTCTCCTTTGCAAGAAAAAAAATCAGCTATTGCATCTCTGATACAATGGCCATTTATCCTACTGCCAAATTTCTTCCTCAAAATTTCCAAAGATTTGGAAATATAGAATTCAGCTTAGAATCATAGAATTTTATAATACTAAAGCTTTTTAAAGTCACTCCCATGGTATTAATAAGTTCTAAGTAAAGATAAATCAACTCTTCATGAAATTCTTATCACTTTGCTATTTATTTTCACTTTTTAGAAAACTTTGAAACATTTTCTCCAGTGTTCTGAAGTGTTGAGGACTCCAGAGCACTAATGACCAAGTATCTGAACCTTCAGTGAATGGTGTAAGAAATGACATAGATCAAATGCTTACAGTGCCAGGTAATTTTTGAAGGGTTTTACATACATGAACTAATTTACTCTATACCACAAACCTGTGCAATAAGTTCAATTACTATACCCATTTTATAGATAAGGAAACTGAGGCTCTGATAAGCTGCAAACCTATACCAAGTTTTCATGTCTTGTAATTGACAGAAATAAAATGTTTGCATCCAGACTTCTAACCTCTTTGCTATATTAAATGTAAATAAAATACACATTGCCTATGTGGGTTAGATTTTAGTCACCATTTTTATTTCTTTATCATTTTGTTTTCTGTTTTCATCATCCTTGAATGTTGAAAAACAAGTCTTTTTGCTTTGTGTTTAAATATCTGATTGAATTTAGGTGGAACATTGGAGCCTAATATTCCTTAATATTTTTTACATTTTTATTCCACCTCACCTACTTTAAATAGGCATAGGCCATACTAAGAAAACATGAAGGCCATTCTAAGAAAACATGAAAGTTAAGCATTTGATTCAAAGTTCATAGAATATTTCTGTGGTTCACACATCTATAAATAGTTCTATAATTACTTTGCTACCATTCAGAAAACACGTGTGCCCTTGGAAATGAAATTCCTACCCACACATTAGGAATGGGAAAATAAACAAATACACATATGTATTTACCATGAACTCTGACCCAGCGGCTAATGTCTGAACTATGAGCGTGCCTTACTCTATAGATTAATCAATAGCCTCTAGATGTGGCAAAACTAACTTAAACAAACTTTAAATATGCACACATACACATGCAGTTTTCAACATTATTATATTTTTTCCCCAATTTATTTATTTATTTATTTATTTTTTATTATTTTATTTACATAGGCTAGGCTAATTTTTTAACGGTTAACTTGTCATTCATGAATGTTAATTTCCATGCTTTTTATAGTTACATTCAGTTTGGAATTATAATCCCATTGTGCATTTCTAATCCATTTTTCAGCTTAATAGATCTGATAGATTTCAAATTACATTTCGGTGAATAGTTCTCTTCTCATTTTCAACCTCCATTTAATGTTTCCACTTTGATGGAACAACTTGCTAAGCAAAGTGCCTTTAGCACTTTTGTCAAGATTTAGTAACTTAATCTGGATTTCTGCTAAACTAGCACTTACAGCCAATCATTTAGGTAGACTCTGGCTGAGATTTCATCGCTAAGAGCTAAATGTATACTGATTAGGAGAGAAACAAGCCTGGGGTGAGTTACTGAACAAATGCATCATCATTTTTATGCATATATTTGTACCAAAAAAAAGAGATATCACAACTTAATACATGGAAGACTGAAGCAGAAAATAAATGATAGAATTTACTGGAGAGTGAGAGGAATCAGCATAGTACAGTATCTCTAATCAATGGAGGTAAATATTAAAAACTCTCAAGTAGTTTGGGAGGCCACTAAATGTGAATATCATATGACCTGACTTTAATTCACAAGAGAAAATATCATATTAAAACTGAATAAATAACAGTCCTTCACACTGAGCATCATTTTCTCTTTTTTAACAATAATCCAGGAATTTGTTAGCAGCAGAACTTCACCATTGGAAAGTATATACTAAAGAGACCATATTGCTAGTGAAGAAGAACATGGGGTGATAATTCCGTTCTATTCTGGTCAAGTCAAATGATTCTACCATTATGGTGCTACATTGGGTGTTCTTACATTTCTTTCTTTTCATTTTTATTACTTTTTTATTTATTTTTGCAGTGCTAGGGGTCAATCCAAGGGCCTCATACATTATAGTGCTATGGTTAATCCTCCCCAATGGCATAACTAAAGAAGGATGTGGAACACAGGGGAAGATTTAGTGTATTCCAACATAATTATTTAATGATAAGGGAAAACTTAGTTTATGAGACAAATAAATAATTTTGTCACCTTCCCTAAATAAATTGAAGAAGTGATTAATTAATATTATTCAGGTGTTACATAGGTTTATTTTTTGAGGAAGTTATTTATCTCTATAGACGCTGGATGAAAGGAACTTAAAATGAAGGAGAAATAATTTAAAGCACTTGAAGTAACAGCTTCTCAGTTTAAGTGGTGTGTATACTATTAAATCTATCTGCTAAAAAGCTACTAATAAAGACTAATAACCACACATTTATTTAGTTAGATTTAGTTCTAAGACATTGACTATTTGATATCATTATAATGAATTTGCATTTAGTTACATTTTGCTGTAGACTCTAAAATAGAAAGAATATAAAAATATCTGACTTCAAACTTTGAAGTATCTTTAGCAAGTTTACTGAATATTCCCCACTAATGTGTCACAGATTAAATGATTCTAAAACATGTATTTGGCACAATATTTAGTCAGGAGTGGGTATCAGTTCAGCTAAAAACTGAGCTACTACCCTGTAAAACATTCTGAATATAATGTTCACCCAGTGAATACTGGAATATGAACAGGATTTGGAAGAATAAGTTTAAAGTTCCTCTGTATTATCTTGAAAATATCTTCCAGTATTTTTTCAGAAATTTCTTTTCCTAGAGGATAAAATATAGATGATGACTTCTATTAAGATTTCCAGGGTGAAAATGCATGCATATATTTTCTTAACAGTGAAAATTTTGATATATGTCAAGTTTCCAGAGGCTATACCTTCTGAGAGACTTCCAGAAACACTTTCAAAGAAAGTAAGGAGACATCTTGGAGCAGAGGTGGGAGGCTGAGTCCCTCCCTGCTGACAAGTGAGGTATTTGTTCACCCTTGTGCAGCCAGGGGTGTGTGTAGATTTCACAGGCTTAAGAAGGTTCTAAAAAGTCTGTTCTTGTTTTGTTTTGTTTTTTTCAGAAGTATTTAAATGAGGATGCAGCTCAGCAGTAGAGTGGGCAAGGCCTTGGGTTTGATATCCAACAATTGTAAAAAAAGAAAATATAGCAAGTAACAGTGGGGTGTAACTGTAATTCCAGCTATAGGAGAATCACAAGGTCCAGGTCAGACTTGGCAACTTAACAGAATGAGACTCTGTTTCAAACTACAAAAGTAAAATAAAAATAAAATTAAAAGGGCTTAGGATGTAACTCAAAATGCTCCTGTTTCTTACCCAGTAGAAAAAGAGGGAAAGAAAGAAATAGTGCATTAAGTGAAGGTAAAGTTTGCTTAGAGGTTTTCACGTTGAGAAACATCTCTATAGCTTCCTAAAGTACCAATGCACATGGTCAACCACTGATGAATTGTAGTGTCATTTTACAATTGCTGATTGTCTATAGACCAAAATCTTTTCTTATAATGTAGCCTTCCTAAGGCCATATTTGTTCCATATACAGAGTCATCACTGAACACTGGTTAAAAGTCCAGAAATATTTACCACTTCTGAAAAGAATGAGGAGTCAGACCTTAAAATCTTTCCTTTAAACAATAAATATTTCATAATGCCTGTACCATGACTTTGATTTTATCATACTGGGATTAAAAAGAAAAAAGAAAAATTAAGTTCAGTATGTTCATTATTAAAATATGTATCTTTTTATTTTGTATATTTCTCAAAATCATTAATACAATTTTTATTGTAAAATAAAACAAAGAACATCCCAAAAATTTATATTTACTGAATTCAAATAATGTTAAACTCATTTCAAGAAAGAGACTAACCTTTCATTTTATAAATTTTTATTTGTTCTATTTTTTTACTGTTACATTCATTTTCTCTTTGACTCAAGAGCTAAAATATTGCTGCTTCTTTCTAATAATTTTTATATTTATCAGTGCATATACTCTTTATCTTCAACCTCAACCTTTCTGTCTCTCTCCCTCTCTCCTAATACACTACTATTTTCTAGTCAAGGTTTTTTGAGTCTCACATGACTAAATATGACAATCCAGAAAGCAACAAGCATACTTTCTGGTTCCTTTTGAAAATCAAGACCTATAACCTCAACTGGGCTTTTAATGCTCCCCAATAATCTTTTCTCCCCTAATCCATCCTTAGTTCCAATCTTCCAAACTATTTCACATTTACTCTTCTTTCCTGGAGCCTCCAACATCTCTTTTCCCAATCTCACTCTTTCCCTTTCAGGAAAAAAAAAAAATTATAGGAATCAGAAAAATTCATGAGCTCTGTTATTTAGCTTTATTTAACCATCCAGAATCTCTTCCCATGTATCGATCTCCACTTTTGTTTCTCCATGTCACTAGACATAAAGGCCATTTTGCATTTCTTATCACCCTTAGATTAACAGCAGCATTTGAGAGAGCAGCATGTCATGTTTTTCTCTGAAAACAGTGCAGATACCACATTATCTGGCTTTTCTTCTCCATCCTTGACTGTTCCTTCCCACTCCCTTGCTGGCTCCTCCTCCTATCTGGGATAGCACTTGCTGAAAGTTTCCAGGAATCAGGCTTCCAGCTTCTCTTTTCTTTCATTTGTACTTGTTGAAGCCATCTCATTCTCCATCTGACATTTAAATCCCATCTAAGGCTGATGTTCCCCCAGTTGATATTCTAACATTGGGTTGTTTTTCCAGTTGATTATTTTTGAGTTCTCTATTTATGTTTTAACATGCTTTTGTTTTATCAGCAAATTATAATTCACTTTTTTTCAGCTAAAGCCAGCATTGTTCTATATCTCATCTCTCCCACAACCATTACTATCAAGAAATGTGCTCTCATGCAAAACTTTTCTCAGTAATGTTCTAAGTGACTCCACCTTCAGCCCTTAAGGTTTATTTACAATATAGTTGTCCTAATGCATAGTGATCTTTTAAACATTGTCTGCTGAGACTCCTTTCTGATTAAACCACCTCAGAGGTATATCATCTCATTGGGTGAAAACATCAGAATGCATACTGATTTGATTGCCCATTACTGATCTGATTTCTTTCCAATTCTCTGTGTTCAAGAGTAGTATAATGCTACTCCCATAATCCAACCATACTGGCTTTCCAGGTGTTGCTTAAACATAGTCTGCATATGCCTACTTCAGAACCTTTGTGTTTATGACTCATATGCCTAAAACGGTCTAGATATCTTACTGACAGCTTCCTTCCCTTCTATCTTTAAAATCACTTTGTCTGCAAAGCCCCCTTTTACTCCTAACTAAAATGTCAAACTTTTCCATAATATTTCATGTTATTCCTCCCTGCTATTTAGCATTTATTAGTATCTACTATAGTTTTATTTACATATTTATTTTGCTGTTGCCTGTTGCCCCATAGTCCGCATGATGTGGGCAATATATTCAGTTTACAGTTTTCTCTCCCATAAGAGTCATGCCTGACACCATCATATGTAGGTAAGATAAAACATTTGAAATTCTTATTTCAAATTTAAAATCTTATTATTTATTTACACTACAGAAAAGTTGCAAGGAGTAAATGACAGTGGTTTTAAATCTTTACAATTAGGAAAAAAAAATGTGTCGTGAATATCTTACCACAGTAATCAAGGAGTTCACAGCAATAAACAAGATTGTATAAGTGAAAATTATCCCTTAGATTCAAAACCACATGCATGATTAATACTCTTGGAAAATGGAGTTAGGAGGACAAAATCATGGACTCCAGAGCAATCATGGAAGCAAATACAGTTGTTTTGAAAACAGAAATCCTGATACATGGTTTTATTTTTTTTTATTTTTTATTTTTTTATTTATTTATTTTTTCCTCAAAAGTTGCATTTTAATACATGTTATCAAACATAACAGAAAAAAACAAATTTTCAGAAGCTGTACACACTATTCACTGAAAACATTTGTTGAAGCAAATAGAAAAAAATTGTTACAATCATAATTT
>CM053407.1:97483850-97590660 GCA_028644305.1 Xerus rutilus
CAAGGAGTGGGATAGCTGGGTCAAACGGTGGTTCCATTCCGAGTTTTTTAAGCAGTCTCTATATTGCTTTCCAGATTGGTTGCACTAGTTTGCAATCCCACCAGCAATGTTTAAGTGTACCTTTTTCTCCACATCCTCGCCAGCACTTATTGTTGCTGGTATCTGATACATGGTTTTAAATGGTCTCCATACTTATTGGAAAATCAGAAATTTATTGATAAAATTTTTAATTAAAAAAGAACAAAATTTTAAAGTTGTATATAAATATCCAATAAAATAAACTCTGCCACATATATAAAGGAAGATGACACTTGTCCTCAACTAAATGTTGGAGTCCAGATACAGATTTTAGTTATAAAAACAAGGTAATCTGAGAAAGTTATATCGTGCCAAGGTGTTTTTCACATGTGAAGAAAATAGAATAAGATTTTCAGATGTGAAAAACCATAGCCTACCTACATATATCTTAAATGAAACAGGAGAAGGAAAAGGAGGAGGAAGATGATTTAGTCTTCTAAACGATAAAAGAAAATAAAAAGCAAGCAATAAATATGCAGGGATACAAAAAGGGGAGGAAATTGAAGTTCTTGAAATGTTGAATTACCCTCTGGGGCTATCAATATTCAAGAATCATCATTTCATTAAGGTTAGCATTAACGAAGTCAAAGGGTTGACTTTTTGTTTTTTAAATCATAGTGAATTGTTAATTCCTCATTATGGGTGAAAACTATATAATTGGACAAAAGAAATTCTTTGGAAAAAAGATTTTTTTTTTCAGGTAGGAATTGTTAATTCATTCAAAAATGTAAGCCATGAAAATTATAGTTAAGAGGGTAAAATAGATCAAGAAAAAAGAGACTCAAGAGTCAATAGGTTCATGAGGTTCTGCTTGAGTAATAAGTCTATGTTTATTTTTATTTTAATCCAACTTATTTAATTTCTAAATTATTTTTAATAATCATATATTCTTGTTTTAATTTAAAAATCTTTCTTTCAATGAGAAAGGTTACATTTTATAAAAGTATTAAGTGTCATTCAAACAAGTATTTTTAGTAGTGTGCCATAAGATTTATAAGCTCTGTAAAAGGAAAAAATGTTATCTCAAGGAAAAATAGATAGGAAAAAATAACTCACAATGTTTTTTAATAAAAAAAACACAATGAGATTTTTTTCTAAAAACATAAATGCACAGAAAAAAATAGTTCAATTCCAATGTAAAAATGTAGAGAAGTTTTCTTAGTCAGTCTGAGCTGCTGTTGTGGTTTGGGCACTTTCAGAACAAAGACAAGGCAGCATGTCACACTTAGTGTACATGCCAACTCTACCATAAATCTGTCATGATTCTGTTATGCATGAAGCTGTTGCAACTTTGTTGTAACTCTGTATTATAAGAATACCCAATCAAAATACACATTACCTTATATGAGAGACAAAGAGTTTGCAAGAGGTATATAAGGCTATAGCTCCCTACTTTCAGCGCCCGGCCTCTGGATGTAACTCTGTCAAGTCTACACTGACAGGAAATAAACACTGCTTCTTGCTGACTGCTTGGTGCCCTGTCTCCTGGTACATGGATCCCGCAATACTAACAGAATACCAGACTGGGTGACTTACATGATAAACATTTATTGCTCACAGTTCTAGAGGCCAGAAGTCTGAGATCAAGGCACTGGCAGATATTCTTTCTGGTGAGAAAGAGCTTCCTTTTCATAGATGGCCATCTTTTTACTGTGACCTTGGGTGTTAGAAGAGGTCAAAGAGCTTCGTCCAGTCTCTTCCTATAAGTCCATTAATCCCATCATGAGGCTCCATCATCATGACCTAATCTCCTCACAAAGAGCTCACCTCCTAAAACAATCATTTTGGAAGAACATGACAATGTAATCCATAACAGAAATTTAATCTCATGTCAATTACAGGGCAAGGTGACCTTGAACAAAATCCTCAATGTTTGCATATTGCTCATTTTCCTATTTATCACACAATATAAAAATGTGTTAAATACTCTATTATATAGCTAATACTCAAGACATTATGTTACTTTATTACAATAATGATGTCCAACTCTGGCTATATATTAAAATCTCCTGTGCTCCATTTTAAAAAAAAGTAACGGCAAAGCACAATTCCAAATTTACTAATTATAATTTTATTAATGGAAACTTTCATTTACTTTTTTCAAGGCTCTATAAGATCAAAATGTTAAGAAAATAGCAACAGCAGGATAAAGCTTTCCCATCAGAAGTTATATATATGTGAAGTGGCTAATTTTATTTTGCAAAGTCCTTTTTCCAACTTACTAAGATCTTATTCATGTAAATCATGTGGGTTAATAAAGCAAGGTAGACATAGATTTTTAGAGTTTGTGAAGTAGAAAATATGTACTCTATTTCTACAAAATCTGAGGTGCTTACAAGCTATTTTTTATATATTCACACATAATTTAGGAAATGTTTATTGCACTTTCCTTATGTTTGCATTTTAGAAGGAGTAAAAGTGACTTTGTGTTAAATCATATACTTTATGGATGTGTCTGTGCTTGCTACTGCAGGCAGGAGGTAAATGAATACACAGAATTACAATATAGCAAACAAAGTAGGTTTTCTTTTTAAGTGCCATCTCCTGGAGAGAGAGGTCAGGCTGGTAAGTGCCCTCTATTCTCACTTATCCTTTATACATTCCCATATTTTTCATGCCAGACACCTATTCTCACATCTTTTTTTTAACTTGTATGTTTTTTCTACCTTATTTATTTATTTATTTTTCTTGAGTTTATTTCCAGTCTAAGAATAAAACACAAATCCAGTTCAGTTCAGAATTATATATACATGAGAAATATTATAATTGAAGAATGTACAAAAATTTAGTTAGAATTCAGTATATGAGACTTTTCATGCATATTGGACAAGGGGAATAAAGCAGTCTTTAATATATTTCAATCATTTTTGGCAGAAAGATGAATTTTTTTGGTGCTGTGGAAGACAAATTAACTTTGTACTCTTCACAATTGAATAGCATAACTGTTTTTCCTTAAATAACATGCAACCACATCTTCCACTCTTTAGTATGTAATTATAAATTCATGCTATCTGTGGAAACAAACGAGCTGCAAAATGAAAATGTGCATTCATTCAACAAGTATTCCTTGACTAATTCCTATCTTTCTAATACCATGCTAGGCTGTGGGAATGGACAAAGGGAAAAAGACACATGCAGTCCATATCTTCATGAAAACTTACATGACATTAGAGAAGACAGTGATCAAGATAATTATTTAGAAAACAAAACTCTTAATCTACTCATCCAGGAGGAGGGAAAATAAACAGGATCCTGGATACAAATATATAATGAAAGAATTATTTAAGAATCTTTTTTTCAAATTAAGTGGACAGAAAATTCCTCCTTGAAGTTGTAGAAGCTTTAATGGGCAGATAATATAGTCAAATTCGCTCAAGCATAACTTATAAACTGATAATTCGACTCCTAGAAGGTTTTCAATATATTTCTGTCAGTAGTAGTTGGAATGGGAACATAGTAGTCACCATTAGGGAGAAAAGAAGGGTATTGAGCAAAAGAACAGAGAGGGGTTTCTGTGAAAGAAAAATATGGGGTGTTTTTGGGCATTGCTGATGTTCCCTTTCTTGACCTGAGTAGTGGTTACATGGTGTGTTCCCTTTATGGTGATTCATTAATCTGGAGGGTTTTGATGTTAGCCCTTTTTATTTTTATATTTTGCTCAAAAAATCAAGTATATTAAATAAGTGATGGAGAAAAGCAGGATGGAGGGATCAGAAAAGGACAAAAGGAAACTTTGTGGGGAAATGTCTATTTCATCTTGTAAATAGCAGATGGTTTCACAGGTGTATATGTTTTTCAAAACAAAATTCTGTACCTTAAATGTATGCAGTTTATTGTATGTCAAATGTATGACAGTCGGATGAATTTAAAATCAAAGTTAAAAGGAAAACAAAATTGAATAGGCAAAATAAAAAGACTAGAATTTTTTTTAAAGAAAAAAGAAGGAACAGCCTGTGACAAGCTAACATGCAAAACCTTGATCCAAAAGGGCTGGGAATCTGTTCAATGAATGGACACAAAGCCATTGTGATTGGAAACTAGTTTTAGCAAGAATGAGTTCTGAGTAAGGTTTTAAAAATAGAAAGGAACTATAAAATATGGAGTCTAGATTTATTTTAAGGGCAAAGTGAAGCCTTTGAATGCTTTTGTCAAAAGTCAAAATCAACAAAATCATGACGTTTACCTGTCATTCCAGCCTCTGTGTTAATTGGCTAGAGGGAACAGGAGTGGCAGCAAGGGAAGAGTAGGAGGCCTCCCATGGAATGCTGAGTGCAAAGACAATAACACTTCCATTCAAGTTGAGTGGCTGTGCTTAAGAAAGTATTTTAGATATATATGGAAGAAAAATCAACAGACCGAATTGATGAATTAAATGACTGGTATTGGGAAAGAGGAGGGAACAAAAGTGACTGCTGTTTCTGGCTTAGGCAACTTAAAAAAAAGAAATTGATATTAACTGATGAGAAAAAGAGTAGATGCATGTACTTACAAGTTTCATTATGAACATATCAGTAGATGAGAGGCCCATAAAATATTCTAGTGCAGATATTCAGGAAGGAATGAGTATGTGGAGATCAGATGAGGGATCTAGCTTGGGGACATAAATTTGGGTTTATCAGTATTGGGTTGAAATATTAAGGCATTAGAGTGGATGAGATATTCCAAGAAGAAAGTATAGGTAGGAAAGGTAGGGGGATGTAATGATTAATTTGAATCATCAACTTGATTGAATTAAGATATGCCAAAGTTTAAGAGGCTTCTGTGTGTGTCAGCAAGGGTATGTCTAGGAATAAATGGCATGTGGAATAGTGAACTGAAGTGGAGAACCTCCCTAAATGTGAGCAGGAACATTCAATAAGTTGGAGAGTTGGATGGAATAAAAGTTGGAAGAACAAGAAGAAACAGATTCAAGCTCAATTCTTCTTGAACAGGTTCTTGATTGCTGCTAGGACCACCTGAGGACATCCCACTCTCACTCCTTCACTGTTCCAAAGCAGATTCTGCCAGTGATTCTCCAGGGAGTTTCCAAAAACCTTCAATCTCAGACTGGGGTAGCATTGTTGATAACTTTTGTTCTTAGGCATCAGCATCTTGGATGGTGCACCTACTGGTTCCTGCAACTTTCAAGCCTGCAGATGACAATTGTGGACTATCCAACTTCTGGTTGTATAGCAAAGCTAATAAATTCCCTTTTTATAATCATACCTCCTGTTGGTTCTAGAGAATCCTGACTAGTACAGGAGGCTCTGGTGTAACATGTAATTTAGTTTGAAAAAGATGAGTTAGCAAAGGAAACTCAGGGCAATCAGAGAAGGAGTAAATAGAAACCATATTAGGTTGAACTGCAATAGCAAATAGCCTTGGAAAGTTATGCTTAAAGACATCAGATTTTACTTCTTACTTATGACACGTGACCTTTCCAGGTTGGTTTAAGAATTACTCCAAAATATAACATCATGTTCAGACATGATTCTTCTTCCTTTAAAGGAGGAACTGTGAACCTAAACAATAACTTACTTGGTCCAGATGAACCCATAATGCCGTGGTGCATCACAGTAATCCATAATCTCACTGAAATTCCCACTTGTATAGGCAGTCAAAGGAACTCTTCTGCAAGTGATTCCTGATCTGATTCTGCTCCCTGAAAGAGGCTTTTCAGTTCTCAGTTCTTCAAAGAAGTTGGTTACACGTAATGGGAGCTTTTCTCCTTTTTTATCATTCCCTTAGGGCTCTCTGGGTTCATATGAATTAAGCATTGAATAATATGTTCTCCTTGGAAATGGAGCAGGTTTTTCCGTCTGCTTCTTGCCCATAGAAAGTTAGGGCTACAGTGCTTCTCTTAAATATTGAACACTGACACTTTTAAAATATATGTTCATGGTCCTTTTGAAATACAATTATTATCAGAGTTCTAGGCCAAAAGCCTCAATCCAGGGGTTCCAACAAACCAAATCTGGCCACTAAGCCCAGAAAACAAATAGAAAAAACAAATGGTAAAAGAAGAATTTTAATCAATATGGGCAGAGTGGGAAGGCAAAGCATCATCATCATCCAACATCTCAGTACTGTCTTTGGGTGCCAAAATGAGTTTTGGGTTTAAATAGAGGAAGCACAAGGCAGGGTGGAGTAAGAGGTATGCAGAATTAGAAAATCTTGGTCAAAATGGTCTGGTTGATTGTTATTTCAGTTCTGGATCTGTGAGGTAGCTCCAGAGAAGTCCTTATTGATGAGGTCTCAAATTCCACTTCTTGCTGAGGATGTTTATCTATCAGAACTATGATCTAGGAAGGGGAAAACTCAATTCTCATGAGATAATCACTCATGCTTAGGGTAGCAATCTTATTGTAGGGTGATGATTCTGTGTGTAGGATAATGATTAGAGAGTTCTAGGTACCACTTCAGGGGGTTAAAAGTATGTTGCAAATCTTGCCTCTGCTGAATAGGAACAAGATGGGTTATGTAAATTTAGGGCTAATAAACCTTACATTTAGCTTTAGGTGAAAACTCCTTAAATGATTAACATGGCTATACACAGAGAACTGAGCACTTCACAAAATTTAAGATAATAAAGGAGAATAACACAAATTGAAAGTTGAGACATTAAGCTTTGTCCTGCTTTTAGCTACCCATGGAGCACCTACATGCCTCAGTATAGAGCTGCTGATTTTAGCAAAGGCAAGCTCATTAAGTCCCTATTATACTACTGATTCAAAAACATAGCATCCTTCTTACCTCTCATTCCACTGAGCTCTATGTGCCAATTTATGTAAGACATGTCCATGCTCCACTCTCTCATTTGTTCAAGATATTTTGAGTCTATCAGGCTGCTTCATAGTGATAATTAAAGCATTTTCTTTATTTCTTGAGTACTTTTGTTCAAATATTATCTACAAGGATAATCTTGACCTTCACTGTACTGGGCATTCATAATAGCCATCTGGATAAAGTGGATTTACATTTTTGAAATATTTTAAAGTTATTTTATAAATAACTTTTATAAAATAATATGTAATTTAAAGAATTAAGAGTAATTCAAAAGGCAACTTAATTAAGAATTTTAATGAGTTTAGCATAGTAAACCTGTGCTTGTTGCTGTTGTATATTTCATAAAAAAAATGTTTTTGAATACAACTTACTGCTCATCAAGTCACATGCAAGAACTTAGCACATTTAAATCTTGGAAATATTAACAATTATTTGAAAATGTTCAAATAGATTGTAACTTATGATTACTTCTGGTTTTTCATGTTCTTACTTCATCGAAAAGCAATGTTTTTAAAAATTTGAAAGCTCTCTTTTTTGGAGAAAGTTTGACCATGCCCTTGAACTGCAATTGCAGAATATTTCTCATTTTTAGATTTGTAAATATCAAGTAGAACAATCAATTAATATTGTAGATTATTTCCACATAATACATTTCTTTGCAATTAACTTTGGTTTTATTATTAATATTTTATTGGAGTAATTGTAGGTTCACTCAAAATGGAGAATATAGAGATGTCTTCTGCCTCAATCATGTACAGCCTCCCCCTTTACCAACATTACCCATTAGAGGGATATGTTTGTTACAATTGATGAACTTGCATTGAAACAACATAATCAAACAAAGTCCATAATTTACATTAAGACTCACTCTTTCAGCTTTAGATTCAATGTATTTGGACAAATGTATTATCACTTGTATCTATTGTTATATTATATGGAATATTCCTGAGGTAGGATATGAGAAATGAGAATAGGTAAAAGGGAGTTAAATAGAGAAGGAAAGAGGGACTGTAGCTTTATATCAAAAACTTTCATTAACACCCTCACCCTTACCCCCCAGGCCTGTTTTCCTCCAGGCCTGAATTCTTAAAAAGTCCAATAGATCTTAGAGTACTATAAATCTAGTTGATTAGTGCCTACATACCCTCTTAGCTTACAAAATGTACTTTAGACTAATTCAAAGAAGTCTAGAGAGAGATGTTAAAGACCCATGATATAGGAACAATCCAAGCGCTCATTAATATATTAACAAGATAAACTCTACCTAAAGATATCAGGAAGAATCAAACTACTAGACTGCCATGGCTGGCTCTGTACTCCACAGTCAAAGGGATTGAGCTCATTAGGTTGACACCACCTCATATGCTTTTCATAGAAGAAACCTGAGACCCCCAAAATGTGTCTCACTCTTGAGCACTCACACTTCTCTCTTTGATTGTGTAAGATTGTCATCTACTTTTTGCTTTCTAAACAATCTTGCTTTTCCTAAATAATTCTCTACTTTTACCTATTTTGACACAACTTGAGATTTCTCTCTGTGGTGTAAATCAGGAAACTGTGGGGAGTTGGGGGCAAAGGGTAATGACTTAAGGTCTCCTCCTCTCTTTGGGGGACCTCTTCAGAACCTGCCCGATAATATTCCCACTGCCTTAAAATCTCTACACTTAGGCTATCATCATACTCTCTTCCCTTGGCAACCACTGATTTTTTTTTCCTCTCTCCACAGTTTTGCCTTTTCAGAATGTCATATTGTTGGAATTATAATAGAATGTAGCCTTTTGACATAGACATCTTTTATGTATTAATGTGGATTTAAATTCCTTCCATGCCTTTTTCTCTCTCTTTATTTTCTGCCCCTCGCTCCCCCAGGATAGAACCCAGGGTTTCAAGCTTGCTAGACAAAAACTCTACCACTAAGCTACATCCCTAACCCTCCTTAAAATTTTTATTTTGAGACAGTTTTCCTAAGTTACTGGGACTGATCTTGAATTTGTGATTCTCCTGCTTCAGCTCCCCAAATAGCTGGTATTATAGTCATAGGCCATAATACCTGGCTTGTCCATGTCCTTTTATGATTTGAGGGTCTATTTCTTTTCTTTTTTTTTTATTTTGAGGGTCTATTTCTTTTTAGCAATGACATTCCATTGTATACATGGAAGCCAATTTTGTCAATTTACCTACTGAAGAGTATCTTGGTAGTCTCCAAGTTTTGACAATTATGAATAAATCTTCTGGAAACAACTCTATGAAGGTTTTGGTGTGGATATATATTTTCAACTTCTTTAACTGAATACCAGGCAGCATGATTGCTGGATTATACATAAGAGTATGTGTAATATTTGGGAAAAAAAACTAACAGCTCTTCCAAAGTAGCTGTAAAGTTTTGCATTCCCATCAACAATAAAAGAAAGTTTTTTTGCTATTGTCAGTGATCTGGATTTTGGCTATTCTAATAGAAGTGTAGTGTTATCACACTGCTCTAATAATTTGCATATCCCCGATAACATATAATACGGAACATGAATCATATGCTTACTTGCCATCCACAAATTTTCTTCGAGGAAGTGTCTGTTAATGTGTTTGGCCCATTTTTTAATCAGGCTGTTTATTTTATTACTATTGAGTCTTACAAGCTCTATGTGAATTTTGGATTATAGTCTTTTATCAGCGATGTCTTTTGAAAATGTTTTCTCCAAGTCTGTGTCTTTTTATTCATTTGCTCAATAGTACCTCTCACAGGGCAGATATTTTTAATTTGAATAAAATCCACATTATGAATTCTTTCTCATTGATTGTATCTTTAGACAAGTCTAAAACACCATTGCCAAATCCAGGTTACCTAGATTATATTTGTAACTTGAATCTATATTATTATGAGTGATTTGTGCCAAAATATTGTGTGATAAAGTCCCTCATATTGAATATTTAGATGAAGATGTCACATTTTACTTCCATTCTTACAGATGTGTTGCTCACTCATTGATTGTTGAGTTTGAGGAAATTCATCTAAGATATTCTCATCTGATAACATACATAGTCAGAGACTTCACTTTCATGATTTTTACCATCATCCTTAGTATCTAAAATGCTACTAGTTTTTTGCATTCACATTTCACTTTTGATTCTTATATCAATTACTTTTTTGGTAGAATTTGCTTTTTAAAATTTTTATTGCTCAAATGTGTTTAAAGACTTGTTATTTCAAGTGAGTGTACCAGATTGTATTTTCAGACATAATTTCTTGAAAGATGAGGAAATATTTTAGACAATCCAATTAAAAACCTGAAGAATGATGCAGTATTAATTATTTGTTTCACTATTGCATCATTGTAGGTGACACAATTTCATTTTTATTTTATTATCAGCACAGGTGGGAATAATCCATGAGTAATAGTAAAATAATTTCAAGGATGATAAAATACAAAATAAATTAATATATAGTTTAAACATGATTATTGATACTCTATATTGAATATCAGATTTCTTTTTAAAGTGACAAATGGGCACATATTGGGGATATTTTCCCTTATTTAAAGGCAGCTATTTATAGATAATTACATCCCCAAAAAACTTTCATGGCATTTTTTCAAAACAAGGAGTATTGCATTTTCTGTTAAATACAAAGTGATTGCATTCTCTTTTGTCTTTGGTAGACCATTAAAAAAGAATAAAAGTCATGAAACAGTAATCCTTACAAAGAGTTTGACTGCAAATAAGTACTCATATCTAAAACTGGTTTTTAAGCATGTTATATCTGATAGTATAGTATGTGCTATTTCATTAAAAATAACAAGGTGTGTAATATTCATATCTTTGACTTGACTTTTCCAGAGCTAATGTTTTGCAATATATTTTTTCAGTAAGACATACAAATAGCAAAATACAAAAATTCAGTTAGATCTCTCTACATGATGAGCACACTGTATCTCCATCACTCACATTAAGAAGCTGAATTTTCCCAGCACTTGAGGAGCTCCACTCTTTATCTTTCTTTACTTCCTTCTCTCCAGCTAAATCCTCCCCTGAATTCTGTCACCATAGATGAGTTCTGTCTGTTCATTAAACTTACACAAGTAAAATTACTCAGTATGCCTTCATTTTCTCATTCTTCTTAAGATCAGCATTATTTTCTAAATATCATTAGAATCACTGTAGTTTGTTCATTCTATTTTTCTGTAGTTCACTTCTGTGAATATAATACAAAGCATTTGTCCATCCTTATGATGACAGGAAAATTTTCCAATCTGGCAACAATAATATTACTGCTATATGAACATTTTTCTATGTCTTTTGATAAACATATACATCTATTTTTATTGACTTGATAATTAAGTGTGATTCAATTTTTATTAGTATGGTCAGTTTTTAAAAACATCAAATTTCATCACTATCAATAAAATAAAATGTATAAGATTTCTGAAACACAAATATTTTTCAGCTCTTAGTTTTTTGTTTTTTTGTTTTTAAGCCATTCTGGTATGTGTATTATCTTTTGTATGTGATAAATTTTTGGATAAATAATGAAAAATGAGATTTACCACAAGTTTTTGTTCACCTTCTGAACATCCATTTTGTAGAAAATATTTATACTTTTACTTATTTTTGTGTTGGGATAGTCACTGCAGCTTTTACTGCATGTAGAAGTTTCTTTTATGAATTCTCAATATCAATTCTTAGTCAAATACATGAAAAATATCTTCTACCATAGTAAAAAAATTTTTTCACTTCCTAGATATTGTCTTTTTTATATTCAAAGTTTTAAATGTAAATATAACCAAATTTACCTATTTTGTTTTGTGGCTTTTATTGTCACCTATTAAATAACAGGTTGCCTAAACTTCCATCATAAAGTTTCTTATTAGTTTTGTTTATTTTGTGGTAGTAGGGGTGGAACTAAGTGCCTCATTAATGCTAAGAAAGTTCTCTTTTATTGCACTACTTTCCTAATTGTATTATTATTATTATTATTATTATTAATTATTATTATTCAGAGAGCTGGAATTATAGTCATGTAGAACCATGCTTGGCATACTCATGATGCTTTTAGTTGAGTTGTTGCTTAGTTTTATATTTCACTATTTAGAATATGTAGATCACTAATAAAAGTTTGAGCAAAAACATGGGTCACCATGTATCAGCTTTCAACAATGATTTCCTTATTGCTCTCTATGAGTCTCTAAGCCAATGCCATATGCTATATTTTGTTTTATTTAGTTTAGTTTAGTTTAGTTTAGGTTGAAGCAGCGCCTATTCATAGCCAGCAGTTCCTGATGAACTGGAAGTGACTAGATTATATGACATACAAAATAAATATAGCACCATCTTAATGAAATATGTGTCCAAAGGGCCACTTTTTATTCTCACCACATCTATTTGGTTCATCTGGGATCTGTTCCAAATGTCTTTAAAACTCAAGCTATAAAGACAGGCGACAATTAGAAAGTTACTTTCTATTGAGAGACTGAAGGCTCTTAAACAGACAATTCAATGACCTGATTTGGAAGTGTCACATGCCCTTTTACCTGTGTTCCATTGGGTGGAACTTGCTACATTCCCAGTCACCATATGGGTGCCTGCAGGTGTAATCTATGCTGATATGCTAATGGTGAGTGGGCATCACCCATGGCCACCAAGGAGAGCAAATATAGAATTGTGGATCCTGAGTGAAGAGAGTATTCCATAAGGGAAACAGTGGTTTCTATAAATAATAGAACAAGTAACATCTATACCAAGCTATAGTCATTGGTTATACCCCAGACTACCACTTGTGAGTGGTTTCCTTGTTGCTCCATTGGAAAACAATCAAGCTAACAAGCACATAATTAAGTACTCAGTGCAGAATGTGACACAAGACGAGTTCTCAATGAATGCATGAAGAATCACTGTTACTCAAGATAGAAAGGAATGGTATTCCTAATATATTTAAGACAACTGAGAATGTAAAGGAATTCTCAGAAGTAATAATAAGAACACTTTTCTAGTTACTTCTCAAGCATTACTATGCTGAAGATAGTCTTAGAACTAAGAATCAATTCTCAAATAAAATTTTGAATGGAAAAATGTGCATTCTCAATTTTAAAATCTGAATTAATAATCTCACTCTAAAAATCTCTACCCCCATGTCTGTTAGATCTCAGTGAAGATAATTAGTTTGATAGAGAAAAATAAACTCATATGTATCTGGCACATGGAGGTCTATGTTGTTTCAAAATATAGTCATGCATCTCATAACATGTTGTTTCAAAATATAGTCATGCATCTCATATTTCATTCAATGAAGGGCAGCATATATGACTGTGATCCTATAAAATTATAATGGAACAATTTCTTTCACCCAATGAAGTCATAGCCCATTGCCATCATAGCCAACTACATTGCATGTTTGTGATGATGCTGATATAAACGAACCCACTGCACTGCCAGTTACATAAACGTTTAATACATACAATTATGTACAATATACAATATTTAATAATGACAAATCATTATTTTAGAGCACATTTCCTCTCATTTATTAAAAAATATTTATTATAAAACAGTATGCTCTGGTAAGCTGGCAGCAACCTCATAAATCTAATAAACATCTCTTTAGTTTTAAGTGATTGACTTATAAGTCTGTGGAAGTACACTGTAAGTTGTTCACACAAAAATGAAGTCTCCTAACTGTTTTCTTGAAATGTATCCCTGTCATTAACCAATGTATGGCTATACATAAACACATTTAATCCATAGAAATGAAAAGAAAGATGATATTATTTTATCTAAATGGTAAGATAAAAGGTACCCAAAGTAAGACCAAGCCTCAGACATATGTTTCTCATAGACCATTTATATTATAATTGCAAATCCCAGAAATCCCAGTGTGACCACAAATTTAACATCCACCAAAAATAAACAAACAAAAAAATAGTATCCCTCTTCTTTTGGCCCACTCTTAGTTTGAGCCCTTGCAGAACAAGGCATCAAGACATGTTTGACATGTAAGTATGGGGAGAAACACTTGTGAAGAATAAAGAACAAAGCCATTGGTAAGGGAAACTTCTAATGCTTCCACCAGTCTGACAACTATGAAAGCAGGAAAGGAAAAGGAGATAAGGAAGAGTTTCAGACCACAGTAGAGTTCTGAGAATGGGTCTCAAAGGTCATCTACAATCCTGTAGGTGAGTCAATTGTAAGGTCAGATAACGATGACTGAAAGGAGGCCAATTCAAACCGCTGAGCAAGGCTTTATTGATATAGGCTCCCAGACGAGGCTCCCCCATCCGACAGAGTGGGTCCAGGAGAATTGCACGACGGCTCAGCTGGTTTGAAAGTTTTATGGGATTGGGAAGGGAAGGGCTTGGGACAGGAAAGGGAGGTTTGTGGGAGTCCCATGTCCTCCTGGGGTTGGTCCGGGGGATTGGCTGATAGATGGTGGGTGGTTAGCCACTGCTTGTCAGCTGGTATCTGATTGATTGTATGCGCGCTGCCCGGGGTTTTGTTTTCCTTAGCCGCCTTAAACTAACCTAACACCAATGTCTTCCACTAGCTATGTCCCTGCATTCCTTAGATTGATGTGCATCAGTACAAAAACCCCACCCCACCAGAGGTGACTGTTCAGCAAGCAGTGGCCAGCACATACATGTTCTTTGAGATAACATATCAGTGGGACATGTAGCACTGAGCTGCCTTCATATAACACTCCTCAGAGTAGTGCAATTCAGTGGTTGCAAAATTGTTTGAAATTGTTATGTTTTGGATATGAGGTGTTCCCCAAAAGCTCATGTACGAGACAATGCAAGAAAGTATAGAGTTAAAATAATTAGGTTAGGAGACCCTTAACCTAATCACTGCATTAATTCCCTATTAGTAATTGACTGGGTGGTAACTATAAGCATGTAGAGTGTGGCTGAAGGAGGAGGGTACCTTTGGGGTTTATATTTTGTCTTTATTGACCTGAGTGTGCTCGCTTGTTCTCTCTCTCTCTTCTTCCTGGTGCCATGTTCCCGACTGCTTTCCTCTGCCACACACTTCTGCCCTTATATTCAACCTCACTTCACATCCCAAGGAACAAAGGTATCTCTCTTTGACTAAAACAGAAATTGGTACGTAGAAGCGAGGTCACTGCCATGACTAACCTGACCATGAAGTTTTTGGAGTTTTAGGGAATTTATTAGAGAAATTTTGATAGAAATTTTGACAATGCAAGATGGAAAAGTTTTAGATTGTTGTGAGCAGAGATTAGTGCATGACTCCAGTGAGAGTTCAGAAGATCAGAATGCAGATCTGATGGTGAAGAGTAAAGAGTGGACTCATGAGATTTCAAAGTAGAAGAATATTGGTCTAGTGGCCGTTTGTGTTGTGTTTAGGTTAAGATGTTGTCTTTAGTCTATGCACCGAGACTTTCTGAGAGACTGAATTTAAAGATGAGGCACTTATTAATCTAGTAGAAGAAATTTCTAGCTAGCAAAACATTCAGGCAGTGGCATGGATTTTGCTGGCAGCTTTTAGCCAGGATTATTGTGATAGCCAGGAGCAGAAGGCAAAGCAGAAAGATTTGAAAAACTTGCAGTTTGGCAAGAAAACTTAAAAAAAAAAATCTGGGGCTAAGAAAGTTGTGGTTGTTAAAGACAGTATAGCCACTAAAGAAACAATAAAGTTTTTGCCCAGAGACAATAAGAAAGATATCTTCTCAGCATCTCAGGAATTGACAAAACCAAACACATCTCAGGCTCATGGATATCAAAGTAAAAATTCCATTTAGAAGAGACCAGTGGAGCACCCTGCTTGCACAAGTGGGCCTAGGAAATTTTTCACCATGCTCAGCCACCCAGTCACTCAGAAGCTGCTGCAGTTGAGGGAGGCTTGACTACTGCTCAAGATGGTGGCAGATGTTGGCATTAACCACAAGTTATGGGTTCTGCAGGAATGCAGGATGTTGGGGTCAGTAGATCACGTTAAGATTAGGTTAAGTCTTGACCTAATCACTGCATTAATCCCCTGATGGGGATTAACTGGGTGCAGGCATTAATCCCCTGATAGGGATTAACTGGGTGCAGGCTTCCATCAGGATTCCAGAGGAAGGTCTGGGAGACCAGACAAAGTGCAGCAGTGCTTGAGTTCCTGCAGGCTGCCCATGAGAGAGAGTGATGAGAGGAGATGTGAGGAGGAGACCCCTGAGATTACAAAAGACCAGTACCATGGGACATCTGCCAAGCAATGCTGCAGTAATCAAGCTGAGACAAGCCAACAGAGAGGCCATGTTGTTTGCAACCAGCAAAGCCACAGGAGTGGAGCTACACAAGCCTTTTGGAGAGAACATGATGCTATGTGCTCCGGATACTGGACATGAAACTACAGGATTCACTGGCCCAGCTAGATATTGGTCTTTCTTTGGTTCTATTCCTTCTTTCTATGCCCTATTTCTTCGTTTTGAAATGAAAATGATTATTCTCCTTTATATATTGGATACATGTAGCTTGTTTACTTTTATAGGACCTCACTCTGAGAGTTTGCCTTGAATCTCAGAGGAGACTTTGAGCTTGGGAATTTGGGGCAATCCTGAAACTGTTAAGACTATGAGGACTCTTGAAAATGGACTAAATATATTTTGCATTATGAGATAAGCATGAGATTTGGGTGCCAGGGCAGATTTCTATGTTTTAGATATGAAGTGCCCCCAAAAGCTCATGTGTGAGACACTGCAAGAAAATTTAGAGTAAAAATAATTGGGTTATGAAAGTTTTAACCAAATTACTGCATTAATCCCCTGATAGAGATTAACTGGGTGCTAACTATAGGCAAGTAGTGTGACTCAGGGAGGTGGGTCTCTAAGGGCATGTCTATGGGTTTATATTGTGTCCTTGTTGAGCAGAGCTCTCTCTGTGTGCTTCCTGGTGCCTTGTTACCAGCTGCTTTCCCCCACACCCACTTATTCCATGATGTTCTGCCTCACTTCACGCCTCAAGGAATAGAGTCAGCTGTCTATGGACTAAGACCTCTGAAACTATGATCTCCAAGTAAACTTTTCCTCCTCTAAATTTGTTCTTGTTGTGTCTTTTGGTCATTTTCATTCTTTTGTCATTTTCACAGTAGAGAAAATGCTGACTAAATTAAAAATCTTTTTCTATATTGCTTTAGTTTAGCAATACACCTTCACAGTTCACTCAGAAGTGAAGTTTAAAGCCTTGGATTTGTGTCAGGATGTGCCCATCCCAGAGTGTTCATGGATGACCTTGAATCTATCTATCCCTTTATACTTCATTTTCTTCTTTAGATTTCAGTGATTTCATTGTTTGCCTGGATTATTACAGTAGCTTTTCATTTGTCCTATATTGATAATCTCCAAACACCTCTAGTAATAGCCTCAATCAAGTAAGTTAGAAAAATTATAAAGCATTTTCTGAAGCTTTCATTATACTTGGAAATACATAATTTATTTGTGCTGATTTTATCTTATATCAATTTCATCATTTGTAGTTTTTAAATCTCTGCTTTAGACATTTTTTTTCCTTTCTGGAAATGTAGCAATAGCAGTCTCACCACCCTCAACTCTTGCAGGACCCCCTGACTGACACTACCTTGTCTTGAGTTATCTATCTGAAAATAGAGCAAACCCTTTCCCCATCATTCACATTGCTTCCTCCATTGAGTACATAAGGCAAAGAAAGCCTTTAGGGTTCAATTGTCTTCACATGTTTATTTGACCACCTCTTTTCAGTCTCATCTCTTACTGTTATTAAATCTACCCTAGGTTCTGGTCCAAATTCACACGGCTGCTCACGCAGGCAGATGAGTGAACATACAATAGTGTGTGACCATGTGAAAAGTGTCTCTCTACAGAAGAAGTCAAGTTCAATCTTTTGAAAGCCATTGCCTGTCAAATGGATCACTGCCGGAAGTGAAACGAAGACTAGAGCTCTGGTTCCCACCAAGAAGGCAAATTACCCTGATCTGTGATTTCAGAATCAATGGTGAAGAAGCAGGGCAGATGAATTCCATCAACCAGTGAAAATTCTTGAGAGCTGAGGAACCAAAGGCTGTTAGATCTGGGAGATGAGTGAAGTGAGGCAGAAGGCAGCAGGCACAGAGTGCAGGTGGGAGAAAAGCCAGATACTGTTTGGTCTTCCCCCAGTATGGCAATGAGAACATCCCTGTCTAGTCCTTCCCTGTGGAAATATTTAGCAGTGGCTAAACACTGGGGTTTCTGTGTCCTGTGAGAAACATCCGAACTTCTGATAAAGGAGTGAAGATAACCATAATGTTAATAGAAATAGGTCCTAGCCTGCTGCCTTGAACTTTCCCTCTCTACTCTCATTCCCCCAATCCAGTAAATAACTGTTCTATAATATAGAGATACTAACTCAGTTCATGCAGTATTACTGTAAGATTATGAGAATTTAAAGGAGGCAATGTGAGCAAATGCTTCCTTGCCACACTGGTAGTTAAGGGAGCAAATAGTACATCTTTCCCTTAAATTGGCTGATTTTAAAAAGCTAGCATCTCAGTCATTGATCTGTGGTCCAAGCACGTTGCAAGACATTATGTAACAACCAGAAGAACATGAACTAGCTGGACAAAATAGCTAGATAATTGAGATTGACAATTAATGATTGACAATTAAGCAGAGAACACAAAGAATCTCTATGTAAAGGACAAGGAATTTTGTAATATAATAATTATATGTAGGGAAAGAAAATGCTTTAATGATACAAACAGAATCAACATCATCAAAATACCTGTGTCCACTTCAAACATGAAAAATAAAATAATAGCAAAAAAATTGATAGATGCTATAAATAGATGAACATGAGTAAAAACCTGAATTAGCAATAACAGCAGTTTAGAAGGTAACACAAATGTGGAAGGATAGAAATTATAAAAGAAATATTTACAAATATGAAGAATGTTGATGAGTTATGTATAATATGTGAATGTCTAAAACGTATAAATATATCTTTAATAAAATCCCAGATGGAAGAGAAATTATAGGATGGAAAAATATTTGAACATATAGCATGGGACTTTTTATATTGGCTTTATTGAATCAGGCTTTGGAACTTGTGTAAGCTGTTGTGTTTATTAAAAGTTTGTTCTTTTTTATGTCTGAGTAGTATTTTGTTATGTGAAAGTACCACAGCTGATCCTTTTGCTTCTTGGAGAACTCTTGGGTATCCAGTTTTTGGAAATTACAAATAAAACTGCAGTATACCTGTGCAGACAAGTTTCTGTTTGTATATATACTTTCAAATGACAGGCATAGCAGATCAATAATGACATTTTAAATAACATTATGATTCAACATCTTCATTTTAGGGAATTGAGTATATAATCAACATAAGTACAAGGACATTTTTAGTAATTATTGTCTAAATTCTACTTTTACATGGAAATTGAGCAGCAATTTCTGTATGAGTTTTAGTAAATTTATGTTCCTATTGGGTTTTTTTGTAAATGGTTTTTATGTAAACCACATTTGAATAAAACACATACAACATTTTGCTACTTTATGACATATTTTAAAATATCCTTTAATTTCTTGATGGCTTCTTTATTAGAAATTAAAGAATTTAAGCAAAAACTTCCATTTTTTTCCTTTTCTTTTTATTCTACTAACTATACACTTTTCATGATATGTGTTTTCCTAAATTTGTCTCAATAACTTTATAACAGTCTGGTGGTTTCCTTTATTTTATAGCTTTTTTTTTTTAACACAAAGAATTGGAGCATTTTCAAGGTTTTAGTACTTGTGAGTTTTTTGTGGACATAAGAAGTCTCTTTATGTTATAATTACTATAAACTGAGTTTTCCCATTCTTTCTAATTTGTCCATAGGCCATCCAGCTGCCTTCAGAAACTATCTGTGGTCATGAAGTGGCTTTCATCGTACTTAACATGTCGAATTAAAAGAAGAGTTAGAGTAGAAGAAATTGGAACTGGAACCCCATGGAGGTTGCAAAGATATCACAATTAATCCAAACAAATTTTATCATACAGGTGAGCTTCAGATGGAGAATTTTTTTTGTTTTAGTTTGGTTAAAAAAAAACTCAGCAAAAGAAAATTTAGAGAAAAAGAGACATCAAAAATCAAATCTTTGAAAAACATTTATCATAATGTCATGCCACATCTCTTCAAGCATTATTTTTCTATAAATGAGGAGTGGTCATGATAAAAATAGCAATTTAAATAACATGGTACCAAAATAAAAATATACAAATAGACCAATGTAACAGAATAAACCGTCCAAAAAGAGATATTCACAATGATTGTCATTTTATTTTCAACAAAGATGCCTAGAATACATGAAGTGGAAAGGACATTTCCTATAAATGATGCTGTCCAAATTGGATATCCACATGCAGAAGAATGAAATTAGATGATTATTTCACATATACAAATATCAACTCAGAATAGATTTAAGATGTAAAAGACCCTGAAATTGTTAGACTACTAGAATAAAGTACAGGAGGAAACTCAATGGCATTGGTCTGGGCAGTGATTTCCTTCCTTTTTTCCTTCCTTCCTTCCTTTCTTCTTTCCTTCCTTCCTTCCTTCTTTCCTTCCTTCCTTTCTTTCTTCTTTCCTTCCTTCCTTCCTTTTTTAGATGACACCAAAAGCACAGCCAACAAAAGCAAAACCAGAGATATAAAACTACATCAAATTAATAAGTTTCTGAACAGCGAAGGAGACAATCAACAGTGTAGGGACAGCCCAGGGAATTGGAGAAGACACCTGCTAACCATGCACCTGATAAGTGATTAAGTTCCAAAATATATAAGAAATCCAAGTAATTCAATGATAAGTAAACAACTCAATTAAAAATAGGAAAAATATAATCTGAATAGATATTCTGATAAAGAATATATACTAATAGCCAATAGGTATAGGAAAAAAAATGCTCAATCACCAGGGAAATGCAAATTAAAACCACAATGCTATATCATTTCACAATTATTAAAATAGCTATCACTAAAATACAAGGATGTGGAGGAAAGAGATCTCTTGCTTCTGTTTGTAGAAATGTAAATTAGCACAACCAGGATGATAAATGGTATAGGGATTCCTGAACAAAAATGAAACAGAATTATCAAATGATCCAGCAAATTTAATGCTAAGTATGTATCCAAGGAAATTATATCAATATGTGAGAGAAATATCAGCATTTCTGCTTTCCTTACAACATTGATCACAAAAGCAATGATACGGAATTAACCCTAATTATCTGTTAGTAGCTGAGTATATAAAGAAAATGCGTCATATATACAGTGTAATGCCATTCAATCTTTAAAAAGAAGGAGGAAATCTTGTAATTTCCAACAAGAATGAAACTTGTAAACATTAAGTGAAAAATCCACATACAAAAGACAAACCTATAAATAAATCACTCATGTACAATCTAAAAAATAATAATTTTAAAGAAATTAAGAGTAGAATGGTGTTTTTTTGTTTGTTTGTTTTTTGGTACCAGGGATTGAACTTGGGGGTACTCGACCATGGAGCCACATCCCCAGCCCTATTTTGTGTTTTATTTAGGGAAAGGGTCTCACTGAGTTGCTTAGTGCTTTGCCATTGTTAGGGCTGGCTTTGAACTCGTGTTTCTCCTGTCTCAGCCTCCCAAAGTGCTGGGATTACAGGCATGCGCCACTGCACCCAGCTAGTGTAGAATGATGGGCTAAGATTGTGTCTCAGTGGCAGAGCTTTTGCCTCGCATGTGTGAGGCACTGGGTTTGATCCTCAGCATCACATAAAAATAAGTAAACAAAATAAAGAAACTGTGTCCATGTATAACTAAAAAATATTTTTTAAAAAAAGAGCAGATTGGTGTTTGACAGGGCAGGGGAATACTTGAGGTGATATCGGTCAAAGGATACAAAACGTCACTTAGCCAGGAGGAAATTCAACAAATATATTGTAAAATATGGTGACTATAGCTGATAGCAATCTACTGTGTACTGAAAAATTGCTAAGGAAGCATTTTTTAGGTGTTAATTAGGTTGGATTAGCCATTCTACAACAAATACATCTTTCAAAATGTCATGTTTTATACCATAAGTATATTCAATTTGTATCTGCCATTTAATAAATAATAATAAAGAAAATGACAACACTAATACTATAAGCTCTTACCATACATTGAATACAGATATTTTCCAACTGTAATTGGAGTCCATCACCTCAACATTCTTGGGCAACCTCTATCCTTCTGTTCCAGGGTAATGAAAGCCTTTCACATTAGCCTATTTAAGCCCTCTGGCCCTTCTAAGCATTAGTTTGGCTACAAATTTCCATCATTTTCATTTTGTTCTTGTGTTCTTTCCCCTGGCTACACTTTTTATTCACCTCTGAACAAAAATTTAAAGACACTCAAAAAATAAAATAAAAAACACAAAATAAAAATTATTTCCAAGTGAAAAGTTTTATTCAACTATCTTAAGGCCTCAATTCAATGACTTTTAGTAAATTCTTTTTAGTTTTCCAGGCTACATAAAAAAGCACTTTCAAACATTTCTATAGTTGTTCCACATTCTTGCTCCCGGTTCCAGACAACCACTAATCTCATTCTGACACTACAGATTTGCTTCACTTGGAAGTTTCACAAAAATGGGATCATAAAATGTGTAGTCTTCATATCTGACTTTTTTTTTTACCTAGAATAATGTTTTCAAGGATTCTTCCAAGTCCTAGCATATAGGGTTATCATTTCTCATATTGCTAAACAAGATTCAATTGTATGGTTCAATTATAGCACATTATGTTTTTCTATTCAGATATTGGTGACATTTGGATTATTTCAAAGAACTGGACATTTGATATAATGCTTCTATAAATGTCTTAGTACAAATCTTTGTGTATATGACAATATAAATCATATATTTTAATTTTTCTTCAATGTGTACTTAGGAGTCGGGGTGCATATCACAGGAGGGGATAGCTTTTTGTTTATAAAGCATATTTTTTAACTGTTTAAGAAAATGGCAAAGTGGTTGAGAAAGCTATTCTAGCATTTTAAATTGCCATTAGCAAGATTGTTCACATGCTCATTGACACTTGCTAAATTCTACTATTGTATCCATCCCAGTGTGTGAAATGATATGTTTATATGTTATTAATTTGTAAATCTCTAATAACTGATTATGTTTGAAACTTTTTTAAACGCTCATTCATCATTCATATATCTTATTTAGTGCAATGTCTATTCAAAACTTTTATCAATTTTTAAATTGGGTACAGATCAGATAAGAGTATTCTGAAATTAATGTTAAGAAAAAATGAATTAGAAGAGCAAAAATTATTTTAAAAATGAGAAGTAACTGCAAGAATAATACTACTCTATTATAAGACACATTAACATGATATTAATTAAGGAAGTATGTCATTTGCAAAGGCTCAGACATAGTCTAATGAAACAGAATATAGTAGTAAGTCCAGAAATAGATTCATATGAATATAGCCAAGAAACATTTGACAAAAGATGCAGAGGCAATTCAATGAGGAAAAAGTCTTTAAGAAAATGGCATTGGCATTACTGGTATTCACATGCAGAATGATGAACTTCAAATTAAACTTTGTATTTCCCATAAAAGTTAACTCAGAATGAATCACAGACCCAAATATAAAACAAAACTTTGAAACATTCAGAAAAAAACTAGGTAAAATTTTTCATTATTCAGAGTTAGAAAAAATTTCTACATACAAATCAGAAGTTTCCTTCATCATCACCATCATCATCATGGTTAATTGGAATTTGTGAAAATTAAAAACTTGTATGAAAGTCACTGAGAAGCCTACTAAAAGGCAATGAAAAGATTGAGAGAATATTTTCTGATTATGTATCTGATAACAGACTCGTCTTAAAATACCCTAAAAAATCAACACTTAAATATTCAGACTAAGAGAGCAAACAACAAAAATAAATATTGGATCTCAAAACTGGAAAAGATGTTTATTTATAGCTTTAGGAAGGCATATATTAAAACCACTGTGAAACACCTCTGTACACCTATTAGATGGCCAACATCAAACATAATGAACAAAATCATCATGGAAAGGAAAACACCAGTGGCGATAAAACAACTGATACTCATTTTTATTGGAATTTTCAAATACTGCAGCTGACCAAGAAAGCAGTTGGCAATTTCTTGTTTAAATAAACACATATATGACTCAATAATACCACTGATAGTTGTTTTTCTTGGAAGAATGATAATGTGTATTCATTTAAAACCTGTATATGAATGTTATATCAGCTCTTTTTGTAAGCATGCAGAAATGGAAACCATCCAAAAGTTTTTTTTCCAGGAAAAGTGTTACCTTTTTATTGGTTCTTTTTAGTTATACATGACAGTAGAATCTATTTTGACTTACTTGTACAATTATGGAATATACCTTGTTATATTTCAGTCCCCAGTACCTAGTAAAAGATTGAACAGTTAAATAAATCATAGGATGCATATGGACTAGAATATTGCAGAACAAAAAAAGAAATGTGGTATTCACCAACTCCTTCCATTTACCTGCAAATACCATAATTTTATTCTCTTTTATTGCTGAGTAATATTTCATTGTGTATATATACCACAGTTTCTTTATCCATTCATCTATCAAAGGGAGAGAGGTTGGTTTCACAGTTTAGCTATTGTGAATTGAGCTGCTATAAACATTGAAGTGGCTGTGCCACTGTAGTATGCTTTTCTAAGTCTTTTGGGAGTAGACCAAGGAGTTGGAGAATATCATGCTAAGTGAAGTAAGCCAATCCCAAAAAACCAAATGCTAAATGTTCTCTCTGATAAGTGGATGCTAATCCATAATGTGGGGGAGGACATGGAAAGAATGGAGGAACTTTGGTCACAGGGGTGGAAAGAGGGAGGGGGCATGGAGATAATAAAGACGGTGGAATATGATGGACATCATAGCCTAAGCTTTATGTATGACTGCATTTATGTTGTGATTCTACATCACATAAAACTAGAGAAATGAAAAGTTGTCCTCCATTTGTGTGCAATGAATCAAAATGCATTCTGCTATTATGTATACCTAAGTAGAATAAATAAATAAATAAAATTTTTAAAAAAAATTATTTATTTTTATCTTCCTGGGTTCTGTCCTAATACCCCTTAGAATATGCAAAGTATTTGCAAGTTGTCAGTGAATTCATCGATTTATTGCTGTTTGGTCATTTGTGTCATTTTTTAAGCCTAAAAATTGTGCTTCTTTTGTTTAACTTTTTATTTACAGAAATTTTCAAAAATGCAAAAAAAAGAGAAACTCCTAAGTGCCTGTTATCTAGCTTCATGTTTAGCAACATATAGATAATCTTATTTTGATTCTTAGCTAAAATATTGTATTCATTATGCAGATGTGTAATTTTATTTGTATTTCTAAAAGACAATGTCTCATATTAACCCATAACAAAGACAATTAAGAGAATATTCAAGGACTCACTAAAACAAGAAATAAGTAAAAAAATCTAACATAAAAAAAAGAATGAGGAATTGATACTACCAGTTTGATCAGAAGAAAGAACTCCGCTGAACAGACAAAAGCTTATCCAAATAAAGTTATGTACTACAAGATTCCATTGAATAACACTCTTGAAGAAGTAAAGCTATTCTGATACAGAAGAGATAAACAGTTCCAAAAGCTTTGGGTAAGGAGAGACATGATTCCAAAAGGATACACAAGAAAGCATTTAGGATGTAGAAAGTTTTAAGCATCTTGTATATGGTAGTTGTTGCAGAATCATATGTGATAAAATTCAAAAATTATACAAACAAAAATCCAATTTTCTTTAGGTTAATTTTAAAAACAAACAATTAGTTTAAAAAATGTTCAAGAGTGATTAGATAACCAGAAAATATGTTTTTTTTTTTAGTATCAACTAAAAAAATTCTGGAGATTAAGTCTTCCTCAATCTAGAGCATTTTTGTCTTTGTCATTTTATCTTCTACATGTAGAGCTCCAAATGTGTGTGTGTGTGTGTGTATGTGTGTGTGTGTGTGTGTGTATGTGTTATATCATTCTATTTATATACCTCCATTCATTTAGCTGTTCACTCTTTCAAGAACACAGGTTGTTTCCATTTGTGCAGGACTAAGAAGAGATATAAATGTAAACTTTATATATAACATATAAATGTATATATGTCATATATATGTCAATGTATATATCAACATATAATAATATAATAATTATATATGGATATATATATATTCTATCCTTTACCAGTGCTAAGGTATAAGAATGACATGTATCATCCTTTTTCCTGTGACTAGTTCCGATTCATCTTTCACAAAAGGCATATCACTTTGGGACACAGACTCCTGTGTTGGGAGACCTAAGATTGCCCCATGATACAATTATTGCCCAGGACAACTCAATGGACTAAGCATATAATCATAAGAGCTTTGACTAATTACAATGAGAGCATATAAAGCAAAATCAGCAAAGACACAGACTTTACTTGTAGTAAAGTCTGGAAAAAAAACATGTGTAGGCATAAATGGCCAAGAGTCTAGTCCTCTGTCAGTGGAATCATAAAGATGTACTAAATTCTTCTAGCCTGGAATTATGACAATATATGTGAAATGTTGTTGAACAGAGAAGTTCATCAGAGATTCAGTACTCAAGTTTTTATCAATGGCTAGTCACATAGATACCTTCTGTCTAACATAATAAAAATTCTAAACTCCCTGAAGGAAAGCAGTTTTTCAGCATAAATGATGTGACCATACAAAAACAGCAAGCCACTATTACCAGTTCTGGAAATGGTGTAAATTATAGTAAAACCCAAATTTCTAAATCCCAAAGAGTGGGTTAATAAGTAGATATGAGAGTTACCATTTTAGGTGTACTGTGTTCATCTTCTTTACAGAACTCTTCATCTTTCAGCAGGACGTTTGTGTCTTTCCTATCTTACATTCTGTAAGACTATGAATACCAAATCTCAGTGTCACTGGGGTTCATATTTCATAGCTCCATTAATTTTTTTCTTATTCATTCTTTGGCTTAACATTTGATCAGGGAGAACTGTATTTCTTCTTTCCAGATGAACATTGTATATATTTTGTTTGTCATTGAACATTTTCAATTATTTTCTTTCTGATTTGAATTGAATCATAACCCTATGATTTTAGAGTCATTCAGATTGACCTATCTGAGGGATTAAAGAACATAAATATCTCTATCATTTTTCCATGCAAAGCACATATTATTTGCTTAGTGGCATGGACTTAAACATTCACAGATATATTTGTATATCAAATATTTAATGGAACACATTCTCAGCAAGAACAGTAGGCTAAAAGAGAAGTTGAGATGAAGATAACACAAATGTCTCAGAGGCTCTTATAGGGTTATCTCAGTCCAAACAGTCCCTCAAAGTTGTCTTAATTGTGGTAAGTTTATGGCTTTTATACTCTCTCATCGCTCTGCATTAGATAAGGCTTTGTGAAGAAGGAAACAGACCTCTAATAGGCTGAGCTTTTGACCCAAGAGTGATTCAAGAGATAGAGCAATTCAGAACTCTTCTGTGCTTCCTCTGCTAATGGCTGAAGGAATTGAGGGAGCAAGAAGGTAGCACATGGACATCAAATGAATGAATTTACTGTATTCTTACAAGAAACCAATAAATTAAAATCAAGTAGTTTATTTTGAAGTTACCTCTTGTATACTTTTTCCTGATATCAATACACTGGTAGTGTGGTTAAAAAAGAAAGATAAATTTGTTTTATTTTTTGCTTTCAGATTTTTAAAAATTGCTATTATGATTAGTCATGATTGGAGTCATTATCATTACTAATGTCATTTTATTTCTAGTTAGCAAAAATCTTTAGAATACAATATTTCCCTCAGTTAATTTTTTTAACTTTTTACTTCAAAGTTGATACTAAAATTATCTATTATTTAATTTAAAGGTTTCACTGTGTTCTCAGTACTCTATTAAGGCTGATAGGAAACTTGTTACATACATGATATAAATAAAATGTGAGGAAGATAGAAATGAATGGTTGAAATCATTCCTCAGGTCTGTCCTATAATAAGACTCCTATTAAATCTCTCACTTGTCATGTTGTAACACTGATGTTGTTTACCCTTTACTTAGGGTAGAAGCAATCATAAACTTAGAAGAAAATTAGCACATTGAAATTCCAAGGGACACCTGGATTATTATGGTTATTAAATAATCTATAAATTGAACATGTATGTGTATTGCTCCCTTCAAAATAAATAGAAATAGAAATCACTCAAAATCTGCTTTACTGAAGAATATAACACAAACACAAGAGTCTTGAGAAAGAAAAGAGTAGTATTCCTGACTTTCCCTAGACTTACATAGCACCTTGGCATTCAATTTCTTGAACCACCCTCCAGCTAATTTTAAACTTAGCAGAGGGTAGAGGGAAATGTATTCAGTGAAACCAGCTGAATTGGTTTTCTTGCTATTGAGTAAAAGTTTACTAATATTTCCTTACTATGGTCACATAATTCCACTGCAAGTATTTTGCAGACCTGCATAGATAAGCACTGGCAGTGGTGTTTTAAGAATTGAGAAGTAGAAGGATATTCTGGATCATGTGACCTGACTGCAGAGAGTTGAAATGCTAAGAGATAGGAGTTGATACCTGAAGATTAGAGAAGATAGAAAGAAAATAAAGTGGGCTGGAATGCAACTAAGGAAAACATTTTCATTAATTTGCACAAGAATAGTCCTTGCATAGTAATTTTCAAATCTAGAGTATAGGGACAAAATTTTAGAAAAATTATCCTTCTTTAAATTGAGCCAGAAAGGTCTCACATCACCTCAGGCATCACCTCATACCTTGGACAACTTTCCTGAGCATTGAGGGACCAACTCACCATGAATGTTTGAGTTCTGTTGTTATTTGTTCCCTATCACTAAATAATAAGTCTTTTTCATGTACACTCTTGTATACAGGTGTCTTTCTCACTGGATTTGTGCCAGTGATAAAAATTGGTACAGCTCAATGTGCAGTGTATGAGTTCAATCTTTTCCTAATTAAAAACAAATACCCAAATAACCATTAGGAACTACTGAGGATTAGATAAGCTACCTTACTTTGGGAACTGAAGTATAGTACATGTTGTTCTTATTCTTCACATGCATCTGGTTTCATTTCTCATGTGGTTTCCTGTAGGAGCATCTCCATACCTTCCACCCACTCCCTTCCATCCTTCCCCAATCTATGCTAATGGACTGTGCTCTTGCCAAAGTGCACCCCTTTGTTTGTGACCTTTGGATCTAATTTGTCCAAGAGTGCATATAAGCTTCTGTAGTTTCTAGAATAAACGGTGTTCTCTGCTCCTCCTCACCCCGGCCATATCCCTTCTTGCCCTGGGTATCTCTTCGTCTCGCTGGGGCAAAGCAGATTTTTACCTACACCTGGGGGCCTGGGGAGATTGGCTCCGTGGATCGCCACGGTCCAGAGGGACTCCATATCGTCTAACCCAGGGACCCTTTCTCCGTCTCTCTGGACCAACTTGTTGAGAAGCCACGTGACCCCTTCCCCCCCACCCCCACCACTTTTATTAAAGCAACAGTTTCCCTGAAAAATTCCCTATGGTGTTAGTATTTTTGAAGTCTATTACTTCATTGACAAATATGCTTACACCATCAAAAACTGGTGTGCTAATGTTTTGATAGTAAATCCATTTGCTAGTTTAGTAAAATATCCTACTACCTTCTTGTTCTCATTTGCTATTTATATATGTATTTAGTACTAGAAATTAAATCCATGGTGCTTAAGCACTGAGCCAAACCCACAGCTCTTTTTATTTTTTATTTTGAGACAGGATTTCCCTAAATCTTTTATGGCCTTGGTAAGTTGCTGAGGCTGGCTTTGAACTTGTGATCCTGCTGCCTCAGCTTCCCAATCCACTTCTTAACTAGTGGCTTCTTTTAGTAAGGCCAATTTATGCTAAAACTAGATAGGTAGGGTGTCGTTTATTTCATGCCTCGCGTGGGTTCGCTCGACAAGTTGGGGTCCCGCAGGACGAGGGGACCAAGGAATGGGGTCCCACGGGACGAGCTCTGGGGTCCCGGAGGACGAAGGACAATGGGGTCCCACGGGACAAGGTCAGGGGTCCCGGAGGACGAGGGTTTAGGGGGTGGACGGTCGCGAAGTCACTCACCCAGACACCGGGGGTAGGTAAAACTGCTCTGCTGGAGCGAGAAGCAGACCCGTTTATTTCAGTTAGTGCAACAGTTTATATAGGGTCCTTGGACCAATCATGGCCCTGAGGTTAGGTTACAGCCAATAGGGTATTGATCCATGTCAGGCACGCAGCCAATCAGCATGGGATGAGAAAAGGAGAGCCACTGAAGGTAGCCAATCAGCATGGGATGAGAAAAGGAGAGGCACTGAAGGCAGCCAATCAGCGTGGGGTAAAGAGGAGGGGAAACATTCAAAGTAACCAATCAGCATAGGGCAAAGGAAAGGGGAGGGGAGGCATTGAAGGCATGGAGAGAGCTCCTATAGTAGGGAAAAGATAACAGTTCAAGGTGTTCCTGAGGCAAAAAAGTAATAATAATTAGTAATTGAACACCGACTTCACCAAATAGAATTTTTTACATTGATATTAAATCATCACTAAAATTCTGAGAGCTAGATACATATTTCAATTTTATAGATGGAAGTTTTTAAGATCTACAAGTTAAATACTTTTGCATAATGATAACACTAGTAAAGAGAGGGGTCAGGATTATACTCCAGTTCTTCTTAAATTGCAACCAGTTTTTAAGAGCAAACCAAGCAGATTGTCCACATAAACCTGAAGCAACCAAGAAGATAGAAAAAGAAGAGTAGGTGACTCAGCAATGATTGAAAGCACTTCACCTCTTCCTATTTTTACTATGTCCAAGCATTCTTGGACACTCAGAGAGATGTCTTGCTTAATCAGTCTCCATTTACCACCAGCAGTAGTGTTTACTTGAGTAAAATTCAGTCTATGTAAGGAATGATGTGAGAAGAAGACAAGATCTCAAGCTTTTTCCTATTGCATAGTAGATAAAAATGATTCAAGACTAAGACTTAGTCTTACACTATAGAGTGTGTGTGTGTGTGTGTGTGTGTGTGTCCTATCAGACCCTTTATAGGACAAAATTATGCATTTATCATCGTCAAAAGTTGATTTTGGTCCATTGGGATATGATTGAACCTTTTATTATACAGTTTCTACTATTGAATGTGAATGAAAAGACTAACCAAATGCAAATGAATGGATAAGAGAAATATGGTAGATGTATTAGCATGAGATTATGAGAATGGATGAGAAAAACAACAATATTAATTACATAAATAGAACCAAGGAGACAGAAGAAAGAAGAGGAAGGTGGAACTAAGGCAGGGAGGCAGGGAGGCAGGGGGAAGGAGGAAGGAGGGAGGGAAGGAAGGAAGGAAGGAAGGGAGGGAGGGAGGGAGGGAGGGAGAGAAGCCAAGAGAAAAAAGAAAATTGCCCTCAAGTCAGCCAATATTGCTGAGAATCTAAAATGGCTATACTTGAAAGAGAATGCTGGGTGATATATTGAAGTTGAAATGCCATTCTCTTTGAAAATGTATAGATCCCAGGTAATTGTGGCATGCAAGTAAAATTGTAGATTTGGATTAGCAAAAGATTAATTTTAATTCAGAATATACTTGAAAGGAAAAGATATATATTATAATTCAAAGTCTGAAAAATCTGACTTTTGGGCCTCCTATTTTGTTTCTAACCAAATTGTTCTTCTGGGCTAAGACTATATTGTGAGTATTGTTGAAAACATAACTTCTTTGAATAATTTTAATGACATAATTTTCTTCAAAATGAAATCATTTGGGAAAAAGAAATGACAGAAATTCTTAAAGGAATCACTAGTTAGATGCCTCAATATTTTATTCCCAGCTAGAGTGAGTATATTTTCACATTTAAATTTTCTTCAATCATTAATAAAAAAATACAGGTCCCAGAAGAATTTTATAAGTGGGAACTTAAAAACAAAGTCTAAGATGGTTTCCTGACAGCATCTTTTCTTCTTGTGGGTTTAGTTGTTTGAGTTACTATTTGAAGAAACAGCAATTAGTTGTGAAAAGCTTAAGCTGAGAGAAGAAGCAAATGAACAGTCATGTAACATATTAAATAAATTCAAATATGTATAAGTTTTTATTACAATTCCAACAGAAGAGCAGCATATCTATTCTAATGATGATTTCTGTGCTGTGATTTGATTGGACTAAGCCCTTAATCAAATTCAGGCTTCAAATTGTCCCCAAATCTATTTCATACCACTATCTACAAGTGGTAAAAACACTTTTATAGTAAAATATGCACAATTTTTAAATTATACATTTGACTTAAAAACAATATCCATACTTTGTTTTGGAGAGAGACAATTTGAAATGTATGCTCTTCAGTTTTAGTGAAAGTATTATTTTTCTAAATGTTGCCACATTAAAAAAAACAGTAATGCCCTACTAATTTACATAGATTGTATGCCAAATTTTGTCTTCTGAGGATTCCTATAATAATATGAATTATTTCAATAATTGTTACTCAATATTTCTTGGATTTTATCTGAATTTCCAAACTCAGTGCATTTTATGCATCATTTTATCTAATTTTCCAAACAATACATTGAAAAATTCTTCTTTTCCTCCTTTACAAAAATGAGGCTGCTGAGATGCAGAGAGGTTTGTTCCTTTCCAGGGCATTGTGGCAGGAGCCAGGCTTTGGACTCAGGCGGGGAGTATGCCTCTCTAAGACTGTATTCTTAGAATACCATTGTTATTAAATGAAACTGCACACAAATGGTCGGATATAGCGCTTTGGTAAAGAAATAAAAGAATCAAATGCTTCAGCATTTTTACTAGCATTTAGACCAATTAGTGAACCTTCATATACAAGTGTCATCCATATATGCACCAGTTCTTTTGTGAAGTGTTTTCCTTTAGTTCAACAATTTAGACAAAAATCTTTTTAAATTCTGACTTTCTGGTTGGATATGTAATCCACAACAGCAATGTTATTCTGCTATCCTCTGCCAGTATCATTGCCAGCCACAACATCGAGGGGAGATTTGCTTTGGCTTAGCTGCTTTGATGTGTAGATATTCTAATCTCAGCTGCAATTGGAGAACAAGCATACGATACCTATTGAGACATTTTAAAACCTCATACAAAACATACATAAAGAGGACTGAAATAATTCTTACTAGACTTGAAGGGTGATTGGCTTCCTTTCAAATTATATGAATTGATCATTGAATTGTGAATATGAGCATGTGTGTTTTATACATTTATTAAATGTCTATCCTACCTCCTGGTAGAGATCATTATAATCGATTCATTTTAGTTCTCATAAATAAAAGGGTCTGAGACTTGTTATCAGTGAAAGATCTGCCCTTCAGTGTCCAATTCCTGTCAAACTGGTTCAACAATCTGGAAGGTTATATGGGTGACAATAGTAGTTTTAGCCTTTCTACACTTTGAAAAGTTTAAATTTAGCATCATATTTAACTATCTACTGTAAACTAAAATTTGACGTCCATGGATTGGATTCCAAATCCTTTTATGAAATTTTCTTATACATTATCTTTGGTCACAGAGGTCTCAAGAAATTTGAATATTCTCTTCCCCCTTCATCCCTCCTTTGCTCCTTCTTTCCTTCCTCCCTTTCTTCCTTCCTTCCCTCTTTCCTACTATTATACTTCTTTCTTTTCTTCTTTGGGGAATAAGTTTTTTAGGGTAAAATGCAATATGTGTTTAATTGTCTAGTTTTAAAATCTGGAGCCACATTCATTAGTTAAATGAATATTTGTTCATTTTTTAAAATATTTTTATTTATTTATTTATATGTGGTGCTGAGGATTGCACCCAGTACTTCACATATGCGAGGCAAGAGCTCCACCACTGAGCCACAACCCCAGCCCAAATTTGTTCATTTTTTAAAACTGTTCATGTCCACAATCATCCATGAAGATGCTACCAAGGTAAGCCACTACAAGAACTAATGGAAAATACTACTACTATTACTACTACTACTACTACTACTAATAATAATAATAATAATAATAAGAAGAAGAAGAAGAAGAAGAAGAAATTAGAATAGTGACTTGCCCTTCTGTTATTATTAATTTATCATTATATTATCCTTATTAACAAGTATATGCTGAATGGCAAATACATCGTAGTCATTATAATGATGAAAAAGTGTCAGGGTTTCTATATATACATCAGTTGAAAGTTTGCTGGTCAGCACATCATTCAGCTTCCTTCATGGTTCAGATTTTTTCATCACCTCTGCCAAATGCCAGTCTACCAGTGATCCACCAGATACACATAAGTCACAGACAGCTTCAGATGACTGCAAACCTTTGCTAAACCCAGCAGATACCACAGGAAGCAAAGACCAGACATGTAGTTAAGTTGAGCCCAAATTGTTGACCCAAAGGACTGTCATCAAGCTTCAAAGTGGTTTGTTTTGTACCAAATTATAACTGGTATGCGTGAATTATTTGTCTATTTTATTTTATGTTTTTGCTGTGAATTCTTGTTGATGGGAGTTCCATCTAGCCCAAGGACTTCTTTTTTTTTTTTTTTTTTTTTTTGGTACTGGGGATTGAACTCAGGGGCACTCAACCACTGAGCCACATCCCCAGCCCTATTTTTTTGTGTTTTATGTAGAGACAGGGTCTCACTGAGTTGCTTAGCACCTCGCCATTGCTGAGGCTGGCTTTGAACTCGCAATTCTCCTGTCTCAGCCTCCCTAAGTGCTGGGATTACAAGCGTGAGCCACCGCGCCCAGCTCCAAGGACTTCTTAAGATACTTCCATATCACCCTGATGCTCTGTCATTAGGAGAAATTCTGATACAACTCAGAGTTTCCTTCCATCTGTAATCTTACCAAGAAACATTCCTCAACTTGAAGACACGACTTCTCTAGTTTCAACAGTTGATTTTACCTAATAAAGAATACTATAGCATCCTTTGATGGAAACTATGAATGACAATATTTTCATAGGTTTTTTAGGCATGTAAATGAGTATTTGTAGGGTTGGAGATTAAGCACATATGGTAACATCACCATAGAATTTGGAATTTTCTCTTTCATTATAGAAATATAAAATTTATTTAAATACAAAAAATTTCTTTTTAACTCTAGCTTTACATGATTTATTATGTGTTACATGATTTATTATGTGTAAGTTTCAAAAAAATAGCATTTAAGAAACACCACTAGGGGCTGGGATTATGGCGCAGTGGTAGCGTGCTCGCCTAGCACGCATAAGGCACTGGGTTCGATCCTCAGCACCACATAAAAAAAATAAAATAAAGATATTCTGTCACCTAAAACTAAAAAAAAAAAAAAAAAAAAAAAAAAGAAACACCACTAAGTGACTTTCCTTGCTTTCTTTGTGTTCTTTGCTTCTGTTTAAAAAAAGGACTATGGTTTTGTATATGGTAGGGAACAAACCTGAGATAAAACAAGTCTGTGTGTATTATTTAATGTTTTACTTCAATATAATATAAAAAGGCAGATTCTTTTTATACAGATACAGAAGGATGTAATTATGGAAAAGCACAGATTAAGAGAACAGAAAGAAAAAATAAAAAGATCTTGGGTAAGTAATGTATTTCACATTATTAATGTATTCATGTATGTATTTTATTTGTTTCTCACAATAGCCCAATGATATAGGCATTGTAATATCATTTTTGAGACATACAATAATTAAGATGCATAAAGACTTTTTAACTGTTCATGCCCTATTGACAGAAATTAGTGGGAACAAGGTTTTAATGTTCTTGACTACTATTTTCTGTCATTGAAAGTTCATAAAGAAGACCTCAGAGGATTGTAATTTAAAGAAACGATACAAATCATATGCCATGAAGTGAATTGTTTTAACTGCACTCAAAATGCATATATTAAAGTTCTAACCTCTAATGCACCTGTGTCTAGAGATAAGAGTTTTCAGGGGTAATTACAGTTAAATAACATCATGAATTTGACTCATATACTTAATGAGCCATGTCAGCAGAAACCAGGATTAAAGATGGGATTTTACCAGCAAAGACACAAGCAGTTTAAACCAAAGAGGACAGAGAATGAAGGATGGAATTAAAGAAGGCTGTTAGACTTCTGATTCTAAAGGCCCAGACCACACAGCCCTCTAACTGTAGACGTGCATTATTTTTCCAAGAAATGCAAACAATCACCCTGGTGATCCAGCGACCACCCGAATTATCCCCTTGATTTCAAAGGATGGGATAATTATCTAGGTTTTTACAGGCTAGACAGCCTCTAATCAAAGCCTCAGGGCCAGTTGCACTACCTTAGTGGGTTTAAATGTGGGGATGTCACCCAGTGACTACAAACCAGGGAAGAACATTTCTGAGCATAATGATGTAGTGGAATTTGCATTGCTGGCTTTTGGATTTGCTTGTCATCCATCATCCTTTTCTTCTGTCCAATTTCTCCCTGTTGGAAGGAGACTATCTATCCTGTGCATGTACCACCACTGTGTTTTGGAAACATGCCAAATTGTCTGTATCCATAGGTTCACATCTGGAAGGGAATTTTGCTTTAAGTCATATCCATACCTAATTTAGATGACATTTAGGTGAGACTTTGAATTTAGACTTTAGAATTCATGCTAGAATTAATATATTTTGCAAGCAATAAAAACAGGCATTATGGGGTGCTGGGGCAGAATGCTGTGACCTGATTTTGTGGCCTTCAAAATTCTCATATTGAAGCCCTAACTTCCAATGTGATGTATCTAGACATAGATTATTTAGGAAGTAATTAAAATTGAAAGAAGTTTTAAGAGTAGGAACCTAATCTGACAAGAGTGTGGCCTTATAAAAACAGAAATAGAAGGAAATCTTTTCTTCTTTTTTTTTTACCATATGAAAGCACAGGAGTGGGCAGCTTTCACAAGCCCTCACAAGGAAGTGACCACTGCTAAACCTTGACCTTGGACTTTCTAGCCTCCTGAACTATTGAAAAATACATTGCTATTGTCTGATTCACATATTCAGTAGAGTTTTGTTATGATAGTCCATGCTAACTAATATATGTCATGCCACACAGATGGATCTGCAATTTAAAATTGAGTTAAAAGAGAAAAGGTAGCAAATAAAAATGTTCTGTAAAAAGGAATACCACACAGCTCTGAATGCAGTGTTAAAAGGATGTCCCTAGGAAGGACTCAATTCCTGTAACATATTTTCACATAATAAATAGTACATGTTGTATCATTCAGTAACAATTCTTTATATATACATGTAGGTCTACTTATATACATATGTGTGTTTTTGTATAGTTATTTATTTATAGTGTTTGTACATCTGAATTTTTAAGATAGGATTTCTTGTGCATTTTTGTGATGATCTACTTTAAGGTCTCTTGTTATAAAATAATTTTTTCAATAATTAGAAAGAGTAATATTTAAAAAATAAATATAAAATTTTTGTCTTAAAATACTTAGTAGCTTTGAAGAGTTTAACATGGATCTACATTCCCAGTAAATATAAAAAACATACTCTAATGTTGACAGACTCATGCTGAAGTGTTCAGACATTGCTATTGTCATTGTACACTGTCATCTGCTTTTTGGAGAACTATTTCTAAACAATCAACAGAATTAATCAAAATTTACATATCTATTGTTTCTTATTATAGCAAGCAATATGTTTAAAAGAAAAGTAATATCAGCTAAGAAGGGGCAACTGTTCAAATACATTTATAAAATGCTTGTAAAAACAATGAACAATCGAAAGCAGTTCAAATTCTTCCATATCGGAGCAAAATGAAACTAAAATAAATACTATACCTCAAAATTCCACTTAACTAGAAATGCTAAAATTAAGTATGCCAAGTAATAACAGTGCTGTGTGAGATTTATGTGCATTGAAAAGAACCTAAAAGAGGATGGAAAATATACATATATGTAACTTTGAGGTTTCTTTTTAGTACATTTCTTAAATATACAGAAAGAATAATTAAAAATACATACATCGGTGTTACCATAATATGTGATAATATGATAAGCTTAAATATCAAGAATTTTAGAGTCAAGTCATTATAGTCAATAAACATTGATGAAACAAAATTTTTCACTAATTAATGACCTCAGAATAAAAATAATTAATCAGTGTTTGCACAATCTTTCCTTGCTTGTATATAGAAAATAGAACGCAGTAAACAAGAAGATGAAAAGAACAGTAATGAAAATGCAAGTGACTGTGAATATACGCTACTGAATTGTGGCACCTGGTACACACAAATAACACCCTGACATACTCACGACCTTGGCTGCATGCTTTTGTTTATGAACCATAGAAGGTGCTTATTTTCTCCTTTTCACGGTGGCAATAACCAATCTTTTTCTACCATATTTATGATGTTTTACTTTCTTTTTTAAAAAGATTATTTTATATCCGGCAGTATCTAAATGTTGTGCCTAGAATTTAAATAAGAGAAACTGTACTTTAGCCTCAGTTAGATAAAAGAGGCCAAATTCACTGCCAAACCAAGGGTGATTATCTTCATAGGAATAAAATGGAAGGTTTATTTATTGAGTACTATTATTACTTTGATGCCTTTTAAGTATTATCTGCAAAACAACCCTATGAGGTAGGAGCAATAATACTCAGTGTCCAGATAAAGAAATAGTAGGAACAGACCTGCTTTATCTGTGTTGAAATCCAATTTTGAGTCTATGAGATGACATTCAGGATTCATTCTTAGATGACATTAATGTCTATAGATGACATCCAAGACTCATTGCAGATTGAAGAACATTGTAAAAATATCCCAAGTCAAGTGCTTCAAAATGCTAAACAGAAATCCCCCTTAGATTCCCAGGTCTGGGGTTCTTTAGGACCTTAAAATTACACCTGTATTATTTACTTACAATTTTAAGTAATGGTGATATGATTTAGTTGGAATCTAATGTATTAGTATTTTTTTCTATGAAAAAAAATAGCTTTTAAGCCAGCCATTATAATGTAATATAAACATGTTTATAATGTAATATAAAATGTTTATAATGTAATATAAACATTTTAAATGAAATAAAATGCATTTATTTTCCCATTGTTCTCTTGTAACACTGCTGCAAATGAAGAAATTGTTTATATTTTAAAGTTGCAAAAGAGAAGCATTGTTCTCACTATCAGAAAACCTATGGAATCTATTAAAAATTAATATAAATAGTAAGGAATTTTAGCAATTTTCCATGGCTAAGGATGAATATATTAAATTCAATAGTATTTTTATAAATTAACACCTAGGCCGGGCACGGTGGCGCACGCCTGTAATCCCAGCACTTTGGGAGGCTGAGACAGGAGAATCATGAGTTTAAAGCCAGCCTCGGCAATGGTGAGGCACTAAGCAACCCAGTGATATCCTGTCTCTAAATAAAACACAAAATAGGTCTGGGAATGTGGCTCCATGGTGAAGTAACCCTGAGTTCAATCCCTGGTACCAAAATAAATAAATAAATAAATAAATAGATAAATAAATAAATACCTAATAATTAGCTAATGGATTTTTTTTTTGGTACTGGGGATTGAATCCAGGGCTACTTAAACACTGAGCCACATCACCAGCCCTTTCTGTATTTTACTTAGAGACAGGATCTCACTGAGTTGCTTAGAAACTTGCTAAGTTGCTGAGGCTGGCTTTAAACTGGTGATTTTCCTGCCTCAGCTTCCCAAGCAGCTGGGATTGCAGGTATGCACCACTGAGCCCAGCTGGCTAGTGGATTTTTAATGCCAATTACAGTATTATTAAAATACAAAATTTTTAGGCATATCAGGCAAAGGATGTTTTCAGATTTGAATAGTAAGAAGTAGAAAACAACAAAAACTGAGATAAACTAAGGGAGGCATGAATAAATAGAGAAATGCATGGCATAGAATCAACACCACTGTCAACTCTCACAAAATTCATCTATATCTTTAACAAAACACCAAGCAGCAGAATGTATTTCATAGACATTAGCAAACAGATTATAAATGGCTATGGAAATGCACAAGTTTCTGAATAACCAATGTAACTTTGGAAATGAAAAACAAAGTTGCAGGAATAACATTACCTGATTCTAAATGTAATGTAACTGTGCAGTTATCAAGAAAGTGTGATATTAGTATAACATATAGAAATAAATCAATGGAACTGGAAAGTCCAAAATAGATGCACATACACACATATAAATCTGATTCTTAATAAAGGTACAAAAATAACTCAATAAAGGAAAGATAAGCTTTTCAAAATATATTATGGAAAATTTATATGCATTTGCAAAAATTTTACATATACTTTCCACAATATAGAGAACATTAATTCAATATATATCAATATATATATCATAGATCTAACTGAAAATATAAAACTATAAAATTTCAAGAATAAAATTTTCATGATCTTAGTTTAGGCAAAAATTTCTTATATATGATATATAAAATATAACACCCCCCAATTCTTGACACAAGGGTTACAGAACCTAAAGATAGGTACAAAAAATAAAAATTCATCCTTGCCAGCCATGTTGACCACCTTAGAAGAACAGGCCCTTTATTTCTCATTAAGAATTGTTTTCTTTTTTTATATCTCCCCACCCATTTTTTTACTGTATACTTTAATTTTTTCAATTTTTATTTTATTTTTACATTTCTCATTCTGCATGATTATAGGGTGGTGGGTATGTGGGTTTTCACTGCATGGGTTTTAAAATATATATATTATTTGAATAATGCATGTGAAATACATTCATATCATTTTGCTTTCATTTTATTTTTTTGTTTTTTGTTTTTTTGGGAGGGATCCTAGAGATTGAACTCTGGGACACTCAACCACTGAGCCAAATCCCCAGCCCTACTTTGTATTTTATTTAGAGATAGAATCTCTCTGAGTTGCTCAGTGCTTCACCCTTGCTGAGGTTGGCTTTGAACTCACCATCCTGCTGCATCAGCCTCCTGAGGCACTGATTTTACAGGCATGCGCCGCCATGCCTGATTGCTTTCATTTTAATTACATTCTTCTGTAACTGTTTATTATGTACTCTTGATTTGACTGAAGTAGGATGAAATTATATGTGGGTTTCATTTTTTTGATTTTGCATTTATTTTTATCTTAGTTTTTCTTTGTATCATTACCCCTTCTTCATTCTAATAGCCCCACTAATAACCCATATTTTCCTATTTCCTCTTCCTCTCTTTCCTTGTTCTGTTACTTTTGGTTATTTTCTACTCCTTCTTTATAGATATTATCTGCATGACTTTTCTTCACTTCTTAAATCATCCAAATTTTCTCTTGCTCTTCCACCAGATTTTCTATTCATTAAAAAAATCACTCTACTATCTGATAAAATTATATAGTTTATGTGATTTCTACCTCATTCATGTTGTGATTGTTAATAAAGTGGATGATGTAGTAGATGCTGGCTGTTTAATGTCTGATCCAGTTGAAGGTTTGCTGGTGGTGTTGATGTTAAATGCTGACCCCACCATTCCTATGCAGGTGTCAGTTAGAGTTATAGATGTCAAAGTAGACACCAGACATTTATCTTAAAGCTGTACATCTGCTGCCAACATTATTGGGATTCATTGTCCTCCCTTTCCTCTAACAGGGGCTGCAAAGTGATTCAGACACGTCAAGTACACAGAATAGACATCCTGCTCCTAAGTAGTACTCACAACTCAGCAGAGTAACAGCTAATCCCACTCTACTGTAGTCCTATGTGAGCCTCAACAATACTTAAGCACATAAAATAGTAGAGAAAAATACCCCAAACCAATAACCAGGACTGTTTAGGAACAACTGCCACTACTAGACATCTATTCATACATCAAAAACAGAGAGAACTTCAAGAGCAAAAAAGATAACTATACCCAAAAGACACATGTCAAAAGAGGAAGGGGAGTCTATTTCAAATTATGCACAAATCCAAGACCTCTGAAAACATGAGAAAACAAAGAAATCTCCTCAAACATTCACAATTCCCCATCAAAGATCTCACAGATAAAAAAAGTGGATGAAATTCAAGATAGACTATAAAAAACTAATTATTAAAATTTTCAGTAAACTAAAAGAAGATCTGAGGAATGAATTGAGAGAAAATACAGGAAATTAACAACTTCAAACAAGAAATAGAGACATTGAAAACAATCAAAACTCCTAAAAATAAAAGACACAAAGATTCAAACTAAAAAATTCACTTGAAAGCAAAGATGAGATTAAATAAAAAATAGAACTTCAGGATTTTAAGATATGTTATATAAATTTTAATACTCAGTATGCAATAAAGGAAAGAAAAAAAAAAACTATGATCAGAATGCACAAGCATACTGGGACAGCATCAAGAGCAAAAAACTCCAGAATTATTGAGAGAAAAGAAAACATGGAAATACAGACTAACGGCATTAAAAAATTTTCAATGAGATAATAGCAGAGAATTTTCCTCATATTAGAAACAAAATAGACATGTATGCATATAGGAGAGAAGGGGAGGGCACTGGAATCTGAAATGGAGTAGATCAAATCCCATGGGTGTATGATTTTGTCAAAATGAACTTAACTATTATATATAATTCTTTAATAAAAAAGAAAAATTCTTCTGCTCTTAGAAAGTGCTATTAAGAACAAAAAGATAGCTGGCCATGGTGGCGCACACCTGTAATACCAGCACTTTGGGATGCTGAGACAGGAGAATCATGAGTTCAAAGCCAGCCTCAGCAACAGTAAAGTGCTAAGTAACTCAGTGAGACTCTGTTTGTAAATAAAACACAAAATAGGGCTGGAGATGTGGCTCAGTGATCGATTACCCCTGAGTTTAATCCCCAGTACCAAAAAAAAAAGAACAAAAAGACAAATTTCAGTATGGGGAAATACTCATAAGTCATATGTTTTATTAAATATCTGTACCTAAAGTATACATAAAGAATTCTCAAAATTCAATAATAATAAAAAAACAGTAAAATTTGCCAAAACATTTAAACAGAATGTACTAAAATATTAAACGGTGTGAGCATGTGAAAATATCATTAGTCATTAGGCAAATACAACATAAAACTATAATTAGATGACATTGTATGTCTATAGGAATGGCTGAGATTAAGAACACAAATTTCAAAGTATGGGGAGAAATGGCAACACCTATATACAGTTGGTGGAAATATTAAAGTAATTAAAGTGATCATTAGATGATCACTAATTAGTTTGAAAAATAGTTTGACAGTTTTTTTAAAAGTTAAGTGTTCACCTACAAAATGATTCAGACATTCAATTCCTAGATATTTGTCCAAGACATGTGAGAGCCCATACAAAATGTCCATATGCAATGCCATTTATTATAATATTAAAATATGAATTTCTGAAGCATATTTGACAAATGGTGTTCAAGATTTCAAAAGTAATACATAGAAAACAACAAAAATTCAGATAAAGTAAAGAAAGCATGAATAAACAGAAAATGGAAAAATGTCCATTGCAGCATTAGTCATGACAAAAACCTGAAAGCACTCCAAATGTCCATCAACACGAAAGTACATAAATATATTGGGGTTTGTTACATTATGGAATACTCAGAAACAATGAGCTATTGATTCATGAAACAATATGGACAAATTCTCACAACAACCTTGCCAAGTAAAAGAAACCAAAATAATTATAATGTATAAACTTTTGGAAAATAATTATAATGTATAAACTTTTGGAAAATACCAGATAATCTATAGTGACAGAGAGCAGACTGGTGAATGCCTGAGAATGATTATGATCATGTGTGGAGAAGCAAAAAGCATTCCTAAGTACACAAGGAAATATTCTGGGTAACAAGTAAATTCATTATTTTAATTGCAATGATGGTTTCATGGATATATATTTATGTCAAAATTTATGAATTTATATACTTGAAATAGAGCTTATTGTGTGTCAATCATACTTTAATAAAGCTCTAAATAAGTTATAAAGTCTCTTGATTTAAATAGTATAACATGCAAAACACTTGCATTCAAATTAGCAATGATAAGCAATATCATTTTTATCTAAAGTCATGTTATATAAATAGCTTCTTGTACCTCCCCCCAAAAAACCCCATTCAAGGCAAAACATTAAAATTTTTCAGTAAATCTATTAAGACAAGATTCATACTCTCAGGTGTCAATAGAAGATTTAGGTAATATTGAAATCATGCATCCTACATTCCAGTAAACAAGAGATCTGACTTCCAAAGCTTAGCGAAAGCATTTGTTTGCTGTGTCTGACTTGTCCTGAATTAGAATTACTAGAATACTAACAGGGAGGGTATAAGGATTATGTGTCCTGGAAATTGAAAGGCCTTTAACATTTCTTTGTTAGAGAAAAATAGTGGTATCTTAAAATAACAAAAAATAAAAGTAAAGGAATTCTTATATAATTTTTATTTCTACTTTAATAATATTTAGCATTTGTTTGCTTTTGTTTTTCATCTGCAACTCTTTTACACACACACACACACACACACACGTTTGGTTCCAACGGCTCATCATATTCTAATTATTTCAAATGTCAGAGCAATTCTTTCTCACATCCTACTTTATCCTATCTTTGAAAATCAGGGTATGTTGATGTCAGTCAAACAATTAATTAGATGATCATTTGAGTTCTTCTAAAAGAAAATACATTTTGAGGGTACAATTTTCAAATATGTACCCTCTGAGATGTTTACTTAAAACATTGCAAATCAGGCTTGAAGGCAAACATGCACAGACAGATGAAGTGTCAAGTTTTATATTCTTGTATTTGCTAGACCGAAATTCATAGGTAAAATTGCAAATAAATAAATAAATAAATAGTTGTATGTTTGTTCTACTCTTGAAGTTTGTTTTGTATAGCGCTTTGTGGGGTCTTTGTTACTTAGATGAGTAAGTCATCTGTAAACGGTAATGTGGATGCTGCACGTCACGATAATTATTACTATCTTGGAATACTAAAAGTCTGCAAACAAATTTTTGCTCAACTATTTATTAGCCATTAAGGAGAGGTTATCTAAATATCTCAAAGTCTTATTTTTTTCTAATTTTAATAGGAAAATATTATTTTATTTTAAAAGAACAAACAAAAGTTTATAAAAGTGGTAGACTAATTTGTGGTAGGTGTCCATCACAACGTGACTCTCCCAGTGTCCACAATTGTGCTGATCCTCATGACCTCTAGATTCTAGTTCCAATATGTTGGATGAAGTCAAAGTATCTGTTGAAGTAAGATGGTAAAACTGGCCAGGGATAAGCAAGGCTGGGCACTTCAAAAATCTTTGGTACAGGAAATGAGCATGAAAATGTAGATCATTTAAACCTCTTCCTGAAGTTTTCCACAGCAATAGGGAAATGATTTGTCAAATGATTTGAACCAGATTCCTTCAATGACGTTGTTCTTTGAGGCCTTAGAATGATTTGGTTTGCTAAAGGAGAGAATATAGGTGACCCACAGATTGAGAGCAGTGTTATTTGTGGAGGTAGTATTTCAGTCCAAGCTCCTATTTCTAAGAGAAAGAGATTTGCTAGAGACTGAAAAAACTGTTTTTATGTTAGGATAGCAAATGAGAGACATCAAATTATGAACAATTGCAAAAGGCAATACTCACACAACAGTCTGAAATCAAAGACCACAGATGTAAACATACTGGTAAGATTTCTGTGGTTCTTCTTTTTTTCGTTTTTATTTCTTTTTTTAGTTGTCAATGAAGCTTATTTTATTTATTTATTTATATGTGGTGCTGAGAATCAAACCCAGTACCTCACACATGCCAGGCAAGAGCTCTGCCATTGAGCCACAACCCCAGCCCCTCTGTGGTTCTTTATAAAACTTTTCTTTCAGTTTTAGAAAGCATTTACTGTCATTCCAATGAGGTATTTTTTTTTGTTTCAGTTTCATTCAGTTTTTTAAACCATTTTTTTCTGACCAATACATGCTGTTTTTAATGCCCACCCAAGTATTTTGCATATAATATGTTTTGGCATGATTCTAAGCATCTTTTAACCATTATGATGAATAATTTTGTGTAAATTAGTTGTAGACATAGTAACTATATCACAGAAACAAAATGGATCCCAATCTAAAATTTGCTTCATATGTTGAAATTTTTGATGCCACACATGCACCTAGAAGTTATGAAAATGTTTGTTACTTGCATCATGAAACTTTCTGGGGAAAGAAGGGCAGTTTTTTCCAAGCCACCTGAAAACAGCTTGAAAGAGAGGATTTTGGTTTGGAGTTTTTATATTGATTAAGGGGTGGGCTATGGTAGGAGTGTCTCAAGTTGCGAGTGAGGCTCATGTGCTTTGAATTGCTCCTGGTACCAAAGGAGAGAGCACTCAGTTCTTGACAAGGTCTGAAGTAGAAGGAAAGGGGAGAGGTCAGGTTTAAAAGCTGTGAGCAAAGGTCAAAAGTAGAGCCAGACTCTCTATATAATAAATCACTTCCCTGAGGGATGACATCCACCACAAGCAAAATCCACTTCATGTCACATCAAAAATAGCTGGTGACTTATCAAGAGCAAGGACTTGCACTAAATAGTTTATAAAAATGAGAACTTTTTAGCTATTGCACAATATCTGTCCACTCAATTACCAATAAATAGGTTGAGAGTAGCATGCTGTTATAAGTCTCATTTTCAAATTTTATATGAAAATATGGAATTTTGAATAATTGAATGTGTTAAATTATTTCCAATATATATTTGTTAGTATTTGAGTAAGGGGTAAACATGTTCTAAAGTTGGAAAGTCAGACTGGAATAATAGTCATCTCAATTTTAATACAAAAATCTCAGAAGCTCATAAATTTTATACTTATGTATATTTTGAACATGTAAAATACACAAATACAGAGGTGCCATATAATGATTTAAATATGAAGAGAATATAAATGAAACACAAAAGTTGTGGGCATTGGAAAGAGCTTCAAGAAGACATGATGCTTCGTTGGCCATTAAAGAAAAATAAGTTTCCTCCTGGGGCATGACAAGTGACGTGGGTTATTGCAAATAGTGGAAAAGACTCATAATCATGATCAGATGGTAAATGGAATTGGGATTGAACTAATAGTTCCAGGAAAAAATAACAGAGAGCATTACTCTGATAAAGAAGAAGGGCAAAGTATTGGTAGACATGATAAGAAATTATTAAGTGAAGAATAATCAAGGACATTAAAAATGTAAATATTAGGATTATATGGATATTAAAAAATAGAAAATTAAAGAAATTAAAAAAGAAAATTAAAGCAAGAAATCTTGAGAAGCAGGCAATGAGTTGGATGGTTGAAAATACCAGGGAGTTTAATAACCAATAACATATAAGGAATGCCAAAATCTCAGCACCAATGCCAAATAACTCTTTTAAAAATGGACAAATAGTTCTAAATATACATTTCTCAAAAGAAGAAATACAGATGGCCAAGAGGTACATGAAAAATAAGTCAGCAGTATTAATCATCACAGATATGCAAGTCAAGCACAATGAGACATTATCTCACTCCAGTAAGACTGGCAATTAGCAAAATGTCAAAAGATATGTGCTGGCAAGGATGTGGAAAAAAGTGCACTTTGTAGGAATATAAACTAATATATCTATGGTGAAAAGTAGCATAGAAGCTCTCAAAAATTACCATATGATCCCACATCCCGCTGCTGGATATCTATCCAAAGGAAATTAAATCCTTATGATGAAGAGACCACTGCACTCCCTATTTACTGCAGCACTACTCATAGTAGTCAAGAAATGGAAACAACTTGAATCTCCATCAACTGATGAATGCACGAAGCAAAGGTGGTATATACTCATAATGGAATACTATTCAGCCATACAAAAAATTAAATCCTACCATGTGCAGCAACATGGATAGAGTTGTAGATCATTGTGTTAATTGAAATAAACCAGTCACAGGAAGATAAGCACTATCTTATTTTACTCACATGTGCAATACTAAAACGTTGATTTTTCTAGAAATTGAGATTAAAATAGTGTTAACCAGAGGCTTAAGAGAGTAGGGAGGAAGGGAGAAGGTTGATCGATGGCTACTATGTTGCTGTTACATAGGGATTAGAATTCTAGTCTGCCATTTCACAGAGGTTAACTGTAGATAATGAAAATGTACTGTTTATTTCAAAACACTCAAAAGACTTTGTTTTTGTCATGAAGAAGTGATATATGAAGAGATATATTTACACTGATTTAAACATTATAAAATGGAACAGATCAAAACATCACCATGCCCCATTAATACCTATAATTTTTGTTTTCACATCTCAGTTAAAAAATAAATTTAATTAAATAAATAAATAGATTTAAAAATAAAATATAGTAAGGACACCATTTATCCAGCAAGTACATTTATTAAGGACCTAAGCTTATTAGATATGATTTTGTACTTAAACTATTTTCATTTATGTGACCTTTTTAATTCCCACTGCTAGGCAGCCTGTTAAGAGATGGGAAGAAAAAATGGATCTGTTCTTTATGGAAATTAGTGAAAAATTCTAGGCTGTATCCACAAAAAAGACTGATATCAGAGCAGTTGAAATTATTGCATAGTCATCACATGCCAGTGAACCAAACTCCACAGCAAGAAGGATCTATGGGGGCTGGACTCCATCTGCCCGTCAGGTAGGTCCAGGGATCATTAGTCAGGGCACGAATGAGATGAAAGGCAGATCAAGTAAGAGGCAGAAATCCTGAAATGTGAAATACTATGGCCAGAGAGAGTAGTTTGGGATTGAGAGAAAATGGGGGTAGACAAGTTCCTAATTCTAACAATGAGGATGTAGAGAGAAGAGTGAGGCCTGATAGAAGGCTTTAAGATTAAAAATCTCTCCACTTATTTACCCCATAACCATTGAGCCCTACACATCATTTTAGCAATAGAGGAGCCATAAATCCTGAAATTTAAACATCCAAACACATGAGGCTTAGCAGTTAGAAATGAATTTTACATCAATGTTCTCTCATCCTTCTTCCACCCTGCAGGATAGTTATTATCTGCAGCTTAGAAAGAAGGAAACTAAGGCTTTTAGGAGTTAAATTAAATATCCAAAGTCAAAAAACTGGTGTGTCAAACTCTTTAGGAGTCAAACACAGTTCTGTTTAGCAGCAAATTATTCTTTCTATTATTGCTTTCCCAGCAAGAACTCTTCTCCAAATGGGAAACTAAAGATGCATTGTATGCTGATATCATGTCTAATGGTAATGCATTTTGAAGAGATAAGATTATAATAAAAGTAAGTATCTAGACAGAAAACTTTCAAATACATACAACACTATATCCTCACAGGTTTTCAAAACTTTCAAAAATAAAGCCAGGTGCTTTATTTTTATCTTCCCTGTGGCCCCTTTTCCCCATTTCCTTGTTGCCATGAGGGGAACAGCTTTTATTTGCTGGGATCTTCCTCCATGATGTGCTGTCTCACTTAGGGCTCAGAACAATGGATTGAGACCTCTGCAACCAGGAGTTCCAAATAAACTTTTCTTCTTCTAAATTGTTCTTGCCTAGTAGTTTAGTCACAGTGATGCAAAAGCTAACTAAAACAATTCTCCATTTAAACTCTCCATTTCTGTCAAATGATATGTGATTTCTCACCCTGTCTTCTAGCCTCCATACTGAAAATTTACCTTGCATTTCCAGTATTGTATCTATTCATATCTTCCCTAGAATGAGCCTTTCTTATGCCGTGTTTTCTAGAATCTGTAGTCTTACTCTGATAGTCTTTTCTGCTTTTCACCTGTTTCTATAAGAGCCCAACTCAAATCCTATTAGAATTTTTTCTACTTATTTTCTTTCAGTGCAATTCTTTGTTATCAAGTTATCTATCCTCCCTCCAAGTTATCAAATATATATTGCTGATGATATGTCTCTCATCTAAATCTCTGAATAATGGTGAGCTCTGTCAGGTGCAAGCTACACTGGATTCAGTGTAATACAGAGCTCTGAATCATAGATTTCAAAATGGCCTCATCTCCTATTTTTTTTTCCTTATGAAAAATAAACTAAAATACAAACCTGCTTTGTAACTCATGATACATTTGAAGAAATATAAAGAGTATTAATGGCAGAACATCACAAAGATACATAAAATTTTTACATGGAGGAGTGTATTTGGGAGATTGGGGAGAGAAGATAAAATCAAGAGGAATAATAAAAGAATTGCGAAAGCCATGCCCACAGAGGATATACAGACAGTCAGAGAAGTTGTGTAATGCATAAAAGAAGGAAGACTGGAATCAACTGATGAATGACAAGACAGTCAGTCCTCTGTATCTGCCAGTTCCACATCTACAAATTCAGTTAACTATAGATTGAAAATATTTGAAAAGATCGCATCTGTACTGAACATATACAGAACATATACATATACATAGCAAGTGCTATGTAAACAGTTGTTATACTGTATTGTTTAGGGCATAATAATAAATACTGTATTGTTTACATAGCACTTGCTATGTAAACAGTTTATTATTATAAGTAATCCAGAGATAAACTATGTGGGAGATTACGTGTAGGTTATATGCAAATACTGAACCATTTTACACAAAGAAAATGAGCATTCATGAATTTTGATAAAATAAGATTTTATAATTGATCTGATCCCCTGTGGATACCAAGGGACAACTGTCATTTTATTTACTTATATACCAGGTGATATATAGCTTTACATTGATTATTTAGATTTTTGTCACAGTTTAAACCTGCACTGAGAAATAGTGAAATGATACAAACTTTTAGAAAACAATTGATATTTAAATATCTAGATAAATATACCAGCATAAAACAAATTATGTATTAAAAGTAATATACTAGGTGTTTTGTATGTGAAAGAAGTTATTAGGTGACAAATTAAAGTTTGCTTTATACAAATGAATGTTCATTAACATAAAATATCTATGTTGCCTTGCTTTCAGTATGTTTGAAAATTGGAATTTTAAATATCATTCATCAGTTATAACATTTCTGACAGAACTATTAAAATGTGCCATTGAATTTTGTTTTCCTTATGAAAACTGAGTTATTTCCTCAGTATTACTGAAATGGAGACAAACATTTTCCCTTCAGTTCTGTAGGATTAAATTTACCCTGTGTAATGATAGTGTAGGTATTGATTGAGATGGATTTTTTGTTTGTTTATTTTAAATCTGCTTAGGCATTGTCCATCACGTTAAGTTTACAAGGACACATGAAGAAAAATATGTGGAAGCTGTTCTAGTAGAAGGAATCACATGGCACCTTTTTCAATTGTTACACTTTATCTGACATGTATAATAGCACATGAGAAATGCTATACAGCTGGAGATGAGGCAGATAGTTATAAAGGGCATTGCATTGTCAATGTGCAGAGATATGCCTTGGAAACAGACAGAGAGAAGTTGGAGCCAAAACTTAACCTTCTGTACTTCAATTTATCTATAAAACAGGGTCAATAATAGTCAACAACACTGTTACAAGAACTAAACAAGTTACTATTTGGAACATATTCAAGACATTGTCTGGCATGTAGTAATTACCACCTAAATTTTTGTATGACAAAAATACCAAGCTGATAGTCATATTTCAGACTTCCAGCACTGAGGAGTAGGACAGCTTAAGAACAACTGGTTTTTACATAGCAACTTCTGATAAAATAACTTCCTATTGCTCAATAAATTTCAAAATCATTGAAAGGAGAAAACTATCAAAGCATCGAAATTAACATTATAGGAAATATTACTTCAGGAGACAAAGAAGAGTTTGCAGTAAGTATAAAACCAGGGGACAGAACAGGACCTACTTCTCTTCATACCACAAAATAGAACCCACACTTCTTGGTTTAAGACATCTTGGATGAAATATAACCAGAAAACTAGGCAGCTCTTCTTTGCTGAAAAAGAAGTGCCTTCAAAGTAATTAAAAAATATATATTTTTTAGTTGTTGTTGGGCTTGTTTCTTTCTTTTTTTTTTTTTTTTGATATTTTGTGCTAAGAATAGAACTCATTACCTCATTCATGCTAGGCAAGCGCTCCACCACTGAGCCACAAACCCAGCCCTCAAGATAATTTTTTAATGGTTTCCTCCTTACTCTTATCTTTACAAATCCATTTAAATCTAACAAAATCCTGGGACATTTTTAGATAAAGATGTGGTGTTACAACATACTGTTGTCAGGTATTATTTTCACAAGTGAAACAGAAAGGCAGAGAAATATTAGAAATTTCACTTTCTCTGAACTGTATCATTCTAATGTAAGAAAATAATTCGCAGTTTATGTAAAATCCAGGAAACATTTAAGCAAATTAACTATTGTGTCTACACTGGGACTTGCCTGGGAATTCCATATGTGAAGATGTTTTCCAGTTCTGACTTTGATCCTCATATTTAGTTAAGCCTGAGCTACAAACCTGGCACATTAGTAAATGTGACTATTATCATGAACTCATTACATAATGAGTGGAATGTAAGACCATACACACGTGTATGCACACACACACTTTTGAAAAACAAATATAGTCAAAAACAAGCAGATGTCATCTAAGGCCATCTGCATCTCTAAAGAGATGTCTCTCAAGATGGAGAAATTTTCCCCAAAATCTTTGAAACATCTAAGAAAAAAAGCAAAATAACATAGCATTTATTCATTTAATTTTAGTGGCTTAACAAGTATTTATTGAGCAATATGTATATAAGCTCTGTGACAGAATATGAAGTCTGAAGGAATGAGCTGAACCAAGTCCATGCTCCTGAGGGCCTCACATTTTAGCAAGATCAACAGAAGACTTCATTGCACTTGCATTTTTCTGCACATTATTTTCATTTATTGATTCAACAAATGACTTTGAACGTTAATTATTCATCTAGTCCTGTGCTTTTTGTTTGTTTGTTTTTGTTTTTTGTTTTGCTCCTGAATTGGTTGGTTTTCATTTCTGTTTCTTTTTATTTTCTTTCTTGGTAAGTTTGAACTTCAAATTTAGTGAATGAGACAGACTAAAAGTAAAGTACAAATGTAAAATTAAAATTGAGATTCTTTATAGGAAAACATAAAAATAATACCTTGGAAATGGACACAAGTATGATTTGATGTGAGATATGATGAAGATGAATCATTTTCCAGGAGGTAGGAGAAGGAAGGTATAAGGCATTTAGGCAGAGAGAGAAAAAAATTTTGTGCTGACTATGAGTTTAAGACAATGGAAGAGGTATAAAGGCCAGAAATCAATCAAGTAGTCATATAATAATCATGAAGCCATCACCACTGTAATTCCTACAAAATAGGTAGAAGATGGTGCTAGAGTATAAAGAAGTATGCAAATTTTAAGTGGACACTGGGTTTAGTCTTCTTTCCACCTTTGTTCCAGCCAGCTGTGAAGATTTGATTATTCAATGGCATTTTAGGGGAATGGGAAAGGGGCAGTTAATGACACACTCCCTTAAACTGGACTGGCCTCAGTCACAACTTTTTGTCTGTATCTCCGCATTTTCTTCAGCTTCCTGCATTACAGACTACATGGATTCACATTGAGCAACGAACACAGTGTTTGAGGAATGTCACACTGGAAATCTCAAAAACACTTGGTGCTATAGGTTGGACATTAAATGTCCCACAAAGATCTGTGAGTTAAAGGCTGATGTCCAAAAGTGGTGTTACTGGGAAGTGTGCAGACTTCTAAGAAGTAGAGCCTAGTAGGAGATCCTCAAGCATTTAAGGGCTTGCCCTCAGAGGGAATTGTAGAAACGTGCCCTTTCTTGTCCTTTTCCTGGCTCATCAGGTGAGTGGTTTGTCTGCCATATTCTCCTGCCACTCTCACCAAAGATCTAAAGCCAAAGAGATCATTTAATCATGCATTGAAACTTACAGAACATGAAAAATAAAACTCTTCTCTCTATTAGTTAGTTTTCTCAGGTATTTCTTTATGTCAACATGAAGCTGACTAGCTCATTGGTACTCCTTAGGAGTTTGTGGAGCAAAGGCAATATGTAATTATGACTTCCTATGTCTGTGCTTCTATGCAAGAAAAATGAGTCTTGGAATTTTTAAGCCAATTTTATTTGAGACTCCAGTTACTTTTGGTCACACTCAATGTAGAATTTGATATTGGAAGTGTGACAGTGAAAGTCACAGTAACAAAGAATTGATAAACTTTTTTTCTTACACTAACTATGAAAAATGTTGCAAAAATGGTGGAAAAAGCTGGGTGTGGTGCCACACGCCTGTAATCCTAGTACTTTTGGAGGCTGAGATAGGAGAATCAAGAGCTCAAAGCCAGCCTCAGCAACAGCGAGACACTATGCAACTCAGTGAGACCCTGTCTCTAAATAAAACACAAAATAGGGCTGGGATGTGGCTCAGTGGTTGAGTGCCCTGAATTCAATCTCTGGTACAAAAAAAAAAGAAAAAAGAAAAATATTAAAATTTTGTTTTGGGTTCAACTTCTTCAATACTTCCCATTGTTGCCCAGAAAAATATGGTCACTCCTGTGGAATTAGGACCACTGTTGTGCTGAACATGGTGGCACATGCCTGTTATCTCAGCAACTGGGGAGGCTAACGCAGGAGGATTGCAAATTTACAGCCAGCCTCAGCAACATAGTGAGACCCTGTCTCAAAAAAATAAAAACAAAAAAGGGCTAGGAAATAATAAAATTAAAATTGTGTTCCTATTTCATAATATAGTTTTCTTATTTACAACTACCTACATCTGGGCATAGTAAAAAGTCCTGAATCTTGAGCTGAATATGATTTAAAATGAACTTTCAGGATTGTCCTCCACAGTGGTGTGTTAAACTGTGTTTACATATGGAACCTAGAATTAAAGAGTAGATTCCTATTATGTAGTCTGAGACATAGGCACCTCCACACACCAAACCTCTTTCACATTAGATAAAACTCTCTCAAAATATTTCATATAATTATCATCATGCATAAAATGTGATTTAGAAAATATGTTAATAAAAGTAAATGTGAGTAAATCAGTGATTTGTAAATAAAATCAAATAAATGCTCAGAGGATTATTTTTCTAAATGTTATTAGACTTTTCATTTTATCAGAAATAATTATGTTTCTTAATCCAACTTATTCTATGAAACATAAAAGTAATATCAAAGATTGAATGAAATGATAAATATCTATAAGAGTTTTTTAAAAAGCCTAGTATGTTATATAAATATAGTGCATATTAATTAATATAGCTGCTTGAATTACAAACTGAAGATACTAAAGGATCATTAAGATGTTTGAATTTGAGGCCAGGTGAGGTGGTGCACACCTGTAATCCCAGCAGCTTGGGAGGCTGAGACAGGGAAGATTGTTGAGTTCAAAGCCAGACTCAGCAAAAAGCAAAGTGGTAAGCAATTAAGTCAGACTCTGTCTCCAAATAAAATACAAAATAGGGCCAGAGATGTGGCTCACTTGTGGAGTGCCTCTGAGTTCAATCACTAGTACTCCGCCTCCCCGCAAAAAAGATGTCGAATTTGAAAGATGGAACTATACAAAGACTTTTTTTTAACACAAAATCATAGGAAAAAATATATTTGGGGAACAAATTTTCTTGAGCAGAGAGCATCAGTATCTGATCTTCCTATTGGACATTCTCATTTCTTTGGTTTTCGTGGCTGACATAGGTTTGCATGAGAAGACATCATTTCCTATGTGTAAGGTGAAGACCATTGAAAATGACTGGACTACAACTCTAGTGAAAATTGACTTTCAGGTGATTAGAGATACCCATAAGTAGGGACTGAAAACATAGATGCCACATATGACTTTAAGAAAATATTTGTGTTCAAAAATCATAAAACTGGAAAAAAATGTTTAAGAGGAAGATTATAGAATGGGGTGAGAGGGAGTTGATGCAGAAGATAAGTGAATTCTAAAAGCTGGAAAGGGCTGAAAATTAGTGACTTGCACAGAGGATGGGATGGGGGCAGGCAGATGTGAGAGCAGATGAAAAGATGAGGGACCTTGGAGACTGGATCAGACTTAGAAACCAGGAATCTATCAGGAAAGATGTTTTGGTGGAGCTGCCAAAACTTGCTTTCATCCCCATGGTGCACCCTTCAGATCTTGCTCTTAAATAGACTGTATGTGTTGTCATAAAAAATATAGAAAAACAATGGCCCAGAAATACACTTAGAGACATATATGAAGTTGGTAGTAAGAAGTTTGCTACCATATAAAATCTGACCTTTGAAATGTGCTAAATGAAAGCTTGAAAACCCTCACCAATTGACATGTCTGTGCTGAAATACAGATGTGGCTGGTGTAACATGAAACAATATAAGCCATATAGAAGACAATAAAGATCTAGGATGATATAATAAGACAAGCTTGTGAAAGTCCCATTCATATTGTAGAAGAAGAAGTGATGGTTAACACTAGTGTTAATAACTTCATGTTAATTCTAAATTGCGCATGTCCCTACCTATTCTAAAAATGTCTATTCTACCAAATGTGTTCATTGAGATTCTACATTTGTCTAGTAATTCTGTCTTTAAAAATAGTATAAATTAAAATAAGATTCAAAACATTTTTATAAAGAGCTAGTTATATTATGATTTGGATATGAAGTGTTCCCCTGAAAGCTCATGTGTAAGACAATACAGAAATGTTCAGAGGTATAATGATTAGATTGTGAGAACAGTAACCTAAACAATAGATTTATTCATTTGTTGGATTAATAATTGGAAAAGATTGGTGACAAGTGCAGGCAGGTAGAGTGGCCTGGAAGAAGCAAGTCACAGGGGCATACTTTTGGGTTTATATTTTGTCCCTGGCACCTTTCTCTCTCTGCTTCTGGTTACCATGAACTTGAACAGCTTTCCTCTGTCATGCCCTTCTGCCATGATTTGCTTTATCTGAGGCCCAGAACAATGGAGTAGGCTGACCATGGACTGAGAACTCCTAAACTGTGAGCCAAAACAAACTTTCTCTAAGTCATTCTGGTCAAGAATTTTGGTTAAAGCAGCACAGAGGTAATACACTAGTCAAGGAATTTTTGCATATGCTGAAAAGGTGCTTAGATGAGTGGCTGGAAAGTAATGTTCCTTGTATATATATATTTTTTTAGCCATGTTTATTTTTGTGCTTGAATCTATTTAGATCTATTTATCTTCCCATGTTTTCCTGACATTTCTTTGCCTATCTAAAACAACCTCTTTCCTTCTCATTAGTTGACTCTGCACTCTCCAGCATGCTGCTAAAATACTACTATTCCATTAAGCTTTCCTAACAACTATTACATTTCCTCATAATGGGGCCTTTTTTTTCATTCAACTATTTTTTTTATTACTTTGTGGATTAGACTCATATAATTGAGGTTACAATTATGCACACAGTAGGATGCGTATTAAAAAAAAGGAATTGCTTTGTGCCATTAACAATGTATTGATCAAACTAAAACCTAATAATGGAGAAAAATTTAATAACATCTGTAATATTGTAAAAATTTTATTGATAAGGAGATACCACAGATGTTTTGCTTTGGCATTAAAAATTATAATTTATTGACATCATTAATTTTTGAAATATTTTGACTAAAAATTAAAAATAATGGTTTAATTAACCTAATAGTCTATTAGAATATCTAATAGTCTATTAGAATATCTCATGATTTACCATTAAATTATTCATTTTCACATGTGAAACAAAATTTCCAAATAAATTTTCTGAATATTTAAGGAACAAAAATGACTCAAACCAGGCATAAAAGTATCCCTATCTTTGGATGGCAGTTATTTTTAGCCTGTGTACTCTTTTTTCTTTTTTTTGTCATTGAGATGTGTAAGAAAAATTAAAGAATATGGGAAAAATTAAAGGTGCAAGAGTTTAGGAATATTCCTATTTTTTTCATTTGATTTTAGATCAGTTTGCTCATCTTTTCTCTGCTCCTGCCCACTTGCCTGACATTTTTCTCAGTGCTGATAAATCCTAGGCCTCACCATTGACGTATTTGCAATAAAAGCCATCAGGTAAAATGCCATTTATTTCAAATGAAATTCTTAGCCTGGTCTTTTCCATAGGCAGTTGATCACAGGAGATAAGCTGCTCAGAGGTTAAGTGAGAAATCATAGAATTATTCTATTTACAGTACCACATTCTCTCTCCTTTGCAGCTGCCATCTAGGATTTAACACTTAATAATTACTTGTGGAGAACAAGTTCATTTTTCATAACTGCAGAAGCCCAGTCTTATGATTAATAACAAGATTCCTTTTTATAATGACATTGGCCATTTAACATACTTAGGTATTAGGTGGATTTACATTTCTAGAAAGTTAAAAAAAATATATTTCACTTTCTTTTGCTCTCAGAAATGACAAGAATGGGTGGGGATAAGAGGAACGAAGCAAGCCTGCATCTTAAATTTTAACTAAAATTTTCTTGAAAAATGATTAACGGTTTTAATTATAAAATAACTATCCTTAATTTATTTAAAATAAAAAATATAAATTCAACATAAAATTGGATGTAATAAATATACTAATCTAAGGCATCAAATTACACTCCCTGCATTCTAATATAAAACTTCCCTCATTGGTCGTTTTGCTTCTCAATTCCTCCCTAGAAGCAATTTTTCTTTTGTTATTTATGTCAAAATTTCTACAAAAAACTCTTATAGAGCTATTAAGTTTTAGGTGTGTCCTATTGTCCTTCCAATATGAAAGTTAAGTTTTAGCTTTTTTATACATATATGTACTTACAACATGAAATACACACACACACACACACACACAGATGAGCTTCATTCTCTACTATCAGAGAGTTATACCCTATTTTGTTGTTATAAAAATAGTGGTAGTAATATCTGAACATTTTTTAAAGCTATATCAAATAACAAACTGTAATTTCATTTCCTTTTACATATTTTTAACTTGGAGCAAATAACTGCCTTGGGTTTTCTTTTACTTAAATTGTTACATTTATATTAATTAAAGTAAAAATGAATGAATTTAAATATTTTTACATTATTTAACTATTTAATTGTTTTATCTTTTTTCTCGGAACCAGTCATCCTTTTACACCAGCCTTCACTAGGTAGTCCCTGGGTCTGTCATCCTTTGTTTCTCCATAATTGTCCCCTTGCCAACGTAGTGGGTGGTCTAATGATTCCTCTCCTGTATTCCATGCCTCCTTTATGGATACTTTAATTTCTTTTCTTGGCTTACACTTTTAAGCAGTGGCTATAAGGAGGGTGACAGTAGCTTCTGAAACCATTTCATGAGATGTATATTTTTGGAGATCTGTGTGTGCTTTCATTCAATATAAAGTTTAGCTGGTAATTGAACTCTTCTTTGGAAATTATTTTCCTTCATTATCTTAAACATTTTTCTCCATTGTCTTTTGTCTTCCAACCTGGCTACTGAAAACAATGATGTCAATCAAATTAGTAATCATCTCTGTAGAATTGTATTTTTTATTTTCTGTAGATTTTAAGAATATTACATTTTTTCCTAGTGTTCTGGAATTTCAGAGTGTTATACTGTAGAATGGGTGGGGGTTTTGTTTATTTTGTTTGTCTTGTTTTTTCACTAGAAGAAAAACTGGAAGTCAAAGAACCCATTCTCAGACCATCATTCCAGGTACATTTGCTCCAGCAATCCTCACTGCTATACCTTTTCAACCTCACCGGGGCTCAGATTTTTCCCAAGGCTGCCCTGAAACAACCTTCATCAGCAAATATCCTGAATTGTATGATCTGTCTATGAAGTCCTTCCAAATTTCAAGTTTTCTCTCTCTGTTTATATCCTGTGTCCTCATCTGATGATGCAATCCACAATGGCACCTCTCATCTTTCTGTGCTGTGCTTTCCTGTGAGCAACTGAGTTTTGTTGGATCAAACAATTCTGCTTTGTTTCCCCCAAAGAATATTACTTCTTTTTTTCTCTCCTCAAATATTTTTCATTGGTGCACATGTGTATTTCACTTCTGATAACTTTTCTTCGATTATTTCTACAGTAACTTCCCTTTTACTGCCTTTCTTCCAACACTCCTATTATTTAGATATTTAATTTCTTGAATTGATCCTGTCTCACACCTTTACTTTTTGAATTTGCCATCGTCTCAATTTACTTTCTAATTCTAGAAGACTGCCTGAATAGTTTCTACCAAATTTTTATTTTCCAATGTTGTATTTTTAATTTACAAACTCTCTTTTATATATTTTTTAAAATTTTAATAGTATCTTGCTTCATGGATGAAAAGTTTTATCTCATTTATATTTATCTCTTATACATATTTATCTCTTATTATTTTTTAAAGTGGAGTACTTTCTATTTTCATTGTTTGTTTTGTTCACAGTGTTTATATCTGACAGGTTTCCTAATGTTTTGTGACCACTGAATGCTCTTTGACACAGAGAAAAAGTATTATTAAGAAGCACATTGTGAAGTATGGGCATACTTGTGTGCATGATAGGACTGATCAAATGCTGTTTTTTACCATGTATGATTAGGCACAGTTGTATTGTTCAGAAATCCCACTTTATTAGTATTTTTGAATATTTTCTTTTATTATCATTAGTCATCCCAGAGCAGAATTTTCCACCATCTTTCCTGGAGAGTGTAGTATTTGCTTCCACTCTCCTAAGAGATAAGTAAGAGGACTAGATTTACTACTATTTAGTAGATATTCACCATTTTTCTGAACTTCTTTTGTGCTGATGTAGCCAAGTCAAGGTATCCTGTAATTCAAATCTACCACTCATCCTGCAAAAACAAGAAAAAATAAACTCATCCCAAAACATTATGCTAGTATGGGTGAAAGGAGGATTCCTGGCTGCTGATTGTGTTGAAAAAGAACCTAACATTCCCTCTAATAGACAATCTCTCTTTTACAATAAGCTGGTCAGCCACCTTAACTACCTGAAGCAGGTGCCTCCAGTTTCAGAGTCTTCTTAACCTTCTGCAGGAGGGACCAGCTTGCTTCTTACTGCTATACTTTTTTCTTTATTTTTTTATGAGATAGTTACCAACACCCATTGACTTTAGCATACCCCAAACTGAATTGTTATCTTTTGTTATCTTTCAGAGCTTCCTATGATCTGTGTGTTTGTCCCCTCCAAAATTTATGTTGAAAATTAATTACCAAACTTATGCATTGACTATAATTTGAGGTACAGGTTTTGAGATGTAATTGTTATTAGATGAGATTATAAGGGTGAGTTGCATGATTACTTTAGTGATTTTGTAACAGGGGGATGAGACTTAAGTTAGCAAGTTTGCTTTGTTTTATCATATGATGCCCTCTCCATATCACAATCCATCAGGAAGACCCTAACCAGATGCCAAGCAAATGCCAGCAGATGCTCTTGGACTTCTAGAACCAGAAGTGTGATAAATATATTTTCCTTATAAAATTTTTAGTCTGTAAATTATGTATTTCTTTTTCTTGATGGCATAACACTTTATCCATTTCAAAGAAGTTTTGAGAGAAATCAGATATAAATTTGTGCTGAAGTTACTGTGTTTAATTGGACATATATATCCATGTGCACCATCATTTATGAAGTTAAATTGGTTCTATATCCTCAAACAGCAGTGAATTTGCCCATGAACTTTGAGCTGCTCCAATTGTTCCTACTAGAAACCAGAAGCTCAAGAGCTGAGAAAAAAAAAAAAAAGGCCTTTATACAGTGCAGCAGTGATTCTAAATATACGATCTTGGATCTACTACATCAGAAGCTCTGGAGAGAAAACCACTATATCGGGCCTTCCATCTGGCTTCCATGCCCACCTGCATAGCTGCAATGCCTTGTTACATTCATTGAGCCACAGAACCTCACAGATAGGTATAGATTTTTCTGATATATACTTTTCTGACTTGTGTTTTTACTAGAAAGCTGTTTCTGAATGAGTTATGTGTCTTAGTACCTCTCTATTTTTTATGTACCCACACAAGGTCTTGTAAAATGTGTAAGATATTTTATTCATTTTATAGATAACATATTTACTTTCAATAATTGACAGCTGTTGGTACCCAGAACCATAGTTCTTAAACTACTTTCTGATTTTTTTGTGTGGTAATATTAAATATTTTTTTCTATTATTCAGGAGCTTTCCAATTTGACTAATTTTACTATAATTGCTGAACTAGTAGATTATCAGGTCTTTTATTAAGTAAAATAAATGATCATCTTTGCTTAGATTCTTGGTTCCCACATTATGGAATTTGAGTTATATCTAGATAAAACAACACTTTTTTTTCAGTATTTCTGTGGTAATTCTTTTAACAAAAACATACTCTCATTTATTTATCCACTCATTCATATAATAAAAGAAATTATTCTTTCTCTGTTTCAAACACTAAACTGGATATTGAGCTGAAATTTAAAAAATAGAGATGATTGATGTTTGATAATTTTTTAAAAAAATGTAATGTTATTGTCAGAGGAACTTGGAGTCATCCTATTACCTTAAAAATATATTTGTTTTCAGCAAAGATAATGACAGTATTCAGAACTTCATTATTTTCTCTAAGCTTCTGATTATTTCTCTGATTTAATATCCTGTCCAACACTTGGCAAAGATTGGCTCAGGAGATCAAATAGATGCTTTTCTTCTTTCTAAACATCTTCCCAAACTTGGCCTGAGAAAGAATACAGAAAAGTGAGAAATAAATTATACATTGTTATGATTTGGATATGAAGTGCCCCTGTTTTAGTCAGCTTTTAAGCTGTTGCAACTGAAAAGACCCAACCAGCACAACTGTAGAGGAGGAAAAATTTATTTGTGGACTCATGGCTTCAGAGATCTTAGTCCAGAGAAGTCCACCAACATTCCTTCGGGTTCCAGGTGAGGCTGGACATTATGGGGAAGAGTGTGGTGGGGGAAAGTGGCTCATACAATGATCAGAAAGCAGAGAGAGACAGATCTCTACTTACCAAATACAAATATATACCAATGCTACACTCCCAATGACTACCTCCTCCAGCCACAGCCCACCTGCCTCCAGTTATCACTCAATTAGTCCCATCATGGAATTAATTCACTGATTGGTTAAGGATCTTATAACCCAATCAGTTATTCTCTGAACATTCTTGCATTATCTCACACGTGAGCTTTTGTAGGACATCTCACATCCAAACCATAACACCCCCAAAAGTTCACGTGTAAGATAATGCACAAACATTCAGAGGTAAAATAATTAGCAATGAGAGTTGTAACCTATTCAGTGGATTAGTCTACCTTAGTAGTTACTATAGTAATTACTATATTATAGAGTATATATTAATATATTTACTAATAAAGTTATTAATATAGTTATACAGTAATATGGTTACTATAATAATTACTATAGTAGTAACTATAGGCAGGTAGGGTATCACTGAAGGAGGTGGGTCACTAGGGATTTATTTGTGCGGTTTATATTTTGGGTCCTGGTGAACAGAGCTCTCTGCCTCTTTATAGTAATGTCCTCGGCCGCTTTCCTCTGCTATACCCTTCTGCCATGATGTTCTGCCTCATGTTTTGCCCAGAGTTGAGGAGTGCCAATCATGCCCTGAACCTTGGAAACTGTCAGTCCAAATGAACATTTCCTCCTCTATGTTGTTCTTGTCAGGTCTTCATATCACAGTAATGAAAAGCTGACTAAAACATATATTTAGGGGTTTTTAAATTAATGCTTTTCAAAGTTACTCCATAATCATTATCACTAAAGGGTCAAAGAGAATGAAGTTATGATTATTTCCACAGAATATTGCTCTCCCACTGAAATAATAAAAATGAAAAAGTAAGTCCTTAATAGAATGAAAAATGACACCCAAGGTAGATTAGATGCAAAGAAAATAATCATGTAGAGAAGTTGATTGAGATGATGTCATGATATAGGACAAAAACAATATTAGTGGGATTATGCCAGTAATACAATTTACTCAGTAAATTTATTTAAATGATTTTGGCAAAACTGAACACATGTAAATTTTATTGCTTTTATACTTAGGGAACATGCTCCAAAGTTGGATTAATAGAAGCAACTAAGTTAGTACTTTAAAAAAATAAGTTCTCTTCTGTTTGGCCGTCATTTTTCTTTCTTGCTCATGGGGTGCTAGTGAAAGATAATAATGCTATAAAACCTATTTTATAGCACAAAGAGATGACTGTATGTCATCAACCATGTTTTATAGCATGTGTCAGCCAAAGCTATTGTTGGTTTGACTTTATGTTTCATGTGGAACATATTTTAAAATTAAAAAAAAATAGTTTTAGCATAAAACAAACTCTGAGAGCCAAGCAAACATGCTTGCTGTATTTGAAAGGCAAAAATCCATTGTACGTGAGGGGACAATATGGTTATCTCTAGCGAAACATATCTAGTCTCTGTTTTCCCTTCATAGGTAATCATAGGTAGGTGATATCTTTGAAAAAATTTTAATAACCTTGGTGAGAATCCTCAAGGGCTGAGGAATATTATTAAGCCTAAAATGGATTATAAGGTCCCTGTCTTTTTAATATTATTACTTACCTGAGAGATAAAACAGTTTTGTTTACTGTCAGAATAATTCCACATGCCTATTGCTCCTGTATTTGGAATAGTGAAACCACTTGATTAACTGAGTACAGTAAATATGCTGAAAAACTTTGATAGAACTTAAAGAGAAACTATCAGAGAGGAAAATAATAATCTGGGTCAATGTAATGTATTGGGCATATTGTGAAAAATCTCACATTATTTAGGTGATTTACTTGAAAATAATATTAAAAAATACAAGATATTAAAGTCTGTAAATTATATTAGCAAATTGGATTCCTAGGTCTAATTGTGCAATTAATTAGCCACCAAACTTGAAAAGTTATTTTTAAAAGGAGGACTATGACCATGATACCCGTGCCCTGGAGCTTGACCATGCAGTCTACCAGGAATAGTTATGCTCCATCTTTGGTATGATTTTACTTCATGGTGAAACAACTTCAATAGCTTTTATTCTTTATCTTTTCAGGCCCCTCCCCCAAATAAGTCAGAATCCTGTAGGAAGGGGAGGTCATATTCAACTGGGTAACTAGTAATGAATGAGTTCACTAATAGGACTGTTTACATTGGAGGGGAAAATACAGAAAAATGTGCACTAAGGAATCTGAAGAGCTCTGGAGTACTTCCATCCCCATGTTTGAAGGAAAAGAAAGAAGTTATTACATGAAGTGACTGTGAGAAGGGTGGGAGGAGATGATGAAGGAGAGCAAGGAACAGAGAGAAAAAGTAGAAGAATTAATACAACTCATTCTTCTTTCTTTTGCCAAACCTCAATGGGAGGCAGAAATCAAGGAAGCTACCCACATAGATCTGCCTCCCAAAGCAGAGAGAGAGAGATAGCCACCTCAGGTCAACCATAGCTTGAGTATGATCTGAGTTGTCACGTCTCAAGTTTTCATAATGCCTCTTTTACCTGTATTTCAATTACAAAATGGCAAGAGCTTTTCATATTTCTTAAGTCAGGTATTTAAAAACAGAAACATGGTTTCTCTTTTCATGGTAAAGAATAGCTTCTAAAGATGAATGTTATTGGAAAACAGTCCAACTTTTTGTTTAATGAAATTTTGTAAAAGATACCCTGCCTAGGAAGCAGTACTATGGCTTTAACTTCCTCTAGAAATAACTGCAAATGGAGATAACAACTTGAAATTTATTGTTTAGAAAAAAATATTATATTTCACCATTTTTTAAGCTTCTTTACCATGAGCATACTCATTAGAACATAGAAAAACTGACAGGAAAGTGGAGCTAATAGAGAAAATGAAAAGTAACCTATGAGAGAGAGTGTGGTCTATTTCTTGCAATTTAGGAAGACAGCTTTCAAAACGATTTAGAAATCAAAGATAATATTATGATTTCCAGCTGTGATGCACATCAAAATATTAGGATTCCTTCAAATGTGCAATGTTAAATGTCCAGCTTAAAAGATTCCTGTAAGTTAGACAACCAACAGAGGAAAGGATTTCTTTAAAAAGACCTAGTAAAAAAGATTAAAGACATATAGGTAACCAAGAAAAAGCAGAAATTAATTGTATTCTTATAAATGTAATGTGCAAGAAAAAATTCAGAGTTGCAACAAGCACTGAACAGAGGAGAATATAGCTGTCTACTTAGGGTCAGTGCAAGAAACAAAGATAAGTAAGTCAGAGAAAACGTGGTTAAAAGGTAGATGAGATCTTCCAAAAGGAAATTAAACCTTTAGATAAAATAAGTCAAATTCCAAATGAGATGAATGAATTGTCGTTGGTTAAAACTGAGGATGATTATAGAACTGTAGAAGGAAAAGGGTGTTGATTTAAATATTTGGAATAAAAATATATTTGTTATCACTTTATAAGAATTACTTATTGAATATACTATATAAAGAAATTGGTTTGATTTAATTTTTTGATTATATGAATAATGTTTGAACTTCATTTACAGATTTCCTATTATGCACACATATTGGATATAAAACTAAGAATGAACTTTCTGGATCATACAATATATTTATATTTAGTTTTAGAATGTAGCCTAATTTTCCATCTAATGTTTCAACCATCAGTGCATGAAGTTAATTACCATTATTTCTAGAACTCAGCACCTGGTACTGTCTGTCTTCAAGTTCAATTATGAAGTTTTAACTCAATGAATTTTTTATTTTAGTGTGCATTCTCTGATTATTAATGATATTGTCTTTTTGTAGGCTTGCCAACCCTTTGGATAGCCTCTATTATGACTCGTCAGTGTTTTCTTCTCAACTGTCTGATATTTTCTTCTGAATTATTGGGAGACAATTATACATTTTGGAAGCAAGACTTTAGGTAATTATATATAAGTCACAAATACTTTTACCAACTGTGGTTTACATTTTAACTCTAACTTTAAAGAAAATTAATAAGACATTTTAAATGTTACTAGACTCCAATTATCTAGTCTTTTCTTGTGGTCAGTGCTTTGGGAGATTTATTTAACAAAGATTCTCCTACACACAATGTTATAAAAATACAATGTTTTTTCCAAAGCTTTATTATTCTTTCTTTAAATCTTAGTGCATCTACAATTAAAATTTAAATATGGAATGAAGAAGGGCTTAAGATTCATTTTGCTTACAGGTATCTGACTGGAACTAAATCCTTTAATGAAAAGGATTTTTTTCTGATCTTAAATGCTACCTCTTCCTATATCAAGTGTCTATAAATATTACATCCAATTATGATTTCTGTGTCTTTAAAATTTTCTACTTATCCAAATTTATGTCATCTTAAATTCTCAACTATAGCTAATAAAAAGAGTCAATAATGAATATCAAGAGAACAATAAGTAATCATATTATTTCTTCAAAAGTGTAGTTAAAACAAGTTATTTTTCATTGTTTTATGATTATTTGTATTGTTAGCTTTGAAGAATACAATATTTTGTATTTATTATTTAATTACACATCCATTTTTCTACATAATTATTTATTTTTCATTATCATATTAGAAAATTTTAATTATCAACCTAAAATAATTGGGTAATATATCTATAACAATGAATCAAAGATTAAGAATTTCAGAAAAACCAGGTGTGGTTGTGCACTCTTGTAATCCCAGAAGTTTAGGAATCTGAAGCAGGAAATTTGCAAGTTCAAGGCCAGCCTCAGCAACTTGAAGAGGCTCTGTCTCAAAATAAAAAATAAAAAGGGCAGGGGATAAGGCTCAATGGTTAAGCACCTCCAGGGTTGATTCCTGGTACCAAAAAAATAAAAAAATAAAAAAATAATTTAGTAATCAAGCTATACATATCCTAGTCATTTTCCAATCTGACTTAAGTATACATTATAACTTCACTTAATTGATTGTATCCCTTTTTCCTTACTTTACTGCTGCTGACGCATTCCTTAAATGGATATGAAACACCTTGGATTTTTTTCTTCATGCCTGTTAACCTTTTTGTTCTATTATTTTTAATCTCTTCTTCCAAATCTAACTTATTAAAGATTACTTATTAGAGATAATATTGTAGATTACTACCAAAATCACTGGTGTGACTTTTAATATCATATAGTGTTCTCTCCCTCCTTTATTCCATTATTATTATTATTTTCTTTTCCAATGGAGCTCAGGTAGTTCTTTTTAAAGATCAACATTTCTCAACCTTGACCCAATTAGCTTCAGGGGTTGGATAATTCTATGCTATCAGGGACTGTCCTATGAGTTGTAAGATGTTTAGCAGCATACCTGGCTTCTTTCTACACACTAGAGGCCAATAGAAAAAATCTGAGCTCAGTTACAAATGTCTCCTGGGCTAGAAAGAAGGCTGAGCAAAATCCCTCTAGTTGAGATTCATTGTAATGGATGACTTACAAAACTGAGGGGTTTTATTATACATACTGAACTGTTCAAACTATCTTAGTAAGCTAAAAGTATCTTTGTTTTCTTTGACGTCTGTTGTCTATTTCTTGAGGTCCTTGACTTGATTTAGAAGTCTCCTAATTCCTGATTATTGGTTCCCATTTGTGAATAAAGTGCTAAATGGAATACTAGAGGGAGTTGTGTAGGTGGTGCACTTTGAAAAAAGGAGGACCAGCTCTGGACTCAAATAAGTATGTTCCTCTTGAGCAGGGAAGTCTTTATCATTTTCACTCATTCTTTCTGATAGAGGCTGCATTCCCTGAAACATTGATCCAGATCTCAGTGGATATAATCTGTCACTCAGCAGTCTGGCCACACAGCCTTAATGCTATAGAGTCATCAAGAGGAAGCTTGGGACTGAGAAGATCAATGGAGCAAGAGAAATGGAACAACAGAATGGGATCATATATTCTGATTTTGGTTTGTAAGTGAAAAAGAAGACCTTTCAGATTGTCCTTACTGTTAATATATTTGTCCTTTGTAGGTTTGAAACACTCAGTTTGGGGTTATGGTCTATTCCTCTCTTTCTTTTTCAATTTGATTTTTTCTCTTTTGCATTTGTGAAGATTTTTGTCAGAGATTCAGACAGTCTTTGTACACCCGTTCATGTGCACTATTATTAACAGTCTGTGTCTCATATGTATGCATGCACAAACAAGAAGCAAAGTCAATAGATTGCTTGCAACAAATTTATTTTACAAAAAGGAAAAGTACAAATAAGAGCTGGTGCAGGGCCCTGATCATGGTGTCCTGTAGATTAACTCATTTCATCTTCCACAAAGTAACTCAGAAGGGGAAACTGAGAAAATGAAAGTCAAGAATGAATGCAGACTCAATATGTTCAATAACTGGAAGAAAAGTGATTCAAAGACTCATTGTATCATCCTAAAGCTATACCTGAAAGCGCAGAACCACAATGACTTGGCTGCTCTGTACTAGAAAAATCTGTAATGCTTAGTACTCAGGATAACTAGAGAGATGTTTTGATCTTGTTAGGTGAAATAACTGCTTATCTCCCCCAAATCTAATTATTTCCAAAATAAATGTAGGAGATAATGTTTCTGCTCCATAATTCAGCTTTCGTTTGCACTGGAGTTTGCATCCTTTTCCACTAAACAGCTTCAGACTGACAAGTCACAGCTTGGGAGCATCGCTCTTATCCTTTGCACACTTTATTTTCAAGGTGATTTGCATAACATTTACATAAATCTGCATAATTGCATTCCTTTGAGGGTCCAGAAATGGATTTCTTTAATCAGGAAGCAGCTCTCAAAATCTCTCTTGTTAGTGGTACCATGTAAACTTGTACCCTCTGTGAAATCACTTTTTAAAAGTATAACACATTATTTTGATAATTTTAAGCAATTATCTAAAAATAAAATTCTTCATGGTGGGGTTCAGGATATTTTAGTCATACCATGCTAATGTGCTACTTGGAAAAATCTGCCTGCCCTCCTTCCCTCTCACACTCTTTATTGGAAATAACCATTATCCATAAGTGAAAGTCATTGGTCCTCACCTGTGATTCTATCCTTAACCTTGGCCTGAAAGGAAGGAATATTTAGAAAGACTTTTTGTGTGAAATACTGTGAGTGGACCTGCTCAGAGTCAAAGAGCCATTCTGGCCTTACATACTCATCCACCCAGAAAAAGGGGTCCTACTCAAATTCTTTGCCATACCTGTTCTTACATTGTCATCACAAATATACTCAAAATAATTCTAGTAAAGAATTCACCACTCAACGCTCAAATGCCCAGTATTGACATAGAGGAAATGGAACTTTGGGGTCTCATGTTTTCTGACTATACCATCAAGACAGCAGGAAACATGTTTCCATATCACTGACCCTAGACAATGGCTGCAACAAAGGCTGCAAAGGGTGTGGATTATGCAGTGCTAATGTTGAAGGAGACCAATGACTCCAAGTACAGGAGACCATGAATGGTGGAAGAAGACAGAAGACCAGCAGAGAAAGCAATAACCTCTTCTCAGAAAGCAGCCATGCCATCGGTTCCTGCAGAACTGGATTACTTCCTAGACTGGTGGGCTTCTGCTTAGTGTTTCTTCTCCTCTTTCAGCAACTGAACAGGTGAGGCAGTGTGAGGTCACTCTTCTCCCATGGTGGCAGAGGCCACTCTGTTGCATGAATCATTACATTTTCTCCCAACTCATATGTTATGAGCTTGGGTGTCCCATATATGAACTATGAAGCTGGTTCTCACTGGATAAGTAGATGACCATGAAAGTTTGATTCTTATGACATTTTTATAAGGGTCTGTTGTTTTCAAAGCAAAATTAAATCTCAGCTTCATTTAAATATTTTGAATTAAATCACATAATTATAATTTTAATTTACTTTTGAATTTTTATCACAAAAAGTGTGTCAATATTGCTGTCCATGGTAGATGGAATGATGAAGTGATACCCTTTAAGCTAGCAGCTAAGTTTTCTTCAAAGTCAAAGTGCTAAAACTCAGTAAAGATGACCTTCAAAGTATAAAAGTAGTTAATCAGCCTCTTTATTTTAGTGGCCAAATTTTAATTGAACACTCTGTACCTCTTTAATTGTGCCTACCACATCTAAGTGGTGGTCCTGACCCTGAGGCTGAGAGGCAGCTAGGTAGCGGGAAAATTAAGATAGAGAAAACTCATTCTTGTTTTCCTGTTCAATAGGAAAAATATAGAATTTCTGTAGTTTGAAACATATGGAAGGTGACAAGAAAGGAATGAATTCAATACAATACTTATTATTTGAGGAGCCTCAAATATAAGGGTATCTATGACAGTGCATTTTAACTGGTATCTCTAAATAATAGTTTGCTGTTACAATTTAGAGTCATTCATATTTAAGTGGTATTAGTCACAAAAGTTCTGACTTTGTTCCTGACAAAATAATTGAGCATTTTTCCTAAAATCATTAGTGTTGAACAAGCTATTGTGAAATTTGAAGAACTAAGAATAGAAATAATTTACATGTGTTCTCTTTTCCTTCTTAATAATACAGGCAAGTTCTGCAAAACTATTCACTAAAAAGAAAAGTGCTTGAAGAACTTTGTAAAGGGAGGCCTAATAAAATCCTAAGCAATTAAAAGCTTTACTGGCATCTGCACATAAAACAACAGTCAGCCAGTCTCTCCCAAACTATTCCAGGTACCTCAGTCTGATTCCACAGTGCTGAGAAGACTGTATAGAGATTAAAAATTCAAATTAAGGTGTAACTTCTTTCATTAGCCTATTGTTACTAGAAGGAAAAGTAGTTGGTGAAAACATAAATAGACACATCATTACATAACTTCAGTTATATAATGCTATGGTTTAGATCTTAAATGCCCTGCAAAGGCCTAATACTAAAGGCTTAGTGACCAGCAAATGGTGCTATTTGAATATGGGGGGGCCTTGAGGAATTGGGGCCTGATGAAAGAAGTTAGGTCATTGGGGATGAAATCTTTTTTTAAAATTAATTAATTTATTTATTTAAATGCATTTCAAGTCATAGTACATATATAGAGCTCAATTTTTCCATCTCTCTTGTTGCAAACCAGAGAATGAGACCATCTCATTCAGTCATCTTTGCCACACCTATTCCCACTTCCCTCCTCCCACCTCTCCCCTGCCCCATCCAAAGTTTATCCATTTCTCCTGTGTTCCCCATTCCTACCCCGCTTATGTATCAGCATCCACTAATCAGAGAGAACATTCGGCATTTGGTTTTTTGGGATTGGCTTACTTCACTTAGCATAATGTTCTCCAGTTCCTGGGGATGAAATCTTGAAGGAGATAACCTGAATCCCAGTCCCCTCCCCTCTCTACTTCCTATGTACTCACCACCATAATGAACTGGGCTACCATTGACTCATAGTAATGAGGCTAAGTGACCATGGACTGAAACCTCTAAAACTATGAGCTAAAATTAAACTTTACTAATTTTAGTTGATTTATCTTGTTTTTCATGGTAATAAAAAGCTGATGATTATATGATTTTTATTTATCTATGTAATATGCTATATTCATAACACAACCTTCATCAAGGTACAGTTTTGATTGAAATGAAGTATTGTACTTTTTTTCCTCTGAAAGTTTATTTGCAATCACATACAGGTTAAGTGATAAGCAGGGTTGTTCAGAAGGCAGAAAGATCATGAATGCATCACACTACAATTGAAGGATTAAAATTTGGGGAATGTTCCTCCAGGGAACGTTCTGGTTAAAGGAGCCAGGAAATCTCCACACCAAAGTTTTAGCACAGACAGCAGGAAAAGACATTAATTTTAACTCTCTTAACTCTGTTTTGGGATTTCAGAACTTATGTAGATAATCAAGGAAAATAAATAAGGAAGCTTGGGTTTGGATTCTTAATGATTTTTCTGACATTGGACTAAAAAAATTTCCCCCAAAATGTAAATGTAATTCCCCTCCCCCCAAAAATGAATACCTATTATTTGACAGTTTCTGCCTTCTAACCATCTAGCCATATCAAGAAACAAATTTCTTGTCATACTAATTTTTCAAATAGAATTATGAGTAATACTTACAAACCTTGGTATAGCAGACACAAGCCTATATATTGAGAATTTAAAGCTAAATAACTCTTTAAATCTTTTATCTTTTGATGATTATAATTTAAATTTAGTGAGCTATTATTTTATTGTTTTAAAAATAACACAAAGTCAATAGTATATCACTAAGTCTTAGGCTCTGACTATCTTTTTAGAATTTCATCACTGATTTTTTTTCTTTCTTTGAGATCTACAAGAACAAACTTTTTAAAAATTTACATTGCTTTGTTTTTAAGCAATTCCTTGATTCTTGCTATTCTACATTCATAAAGATTTTAATTTAATTCATCACAGTCTCATGTGTTCTAACAAGTTTATGGAGTAAATGCAAATATTATTATCATTTTGTTAGAAAAACAAGGCATGGAGTACCTAGGTCAATAATAAATGATGAGCAGGGATGTGAGTACACAGTCTGGGTCTTCAGAACTGGTATTTTGGATCAGAACTACTCTGCCTCATGCTCAGGGGACATACACTATTTGGTCAATTTGTCTCTCCTGACCTCCTTTTTTTTTCTGGTAAGAGCACTATTCTACCCTGAGAAAGAATTTTTTCCATTCCAAGCATGTCATGTGAGTTGGGATTCTATTCTTGAGGTCCTGTGGTTATAGATGTGGATTTTAATTTTTCTTCTATCAATATTCTTTTTGTGTGTCATTTTTTTCATTTTTTCATTTGATTTTTTTTTAGATATACATGACAGTAGATTGTATTTTGACATATTATACATACATGGAGTATAACTTCTCAATCTTGTGGTTGTATATGTGAATTTTTAGTCTCATACAAATCACCTTGGTATTTGTTCTAAGAAGTTGAGAGGTGAACCATGCTGCACCAATAAGTATACCTCCCTGAAATTTTTTTTAAGTAGTTAGAAGCTAGACATTTCATCTTTGAGTTATCTAAGCTTGAGTCATATGTTCCCAGAACTCACATGAGATGTATTCTCTGATTTCTGGAGAAAGCCACATCCAGAGGAAGATTATATGAGACTGAAAGAAGCCAGAGAAGTCAGCATCCTAAAGTCCCAGGTGTATCATTTTGATTTCTATAAGATTACCAAGATTTTTGCCACACATCCCCCAAAATAATTTAAAGAAAATTGCAGGATTAGGAATATTTTTTCTAAAATTACTTTTAAAAATTAAAATGTTTTATGCATCAAGCTCTTCAATAATCTTACTTTATGTATGACATACTGGTGACAACTACGGGTTCCAAAGCTGGGCAAACATGAATAAAAATGGCAGCTTCCTTAGTTACCTGGTTCTCCATGTCCAGGTAATAATGTGGGGTTGATGATGTGGGACTCAAGATGTCAATTTGAAATAAACTTATGGAATTTAAGCATGTGTAAATCACAAAGGAGAATGACATTTTAACAGTAGACTCAATATATAAAATATATTATTATGAAATATTTTTATTAAATGTGATAATAATAATAATCACTTATTTGTGACCCTTTGTACACTGAGCTTCAGAAAACCACTCATAAAACATTATCTAACTGTTGAGTGGATGTATAATAACTTTAGTTCATATAAACCAGAAAATAGTAAAATAACTTTGTTATCTTAGATAATAAGAAATTTAATTAAAATTTTCAGAATTCATGTTAGTAAAAATGAGCAGTACATCTTCATATGCTCAGTTTTCTTGTCCCACACCTGAGCATTTTCCTTGTCTTTTTTTAAGAAAACAATAAACATTGACATTACAATGCGATTGTTCTTGGAGGGATTGCTACAAAAATGTAGATAAGGAAATCTCTGATTTTCCATGAGGTATATTAAAGAGCTAACTTTCTTACTTCCTTTCAGGATAGAGTTTCTATGTGGGCGTAAGTTTTTACATTTTGGTAAATACCTGGGAGTATTTCGCTGGGTTGTAACACAGGATGCACTTAGCTTTGTAGGAAACTGCTACACTGTCATAACAAATGACCCATCCTTTTGCATTCCCACCAAAATGCATGAGACTTCCTGATGCTCCATCATTTCTCCATCAAGTGGTTTCCCAAGTTTATCAGTTAGTATGTTCCAGAGGAAATGAACCAATCAGATTCGAGAGAGAAAGAAGAGAGAAAGATATTGAGATTTTTTTGTTTGTTTGTTTACTTATTTATTCTAATTAGGTATATATGACAGTAGAATGCATTTTGATTCATTGTACACAAATGGAGCACAACTCTATTTCTCTGGCTGTACAAAATGTAGAGTTGCAACATGTGTGCAGTCATACATGTAACTAGGGTAATGAAGACCATCTCATTCTACCATCTTTCCTACCCCCATGCCTCCTCACCTCACTTCCCTCCTCTTTGCTCAGTGAAAGTCCCTCCATTCTTTGCATTCCCCTCCTATTGTGAATTAACATCCACTTTTCAGAGAGAACATCTGGCCTTTGGTTTTTTGAGATTGGCTTATTTTGCTTAGCATGATATTCTCCAACTCCATCCATTTACCCGCAAATGCCATAATTTTATTCTCTTTTAATGCTGAATAATGTTCCATTGTGTATATATACCACAGTTTCTCTATTCATTCATCTATTGAATGAATAGAATGGCAGCTAGGTTGGTTCCACAGTTTTGCTATTGTGAATTGAACTGGTATAAACATTGATGTGGCTGCATCACTATAGTATGCTGATTTTAAGTCCTTTGGGTAAAGACCAAGGAGTAGGATAACTGGGTCAAATTCCATTCCAAGGAATCTTCACACTATTTTTCATATTGGTTGCACAAATTTGCAGTGCCACCAGCAATGTAGGATTGTACATTTTCTCCCACATCCTCGCCAATACTTATTATTGCTTGTAATCTTGATAATTGCCATTCTGACTGGAGTAAGATGAAATCTTAGAATAGTTTTGCTTTGTATTTCTCTGAGATTTTAATGAATTGTCTCAGATGACTGTGGGTTGGTCAAATTTGAAATCCATAGGACAAGTGAAATAGAAATAGGAAGAAGGGTATATGTCACTGCCTCGAGTCTGAAATATTCAGGGCAGAAGAATAGGCAGACCAGAAATTTGGTAGGGATTTCATGTTACATTCTTGAGGTAAAATCCCTGTTCTCCAGGAAGTACTTTCTTCTTAAGGAAAGCTCAATCTTTTCTCTGAGAATTTCAGATGCTTTATTGAATGCTTCCCATCTAGTTTATTGAGTACATTATTCTTTACTAAAAGTCTATGATGTACATGTTAACCACATCTAAAACACACCTGCAGAGCACCATAGCCTAGTCAAGCAGACACATGAAATTCACCAACTTATATATGCTTGTATTTACTAATTATAATAGATGTGTAGTATTATCTTATTATTTTTATTTGCAATTCCCTAATAACTTCTTTTCAATACTTCCAGTATGTACATTATATTTGATGAAATGCTTATTTGTATATTTGCACATATTTCAAACTGGACTTTTTGGTTCTTATTATTGGACTTTAAAAATTTCTTTACATGTTTTGTATACAAGTTTTTTCTTAGAACAGACATTTTGCAAATATTTTCTCTGAGTCAGTAGTTTGTCTTTTTATTCTTTAACAGCATCTTCTGCAGAACTGATTACTGTTTAACATTTACCAGAGTCCCAATTACCATTTTTCCTTTATGCATGCATGTTTTGTCTAAAAAGGTTTTACTAAACCCAAGGTGTTCAAGATTTTTTCCTGTATCTTTTTCTTTGTGGAAGTTTTATAGATTTACTTATAGTAAACACAGTTTCGATCTGTGGTCCATTCAGTCTATCATCAAAAGTTTGTGTCAGTTTGAATTTTTGGCTAGGAGTTGTTAAATCAGCCTAGAAACATTTTTTTTTTTTTGAAAACAATACCTTTTCTTCCTTGCTCCTTGTCAAAACATAGTCAAATGGATTTAAATGGGTCTGTTTCTGAGGTCTCTGTGTGCCTATTCTTATTCTTATGACTGTTTAATTTTTGTACTTTCTTTTGTTCTTGAAATTGAACAGTGTGAGTATTTCAGTTACCTCATCCCCCTTGGTATATAATTATTTTTTACAAATATATTTTTAATTTAATTTGCTAAATTTTGTTAAAATTTCTTAAATCTATGCTGATGACATGCATCTGTCTATGGTGCTGCTGTTTGAAATGTCATATCTGGTTTTAGAATACAGAAATACTAGCCAGTTAGAATGAGTTAGAAAATTTTTCTTCTCTTTCTATTTTCTAAAAGAGATTGTGAATAACTGATACAATTTCTTCCATAGACGTTTGATAGAATTCAACATCTATGTCTTATACTTATTTTTTAGATAGCTTTTCATTAATGACTCTATTACTTCAAACAGTACATGACTATCCAGATTATCTAGTTTTCCTTGAAAAAACATAGTGGCCTCAGCTTCCTTCCAACAACTCTGGAGGCTCAAACAGGAGGATCACAGGCCAGCTTCAGCAAATTAGTGAGATCCTAAACAAATAAAATAGAAAGAAAAGGACTCTCATATAACTCAGTGGTAAAGTGGTCCCCCATTCCCCTCCAGAAGAAAAAAATGAAAAAAAATCTTGTATACCTTCATTTGTTCTTTCTCTGATATACTTTTTTTCCTTTTGAATGTCCAAATGTATTAACTATATAATTCTTTTTCTCTCTAAAAGATTTATTTTAACATTACTTTAGTTAAATATCTGGTGGTAATTTAACCTGTTTGTATCAGTCTGAGAAAGTATTTCTTTTTCATTACTAATGGAAGATTTTGCTGGTACAAAATTCAAGATTTTTAGTTCTTTTATTTGCTATTGTTTTCTGTTTAAATATTTTATTGCACTCTTCTCTCTTCTCTTGCTTGCACAATTTCTGATGAGAAGTCTGATGTAATTTATACCCTTGATTCTCCATAGATAAGTTGTCTTTTTTATCCTGTTATCTGATTAATTCAAGATTTTTCTACCTTTAGTTTTTTGAAGTTTGAATGTGATATGATTCATCTATGTGATATTTTGGAATTTATTCTACTTGAATTCTTGGATCTCTGGTTTGGTCACCATAATTAGTTTTGGAAAATTCTCAGCCATTTTTACTTAAATCATTCTTCTGCTGTATCTCTTTTTGTCTTCTAGTGTTTCAAAGACATATACATTATTGATGATATCTCACATTTTATGGAAATTCCATTCTTATTTTTACTCTCTATTTCAGTTTGAGAAGTTTCTCTGGGTCTATTTTCAAGTTTGCTGATACTTTCCTCTTTCCTCAGCTGATTCCAGACAACTATTAGAAATAAGAGAAAGGCCCTTAAGAAAATCCAGGAATATTTGAGCTGGAGAATGAGCATTTGGGAATGATCAGGTGTTGTAAAAATTCTTACAGAGAAAGAGATTTTGGTGAAATCAGAGACTTTAAGAGTGAAGTCTTATGATGGTTATTTTACTGCATCAACCTGACTGGGCTAAAAGATATCTAGATGACCATTAAAAATTGTTTCTGTGTCTATGAAGGTATTTCTGGAAGAGATTAGCATTTGACTTGATAAATGGGGTAAAGAAAATTAAAGTCAAAATGTGTATGGACATCATCAAATCCATTGAATACCTGATAGAACATAAAGGTGGAGGAAGGCCCTAATTTGTTCCCCTTGTGAGCTGAAACATTCATCTTTTTCTGTCCTCATACATCAGTGATCTAGTTCTCTAAACTCAGGTCCTTACACAAGCACTTGAAATTGAACTGGAAGTTACATCACCAGTTCCTCTGATGAAGAGACTCTCCTCGCCTAGGAGAAGACTCTAAAGCCAGAGAGTTAATTATATCACCTGCTAAAGACTCAGGCAGAGAGTTAATTATATCACCTGCTTTCCTATTTCTTCAGCTTGCAGATGACAGACCATAGGATATTCAGGCTCCAAAACTACTGCATGGGCTAATTTGTGTGTGTGTGTGTGTGTGTGTGTGTGTGTGTGTGTGTGTCCATTTCTGTTTCAGTAGAGAACATCAACTCATATATAAATATTTAACATTCTCTTGATAAGCTTTGGCTCTCCAACTGATTTTCAGTAAAAGTCTCACTTTTCACCAGGGAGAGTAGAATACATTTCTTTCTTTGGTAAAAATATATTCCAGAATGACTACAAAATCTGCACACAGAATCAGTATACTTCTGGTTGGCACTAACTACCACATAGAAGAAAATAGTTTTGCTGGACACTAGGATGTGTGCTTCATACACAATTAGCATTTACATTCATACAATAATCATTTGAAAGAGGTATCTTAACTGTTGTTATATTCCAGGTGACAAAACTAAGAATAAAAATGTTGATGTAACTTGCCTTGGGCTTCATAAATAACCAGCAAGCAGCCCATGCTCCAAACAATGCTCTTAACAGCACTGCTCTGCATGGAAGGGGGAGAGTAGAGGAAGGGAGAAAAGATGAAGAACTTTGTTCCAAATATGCTGAATACCTGAGAAAGTATGTCCATCAACCACTATTAAGAACTATCCCTGAAATAATATTTTAGCATATCATTCAGTTGAGGCTAGCCTTTGCTGTAGTTGAAACTAACTTCACATCTCAGTGTCTTCACTCTGTTATATATTTTTCCATAGGTCTGGGCAGTGATCTGGGCACTATGGTGCCCAGCTATTAAAACTCCTTTAACGTTTGCCTCCAGAAGATCTATGAGTCCCCACTGCCAATGTAGGAAGGGAAAAGAACCAGAGGGTCCAGGTCAGCTCTCTCACGTGTTCTTCTGAGCATGGCCTATATTACTTTTTATCTGCAGCCTATTGATATGAATTTGTCACTTTGTCCTCCTCAAGTACAATGGGACTGGGAAATATGTGGGAGCAGATGGAAGGTCGGGTCAATAAGTATCTTTGAAACAGTGACAATGGGTATTATTTTATTCATTAAATTTTTTAAAAAATAACACATTAGAAGAATTTGTGACCACTTGTATTTTATAATTATTTTTATCTCTTATTGAAAGAATACATTTTGTGTTTAACCTTATAACTATTCATGTAGATTTTTTCTTTTAATTAAGTGATATATGGTAAAAATTTATATCACTCCATAAGTGCAAAATGTAATAAAATGGTAATATGTTACACAAAAGCACTGAACTGACATTTTTCTTTTTTTATTCTAATTAGTTATATATGACAGCAGAATGCATTTCAACTCATTGTACACAGACAGCACAACCTCTCATATCTCTGGCTGTACACAACGCAGAGTCACACCATTCATGCAATCATACATGTACATAGGTTAACAATGTCCATCTAATTCCACCATCCTTCCCACCCCCACACACCTTCCCCTCTTCTTACTTCCCTCTGCCCAATTCAAAGTTCCTCCATTCTTCCCTAGCCCCACTCCCATTATGGATCAGCATCTAAATATCAGAAAAAAAAGTTGGCCTTTGGTGTTATGGGATTGGCTTATTTCACTTAGCATGATATTCTCCAACTTCATCCATTTACTTGCAAATGCCATAATTTCATTCTTCTCTAAGGTTGAGTAATATTCCAAACACGATACCAATAAACTTAAAAGATCTTCTTCCTGTAAAACAATTGTATACTGTTATTATATACTTTTATTTGTATTTCTGGACTTGGACAAAGTAAAGAATAACTTTGAGAAGCATAAAAATAATATACATTAAAACCAGAACATCAAAAGGTAAATGCTAAACCATACCCTATAAACAGGAGACTAAGCTTTGGGAAAATAGGAAGTTGATAAAGGAGAACTTGAGAAATTTGTAATCATAAACTAGAGATTTTGAATATTGGCTAAAGTGTTCCCCTGTGATTACACCCAAACAAATACAGTTCCTCTTTGGAGGAAAACTATCAAAAATTGTGCTGCTGATTTTCCAAAGTGACTTTAACCATGTGTGAAAAAAAATTCAAAAACATAGAGAAAAAAGTAATGAGAAATAGTTTATGTAAATAACATAGGTGAATATCAGATAGAATATAAAATAATTTTAACTGAAAATATTAAACATATATATCATAAAACCAGAAATTTGTAAAACTCTACATTCCAAGTTCCAAGTTTGACATAGGATTTATGATGAAAATATTTGATTGACAGGTGAACATAAAGGAAATGCAACAAGATGATTGAAATATGAAATAGAATGAAAGAAATTAAATCAAAAGAGAAAATCAAACTTGTATCTAAGTAAGAGTATCAGAGAGGGAGTAAAGAGAGAATGTGAGGAGTTAAAATATGCAAAAAATTTGAGCTAAAATTTTGAAATTAATTACTAAAACAGCAGAAGTGGAATAAAGAAGTTCTAAGTTGTCTGAAAGAAAAAAGACATAGGAGATAAATAAAACAATTGATTTGAAAAATGCTAAAAGAGATTATGAATACATATGACATGTAGAAAGAAATGGTACATATATATATATATATAAATACACACATATATGTATGTATATATGTGTATGTATGTATATATAAATGGCTAACTTTGAAATTAAAATCAGATTCCCAAAGCCAATAAAATTCTTAGTCCTATAATACATTTAAGAGCCAATGTAATTGAAATATGAGCATATACATTACCAAATATTACATACTGCTCATCAATAAAAATGAGTTAGCAGGACAGTATAGAAGAATGTCACAATCATAATGTTGAGTGAAATAAATCAGACACAAAACTGTACACATTTTTCAATTCCATTTATGTAAGTTTCAATTGCAAGCCAAACTCAATGAAAGCATTAATAGGAATTATCACTGATGTATGTGTAGCAATTAAAATTGTGAAAGAGAAGATTCCTGGAGTTTTGGTTGGGTCCTGTTGTTTTGAATGTGGGTGTTGGTGACATGGATGTGTTGAGTTTGTAAAAACTTATCAAGCTTTAGATTTACCTGTATAGGTATTATACTTCAATTATACATTTAAACAGAATTAAAGGCATTAATATGGGTTAAATGGAACAAAATATATAAAAGTAAAAAAAATATGTAACTGTATAGTGGTATACAACTAACAAATGACACCTACAGATCTGTTACCAAATTGGGTGCTTTTGTCATCCCTCTAATTTATTAACGTTTCGAGGTGATTAGAATAGAGACAATATGGCAAACAAAATTAACAAGGCTTGGTTTATTAAAATATATAGCTAAATTCCTTTCAATATGAGACATTTACAAAATTTAACTATACTAGACAACATGAGAAGTGGAAAAAATTCAAAGACATGATATTAATGAGTCCATAATATAATTAAATTAGAAGCTTATTAAAAAAGGGATAAATGAAAATTCTCCACATCAAAGACATAAAAATCACACTTTCAAGTAATGTATAAATGAAAAGGAGAATCACAATGAAAATGTAAAAATATACTTGTGACTAAAAATTAATGAAAGTAGAGTATGCTAAGAATGTTGAAATTCAGCTAAACTTATAGGAAATGGGTTATTAAACATGTTAGAAAGAATAAAAGTCTATAAATTGAGCATAAATTATAAAAATCATTAAAAAAAATAAATCTCAAAATACTTTATGATGGGATATAATAAAGAGTACTAATGAAGTCGAAAACTAGTAACAAAAGGGAAATCAAGAAGGTGAACACACATCTGTTATCCCCATGACCCTGGAGGTTGAGGCATGAGGATTGCAAGTTCAAGGTCAGCATGAGCAACTTAGTGATGTCTTGACCAAGTAGATATCCTGTCTCACAAAGAAAAAATAAAAAGGGCCAGGGATGTGGTTCAGTGGTAAAGCATATCTGAGTTCAATCCCCAATACTCACCACACTCCCCCCCCCAAAAAAAACCAGAAAATCAAGAAAACAAAAACTGAATCAAAACAAAAATATATAAAATAAACAAACCTCTACCAAGATTGATATAGAGGAGGAGGACAAGGAACAGAAAGAGGAGAATGGGGGACAAATGAAAAAAGTAGGAAAGAGGCCAAAAATAAATAACTACTACAAAGAATGACAAATAGGAAGAAACATGTGTCCATCACACATTGATATTTTAATAAAATACATGTCCAATGCATTTGACAACTTTGGCAGCATTAGATCATTTCTAGAAAAAAATAATATTCTATAACTCACATAACCATTAAATCAGGTGAATCAGTAGTGAAATCATCTCATGCAGAATACACTAGGAGCAAATATATTAAAGTCAATTTCTACCAACTTATGAGGAACAGATTATTCCAAAATTACACCATCTCTTCCAAAAAATAGAAAAATGGCAACTCAGGACAAATTTTGTCAATAAGATAGTGGAAAAGGAAATCCCTGCTTGTATTCTTCTACTGTATGAATATAATTTTGTAGCTATTCAAGGAGAAAAAAAAAAAACTATGTTCTTTTATGGGAGCTTTGGGATTCAGGTAGGATATTGTGGTTAAACCCAAGCTCAAACTTAAGTGACAGTCTCATCAACTTGGCTTCAGGCACAGAAGTGGCCCTATCCTCCTATGGGTTTGGCTGAGAGCCCTTTTCAGCCTGGGACCTGCCACAAGAACCAGCAGCTAAGGGAACACAGAAAAGTCAAGTGTACTTTTGCTTCCAGTGATAAGGCTGCAGAACTGGGGAGTCAGCTGTGGATTCTAAAGCACTACTGAGATTCAGCTACAGAATCTGTTGTTTTTGTCAGAAGTTTAGTTGCTCTGGGTCCCTGGGGTATACTTGCCAAACTCAGTGCCCCATCAAACCCTAAAGTGACCCTGAGAATCAGCTTCCATTCCTCTTGGATATACTGGGTACATGCCTGCCTACACAAACCCTGGGAAGAAAGTTTCTGGCTTGAATTTCTGGGACACATTGACCAAATTCAGTCCCACAGTAGATACTGAAATGGCCTTGAGACTTGACACCATACTCTCTCAGTAGTGGTTACAAGTCCATCAACCATGGACTTCATTGCATCTCCAGCAACAGGCACAGGATCTGATTCCAATCCCAAACTATGATTTACCAGAGCAATCTTATAAATCTGGAACCTAACAGGAAAAAAACAAAGCAAAACAAAAAACCTTTACCTGCCAATACGTGTGCAGACTGTAAGATTTGCTTGGTCCTTCAGATGCAACTGTAATAACACAAGACTACATAGATAATGAAGAATCAGTCAAACATAACAACACATATTCATAAATGTGTATACCATATTAATAGACCAAAGGATAAAAGTCATATTATCATTCAATGTAGAGATGTAAAAAAAGAATTCAACAATGTTCAATATCTTTTTTATGATTAAAATCTCTCAATAAATTAGGAATAGAAAGATGGTATTTCAACATAATTAAGGGGATGTGTGACACGTCCACATTGACATCATACTCAATGGCAAACAGAGGAAAGCTCTTCCTCTAAGATCAGGAGGAAGACAAGAGTGTCTATACTTGCCACATTTATTCAACATAATCCTGAAAACTGTAGCTCTAGCAATTAGGCAGTAACAAATGTAAGTAACATCCACACTGGAAAGGAAGAAATAAAATTGTCTCTGTGGATGACAATCTTTCACATAGAAAACTCTAAAGACTTCATGAAAACACTGTCAGACTCAGTAAAATTTTGGGACAAATCAACATACAAAAATCATTTCGGAGGATGAGGCAGGAGAATGGCAAGTTCAGTCAGCCTCAGCAACCTACTGAGGCACTAAGCAACTTAGCAAAACTCTGTCTCAAAATAAATAAGTAAATAAATGAAAATAAAAAGGCCTGAGGATGTGACCCAGTGGTTATGCACCCCTGGTTCAATTGTTAGTACAAAAAAAAAATCAGTCTATTTACTTACTAATAATGAAAAGTTCGAAAAATGAGTTAGGAAAACAATCTCCTTTACAATAGGATAAAAATAAAATAAAATATTGGTGAATATTTTATCAACTTATTAATATCTATCAATATATTTTAAATATATATATTTATTTTATATCAATATATATTTTATCAATATATTTTTCCAGCATAAATTCTGAGTAGAGATTAATATAAAAATAGACTACACTAGAAAGCAGGATTCAATGATTACAATAAGACACCAGGCTCACAGATATGCTCATAGACAGTCATCAGATGTATTTGTTGTGTGGAAGGTGGATTTGTATGATTTTCATATTAAAGCTGCAAAAGTCTATGGTTCAATTTTTAATGATACTGTGAATTATGAACTGCTGTCAAGCTATTTTCATAGTGAAAAAAATAGCAGTAGCATTAAAGATGCCACTTTCTGCAAAATTTTCTTTTGAAAGTATTGCAATGTCACATTCTTTCCAGTTTTCATTTTGAGACTCCATCTAATCATGAAGGTTTTTAAATGTATGTTTTTAGATTACCACATTAAACTTCAGTAATTTTACCGAGCAGTGATGAGGAGGTAGTTGGGTCCAAATTAATAAAAAAATCTGATTTGTATACATCTTATAGGAAATATGTTTTCCTGTTTTCAAACATAGTAACTGACAGAACTAAAACAGAGATATCTTATAGTTTGATAAATACAAAGAATGATTAGATTAGTATGTCAAATGACAAACAGATTTCTGTCATCCCTATTTACATAAAAATGTAGGTTGTTCTTTTTTTATTTATTTTTTCCTCATCAATGGGGTTACGATTTTACTTCCTGATACATCTATAGCACTCAGTTCTGTACTTGGTGTCAGTGGTGGGCAGACAGAACATTCTTATTCTCTAGCTTGAAAAATAACAAATCTTGAAAAAGTTGAATAGAGTCATAGCTTTAAATAATGTTCTTAAGATATTCTACTAAAAGGAAAATGTAAAAAAGAATAATCCATTTCATGATGGACAGTCTCGATCTATGTACTTATTTGAAGGTCACACATAGGAGTTGTACTGAATTCTATATACTGAAATTATATCTCATGAATATTCACAAAGTGGATTTATGTTGCCTTATGCCCTCTCATCACTGACCACCAGGAAAGATAAAAACACACTCTAGTGATTTATGTGTCCCAAATATCCTTGGCAGGGAAATGAATAAATAAATAAATGTCAGAAAACTCAGACCATTTTCCTTGAACATGCATGCTCAATAGAGCAGGAAGGGAAAAAGTTACATTTGAAAATCATTCATAGTAATGCATGTGGAAAAAGTTTTAGTACTAAGAACCTTTTTAACTATCTTCTACACCCCACACGCTGTCTTTGAGAGAAACATATTAAAATACACTAGCCTTTTATTTTTATTACTCATATTTTATTACTCACTATTGTAGAAAAACAAAAGTTACTCTCCTTCACTCAATTTTGAAAAATACTTTTTAGTACCAACCAAATTTCAGCGACTACTGATGATGGAATTTCAGATGTAATGAAAAGCAGAGCGTTAAGAAAGTGATTTCTGCAGTTTTCATCTGGAATGTCCTCCAAAAGCCCATATGTTGAGACTTAGTCCTCTGCTTGGTACTGTTAGGAAGCGATGGAAACTTTACAAGGTGGGGACTAGTAGGTGGTCTTTGATCCTCTTGATGGGGACTATAGGATCCTGGTCACTTCCTCTTTCTCCCTTTTTCTGTTTCTAGCATTGAGATGAGGACTTTGTTCTAACATGTGCTCACTAATGATAATGTGCTTCTTCACTATAAACCCAAAAGGAATAGACCCAATCAGTAATGGACTAAAACCTCCAAAATTGCAAAACAAAACAAATCTTTTCTCTTCGTAATTGATTTATCTCAATTATTTGTTATGGTGCTGGAAAACTAAGACAGTGATCACAATAAAGTGTGATAATCACTTTGGCAGAGTAACTTAAGAATACACGAAAGCAGGACTATGGTATAGGACTTGTAGAAGCTGTGAGAAAGTTTTGTGGAAGGAAGGGTGAGCAAAATGAAGATACCACCAAGGTTCCCTCAAAGGGCAGGCATCTATAGAAGGCTATGGAGAAGAGGGCACACCAAGAAGTTAACCCAAAAAACTAAAAAATGGGAGAGGAACTGTTGCCAGATGGGCCAGGTCCTGTCACACTGATGTCATAACCTCATTTGGAAATGAGATTAAGGACAGGCATATTTTTAAGAAGGGAGGAGGGGCATTTAACAATCCAGAAGTCTCACTCTGACTGAGCTTTGAAAAATTAACCACAGGAGCAGGAAAAGTGCTTATGAGTCATGGGTATGGGAAGGGTCAGGTGATCTGCAGCTGCCTGTCAGACTTCTGGCATGGATAGAAGTTTGATGAAGGCCTGATGCTCCCTATGGAAACATTATGGTCACCCTTGAAATTCAGGGACTAAGAAAAACTCCTAATGAGTAAAATGATTATATCAATAGATGATAGATAATCTTTTAGTTTGCTTCAGACTTATAACACTAGAAATAGTGTTTCCAGTGGATTTTGATTATTATGAAATTATTACATGATATCTGAGAAAAAATTCCCATTTTCTACTTTTTAGATGTTTCTGACAAAACACCAGGACTTTATAAGCCATTATATTATATCAATTATATAAAGTAAGGTTACTCTTTCTCTTTTCTTCCCATCCTTGGGAGAACTCTTATAGAACATCTAGAGTCTTACTAATTAAAGTGACTTTCTGGTAGCCACTGGCATTTCTTGGGAACATGCTAGAAATGAAGAATTTCAGGTTCTTTCTCAGGCTAATAGTGTCACTTTAATGAATATCCCCCAAAATATTTTTGTGCACCTTAACATTTTGAAATTACTTTAATCACTTTAAACAATACAAGTTTCTAGACTCCATTCAATATCCAAATTAAGCAGGATTGGTAAGCACTGCAGTAAAAGTGTGTAAAGTTTTCCAGGTGAGTCTAATGTATTGCTAGGATGGAAGACCTCGGATATAGACACATTCTTCTTTTTGACACAGAAGTAATGGAGATAACGTCTGACTTTTCTAAGCATACATGACTATTTTTGTCACCATCAGTAGGAGGCACAAAGCAACATATTACCAGGTACATTCCAATTCATTGAAAATGAAAGAAAGATTGAAATACGATGAGATCAGTGTGCAATATCATATAATAATAGAGAATTAAAAATAGCAATCTATTCCAGAAGTCTTCAGAAAGGCATTTTGATATTCCAACAAACGTCAATTCATACTGCGCCAGAGAGAAAAAAATATGTCGCATTTGTGTCAAAAATGCCTTTACAAAAATAATTTATGTTTTTTAGTTCTTATATTGAAAATTAAAGCTTTACAGAGTATTCTTTCCCTTCATAAGATTATATATAAAATAGAACTTTGTCATTTTACTGCTGTTTACAGGCAAGAAGTACATCAAATAACAACTGAATAGATTTTTTTCTTTTGTCTCAAAGTATGAGATTCTAAGGAAGAAATGATTTACTCTAATATTCATGCATTGCCTTAAATTTGTCTCTTAACTTTTCTTCATATGTGTGAAATAAGTTGATATAATTGTTCCCAGTTTCATGTTTTATGTGATGTAATTTTTTGATTTGTCTTGATTTCATTTCAGAAAAGAATACTTGTGCAAGCATTTTTTGGAATTAGTGTTTGGAGGCTCAGCATCTTTCTCCATGTAAGAATCCTAGACTAAAAGAAGCATGGTCGCATACAAATGTCTACATAGTTTTATTTCTTCTCATTCTAATAGGTGACAATAGTTGACAACTGGTGAGCAACCTCTTTTCTACTATAGAACATTAATAACAGCAATAATATCATTCATTTTAGCCATTTCTTTAGTAGATACCTTGCCATTACTGTAAAGGACAGTTCATGAAGAGCTTGTGAGACTAAAGAGTAGGCAAGCCAATATAGGATGATCCAGTTATTCACATACAACTAGCTTCACCAGCTAATTAAGACTATTTAAATTAGTCTGGGAAAATTCCAGTTTGACTAGCTAATTAAAACTATTTAAATTAGTCTGGGAAAACTCTTGTAACAGTAATATATTTTTAATCTAAATTATATCACTGAATTTATAAACTAAGTTTCTAACATGTTACTCATATACTTAATAAATAGCTCATATAATTGTTCATTCTATTCTTAAGAAAATGGTATGAAAAGGATAGACCTTGAAATCTGAGGAAACTTGATGTAAACCTTGTCTTTGTTCCTTATTGATGAGTGAAGCTTCCTGTTACTTGGCTTCTTCAAGCTATTTTTCACAAAGGTGAGAAATGGTGACAAAAGCTATGACTTAAAATTATAATAGAACTATAGGGCCTGTATTACTGTAGGTACACAATCAATGGTAATTTGTTTGAATCTTATTGAAGAAAAGAACACTAACAAGCTGAAAACTGTGGAGAGAGAAAAGAAAAAGAGCTTGTCGTTATAAAATCATAGCTTTACAAGAGAGAAGGAAGAAAAGGGAGAAAGCAATTCTGTGTGTCTGAGAAGAACACAAAGAAAGGAGAAAGGAGCAAGGATTTTATAAAGGACTTCCAGGGAGTTGTAAAGACTGCTAGTCTACCCCATCAGAGACTGATTCTCAATCCTGTTCTCAAATTTACCTAGAGAATAGAGGGACAGATAAGAGGGAGAGGGAGAGAGAGGAAGGGAAGGAGGGAAAGACAGACAGAGAGAGAGACAGAGAGAGAGAGAGATTGATTATATGCTACCTTTAAATCACTAAAGCACTAGTTTTGAGATTGACAAGGACTATGATAATGCAAGGAAATATTGATATTGAGTGAAAACATTTCAGAACACTAGAGATAAAGACAGGATATAAAGAGTTCTGGTGAGTGTTGCATCCAACTCGCACCTCTCTCCAAGAAGTGCAGCCCAGACAACTCTGCAGAAGCAGCAAAGTTTATTGAGGAAATAGGCACACAGGCCAATCGATTGGGGTCAGCTCTCCTTTCCTTCAGAGAGTGACCCCGAAGTGAGGGTTTCAGAGGTTATTATAGGGTGGGCTAGCTACATGACTTAGGAAAACATGATTTGGCAGGTATTCAGCCTATCGTTATTTACAGTTCAACTGTGACAGTGCCTCCTATGTCCCCTTTCAGTTCCTGGAACTTTAGGTAACTGGCCAGGGTGTCTTGGCAGCCTGTGGTTATGCACCCCCATTCGTGAGAAGCAAGCATAGCAAAGCATTAATCACAGAAGCACAAAGAGCAGGTTAGCAAATACATGCAGGCCTGAGCCAGAGTGACTCCATTTTGTGTTAGGATTTTACAGTGAGAAAGATCAAATCAAGGACTCGGGGATCAGAAATGTACCAGACTTCTTAATAGCAACCTTGAAAGCAGGAGGTCAGCAGAGCGATGCTTTCCAGTATAGACAGAAAAATGATTTACAACTTAAATAGCTAGTCAAACCCAGACACAGGGGAATATAACATCAGGACATTTCTAGATATGCACAATCTCTAAAAATTTCTTCTCTTGCTACGTTTTCTAGAAAGGGACTTGAGATGTCTTCCTCTAAAAAGAGGTAATATACCAGTGAAGGTGTTCAGTAAATGTCATTCTCAAATATGCCACTTTGTTATGATGTTTCTTTTAATAAATGCTACTTGGGGAACACAAATGCATGTAAAGACTTTAAAATAACTTCCTTCATCTGTCTATGGACAGATCCACCAAAAGGAACTTAATGGTTAGGAAACTCTCCTGGGAATCTCCACAACCAAGTTGATACCTCACCTAAGCAGGTTTTATCACAGGATGCTACCTATTCTTCTGAGGCAAGATTTATCTTTTCTGCCAAATATTTCTCTGTTCAATGCTACCCACAGTCCCCCTCCCTTTTTCCTTATAAAGAAGGTATATCAAATTCTAGATCTCTCCTGGATTGTTCATTATTCACTTTTTGTTCCTGTGATGTATCCACGCACATAAACAATTTGTATATATATTTTTGCTAATATGTCTGCTGTCAGTTTATTTCATAGACTCAGTTATCAAATCCTCAGTGGGTAAAGGAAGATTTCCCTTTCATGCAACAGGAAAGAGGAAGATATGCTACCCAGAATATGGGATATTCAACATAAGAAATAAGAAAAGGAAAAAAAAATAGGAAAGACAATAGAATGAGCCAGACATAACTTTCCTTTGATCATATATGAATACAAAACCACTGTAAGTTTAAATCATGTACAACCACAAAAGTGGGAAGTTATGCTCCACGTATAATATGTCAAAATACACTCTACTGTCATGTGTATCTAAAAACAAGAAATAAAATTTAAAAAGTAAAAAAAAAAAAATATCCTCCTGGAAATTGGCAGAAGGATAATGAAACAGGAAAACAAGAAGGCAACTGTGGACCAGGCATATAGCAGTATTAGGGCAGTGTAATGCAAAAGACAGGCTGAGAGTGTTCATCACCACAACTTCTGCCTTTGCATCTTTTTAACTTGATGAAACTACTTGAGACTATGTGCCACCCAAATGATGGCATGAGCCAAGAAAGATAATTTGGTATACAAGAAATGAGCTGTTCTATCTAGGATGGTAGTCAAGGGAATTCGAAGGTAAACAGTTGGGCTACAGAGGTAGACCATGCAAGAGAATAAAGGCCTCCAGTAGGAAAACCTGCAAAAGAAATTTGGAATTCACAGTTCATTAAATTTTTTGACTTTTTAAAAAAAAATCGCACTTAGCATATTATAAAATACAAAACAAGATTTAATACTATGTATAAAGAAATCTAGGCAAATAAAAACAAGCACACAAGGAACTCTAAACTTCAGAAAAAAATGAATAAAAAGTTAAATGTAATCATACTAACACAGTGATTGTTTTTTAAACAACATAACCAACCTCTGCATATTGCTTTAAACCCAAATTTTAGCAAGATTATATAAAATAGGAGAATGAAGGACATGAAAGAAACTTTCAAAACAAGAGATCTAAATCATTTTTTTTGCTATAACAGGAAGTCAACAGATATTCAAAATAATAAATCCAATGACAGAAATTTATCATCTTTAGAATTATGAAGACTAAACAACTAAAAGAGGGCCAAGAGTGCTTGCTTTTGGAGAGAAAAATGGGGAGTAGGAGGAATGATGAAGCAGAGAGTCATTTGGTTTTAATCCTTTTAGATTTACTACTTAACTTTTTAAGCTATTGTGCATGTATTACTTTGATAAAATAGAATTTAATGAAAATATTCATGATGCAGGTTTTAAGCCTCTTTGACATTATCAGGCTTACTTCTCCAGATGGCATCCATCTGCTTTACTATGTCCACTTGTGTTTTCACGTTGACTCCTGTGCAGCACTAAGGCAGGTATATGCACATGGTGTGACTGCTGCTCAGCAAGCCATATCCCACTATATAGATTCAGAAGGAAATGTATAGAGGACAAGGCATTATTTGAAAAGGTCTATAGATAAAAGAAATTCTGTCTTTTCTTTGCAAACAGGAGGCTGCCTAGCAACCATTATCCTGCAGAAGAAGAAGAGACTAGACCACACATTTCCATTTCTGTACCTATTATGAGATTTAGCCTAATAAAAATAAAAACTTACATCCTTGATTAGTTTGGAACCATTTTACTACTCTTAAATCTAACTTTCTTATGAATCAGTTATAGGAAAAATAAAAAAATGCATTTAAGGAGAAACAAGTGCATTAAGTTGCCTGCAGTGTGTAAACATTATTTGTCTTTCTAAGTGGTTTAATAGTGTTAAAATAATACGTGCAAACCCGAAGCCAGACAATAAGCCAATGATGTAAAGCATATGTGGTTTGAAGTTGAAGTTGAGTGAGTTCCATTATGTTTCACTGCATTATGTTTCATTGCATTATCCTTTCCACTTGAGTAAATGTTCTGTACTCAATTTGGACTTAGTCATGCTGTAGTTTGCCTGTCAGAAAATTTGCATTTCTGTGATCAAAATGAAAGATGTGTTTGAAATTTATTGGAAAAGTGGGTGCAGAAAAGGCTTTAAGTGCTTCTGAGATCATTTTTCTTTTATGATGATTTGTAAAGAGCTTTAGAGACAAGGTAAAAAGCTTCTAGGAGTGTCAGGAGTAAACCTCAGTCCTCCTGGGTGCAAGATTCCTTCTCAATTAGCACACACTCCATTAACTCTTTAGAAAGAATAAGTCACGACTGCTTTTCTTTGGTATGAAAATGAAAAGATAAGAAGATTAAGTATCTTTTATTCTGTCTCTCTCTTTCTGTGAACTTAGGGCATCTGATAACTAATAAAAATCATTAAACGATTAAATGTCTCAAACTTTATTTTTTAATTTATAAAGTCAGTAGCAGTTTATGTATCCAATCAATTCAGCTCCATACCCCTCCTCTGCAGCTGTACTCAACCAGATCAGAATGAGTTTAAGGAAAATACATAAAACACTTTATGGCTGTCTTGTCCTAAGTCTTTGGCTAGATCTTTTTCTGAAGCTCCCTGCCTTCTTTCTTCAGAACAGAACAATAATGTTCTTGAGTGTTCTAGAAAGTAGATGCCCCAGTTCTTTTCAATGAACAAGAACTCCGACCAAGTCCTTCTGTCTCCAAAAATGTCCTGATTTGGGCAAAGGTTTTGAATTAAAAAAAAAATAATCTGTCTCCTAATATCGCTATCAAAGTTCATTTTCTAAACCTATTATGAAAAAAGATATAAGACTAATATAATACCATGCATCTTGTGGAAACTCTTAACAGCCATTATTAATGGTAACATGAGCTGTAAAAGCTCCCATTCTTCCTTTTGGATCTTAAGAGCAATTGTGATGCCAGTACTTTTGATCTACTAGCCAAACATTATTATAGCAAATAAGTATTAGTCCTAGGAAAATGTAAGAATGTGATTTTTTTTTTGGTCATAAAATGAATGTACAATCAACTTGGGTTCCATGTTACTGGTTCAGAGCCATGGAAGCCATCCCCCTGGGAGGGAGGAAAATGAGTTCTAGCTGGAATATTTAAGACTTGCCCTAGCTTTTCATTTTCAATAAAAGGATACAATTACTTTCCCTTGGACAGAAATGACATCTTGTTAGCTAGTTATTGTTGGAGGTTTTGTCCTTCTGAGACTCCAAGAAGGAGTAATAGCAAGAAGCTATTATGCAGCAAGTGTGAGGCTCCTTGTTAAACTGTTACCCTCAACCTCATCCCCCAAACTCTGTTCACCTCAGTGGGGATCCACAATAGTAGATCTATGCTCAGAACTGCCAGGGTGAACAATAAATCACAATAATTCTCCTACTGTTCAGAGTGTTCTCAATTCTTAGGAGATTTTTAATCACAGTGGAAAAGCAAGGGTGTTAATGAGGTCTATAAATTAAGTTAAAGCAGTGTAATTATGTCCTATGCTGTAATAAAGACTGGGGTGGCCAATATCATTAAGGCAAATTAAACACTTTCTCAGATTGTGAAGATAAATTGAATAAAAATATTACTGTAAATAAGGGCCTAGTTTATTGTACTGCGTATTAATCATGGCATGGGGACTACAACTGCTGCCTGGAGTTCACGTGAGCCTAGGAGTGGCTGTGAGGTTTGAGATAAGCCCTGGGCTGCATGTGGCTGGTAGGAAAGAGGAGACAGCATTATACTAGTGTTTCATGAGCAGCTACTGTCAGCATCACAGAGCACAGTCCATGAAATTGTTAAACCAAAATCCTAGGCCAGAAACCTGATTCTAGGGGTCCCACTATCCAGGTCTAGCCACTGCCCCCCAAAAAATAAGCAGAAGAGATCATATGAAAAGCAGGAAATGAAACTTTTATCAATATGGATATACTGGGAAGGCAAAATGAAACCTCAACTTTATCTTCTGGTTGCTAACATGAAATGTAGGTTCATATAGAGGAAGAATTAGGGGAGGGGTGAGAGGCATTCAAACTTAAGCAGTCTTGGTCAAATTGTGGTCTAGTGAAATTCTTCAGTTCTGGTTTTGTTAGGTAGCTCCAGAGAAGTTTTGATCATTTGATAAATTTCCACTTGACACTAAGGATTTTTAACTGACAGACTTGAGAACCTCGAAGTGAGCAATTCATTTTCCAGAAATAATTGTTTCTGTTGTGGAAAAGTCTCATTCTGAAATGATTTGGAAGTTGTATGAGAGGAATTCAAGACTTGAAGATGGCAGTCTAGGGGTCCAAGTAGAATGCTATGGATCTCCCTGCATTTCTGGCTTCAGTCTTAAAGGGGGATGAGATAGGTGAGGCAAATTTAAGGTTAACAAACTGTATTTTTAATTCTTAAATAAACACTCTTTAAAAATGGTTCATGTGCCTACATGCAGAGCTGAGTGGGTACCTGACCCAAGGTTTAAGGTAATAAAAGACACAGATACAAACAAGGGCAGAAATACTGAGAATTATCAAGCAACAACAGGCTGAAGAGACATTGCTTCTTTTTTTTTTCTTTTTCTTTTTTTCTTTTTTTTGGTACTGGGGATTGAACCCAGGGTCTTAACCACTGAACCACCTCCCCAGCCCTCTTTTATATTTTATTTAGAGACAGCATCTCACTGAGTTGCTTAGGGCTTTGATAAATTGTTGAGGCTGTCTTTGAACCCGTGATCCTCCTGCCTCAGTTTCCCAAGGTGGTGGGATTACATGTGCACTCCACAGCTCCTGGCTAGAGCACTGCTTTTAATAACAGCAGGCTTTCTAATTCCCTGTTACAATATTACAATGGCTTTGCCTTTTTCAATGACATGTACATATCTTTTTGATATGGGTATATATACCTTTTAGATTTCTTATTGGAGTCTTCTTGATTCATGAGCACATGGCACAGATATATTAACATGCCAATAAATGAGGTAATCTGAAGATGAAACCAAAAAAGAAATGAAAAAATGCATGCATATGCATTTTACCTCCACTGTAAACATGTTACAAATGATTGAATAAACAAAATTCTATATATCTCATATTTGAATATATTTATAATATGCTAAGTGTGTTCTAAATACTGTTCTGATTGCGTCTTTGAATTGAAAAACAACACTACAAATCAAGTATTGTTTCCAGTGTACTGAAATGGAGACTGAGGTACTGATAATTGTCCAACACGTTAAAATGACAACTACTACTACAGGTTGCACTTGTATTCAAACATAAATCTTTCTAATTCCAAAGCCCACATTCTCGAATATCACATGGCTTGGCTTATTAATCACCATCAGCCACCTGTGAGTTGTTCATACTGAAGTAGGAAAAATGACAATGAAGGAGAGATCCACATTCTGGAATTAAAATCAGAAAAAAAAATCACAGAAGTCAAATATTTAAGAACCAAGCAACAATATACTAAGAAACTCAGTAAGTAAACAGGGACTAGGGAAGATTCCTACATGTGAGATCTAGGCATACAAATATTATTTTTTCTATTTCTAGGATATTTTTGAATAAAATGTAGGGAGAGTTAATTTAATAGGGTGGTTAAGAGTACAGATTCACTAGTGCCTAAATTCAAATCCTAGCTTCATTTTCATAACAGTAAGGTTTGGAGAAATTATTTAATCTCCTTTAGACTGTTTCTTCATATATAAATTGGGTACATATTTTATAATAACTCCTAAGGATTGTGTGGAAATTAAGTGAATTAACAGATACAAAGCATCAAGAGAGTGTGAATGTATAATTGTTATATAAGCATTTGTATTTTAATTTTTGAGAATCTTATGTGAATATTTCTTCTAATATGTCTATAATGAATAGTAAGACATTTTCTGAAATGTGTTCATATATTTTTCTGTATTTATTTTGCTAAAAACAGTGGAATAGCTTACCCTACCCTTTTGGGGGGTAATAACTCTAAAATCCAAATTAGTGACCAATCTCTTGTGAAGTACAATGCCCATACCTGCAGGTCATCAGACAAGAATATTTATCAAGTAATTGATGAACAAATATGATTTATTTTCCAAAGGAACACAATGGATGAGACCCTTCTCTTGTTTCCTCATCTACTATGTTCATTTGAATTGTGCTCACCGAACTGAAGAGAATCTGTCTAAAAAAAAAAAAAAGCCTAATCTTCTTCCTTTCAAATTAAATCTCACACATTATTTTGCCTTTTTCATAACATTAAGCCTTTTTTTTGTATGGGTCTTTTTTCCTATACTTGTTTCCTGATATTTCCCCATCAACATTTCCAACTCTTATCTATAATACTGTATCATTCAATGTTCTCTAGAGAGCCAGAACCAATACAATACATAAATAAATAGAAGATTTATTGTAGAAATTGGCTCACACCATCATGGAGGCTAAGAAGGCCCACAATCTGCATCTACAAACTGGAAGCCCAGGTAAGCCAGTGGTATGGCTGTATTCCAATCCCAGAAACCTGAGAACAAAGAGAGCCAATGGAATAATCCAAATCCAAATCTGCAGACCCAAGAACTAGGAGTATGAATATCTGAGGGCAGAAGACAGGTGGGTACTTCAACTAAAGCAAATCTTCCTCTGATTTGGTCCTATCCTAGCCCTCAAAGGCCTGGATGGCACCAACCTGTATTTTCAGGCCAATCTTCTCTACTAATTCTAGTAGTTCATACATTAATTTGTTTCAAAAGTATGCCAACAAACAAAACCAGGAATAACATTTTATTAATTTTCTGGGCATCCCTTATTTGAGTCAAGTTGACAATTAAAATTATCCATCAAGATATGATAAAGGAACATAAAAAAGTAAATAAACTCCATGAGGGCAAGGATGACTTTCTACCTTATATAATGCTTTATCTCCACAATGCCCCACATACATAGTCTTTTAATAAATATTTATTTAAAAAGTCCATGACTGCTCTTTTGTATGTATCTCTACAACCACTCTTAAACATTCCTGGGCATAAATATATAAATAAGTAAAATTCTGCGGCTTGTTTAACAGAAAGCATTCTGTGTCCATAGAACTCTATATAAACATTCAACTGTCTATTCCAGGGAGTCATTAGCTCCAAGTATTAAAAATAACAATTAGGTCAAGAACTTCACAATTTTAAATTTCTAGGTATTTTTAAAAGACTACTAAGAAACTCGTATTAGAAAAATAGTTGACAATATATAATACAATAAATAAATTACATTTACATGTGTAATTTTGAAACAGTATAAACTAAACATTAGTAAACAATCTCTGCATAGGAAAATTAAAATATATATAGATTGAATTATAAAGAAAATGAAAATATCCACCAGGCTGGCTTTGTGAATTATGTATAATTGTAGTAAATCTGTTTTTATTTTAAATGAGAGACCAAATTCATATAACTTAACAGGGCACAGTATTTTTATTTTTTAGTTCTCTCTACCTCTGTAGATTGACTTCAACAAAATTTTTATTCTCTTCAACATAACTGTGAACTGAGATTCTATAAACTATAACCTGATGATAAGAAAACATTTTTTAGCCAGGACAAACATCTAAATTTAATGAATATTGAGAGCTGTCCATCAATAGACCAACATCAGGTATGGTATTACAGTGTTATGAGATCAGATCTACCAACACTATACAAGAAAGTTTGATAAGGTTCTACAGCATGACTCCACATTGAAGACTGGCTAAAGGCTCTGCATACACAATCCCTTATGGGCACAACTCCACTTCATTTTCCAGCCCACCTTGCATATAGATCGGGTCAGGTAAGCAGAACTCATTGATGGAGGGAATATGGGTGGTGGTGTCAGTTCCAGGCACAGGTAGGTAGTTAAGAGGAACAGCAGCTTCTCATACTATCACTTTCTCTCTCTCTTTTTTTTTTTTGGCTGTTGGTGGCCATCAGGTATCTTGACCAAATAAAGGTGGAGCCTCAATCTCTGAATAACACGAGGGCCTAAGTCTCCTAATCAAACTAAATAGTATCTCTCTTTAATGGAAAACAAAATTATATTTTCTTATTGAGAATGGAGACTTTATTACAGCAGTTAGTATATTTACTAATATACTTTTTTATGCTTTTTAACTAAATGGAATTGCATGTACTTTCATTTATTGACACAGCAAACTATACCCAGGACCTGGTGAGTAAGAGAAAATCTGGAGGGTTATAGCTAAAGCACCCTTTTCCTCCAGCTGGTACAAAAGAGTTCTTCACATTTTGTCTTTTGCTCTGCTTTTCCCTGCCCTCATTCTTACATAGTAAGTGGTTTGAAAGCAAAGGAGAGGGGAAACAAGATATCTTAGGTGTATTTTACTCTATGTCAGGGGACTAGCAGGGCACATTTCCACCTAATCCTTTATAATTGAGCAAGGGAACTCTTCAGGAGTTCAACAATCATAACTTACACTAAAGTGTGTACCTTTCTTGATCTTTCCTTTAGCTCAGATATTACCTATACCATAGGTAACTGGTATAGATAATGGGTTGACTAGAACTAGACTTTGGCATCAAAAAAACCTATGTTCTCTTCAGTTTTTATGATCTCTACTTCTGCATGTTTCGCGGTATTCTTTGTAAGTACTGATTAGACATTATCTGCATTGCTCATTTTGTCCATGTGGATGCTATTATTTCTTCTCATATTTTTTCTTAGTTTCATACCAAATCTAAAACACATAATTAATCTAAGACAACTGTAGGTATATACTACATCAATCCCTTGTATGAACTTTTTTGGTTTATAGGTTTACATGCATTTAGCAAAGTATTTGACTGAGTTGCCTTGTATTTTTTGGGGGGGGGGTACCAGGGATTGAACTCAGGGGTACTCGATCACTGAGCCACATCCCCAGCCCTATTTTGTGTTTTATGTAGAGACAGGATCTCACTTAGTTGCTTAGGTTTCGCCTTTGCTGAGGCTGGCTTTGAACTCGTAATTCTCCTGTTTCAGCCTCCCAGAGTTCTGGGATTACAGGTATGCACCACTGTGTCCAGCTTTGCCTTGTATTATCTTGCATAAAATGAGAATCCATGGAGAAGAAGGTGCTGCTACTCCAGAAGAGGGCCACAAGGCTCTGACTCCTTTACTTTGTTGAATTTAGTTCTTTTTGTTAGTTCCAGGAACATAATTCTTAGATTAAATTCTGCTTTTAATGTTTCTAATTACAATTTCAGAATCAAATTGTGACCTAAGGAAACAACAAGATCTAGCAAGACGAACATTAAATGTCATCTGCAATGTTAAGAAATAGGTGGCAACTACATCCACAATTCCATCTCGGTTAAAATAAGTCCCAACAATTTATATTTATGAGAGTTTAATAAGCAACATCAGTATAAATTATAAGATCATTAGGATAAAATACTGGGATAAGGTCCCCAGTCAAAGGTGGGAGAACGAATTCTGTACTCCTCATAAGCTAATATAATTGGAATGCAGCATTCAAAATATGCAAAAAGATGATCACACTCTACTCTTCACTGGCCATAGCTTTTCATAGACATGTCACTGTCCTCTAGACAAAGTTCACCATCAGGAGCATACCTGTAGTCTATAAATTGGGTTTATTATTTAGTGCAGTGAGAACACACAGCATAGGGTCTATGGTGTTTGCAGTTAATGACAATTTCCTCATTTAGTGTTTGTTATTTCCTCACTAATGTCAAATGTAAGGATTTGTGTTTATCATCATTCAATAGAATTCTAATATAGTTCCCTTTACTCTAAATTCTTTACTTTAAAAACCTAGCTTATTCATCATAGAAAGCACATATTCAAATTGCTAACTCCATTTGTTTTTGAAATTTTTATCTAATACAAGTGAAAACAAATACATCTTCATAATCTAAGTCAAGAACTAAGCCTTACAGCATAATTCTTAAATTATTTCATAGTGGTTTGCTATTATAGAATTAGTCACATCTGTATGTGCATTATCTGTCTCTAAATAAATTGAAAGACCTTCTGCTTTGCCAAAAATCAACATAACTTATGTATCTAGCAGTAGTTTTATATTCTGAAATACTGTTCTGTTTTGTTTTTGTTTTAAATTAAATTTTTCTTACACAATTTGACAGCCAGTACTAGCTCTGTGATAAACTGCTATTATTTTTCAGTATTCTGAACTCCCATTTCATAGTCCATTCTAGTTGGGAACAAGACTTTGAGCTAAGGCCTCTTGGCTATCATTTCCTCCTCTGGCTCTAATCCCAGATACATCTGTAATCTCCAAATCTGGAAGAGGAACACATGTGGGCATTAAATAGAAAAGATTCCTGACAGAGTTATCCAGGCCAAGCCAATATTATCAATATAATACAAATGCTAACAATCATTGCACACTTTGGTATGATGTATTAAAAACTTTAAAATTACTGGGGTCTTACTTGTAGTTTCTCCTCATTGGCTGAGAAGACATTGTCTAACAGAATGCACACAAAACTCTGTCATTTTAGAGTCAAATCAACTGTTTATAAAAAAGTATATTCCCCTAGCTGTTGCAATCTCTACCTCACATGAGTAGTGACTGAGGGAAGTTGCTCTTGTTACTCAGAAAACCACAAAGACATTATAGCCCAGATGCTGATGGGCTGTTCCTTAACAGAACGGATTCTTTTCTCTTGGTATACAGCAGTATATCACTGGAAACTAGGCATGTCTTCACTATTACTCTTTTCATGGATGCTGAGCAAAGCAAATGCTGAATTACACAACAACGAAATAATAACATTTACCTCAGAGAAGCTACTTCACCCACACATAAGAAACCTCACTGAGATAAAGATATTCTGCTGGGACTATCCACATTTCATTTTTCCCACCAGGGTGCCTCCATGAGGAACGGACCATGGGAAATCATAGCAACCAGCTTCCTGTTGAGAAGAAAGTTATAACAATCAGTAAGGCTGCGAGGAAACTGAGGCAAAATCTCTTCAATGTGTCATGGGAAATAACCTTTTGACTGTTGAAGATGATTAAATAGAAATTAATACATGTATAAACAAATCTAATACAGAATTAAGAAAAAATTCTAAAATCTTAAAATATGAATATACTAAATTTAATATTTTGATAGCTTTTGCTTTATATTATCCTTAATAAAATTACAGCAAATGGGCACAATAAAGATTTCCATCAAACTTCCAAACTCTGAAGTCACTCCCTATCTCTTATCTGAATAATACTGCCTCAGCCTCTTTCCACCTCTTCATCACCCTAGGAAGCTCAATAGGGGTCAAACTCCTTTTGGTAATATACATAGGTGTTTGCAACCATGTGACACTATAAATATACCTGCATTTAACACTTATAAATACTGTCTAAATTTTATGTAGACAAAATTTACAACATGAGCCAAAGGTTGTTAATGGCTTCAGGAATGTCGTCATTTTGTTTTTCTTGTTTATTTTACTCTGGGCTTGAGCCTAGAGAGGGTCTTAATTCTAATATTAATTATTAGATATGTGTTCTTTTTATTAATTTAAGATTTCAACATTTATTATACCTACCATATGCACACACACTAGTCATATGATTCATATATCAAAAACGATGAAACCACAAAATAGAAAAGAAATGTGCCCCCTACACACACACATACACACAAATGTGGGCCAAAATCACAGAAAATTAGATTTCATTTCCCCAGAAAAGGTAGATTCTAAAGTCAGCTTAAAAATGTCAAATACTTACTAAGTACAAAAGCCATATGTAAAATAAAATAAAGAAAGAACGACGAATATCAAGGTAGGCATGATAAATCACAAAAATGAAGAAGAAATGATTAGGTGAAGAGAAATGAGAAAAGAATATTTCTGTTAAATCCAAACCCAAAGGTCACACAGAGAAAAATTAGAGTATATTTAGATTGTTAAAATTGATATTAGATCCTGATGACATAACTGTATCCCATATAAGCTTCATCTACATTAATATTTAATAATCAAAGCTCTCTAAGATCATCAGCAATGGCTGCTCAACTTTGGGTTGGTAGAGAAGATGTATCAACGACATGGGTGATTGAGACCACTGCCAGTAGGCAGGCAGCTCTCTTCCATCTGGCAGGCCACAAGTACTTACCTAGTCCACCTTACTAGGTACTTTGGGCAAGTGGGAGGTGCTGTTGTTGTCAATCAGCATATTGCACATGTCAGTTGATGCTTTCTGTTCTCTCCATTGTAGTATCAGCCGTAGGATGACAAGACTTTTTGGTCTGTTTGCTTCTGAGTTTCTATAAACATGTCTAGCAAAATGAAGAATAAGCCCTCATTATTTTTTGAGAAGGAATAAAGTGATGTATCTATCTACAACGGACTTCTCTGCTCCACCCATTGGACTTCTCCAGAATCAGTCCAACTCCTTCCACCTTCCTGTCCTTGAAGAGTGAACACACCTGAAAGGGCCATCCCACTTTCCTCCCCTTCAACATAAACACCCTGTTTGTTTGTTTATTTTAGTAGACTATGTTTTAGAGCACTTTTAGTTGCACAGGAAAATTGAGCCGAAGGCACAGGATTCCCAGGTGCTCTCTGCCCCCATGTGTGTACAGCCCCCCTCATTATCAATGCCGCTTTGCTTATTTGCATTTTGTCACATGGCCTGGGTTTGATTTTCTGTCACAATTTGTTCTTTACCTTTCATTATGCATCAGTCAGCATTGACCCAGATATGACATAGATGTGATAAGACCAACACACAATACAGAAATTGGGGAAATTAATGGGCCAAATATTTAGGTATATCAATCATAACTTCCACTTGTCCCACTATGTACATTTTATTTAGCCATATCTTTAATAGTAAATGAATCATTATGCTTTCACTTTTTTAACTTTTCAAAAATTGTTAAATATAAACAAGTAACCAATGAAGATTACAAATTGATTTTTAAAAATCTGTTCTAAAGTCTTTTCCTACAAGCTGTGAGAGGCCTCATTTCCAATTTTAGGCCCACTCATATTCTATTTTTCCTGACTTATATAGCAAATATCATATCTTCTCTGCTTTAAGATTTTCATATTTCAATTGAAAGGGAGTGTGGCTCTCAGTGTACACATTTTACATACAGTAACTTACCAGAATCTTCCTAATTTCCATTTAAAATTGCAAACTATCATTTTAATTCCTGCAGGGCATGGGTTCATCACTAGAGCAGTCTTGACAATCCTCCCGTGGGCTGATGTGCTTCACATCCTGAATACTCATCAAGCGACCCTCACAAGTACATTTTCACTTTAAAAATACATGAGAACAGAATATGTTTAACCAAATGAAAGCATAAGACAGATCAACCGTCTCATCTTGCAGAGGATTCAAAATGAACATTCAGCACACTGATCTCTTATTGCCTCTTTCAGGAATTTTATTTGTTGGTTGCCTAAGGCAATATGCTCGCTAGTGTTTTTATTACTTACTTCAGTCAACAACCTGTTTCATTGCACATTATGTGGATTCCAAATTGCACCTTGGCTGTGTAGCTGTGGATGTAACCACTCCTGCTGCAGCCTCCATCTCCAGTTTTGACGGTGCCCTGAACTACAAAGTTTTTGAGGTAGTGCCAGCTCTCAGGACTCACTTGGGTTCTCAAAGTTTTCTTGAGAAGTTTCACATTTTCATAAGAGCTTACAAAGATTTTGCAGAAGCACTGGGAACAATTTGACACAGAGCTGGGTGAACACGCTTTCACTTTTCAAAAGAAATAAGCTTAAAACAGTGAGTTCTCTCTGCACAATCCTTGTGCACCTATCCATGAGTCTCTGTTCCCCTGAGTTGACTAAGGCAGGCTACCAAGGGGTGTTTGCAGTACTCCAGGTAAGGTTCAAAGGGATTTCATGTAATGGCAACACATGTCATTTTTATTGATTGCATTTGAAATTTAATTAAGGCAGGTTTATTTTTAGAATTTGCTTTGAAAGACTGGTAGGGAAAAAGGCATGTTATTTCCTCTCACTACCCAGAAAAAAACAGCAAGTCAAAGTTGGGAATCAATAAGAGAAGAGCAGATAGGTAAATGATCTGAGAATCAAATATAGCATCAGATTTCACTCTGATTTGCACTATTTAGAGGAAGGACAAAAATAGTATTAATTTTTCATTTTAATACTTTCTTAGCTCCCTCTCTCAGGAATAATTTAGGTTTTGTTCAAAATTATTAAAATTGATAGCACCAGCTATTCAGCCACCAAATGTGACAATAGGCAAAATTTTGCTTCTTCTGTCACTTTTAAGTTTGTTCTGCTATCCTCTCCTCCTTTGACTAAGTGGAAACTCTTCTTGAGAGTCTGATAGGTTTTACATTCAAATGAGCTTTTTTTTTTTTAAATTTTAACTACTACTCTATATAAATTATAAGCCTTTGTCCTTTTAACAAAGGCAATTTAACAAATTGGAGAAAAGATGTGCACAGAGATATTTTCTGGCAGTCCTGAAATTAAAACAATTAGGTACCAGCCTATTCCTCTGATTCATGGTGGACATGGTTACTCAGGCTGGCCTCAGAGACAAAGCAATTAAGTGCCTGGTAAAGGTGATAATGAAATCTTCTACCCTGGATTCCTTTTACAGGCTCTGCTGTCGAGACTCATCCTGCTTTGACTCCACAGTATCTTGTGAAAACCATTTCTGTTTGTCGTTTCCAGATAATCTAAGCCCTCACTGCTCTCCTGCCTGGAAAAAATCAGGGACAAAGTTTTCAGACTGTCTGACTCAGGGTGCATGATGGTGAGCTGGGCTCTTCCAACTATGTACAAATCAGTGCGAGATCTTCAGGTCAAAAGGGAATGGCATATAGAAGATAGCATTCAGGGGATCACTTCTGTCCCAGAAGCAGAGGGACAACTCCCTGTCAGGGTATTAATGGAGAAGTTTCCAGCAGTTCACCCAGGTACCCAGCAGAGTTGATGTGTGCCATGTTCTGTGACCAGCAGTAGCTTCCATGATGATGTGTACATTTGAGCACTGACCCTTAGAGAGTATCACTGATCCAAGATAAGATATGTACAGAAATGAAGATGCTAAGAAGCTTTTAGAGCAAGTTGTCATTGCTCCAACATCCAAGGACATGCTCAAATGAACAGAATACCAACCAGGGTTTTGTCAAATGCATAAGGTGAGCAGTGTGCAGTGAGAGCTGTAAACCAGGCATTCTGTGTAGGATCATGTTAAATGTGTGTGTCATTTTACACCAACAAAGATATAACAATGTGAGAAAATGTAATATTAGTGAAAACAGAAACCTGAAAGAGTAGTGTTTCTGCAGATTATTGTATTATATTTCTTGCTTTTCCATGGGATAGGTGATGATCTTGACAGGGTGCAACTGAAAAAGATTATCACAAGATACCTAATAAAATTAGATAAAGTATTCTATTTTTCATCAAAAATCCACAAATAGAAAATGGATAAACTTGAAAGGAATTTCTCCCTTTAAAAGTATTTTAAAGACAACTATGACTTTATGATTAAATTATGGAAATTGGCTACTGATAGAGGATTAAAGCTCAGTTCTGAAAATCTGTATCACTTTTCTCACTGGTAACCAACTCAATAAATATCAATTCAATATTTTGTGAATGCCAAAATTGCTTTGAAATATTTTCTTTCATTCCAATATACCACCTCTGTGACACTATGGTTTTCCTACTATGAGTTTCTGTAAAACAAAACACTGAAACCATTTATATATAAATTACTTCTTTTTTTTTAATTTTTTTTATTTTTTATTTTTTATTTTTTTGTTTTATTTAGGCTTACATGTTAATAGTATAAATTGATTCATTGTACATAGATGGAGGATAACATATCAATTCTCTAGTTGTAAGTTGTATAGAATCACAACATATATGCAGTCATACATAAAGTTAGGGTTATTATGACCATCATATTCCATCACCCTTGCTGTCCCCATGGCCTCTCCCCCCTTACACCCCTGTGAGCAGAGATCCACCATTGTTCCCATGTCCTTCCTCACATTATGGATCAGCATCCACTTATCAACGAGTACATTCGGCATTTGGTTTTCTGAGATTGGCTTATTTCACTTAGCATGATATTCTCCAACTCCATCCATTTACCTGCAAATGCCATTATTTTATTCTGTCTTATTGCTGAGTAATATTCCATTGTGTATATATACCACAGTTTCTTTATCCAGTCATCTATCGAAGGGCATCTTGGTTGGTTCCACAGTTTAGCTATTGTGAATTGAGCTGCTATAAACATTGAAGTGGCTACAGCACTATAGTACGCTGTTTTTAAGTCTTCTGGGTATAGACCTAGGAGTGAGATAGCAGGCTCAAATGGTGG
>CM053407.1:97591160-97902130 GCA_028644305.1 Xerus rutilus
TTTTTTTTGGCACCAGGGACTGAACTCAGGGGCACTTGACCACTGAGCCACATCCCCAGCCCTATTTTGTGTTTTATGTAGAGACAGGGTCTCACTGAGTCACTTAGCACCTCGCTGTTGCTGAGGCTGGCTTTGAACTCGCGATTCTCCTGTCTCAGCCTCCCTAAGTGCTGAGATTACAGGCATGAGCCACCGCGCCCGGCTTTGGTGATGCTTTCTATTGAGTTTTTCATTTGGTTAATTTTTTCCTTCATTTCAAGAATTTCTGATTGTTTTTTTTTTCACGATTTCTAGCTCTTTCTTAAAGTAATCTTTTGCTACTCGTAATTGCTCTCTTATCTCTTTGTTAGAATGATTAATGGTTGCCTTTATTTGCTCTCCTATTTCTTTGTTGGATTGATCAATTTTTGCCTGTGAATGTTCACTTATGTCATTCTTTAGTTCGCTGATCATTTTAATTATGTACATTCTGAGTTCTTTCTCTGACATTTCATCAACTGTGCTGTCAATGGATTCTGTTACAGTTGTATCCAGGTTTATTTGGGGCACTTTCTTCCCTTGTTTTTTTACGTTGATTGTGTATCTTCCTTTCTTGAAATACCAATCTGAGGTATTGTGGCTTCTATCCTATAATGTTGTATTGACACTCCAGATTACCTGTGTCTCACCTTGGAGCTACTTCTGCTCTCCCAGTGTCCCCAGACGGGCACTACTGTCACTAAAGTTGGTGGCAGAAGTAGTAGATGTACCTCTAGAGAGCAGTGGGAGTGGCCTTGGCTGGGCTCCTGAGGCGGCCCCTGAGGGCTGTTTTGGCCCTCTCTTGCACTCCTGGTGGTGAATAGGAACTCTGGAGCGGAAATAGAGGCAGGCTCAGGTCTCACTTAGGCAGAGTCACAAGCCGGAGAGTTTGTGCGCGACCCTTACTGTGAGTATGAACTTCCCTGGGGTTAGAGCCTAGCAGGCTCTGGTCTGCCTTCAACTGGGCACCCTAGCATTCCCACTGGAACTCTGGAGCGGAACTGAGGCAGGCCCAGAGTGCACTAGGGTGGGGCCTCTTCATGCTGGGGTCTCTGGAGGCCACTCTTTCCCTGGGTGCGCTTTCCTCTGTGGCTGTTAGCAATCAGACTCTGGTCAACCCTTAGTTGGACACCCGTGCTGGGGCTCTGAGCCGCCGCAGCTGAGCTCTGTCGCCGCTTGCTGCCGAAGTCACGCTGCTTGTGGCAATGGCTGCTGCCTGGTGGCCCTGCTTACACGCGCAAGTGAAATTCCTGCCGGGGTAGCTGTAGGATGATGTCCAGAAGCTGGCTGGGAGATGGTATTTCCACAACTTCAATCTCTGACTCTAGAGAGACTGACCACAGCGTCCGTCTAGGCTGCCATCTTGGAACCCTCCTCCAAATTACTTCTTAAGAGGAACATTGTCATGAATCAACTGAAAGTAATTATCAGCAAGATTATCCATTCCAGTAACAACTTAAATATTGATGTACATGATGGTCAGTCAAGAGGTGTGTACAGGTGTTTAACATGACAATCACTGGATTTCCTAACATTTGGTTTAATTATGATTGTAAAAGACAAAAAGTTAGCAATAATGATTCTACAGATTAGGCATTTAAATGCACAATGGCAATAAAAATATATAGAAATATTGACTTTTTCCTATATTACTGGCTTAAATTTATTCAGCTTATATTCATTGGGATGCAACTCATATCTGTTGGATCTAAGAGTGAAAACTTTAGTCTTACATTTTCTATGCTTGTCAAATTTTGTTTTAAAGTAATTATTTATATTGTACTTTATAAAAGTATGCTTCCTGGCTGAGTCGCTCCCACTTGTGATTTTTATGATTCTCCTGGACATTTGTAAGTTAGCCCATAAGACCATCAAATGCATTCTATTTCTGCTTGAAATAATTGGAGGGGTCTATGTTTTGTAGCTTAGGCTTCCTGATACTATTTCCTAATACTTTCTTGCCCCTTTTATGCCTTTTCTTCATGATGTGGCTAAATAATTCACAAATTAAAGTTTTATGCTAATACTTTTTTTAAAAAATGATGTCTTTCAATATTTTCCCATTGCTATTAGGAAAAAAGAAAAAAAATCCCATTGTGTACTTCAAGACAAGAATAGTGACTTCTTTTCTGGCTCCACAATTTTCCACTTTCCAACTTATTTTTGATGTTTCATCTACATTTGTTTTTTAATTTTATTTTTTCAATTTTTTCAAATACTGAGCTATCCTTGGGTCAGATGAAAATGGTCTTCTTTTCACTCATTATTTAAGTTCTCTTATCCCTCTAAATCTCAGGTCAAATACTATTTCCTCAAGGAAATATTTTAACAGCCTAGGTTTGCTTTACAACTTGTTTCAAGTTTGCAGAGCACTGTACATTTCCATTTTCAATTATTTGCGGAATGTAGCTTGTGTAAAACACTTGGTTTCTTCCAGAATAAAATAAATAACCAATGCATTATTTTTTTCCATTGAGTCTTTTATACAAATCCTATTGCAAAGCACAGAGAAGCTACTCAAAAGCTGCAGTAGAACAAACCACTCACCCACATACTGATGCAATAGATTGTAAAACTCTTTGAATATAAAGAATATATTTTTAAAGTATTTTTGAAGATCTCAAAGTATTTAATCATACATGCATACCATAATATTTTAATTAATGCATTATAATTGTGTATAATATTGTTTTTCATATTGGCATATTCATAATTACACACAACATAGTTTGCTCCATTTCAATCCCCAGTACTTGCTTTTTCTCTTCCTTCCTCCCTCCTCTCAACCCCTTTCTCTATTCTATTGTCTCTCCTATTTATTTATTTTTAAAATTGGTATTATAGTTACATATAAAATTGGAGGGCGCTGTGATATGTTCATATATGCACATAGCATAGCTAGGTTAATTTCACTCCCAAGTTCTTCCTCTTTTCCTCTTTTTCTTTCACTCTTTGTTGCCCAAATTCTACTCTACTGATCTTCCTTCTACTTTCATGAGATCCTCCTTTTTTATTCATTTTATTCTAATTTCTGCACATGAGAAAAAAATTCTAAGTCTGCTTTATTCGTCTTAGCCTATGTTCTCCATTTCCATGCCTTTACCAGGAAATGCCATAATTTTCTTTTTTTATCACTGAATAGAACTCCATTGTGTATATATACCACATTTTTGTATCCATTCACCTATTGACAGGCACCTAGGGTGCTTCCATAACTTGGCTATTGTGCTACAAATATTGGTATAAATCTATCTCTCTAGCATGCTAATTTTAATTTTTTTGGATAAATAACAAGTTGTGGGATACCTGGGTCATATGATAGTTCCATTCCTAGTCTTTCTAACTAGCAGTTAGATTCCTAGTCTTCAAACTGCTTTTTAGTTACACTAAAATTAGTTACACTAATTTTCAGTGCCACCAAAGACATATATCTTTTTCCCTACATTCTTGCTAGCAATTATCATTATCTGTATTCTTGACAATTGTCATTCTAACTGAAGTGAAATGAAATGTCAGTGTAGTTTTGATTAGCACTCCCTGATTTCTTAGGATATTAAACATTTTTTTTCATGTTTTTGCTAGCCATTTGTATTTCTTCTTTTGAGATATATCTGTTTAATTAGTTTAGTAATCAATTTATTGATTGGGTTCTTTGGTATTTTGTTGGTAAGTTTTTTGAGTTTCTTACACCCTTCCTCTACTTTTCAATCTCTCCCTGATATAATGTATTTTAGTAATATTTAATGTAATTTTTTAATATTTATTTTTTAGTGGTAGGTGGATAGAATGTCTTTATTTTATTTTTATGTGGTGCTGAGAATCGAACCCAGTGCCTCACACATGCTAGGTGAGCACGCTACCACTGAGCCACAACCCAACCCATATTTAATGTTATTTTTAAGAGCTATGGTCCTTCATAGAATAATTACCTTTAACAAAAGCTGGTGTGTGGGGCTGGGGATATAGCTCAGTTGGTAGAGTGCCTACTTTGCATGCACAAGGCCCTGGGTTCAATCCCCAGCACCACAAAAAAAAAAAAGAAAGAAAAAAAAAAAAAAACTTGTGCATTCATAGTGCCAGATTGTCCCACATCTCTGACATTCCCTGACATTCTCATCTGAGAAGATAATCTTCCTCTTCTATTCTTTATCATTTTGCTTTCCAAATTTAATACATTTTTCATTTTAAACTCAATTTAGGTTTGGAGAATAATGTAAAGATAGTACAGAGAGTTCCCATATTTCTGCACTGTTTCTCCTATTATTAACATGTTACATAAGTACAAAATATTTCTAGCAACTGATAATCCAGTAGTAACACACTTACTAACAGAATCTATACTGCATTCATATTTTTTATTTATAACTCTTTACTCTTCCTGTTTCAGTATTCAATCTAGGATACCACTTTCCAATTATTCATCATGTCTCTTTGAGCTCCTCTGGACTGACAGTTCTTTAGATATTCCTTCTTTTAGCCAGTTTAGATATTTTGAGGGAGTGCTGGTCTGATATTTTGTAGAATATCCCTCAATGGGAATTTATCAGATATTTCCTCATGATTAGGGGTTTTAGGCAGGAAGATCACAGGGGTAAAGGTCCATTCACATCAAAGTTATCAAGGGTTTATTCTCTCAGCAGGGCTTGTTGTTATTGTTAAACTAACCAAGTGGTTCAAGTAGTGTTTGTCAGATTTCTCTATTGTGAAGTAGCTTTTTCCATGATATACCTTTTGGAAGAAATTACTATGCTCAGCAGTAAGTCAAGGCTTAAGGAGTTATGTTCCATCATTCCCTTGAATGATTCTACATAAATCTTAAAAATTATTCTATATATGTGGAAAATTTACCCTGCATATCCTATTTATTAATTTACTCAAGGAATCATTTATATCAGTGTGAGTTCACAGATCTTTATTCATATTTAGCATTATAGTATAGTATTACTTTTATTGGTTGCTCAAACTGTTCTAGCTTTCATCATTGGAAACTTTTTTACCTAGCTCTTATGCCCCTTTGACATTCCCTCATTGAGGAGTTTTGCTTTGTTTGTCTTGCTTTGGGCACTTTTTTATTCTAAAATGCTCCAGGTCCATCATGTGGGTCCTATGCATTGGGCTTACAATTAGACATTTCTCAGAGAAGCCTTATCACTTTTTACTGGAGAAGGGTATTTAAAAACCAATATCTGGGTATAGAATCAGTGGGATTTTATTGCCTCTAGGTTTTATTAGCTGATTGAATAATGAAATCCATGTATGCATATTAATCCATGTATACACACATATCTGCAAATATGTCTCAATATATGTTTCTATATCCATATTAAGCTAAGCACAAGTTCATGCTGATATCTTCAATGACAATCCAATAACTCATTGATTATTATATACTTTTCCCTTTGATTTTCTGTAAACTCTTACTCCAATAACGACAAACCTGATTACCATAATTTGCCATTTCCTTTCTTTAAGTACCAAAATATTGATATTAAAATTATTACTCAATATTTCACTGGGAAACAATTTTACTTACTATAGTACAGAATTTATATTCAGTTTATTTTGTCACTAGTCTTACAATGTCTACTCATGGCCAAAATTACTTAGGTCAGAAAATTTTCTCTCATTCCCTTTAGTAAAGTTATTTCATATATTTATCATGCAGTTTGATTCTCTTGTCACAGTTTGAATTCTATTAAAATTGCCTAACCTCCTAAATAATTTCTTTTAAATTTCATACAATTATATTCATTCATTATGCTATAAAGTTCTGTGAGTTTTGTTAAATTTATAGTATCATGTTTCCAGCATTACAGTATCATACAGAATAATTTCCTCTCACTACAATATACCTTGTGGCTTGATTTGCCTTTGAAAAACCCTGGAAACAACGAATCGTTTTATTGTCATTTTAGTTTGGCCACTATATCACCTTTTCAGAATGCCCTCCTTCATTTGCAGTATACTTTTAAGATTCACCCATGTTTTTTCATGACTTGAGTCTTAGTGTGCTTTCTCCTGCTGTAGCAGAATATCACAGACTGGGTAATTAAAAAGAAAATAAATTTATTTATCACAGCTTTAGAAACTTGGAAGCACAATAACGTTGGAGGAAGCTTCTGGGAAGTGTCTTGCTGCTGCCTCACAGAGTGGTGACAGAAATCACATGGCAAGAGAATATGTATATGAAAGATGTTTTCTAATAAGGTCTCTCCTGTGATAACTAGCCACTCTTGCGACACAGCATTAATCTGTTCAGAGGGCAGAGTGCCCATGATCTACTCACCTTTTAAAGATTCTACCTCTCAGCATTGTTACAATGTCAATTAGATGTCAACATGAGTTTTCCAGGAAACTTTCAAAGCGTAGCATCTTGATTGCTCATTTCTTCTCATCCTTGAATTCAACTTCCTTTTATTCATGCACCACAGTTCATTTAGACATTCACCTATGGAAAGATATTCACCTATTTTAGTTGCTTCCTGCTTTTGTCAATTATGAACCATAAAGCTTCTTTGAGCATTCATGTGGAGGTTCTTGTGTGGATAAAAGTTACCAAATCAGTTGGTTAAATACAAAGGAAAGTGAATATTGGATCTTACGGTTAAGACAATGTTTAGATTTATTAAAAAAAACTGCCAACTAAAAGGGGCTGAATCACTTTGTATGCCTGTCAGCATGGAATGAAAATTTCTGTTTTTCTGCAACTCCAGAAGCAACTGGTATCACCAGTTACTGAATTTTAGCCGTTCTAAAAATTTTGTAATTCTTTCTGATTTTAATTTTAAAATTACCAACAACACAAATATTGTTGGTAATTTTCCCATATTTATTTGCCACTTATATATTTATGTAATCAGGCATCTGTTCAGACTTCTGGCTTTTGTTTTTCTATTTTTGGTGTTGGTGATTGAACCCAGAACCCTCTGCATGTTACATAAGCATTCTACTACTGAGCTAATTTTCTCTAATGCTTGTCTATTTTTGAGTATTTGTTGTCTTATTTTTAAATATTTATGAATCTCCTCCTCCTCCCTTTCTTCCTCCTCATTCTACTTTCTCCTCCTCCTCTTCTTTTCTTTTTCTTTATTTTTTGTGTATGTGTGTGTGTGTGTGTGTGTGTGTGGTACCAGAGATTGAATCCAGACATGCTCTTCCACAGAGCTATGTCTTGAACTCTTTTTATTTTATTTTATTTTATTTTATTTTGAGATAGGGTCATGCTAAGTTGCCCAGACTAACCTTAAATTGTAATTTCCTGGCCTTAGCTATCCAAGTAGCTGGGAATAATGGTGTGTACCATGAGAAGGCTCATATTTTTTAATCTTAAGTGTTCTTTATGTTCATTTGGATACAAATATTTTGTCAGATGTACACTTTGCAAATATTTTCTCTTAATATCTGCACAATTTATCTCATTACCAAATTCAGCAGACCTCTCAGCTACTTTGGAGGCTGAGAAGGAAGATCACAAGTTTGAAGGCAGCCTGGGCAACTTAGCAAGACCATCTCAAAATAACTTTGTTGTTCTTTGGTATTATTTTACCTATTCTATGTCTATTACCTTTGAGAATAAATTATAGAATCAAGTTGTTGATAACTTCACAATACTTGCTAAAATTTTAATTAAGATTATACTGACTCTATAGATCAAATTAAGAACTAACATTTTAACAGTGTTGAGTTCTAAAATTCCAGAGCACGAATACATCTCCATGCACATATATTCTTCTGTAATTCCTTTCATCAGTGTTTCACAGTTTTTCATATACAGATCTGGTACCTAAATAAATCAATGTAATTCTCTATATTAACAGATTCAGCAAGAAAAATACTATAATCATATTAATAAATTCAGAAATAGCTTTTGACAAATTTTAATACTCATTAATGATAAAACTCAAAAAATAGAAATTGAAAATTTCTTTAATAAAATAAGAGATATTTTAAAAATTATAATATATTATAATTGATACTGAGAGACTGACACTCTTCCCCTAAGAATAAGACAAGATGAGAAAATTATTTCTTAACATTCCTATTCCATATTAAACTGCAAACAACAAAGTTTGATATCCCATCAAACTGCACACCAAATAAGTGAAATAAAAAATATGAACATATGGTGCAACTCTAAATCATGTACAACCAGAGAAATGAAAAGTCGTATTCCATTTGTGTACAATAAATCAAAAGCATTTTGCTGTCATGTATACCTAAGTAGAATACATAAATTAAAAAAGTAAAAAAATAAAAATAAATAAATTTTAAAAGAATATATATACATATATACACACAAACTGAAAATAAACTAATGAAATGTTTTTACTTTCAGATAACTTGATTATCTAGGTAGATAACCCCAAGAATAAAATATAATCACTTGGAACCAATAAATAACAATACCAAGTCTCATGATGCAAGATTAATACGCATTTCTATAAATAAGCAACCAAATGTGGAATTAAAAAATTCAAATATAAGAAAAAAACAAAATATATATTTACATACCATTAACCATTGATTTATATATCATTCCATGAGTAAGATTTTTTTTTTTTACATCTATCTCTATTTTTTAGGATGCCTTCATTTAAGTATATTTACAATGTCACCTGTTACATATTATTAAATAAATATCCAGAATAATTTTTTCAGTTTCTAATCCGGAACAATGTATTAACATTTCTGATTCTAGCTCCATTGTCCTAACTAGATTTACTCAATACTTTTATCAGATCATTCCACAATAGACTAATATTCATCATAGATCCCATGCCTTGCACAAAGCAAAATATGTAAGCACTAATATGGGTAAAAGGCATGAACTATCAATTCATTAAAGAACTAGAAAATAACTTATTAAAACTTGTCCAGATAATTAGACATATTAAAAAAAATGTAAGTAGCAGAAAATATATACAACCATCTGTTTTGCAAGAATTTGTGCTTTCCGGCACTGCTAGTGAAAGCAAAATATGGCTTACGATTTCCAAAAAAAAAAGGTGGTAATTTATATGAAAATATAATGTGCATGCAACTTGCCACACATTTCATTTCTTTAAATGTATAATTTGATGTATTCTAAACAATGAGAAAATGAAGATGTTCAACAAATCATAATTTGAACATAAAACTTCTTTAGACAATTTCAATACTATATTGACTGAGAAAATTAGCATACAACTAAACTCTTCAATACTTTGCAAACACTGGAAAGTATCTTGTAGATTTATATGGCTTTATATGACAATATGTCCACTGTAGTGTATATATTATGTATATAAATAGTATATAAATATACATGTGTTTTTAAATATCTATTATTTTAATGTATTGTCAAATTTATTTTAAATTTTGTGATTGCATCTGTGTATGAGTGCCAGTGTGTTTCTGTGTAGAAATAGAAAGACAAGGACAGAAAGAAATTTACCAAAACTTCTGCTATAAAAGCTTTCAGGTGATTTTAAAAAAATTTTTCAGCATATTATTTTTATTATAAGAGAAATAGTAATACTCTCTTTTGACTAAAAACTACACTTATTAATTTTCCTAAAGGCAAAATACTAAAAATAAGCATTATTGTATTTACCCTTTTCCTCCACTTCTTAATTGCAGATATTTAGTGTTAACACTTAAATATGTTAACCAAACAGTTTAATTCAGTAGTTTTTCTTTTTCATACTTATGTTTGGCACTAAAATTGGCCTAATTCTCTAATTGTTTCCAATGCTCATCATCTGTCCTTTTCAATAATGACTTCTCCATTCTTGACATATTTTAGAGATGTTAACAGGAGTCAGGGAGAATTCAGCTGCCCTGAACTTATGCAAGAAGTGGGGCTCATAATGAAAATGAGAACTTCTCAAGATGAAAAGCATGAAAAAAAATCTCTCCTATTAAGATGAAAAAGAGGTTTTCTGCGAAGCTATAGCAGCATCTGCTTCACTGCATGAGGGAAACAGGAGCAAGCTCAGTATGAAGAGAATGTTATCAATAACCTGGAAGATAGATGTGAGACATGTTCTTAACATTTGGAAGAGAAGAACTGGGTTAAACAATGAAACTGAACACAAAAAAAAACATAGAGGGAAAAATATTAATAACTGGAGTCCCAGAAAAAGAAATGAAAATAACAGAACAGAATGGCTTATGGCAAAGTAGTTTCTCACATGGATTTGCAAATATACAGCATCCCAAAAGCACTAGAGAAACTTCCTTTGTTTGAGTGTACATCTATGTACATATAAGGTATTTTGATTAGCCCTTGAAGATCCTGCTCAGCGATGTGCTATTAAATCATACTGGACATTTACTTCTGCTAATTTCAAAGGAAGAAAATTGTGATGAATTTTTTTAATGCATAAAATGAAATTTTATCAATGAAATGCATCTGCATAAAAATAGCAATTTAGTGAACACGAACTGAGTTTGTTCAAATAATAACGTTCCTCCCACTTATTAATCTAGAATGAGAACTGAGATGATAGTGTATGCTTATTGTGTGAAAGGATTGCAAGGAAGATGGTACAGAGTTGGTGATCTACTTTAAGTTCAATTCACAGCTATGTTTAGCGATAATTTTCTTTTCTTTGGGAAGTTTACACTAAAAGAGAATCAAAAACAGCCTTTATTAAAAAAACAACATTGAAGTTTTCTTGCCTTGTTCATCTTCCATTTTGAAGAGGCCCAGAGCAAATGTGAAGTCTTTTTTTTTTTAATTTTCTTTAATTCTCTTTTTTTTCTCCTTCTCCTTCTCCTTCTCCTTCTCCTTCTCCTTCCTTCTCCGTCTTCTTCTCCTTCTCCTTCTTCTTCTTTTTTTTTTGGTACAGCATGTTGTGTATCAAATCCAGAACCTAGTGCATACTAAGCATGCATGTGAAGGAGTTTTGAACGCATTTGTCAAACTTTTTTAAGGCCTTCATTAAAAGTATACTTACACTTGCATTACCTACATTTAAAATAAAAATTTTAAAATAATGTATATACACCCTTGACATAAAGCAAAAGCTAAAAATGAAAGGGCTGAGGAGAATGTAGTAACAGTGAATGCCCTAAAACAAAGTGAAAACTCTGCAAATGCTACTTTTCCATTCTTCTCTCTTGGTGTCCATATACAAGTATAATATTTAGATCCAACTAGATATGGCATATATTTTCAATTTTTTCACCCAACTGTCTCATTGAAAGCTGTTGGGGTGAGTTTGACTGAGTGTACCTTTGTGTTGGAATCACAGTGTCTGAATGTCACTCTGAATATCACTCTATGCTTGTCTTCACTTAGTTTCTAGGATTGAGAAAGTGATTATATATCAAAAAACAGTAATGTGATAATGTATAATTTTTCAACTGTTCTTGTTAGGAAAAGTTGCTAATTAAATTGTTTTCTTCAAGAAAATATAGCAAACTGATCTCATATAATTTGTGTAATCTTAAATATTTCTTCTGATAAAATGAATTCTATGACACTAATTAATCCTTGATATTTCAAATATTTACGTGACACTTGACATGAATGAACTCTTGGTCACGTTCTTTCCTGTGCCACCTTTGGATGGAACAGCAAGTACCAAAGTGACTTCCTATGACCCCCCTACATTGTTTTTGGCAAATTCTAAGCAGAATACACACTATGTGATGACATATTTAGCCAATTTTCAGCTTAAATAAATGGTTTTGTCCTCATACCATAACTTGGAATATATAAATGAAGATTGTAGATACATCTAAGCACCCAAGGAGAAGCCATTTTCTCATTTTTATATAATATATGAGAGTCAAAAATACTTGCTGTTGAGCCCTCTTTAAAAAAAAATCAATATAAAGAGAGAGTCAGGCATGGAGTATTAAGTCAGAATTGGCACCGATGCCCAATGCCCAATCAAAACCAGAAATCATGGAGTTTGGCCGGAAAGCAGGAAATAGATAAAGGTGGAGTCCAGAATGCTAGATCAGAGCAATCAGCAGTTTCAAAAGTATGTTTCATGTACCATGAAAGATATAGGAAGCACAAATGACTTTAGAAATTGCCAGCTGTGATAAGTCTAATTAGTACTGGCACACTCTTGTTATAGCATCTGTGATATTACGGGGGAAGAGGGGGAATACCCGCGCGCGCAAGCGCGCTTTGGAACACAGAGTTCTCTAGAGCTGTACGTGATTATGTTGCAAGCAGTAAGCAAGTAGCAATTTTAAGGAAGTTTGTTAAAATGATAATATAACAAAATCTATTAAGAATCATGGATTATTCAATTTCTTAAAAATCAATTGATGGAAAACAGGAAAAATTAAACAGAAAATTACAAAAAATGTCACCAACTTGATAGAGCATTCATTTTCATTGTTAGAATAATCACCTCATTTATTTATTTTTAATTAGTGTTAATTGATTGATTAAATATTTACTATGCTTCACTTTCTTAAAGTTTCGGGGACCCATGAACAGTGTTTGTTACATTGAAAGCGCCAATACTTTTGAAATGAAGCAGTTTTAACATATTTAAAACATTAAATTAAAAAACTTGGAGTAGTGTGTGTAAAAAAGGAATTGCTATCCTATCACCAATAAAAACTTTCATACTTAACTTCTTAAGAAAACAATAAAATATCAACATCCAAAATTAAAAGTAGACATTTTTGTAGCTAACATCTTCTTAATATGTGATAACTGCAAAAATTGTGTTAAAGTGGATATGTATAATATGCCAATATATTTCACTCAGAAATAGGGTTGGTACTAGGTTGTAAGTGAGAAAGCTTGAAGATAGTAGAAACTCTGAGTGCCTACTGTGGGCAATAATGACTTCTGCTTGATAGACATGGATTAAATGTTGGAAAAGGAATTCTGAGTATAAGAAGTGGGTCCTTCTCTCTCAGAGATGAGGAAAAATTTGTGTTTTGTCCAGGGATTAAGATGTGGGAAAAATAGGTAAGGTGATTGTAAAGCCAGAGGGCCAAAAGGAGATGAATTAAAGCTGCTGGGCAAGGCTTTATTGGAAATACACGCTCTCGGGCTGAACTCTCCCGTCCATCAGAGTGTGTGCGGGAGAATGGCACACGTATTCCAGTGTACAGACAATTTTAAAAGGCCAGGTATGAAAGGGGAGGGCTTAGAGTGTAGGAAGAGCAGGCAAGAATCCTTCCTGGATAAGTCAGGAAAAACCCGCTAATTGACAGGGGGAGTGTCTACTGGTGATGTCAGCTGCCCTGACAGGTCCCCCTAATTGGACATCCTGGACCCTGAACCAACCTAACAGTGCTCAGTGAGGAACATCAGAGAGCACTGAATGAATGAATGATAAAATCAAGGAAGCACTGGGCCTGGGACACAGACAGGAGTAAGCATGAAGGATAGTGTCTAGGAAAGAAGGATTTAGTTGCAACATTGATGTTAAAGGGATGGTTCAGTTAAAAGTTGCAAAGTTGACTTCCATAAAGTAGCAGTGGTCTTCCTCTTTTAAAATGTATTCTTTAACCTGACAACCAAAGATAAGGAGGAGAGGGCTTAAGGCACCATTGGCCTAAGGGCGTTTGGAAGAAAACTTGACAGTGACAACTTTGGTTTTATTCTGGTTTGATATTGTGATTGTTCAGGTTGATAAAAGGGAATCTGTGCCTTTGTCATCATTTTGTCATCCGTGGGTTTTTTTTTTTCCAAAATCTTTTGATTTTTGTCTTGAAATAACTTTCTTTTTTAAAAATTTTTTTAAATTTTTTGTTACTAGGGGTTGAATTCATGGTCACTCTAGTACTGATACAGATCCGCAGCCCTATTTTGTATTTTATCTAGAGACAGGGTCTCACTGAGTTGCTTAGTGCATCACTTTTGCTGAGGCTGGCTTTGAACTCACAATCCTCCTGTCTCAGCCTTCTGAGCCACTGGGATTACCGGCATGTGCCACCGCGCCCCACTTGTTTTGCAATAAATTTCTATAGACTATAGCTTAGTCAGTAAAAACAATATCTTGCCAATTATATATGACTTTTCATGCAATATGCTAATATTATAGTCCATGTTTCTGCCTCAAGTTTGCACTCATTTATCCAGTACACTTATTAAATCTACTTTTATGGACTTAATAAGTATATGTAAGGCCCAGATCACATCTTGGCTTATTTTGATATTGCCAAGTCAGCTCAGATCTGAAAAGTCATGTATGGAACACACAAATTTTTTTTCTGAACATTCTTAAGCACTTTACTTCACAATCCTTAAATTATAATGAATAGTCTTTCCAAAGTCAACTCAAGGCTGTGGTTATTATTATATATCCAGTTTGTAATAAGTATTCTCTCATTAATGATATTAAAATCATTATTGCAAGGAATTAATCTGAAGAAAATAGTTAATAAAGAAAGATGATATATTTACAGAACTGCAAGGTACAGATACACAGGATAATTGGAAATTTTTATTTGTTTTCCCTTTGAGTGCCTACTCTGGACAAGACACTGTGTCAGTCAATTAGATAATGAAACATAATTTGCATTACATAAAGGAAATTATAGTGAAACACAACAAGTGAGCAGACCTTAAAAAGCATCATAAGTTATAAACCACATTTTGTTAAACAATAATTACAAACTATTTCCTTATGCCTTGAATGTTCACTACTATGCAAATTTACTCCTGTTGCTATTTGCAAGATGCAAGGATGGTATGTAAATTGCCCAACAACTTATAGGATAGAGGTATAATTAGGCAGAAGGTAAATTCTGGATACATATTAACCCCATGTCAGGTGTTAGAGCTCAGTTACTGTAGTTGGAAGTACAAACTAGAGACTGGGCCTCTGGAATCCAAGCTTCTCAGGAAAATCTGTTCAATTAGGTGAAGGATGGTATGTCTGATTGACAACCTGGGTATATGATTCATTACTTTTTCACATTTTTCATGTGATGAAGACCTGAGGCTTAAAGAAATTGTTATTACCACATGGTCATATAAGTAGAAGGTGTTATAGCTAGAATTTTAATAATATACTGACTCCAAAGTTTACATTGTAATATCTCTAGTATGTGATACAGTAAGTGAGCAGACTGTTCTAGGATTTCAGGGAAGAAGAAATCATCTTGTCTGACTAAAGAGATTGGAAACTGCAAAGATGTGAAAATATATCTGGGCCTTAAAGGAAAAATCACCTTTCATTGCACACTTATATCCACAGCGTAATTGATGGAAGATATGTGAATACAGTCATTTTCCACAGATTTAATCATTCAAAGCTTTAGGTGAGTCATGTATTCCTTTATTTATGCCTCTGTCATGATTAAAATAAATTCTCTTTAATACTTTAAAACTGAGTTTAGGTATATCTAATTTGAGGTTAAGAGGCAATTAATTTGATGCTTGGATTTAAAATCCTTTGGTGTATTAACCTCAATCTTTGCAATGTTTAGAAGTAGATTCTAAGATGCACACATTTCTGAAAAATGCTAGCTATGAAACTGATCTCTTTGTATTAAATAAGGGTAGACTCCAAAATGCCAGAATTGAGGAAGAATGGGCAGGAGGTGTTGGCTTGAGTAATGAATCTAATTCATCTTTGGCTCTGCTGTCTGTGAAGATGTGGCCATTCCTAAAGCATGGTTGGTCCATCTTTCCAGCCTTTGCCTCTGTCAGTACATTCCATGGGCCTGAGCTCTTTTGAATCCCTGCATGCCCCAAACTGCTTAAAAGCTTTACAGCTATAATATTCAGGTAATGAGGAAATTCTTTCAGCTCTTAAAATATGTTTCAACCTGTTTATTTTACCTCTTTCTGTGCCTATATTGTTTTCAGAGCTGTGGTATGAAGTCCTCCAGGGCACTAACCAAATCTGTATGACAAAAATCATAACATGATGTGTTATTGATAAGTGTTTCTGTATTTGTACTAAATTCAGAAGTGTTGTCCTCTCTGTGTTCAGAACAACTGAGAATTGGAATAGAGGGCCTTGAAAGATGACTCATGTCTAGTGGGATTGCTCTTTAGATGAAAACGTTGCATACTTTCTTGGTAAAGCACTGCCTGCTGTCTGCAATTAGATCGGGAAGGGATTGTTATTTAGATCAGGTTGTCCTTTATTCAATATTGTACTTCTCTATATACTTAACAACTATGTAAACCTAGACATATCCTAGAGCTAGTCTATCAATGATCAGTGTCATCATTGGGTTTCCTGGTCATTTTCGGAGATAGTTCTTTTCAGCAATTGAACTTCCCTGGCAATTGCCATCTCCAGTCCTTGAGTATTCCATCCAAATTTATGTCACACATCACTGATGTAATGATATTCCTAGGGGAAAAAAAAGACAAAACAAGGATTATTCATCCAATGTGTACTGAGATAGAATTATAGGTGTATTTGGGGAAATCAGTAGTGAATGGTAAAATAAAAGTTATTTCAATAATTTGTTGGCTTATGAGAATCAAGAGTGTGTTTGGTATATTTGCTGGTACCAAAAATTATCTTATTTATTTTTATATCCCCAGATTCAATCACAATGCCTAGTATATAGATATAAGTCAATAATTGCATGCTAAATTAAGCTGATGATATTTGTGTAAATTTGTATATGCAATAGAAGATGCCAGCAGAGCAAGAAAAACCAATAGTCTGGGGATAGAAAAAGATGATTTGGCAGGAAGAGGATATTAATTAAATATGCATGGGCAAGGAAGAATAACAAGCTACAGATAAGAAAATCATAAAGCAGTGATTGAAAGGAATTAGAATAAGCATTGCTATGTATCTAGACACAAGTGACTTTTGCTACTACACATAATCACTGCACTCAGAATCTCAGGCAGGAATAAAGACAAAAAGTGGATGTGGGAGCATTAATCATAATAAAAACCATAGAGTGCATATGTTTTTTGAAAATGACTAACCTTAAATATGTGCAAATACATCTTTTGAATAGTCACACATGGATTTCCCGTTGCACTCAATAATTTCAAAATGTAAGTTATCTTCTCTGCCTCTTCTACACTGACTTAACGGAATTACCCTTCTTCCAGCTAGTGTGAGCTAAGCAAAGAGCAGAGTAGGGGATTGCTATGCTGTTTCACAGATGAGGTAATGAAGTTTATGGAGGTTTAGAATGTTCACTTTCCTCCTTGGTTCCTCTGGCCTCCAGGACAATGACACTGACTGCTGTATTAATCACATTTATCTGGTGTGATCCAAACCTATTTGTTTAAATTTGTGTTTTTGTACACATTTAGGTTTACTTGCATAATGAATTATTTCTACAGTTCTTTTCCCAGCTTTCATTGCAAGTTCCTTGAGAAATAGAGGAGACTTTTCCCCAACTTTCTTTGAAAATCCTTAGCACTTGGAGGGATGATTTGCACATATTAGGTCATTATAATGATTAGTAAATGAACAAGGTAACCATATTATTATAAGCATCATAGGAAACTTGAGAACAGCTCCAGATTCAATTAATCTATATAAAACTGAAAAACAAAATTTAGGAATTAGTAAATAGAACTTGATTTCATTCAATTTTTTAAAGCTGCTATAGAGTGCTATTTATCTATTAATACACCATAAATTGGCATCAGAACTAGTTAGTATTTCCTCATTACAACCAAAAGACTGACATAAGTAACTTAAAGAGGAAAGCTTTATTTTGACTCACATTTTCAAAAGTATCAGTTAATAGCTGGCTCCCCTGGTTTGGGCCTGTCGTGAGGTACTATATCATGGCAGAATGAAATGGCAAAGGAAAGCTGCCAGCTCTTGGCAGCCAGAGAAAGAAAGATAACGGGGCCAGGGACAAGAAATAATTCAAAGACCCACTTCCTTTAACCAGATCCCACCTTCTACAGTTTTTACTGGCTCCACATAATCCATTCATCTTTAATGAATTAATGAACTCAGTTTCAGAGCCCTTATGACCCAACTGAGTTAAAAAGTTCCATTTCTAAACATTGCTATATTGGGGACCAAATGTTCAACATATACGACTTCAGGTGACACTTCATATCCAAAGCATAATGTCAACAAGGTCAAATGAATACAATGGAAAGGACTTACCATTGTTTGAACACAGAGCTCTGAGACACACAGAGCCTCTTTAATGGAAGTACTCTGTTTTATTAGCTTTAAATTTCATGCTACTATGTTCCATGAGTAAAGTATTTCACAAATAAGTGTTTTAAAATCCTGCTATTGAACTTTGTATTACAATTCCAAGGAAAGTCCTATCTTATTTGATTACTTACTTACAAAACTATATTTATATTTTTCTCTATCTAAAGGTTAAAAGAAGTCCTTCTAGCTCTTTTCCTCAGTGTCAAAATTGATCACATCAATCTTAAGATAATGAATTGTGTGTGTGTGTGTGTGTGTGTGTGTATAAAGGGAATTAAAGAAAATAAAGTTGGTTTCGTATATTTTAATTATTTTTATCTCCAATAAGTTATCATGCCTGCTACCATAATTCAAATCTTTTCCTGAACATCAGTAATATCAGAGTTATTCCAGTGGCTAGGGAGCTGAGGCAAGAGTATCACAAGTTCAAAGCCAGCTTCAGCAAATCAATGCACTAAGCAATCAGTGAGATCCTGTCTCTAAATAAAGTACAAAATAGGGCTGGTGATGTGTGTCTCAGTGGTTGAGTTCCCCTGATATCAATCCCTGGTACTCTCCCAAAATAATAATAATAATAACAACAATGGCAGCAATAAATAATAGCAGAGTTATCCTTTGAAAAATTGGGGAAAGTTTAGACCACCCATAGAAGTTGGAAATTATAAACAATAAGTAGCATTTTCTGGAAAATAAGAATTGTTTGATGCAATTAAAGATTCACTGATGGAATTTCAGTAGACTCAAAGTTGATGTTTTATCCCATTGCAGTGATAATATCTCACTATTGACTTATCAATTACATTCACTTTTAACATCTCAAATCTGTTAGATCTCACTTCAATTCTAGCCACTCTTAGGTAGCATGTAACATGGATACTAGACCACTAATATGTTGCTTTGTAACATCATGGCTTGTATAAAGTGCCTATTGGACTTAGCTGGAAATTCTCCATAGACTTGGGCACAATCCATTTTTCCTTGTAGATGGAGCCTGGCCTTTCAAAATTATATAGGCCCTTTCAGGCCTAATCAGCTTGGATATATGAGGTTGGAGTTTATGACGTAAACTATTAAAACTGCTTTGGTTTCTAAAAACAGGACATTTCAGTTCTACAAATATCCATAAATCAGGCCCCATGTCAGTATCTTAGCAATTACATTAATTGAATATTGACCTTTAAAGCAAATCCTTTTAGTGAGGCTACCCATCTCATTTATAAGAGTTCTTCCTGCTGTAGTTTTATCTTGACACAAAATAAATGATACCTTAAAAATTATCATTTTTACTCATATTGCTTTCTATATTTACAATGATAATTACTTCTTTAAGCTGATTTCATTTTAGAAATATGGTACTTTTCCCTCTATTAGACCTTTCTTTATAGTTCATTGTGTTTCTGATGTGCTGTCTTTATAGAACTTTGGTCCATATGACCATGGGGATGACAGTGCTTTGTAACTTAGATTGTCTAATTCTTTCCCTGTTTAATTGCTCTTTTGTTTTGTGTAGGATTATATTTATGCAATGATAGGCAAGAAGCATCATACAGAATGATCCTTTCATGATATAGTGTCTGCTAGTTCAGGTCTCTGCTGTATAAAATGAGCAGAACTCACTAACATATCTTCTAAGCATAAGTAGAATACAAGAAATCTAAGACTGATCTAGTTTGTAGATGTGTCCACTTGTTTGGGGCATAGATATTTGTGATTGTTATGTCTCGTTGATGTGTGATTCCATTAAGAAGTATGAAATGTCCCTCTTTATCCCTTTTCACTAACTTTGGTTTGAAGTCTACTTTATCTGATATGAGGATGGAAACTCTTGCTTGTTTATGTGGTCCATGTGAATGATACATTTTTTCCCATCCTTTCATTTTCAGTCTGTGGATGTCTTTTCCTGTGATATGAGTCTCTTGAAGGCAGCATGTTATTGGGTCTTTCTTTTATTCAGTCTGTCCTTTTATGTCTTTCATTCGATGAGGTTAGGCCATTCTCATTCAGGGTTATTATTGAAATGTGATTTGTAATCCCAGTCATTTTGGTTTATTTTTTATTTTTCCTTGACTTGATTTCTCCTTTGGTTAGCCTTTCCTTTAGTGCAATTACTTTCTTTGTATATTTTCATTGTTGATTATCATTTCCTCTTCATTGAATATTTTGCCAAAAATGCTATGCAGTGCAGGCTTTCTTGTTGTAAATTCTTTTAACTTCTGTTTATCATGGAAGGTTTTTATTTCATCATCAAATCTGAAGTTTAATTTTGCTGGGTATAAGATTCTTGGTTGGAAATCATTGTCTTTCAGAGCTTTGTATATGCTGTTCCAGGATCTCCTGGCTTTTAGGGTCTGGGTTGAAAAATCTGCTGAGATTCAAATTAGTCTCCCCCTACATGTAATCTGATTCTACTATCTTGCAGCCTTTAAAATTCTATTCTTATTCTGTATGCTGGTCATTTTCATTATAATGTGCTTTGGTGTAGTTCTATTGTAATCTTGTACATTTGGTGTCCTGTAAGCCTCTTGTATTTAATTTTCCAATTCATTTTTTATGTTTGGGAAATTTTCTGATATTATTTCATTGAAGTGATTGTGCATTCCTTTAGTTGGAAATTCTGTGCCTCCTTCTATCCTTATAAATCTTAGATTTGGTCTTTTGATGCTATCCCATAATTCTTGTATGTTCTGTTCATGGTTTCTTACCATCTTCACTGTATGGTAAACTTTATTTTCAAGATCATATATTTTGTCTTCATTATCCAAGATTCTGTCTTCCAAGTGATCTAATCTGCTGGTGATGCTTTCTATCAAGTTTTTTATTTGTTTTATTGTTTCCTTAATTTTAAGAATTTTTGATTTTATTTTTTACAATCTCTAGCTCTTTCTTAAAGTAATCTTTTGCTACCTCTATTTGCTCCCTTATCTCTTTGTTGGTGTGATCAATGGTTGCCTTTATTTGCTCTCTTATTTCTTTGTTGGAGTAATCAATTTTTGCCTATATTTGCTCACTTCAGTCAGTCATTAATTCACAGATCATTTTAATCACATTCATTCTGAATTGTTTCTCTGACATTCTTCAACTGTGCTGTCAATGTACTCTATTATTGGTTTATTTGACCAGTATCTTGGTTTATTTGGGGCACTTTCTTCCCTTGTTTTTTCATGTTGATTATGTACCTTCCTTTCTTGCAATGATGATCTGAGGTATTGTGGTTTCTATCCTATAATCTTGTAGTGACACTACAGATTACCTCTGTCTCACCTTGGAGTTCACTTCCAGTCCCCAGCAGGTGTCCCCAGATGGACACTACTGCCACTAAAGATGGTGGCGGCATTAGTGGAGGTAACTCAAGATAGCAGTGGGATTGGCCCAAGATGGATGCAAACACTTTCAGAGATGGGGCTAAAAGGGTGGGTTTTACAATGGCTTTGGGCTGATTGATCAGAGATGCAGTGCTTTGGCAGATTGCTGCCTCTAGGCTCTGTCTGTTGACCCAAGGTAAAGGCTAATACATGGGAAGAACTATGAGGATGGCTGCAGTGTACAAGATGGATACAGGAAGAGAGCAATAGTGTGGATCTCCACTTTATGCAGGGGAAGTCCTGGGCCTGGGCTCTCACACAGACCTGTGGGAGCAGTCCTAGGCCTGATTTTGGCCTAGACTTCCTCAGGGATTTCAGGTGGTGGATCTAGCCCTGGGCTTGGGCTCCTGCAAATCTGCAGGGACTCTGGCACTGAACTGGGGGCAGTTGTGGGCCTCAGCCACCAAGGACTCCAGAGGCAGTCCTTTGCCTGGGTCAGGGTTCCCCTGTGGGTCGGCAGATTGGTGGGTAGCAATCTCGGGCCTGACCTTGTCTGGGCTCCCATGGAGGTCCCTGAATGTGGTCCTGAGCCTTAGCCTATGCTCCCATGGTTCAGCAAGGGCTCTGGCATGAACTGGGGTGGTCCTGGGCCTCACTTAGGCCAGGTCTCCTGCAGGGATCCACAGAGGCAGTCCTTCCCCTAGGTCTGGGTTCCCCTGTGACCAGTGGCTTGCGGTCTCAGGTGTACCCTTGGCTGGGCTCCCATGGTGGTCCATGAAGTTAATCCTGGGCCTTGGCCTGTGTTCTCACTGGTCGGCAGGAACTCTGGTGCAAAACTGTATTATTGTGATTTCTATTGATTGCTAGAAATCAGTTCCTATTTCATTTTTCCATAAGGAAATATCTGGTGTTGACTAAATTGTACATGTACAGTTGAAAAAAATATTTTAATTTCTGAATGTCTCCTTAAATAAGTCTTTTTCATTGCTTCACTTTTCATCTTCAAGAACACCCTGTTATCACTGGTCATATTCACTTTCTCTATAGGTTTTCACAACTGTAGCTTTATTATTTCCCTTTTGCTATACTTCCATTCACCTGTTTGAATCAATGTTTTCCTACCTCTGCTCCAATTCCAGTTCTGTGTGTGTGTGTGTGTGTGTGTGTGTGCTGTTATTTTTTTTTTAATTCTAGTGAACTCCAATGTTTCAGTTCCAGACAATTACTTCTGTGAGTTACTTGACTAAAATTATTCTCTTTCATAAAATAAAAAGTAATAGCAATAGGAAGAAGAAGATCAATTACATAAAGTATACAAGATTATAAAGTAAATAACAGGACTCAGACCATGAGGAACGTTAAGCCTGGCTTTGCCATCATACTGGGTATGAGTTCAGGTTGATCAATGAAATATGACATTCAACATTAACCTACCAGTTTCTATGTAACTCTAAAGTTGATTTATGATTAAATATAACTTTAATTATTCAAAATAAAATTTCTTAAGATATAGTCACATAAATTGATAGTGATTCCAGAAACCACAATGATGAGAATAAAAATCTAGCAGCCTTTCTATTACGTGCCTTCCAATCATTAAAGTAGAAACTGACATTTATTAACCTTAGTTTTAGTGAGCTGCTCCTTGAATGTCAGATTGAGGATTAGGTAAAGAGAAAAAATGAAAGACATTCTTTGTTTTTTATCCTCTGAGCTCACCTGGCTCAGAGGTGATGAATTGTTCTTATCCTAGGTTGTATTATTTTTTTTGATTTGTCTCATATTTTTATGTGATCTTCCATAAATTTGACAGAATAAGGCAAAATATGAGCTTTTAAATCAAGGCTTCTTGGAAAATATGCAATTTTAAAAACATTAAAACATTAAGGAAATTTCCTACAAAAGTACAAAATATTACTGTAAAAAGTAACCAAGAAATGCTGTCAGCAAAATGGAAGAGGAGCTATCTCTGAGCTCCCATCTCCTGACAAAAACATCAAAAATCAGCAGAAACTGTCAGAAATCACTTTTTTAGAGCTCTGGAAATTGATTAAGTGTTTATACCAAGCAGATCAACGGGGAATCTAGAAAAAGGCAACTTAAAGTTGGCAGAAAATCTTTGCAGCATTTTTATTTGTTTGTGCATGTACTTTAGTTGATATCAGTTACTAGGAAACTAGAAGAGGAAACTGAAGATTATCTCCAGAAACTAGTACTTTTATTTTCCCCACATTTTCCTGTTTTGTCTTTACTAGAGTAGCCTGTGTTTATAATATGGCCTGTAGAATCCCAGTCCCTGGTTGTAGAGGGAGCATAAACTATATCTATTTGCAAGTTACTGTATAGATCTGTTCTAACTTTACTGAGTATTTTCTTACACACTGTATTATATTTTGTCTAACTTAGAAATAATGCTGAATAAAAAAATAAGCATTGTTCAAAAACAATTTAAGGAAAAAATATCACCCATAAATGCTTGAGGCAAAAGATTACAGCTGAAACATAAAATAGACTAAATAAAGACTGAGAAGTCTGAGAGCAAAAGCTGAAGAAGGAATTTCTACAAGGAAGTTAGATAACTCAAAAGCATCCTTGTATATGAAGAAATGTAGAAATCCATACATATTTCCAGGTCAGAAAATATGCTTAAAGAAGTTGTGAGAAGACATTTAACATTTACTTCAAGTGGTTTACTAGGATCAGTGCAAAATCTGAGTGAGTATTGAAAATCCCAAGCCCAGAGCTATTTTTAAAGACAGCTGGTAGTTTGGGTTTGTAGATTAATTTTTTTCAGCTTTTTATATTCAAGAAATTATCCATTAAAGCTTTATTTATACACAAAATAATGAACAAAATCTTTAGTGACCACACATAAAAAGGAATACAGTCTGAGAACATGGATGGAGAAATGTTATTCAAATAGAACATAGTAGCCACAAAATTTTTTTTAAAAAGCAAGTAGAAGATAATTATTTTCAATGCTACTATGCTATAATGTACAAAAGTACAATTTTCAACAACAACAAAATATCACAAGCATGCAAATGAACAGAAAGGTATATCAACTGCAACAGAATTCAACTGTTCAATTTAGTTTATCAAATCTAACCCAGCCTAGAGAGCTCAGGAACTAAGGGAGGGCTAAAGTCCAGGCTTTTTTTTTTTTTTTTGGTACTGGGGATTGAACTCAGGGGCACTCGACCACTGAGCCACATCCCCAGCCCTATTTTGTGTTTTATGTAGAGACAGGGTCTCACTGAGTTGCTTAGTGCCTCACCCTTGCTGAGGCTGGCTTTGAACTCGCAATTCTCCTGTCTCAGCCTCCCTAAGTGCTGGGATTACAAGCGTGAGCCACCGCGCCCGGCTAAGTCCAGGCTTTTAAGGTGCCACTATCTGAATAAAATTTTCCAACTACATCTGATACAGTGTTGTATTTTGCTCAAAATTAAAGTCAAAGAAAAAATATTTCCAATGGCCTGGTTTGTTCTTAGCCAGGAGAGAGACAGCACTGTTAATAATGAGTGTCAGACTCTGCAGAAGGCAGAGGGGTCATTCTTCACAAAACAAATTGGGAAAATGTAGCCAGAAGGAGGAGCTTGCATGATTCACTGGTTAAAAAAAAAAAGACCTTCATTTTTCCTAATATTCTATTTTATATTATTGCATATAATAAATATAATTGACAAAATATTTATACATTAAATTTAAAATTATTTCATTATAATAGTTACCATCTCAGTAAATTTTCCTTTTCCTTGACACTGTTTTTGTTTCCTTCAGATATACATTAAAGTAGAATGTATTTTGATATATTATACATACATGAAGTATAACTTATTAGGATCCCATCTTGTGGTTGTACATGATGTGGAGTTTCACTGGTCATGTGTTCATATCTAAACACAGGAACATTAAGTCCGATTCATTCTACTGTCTTTCCTATTGCTATCCCCACTCCTTTCCCTTCATTTCCCTTTGTCTAATCCACTGAAATTCTATTCTCCACCCTTCTTGTTGTATGTTGGCATTCACATATCAAAGAGAACACTTGACCTTTGGTTTTCTGGTATTGGCTTAGTTCACCTATCATGATAGTCTGCAGTTCCAATGATTTACTGGCAAATGCCATAATTTCATTCTTCTTTATACTAAGTAATATTACATTGTATATATTTACCATATTATCTTTATCTATTCATCTGTTTAATGTCACCTAGATTAGTTCCATAGCTTAGCCATTGTGAGTTGAGCTGCTATGAATATTGATGTGGCTGTCACTGAAGTATGCTGACATTAATTCTTCTGTATATATACCATGGAGTGGTATGACTGGATCAAATGGTCGTTCCATTCCAAGTTTTTTGAGGAATCTCTATACTGCTTTCCATAGTAATTGCACCAATTTGCAGTCCCACCAGTAATGTGTGGGAGAGTCTATTTTTGTGGGATTACCTTTTTCCCCACATTCTCACCAACATTTATTGTTACTTGTAAATAATTGCCATTCTGACTGGAAATGAAATGGAATCTCAGTGTAGTTTTGATCTGTATTTTTCTTTTTTTTTTTTTTTTGTACCGAGGATTGAACCCAGCGATACTTGGTCACTGAGCCACATCCCTAGCCCTATTTTGTGTTTTATGTAGAGACAGGGTCTCACTGAGTTGCTTAGTGCCTCACTGTTGCTGAGGCTGGCTTTGAACTCGTAATTCTCCTTTCTCAGACTTCCAACGTGCTGAGATTACAGGCATGTGCCACCATGATCTGTATTTTTCTAATTGCTAGAGAGGTTGGACATGTTTTCATATATTTATTGTTTCATATATTTCTTCTGTGAAGTGCCTGCTTAGTTCCTTTGCCCATTTATTGATTAGGTTATTTATTTGGGTGGGGGGTGTTACTTTTTTTTGATACCAGGGATTGAACCCATGAGTGTTTAACCACTGAGCCACATCTCCAGTCCTTTTTATATTTTATTTTGAGACAGGGTCTTGAAAAACTTCTCAGGACCTCCCTAAGTTGCTGAAGCTGGCTTTGAACTTGCAATTCTCCTGTCTCAGGCCCCTGAGCCACTAGGATTATAGGCTTGTGCCACTATGCCCATCTGGTGTCAAGTTTTTTGAGTTCTCTATACATCCTGGAGATTAATGCTCTCTCTGATGTGCAGGTGGCAAAGATTTTCTAACATTCTGTAGGCTCTGTCTTCATGCTTTTGATTATTTCCTTTGCTCTAAGAAGCTTTAGAGTTTTCTTTTGTGTTTACAGTCTCTAGAAAATGATATTTGGCCAGAAATGACCCTAGTAAGATTTCAAATAATTTCAAAAACAATTGCTAGTAAATACATTTTCTATGAAAACACAATTGGTGTAACTTTATAACATAAATTTCTTCAGAAGAAAAAGTGTGTGATATGAAATTCAATTTAGATGGCTCACTTAGTATTTTAAGGCATTTATGATTAGCTTAGCTTTAACTTTTTATTTCTTCCTTTTCCACTAATAGACTTAGTATCACTTGTTTTGAGTGAATATTATTTGACAATAACTGAATTCATTAATTTTTATTACACAATATAATTCTAAACTCAAAAGTGTTGGGCAAAGTATTTAACCAAATCACAAAAAATGTATAATAAAGTTTTATCCTATTATAAACCCACTGTCAAATCTGTAGTAGGACTACTGAGCTATTCATGCAACTTTATTTTTGGACTCTAAAGGAAAACTTTTAGAGGGATAAGTTATTATTCATTAATATTATTATTTTATATGTTCCCGAGTTCAAAAGAGTGGGAAAACAGGTAGGATTTTAATGCTTCAAAGTAGTAATTCTTAATGAGATTTCTAATAACTCTCCTAGTTATATTTACCTTTCAATGTTTTCAACAACTTTGTCAGGAAAACGGGAAACTCAGTGCTGATTTAAATGTCATGGGAATGTACCAACAAATGTGGTACAGCTACTGGTGTTTGATCTTAAATATTTAAGTTAATGCATTTATTTTTCAGATGATTTTAACAGACTATCAATTAGCATTTATTTATTCATTACAATCTAATCTCAAAGAATAAATAAATGAATAAATTTGGTAGATATAAAAGAATACGAGGAGAACCAAACACTTGACCATTCATTCATACAACATATACACAGATTATTAACTGGACATACTTTTCAATAAGCTTAAAGTTTTCTTACTTCTGAGATAGTGGAATAATAAAAATATACCAATAATAAGAATGTACCAATAATAAGAATATACCAATATACCTTAAAATTCTCATAGCATAGAAGCAAAGATTTCTTCTTAACTATTCAATAAATTATAATAATTCTTTAATTTTTTTCTTTTTAAATTTGCTCTAATTATTTGTACACGACAGTAGTATGCATTTTGACACATTATACACAAATGGGGCACAACTTCTCATTCCTCTGGCTGAACATGGTGTAGAGTCACATGGGTAGTGTGATCATACATATATATAGGGTAATATGTCCATGTCATTCCACCATCCGTCCCATCCCCACACCCCTCACCTCCCCTTACTCTCCTCTGTACAATCCAAAGTTCCTATAATTTGTCAGTGTAACTGTGCCTAATTTGTACTTAGAAAATTAGAAGACAAGCCAGGCACGGTGGCGCAAGCCTGTAATCCCAGCACTTAGGGAGGCTAAGACAGGAGAATTGTGAGTTCAAAGCCAGCCTCAGCAATGGTGAGGTGCTAAGCAACTCAGTGAGACCCTGTCTCTGCATAAAACACAAAATAGGGCTGGAGATGTGGCTTAGTGTTCAAGTACCCCTGAGTTCAATCTCCAGTACCAAAAAAAAAAAAAAAAAGAAAAAGAAAATTAGAAGACATTCAACTGGAGGCTTTGATTGAATCATACCAGCCACTTGTCAGTCATGCTCCAAAGTAGTTTAAATAATAAGATCATGTTAGGAAACAAAAAGCTTATGTGTGTACTCAGTCAGGGATTCCTGTGTAGAGAGATAATTGACATAGGAGCATAGAGAATTATTTGACACGAGGTCAGCAGTGTCTTGCAGGGCTGTGTGTGTGTGTATGTGTGTGTGTGTGTGTGTGTGTGAGAGAGAGAGAGAGAATTGTTAATGGACATTGTTGCCTGAGTCAAAACAAAATCCCAGCCTACAGCCCAAATGAAAGAGACAGATATGAATTTCTCAAAAGGAAGAGGGGGTAGATCATCCTGCTTCATCAGCCATGAGGGTTCTTTTTTCAGGGCAATTTTAATTGAAACACCATTGAGGAACCAGGGCGGAAGCTCATTCCTCCAAATTGGAGGTTAAATAGTTAGAGCCTATCTTATGGAATGAATTTCAGGAGCTCAACTTGCATTTCTGGCTTAGGACAATAGAGTAATTCCAGAATTTCATCTTCTAGACAAGGTCTTATCTTATAGTTCCATTTATTTTCTCAATGACTCATGCTATAGTTTGTCGTGAGCCTATATAAATGAAGGTTCCCACAGTTAGGATGGAGTTCAAAAGGTCTCAAAACAGGCAAGAAGTAAATTGATGTATTCTATTAGTTATATGAGAGAGTTAGATGCAGGGGTCGCAGTCCGTCCCGAGCCAGTGGGTCAAAGGGGCACCCCCACATTCACCTAGCCCCCATGGAAGCTGGGAAGAGTTGGGGCCAACTGGTTGCCTGTTGTCAGCCCTTGCTGCCGCAGGACAATCAGGCACACCAAGGGGTACAGTCAGAGCAGGCACCCGTTTATTTGCGGAGCAAGCATTCAACTTATAGGGCCATTCGGCCAATCAGAGATAATGCATGTAGGCAACAGCCGTCCATGTGGCAAGGCACGTAAGCCCCCTGAATTCTGTCCACAAGCTGCACGTTTGCGGAACCAACAGTAATTGTAAACCAATCACATAATTTCTCCTTCCTTTGTGCCTTTCCCATTTACACACAATGGCTAGTCATTAGGGCATAGCATAGAGATAGTTATAGATTTATAACTTGTCCTTGCTGTTACCCATAGTTAGAGATTTATAGGAAAAAGTGGAAGCATGAGTTGTGTGCCTTCTCACCAAACCCTTTCCACATCTATTCTCCTCTCATTGTGTTTGATTAATTGGAACACTATGCACTTCTTTATCAGAGCTAGAGATCTGGATGATCTGTGGGCTGCCAATTCTCCTAATTCTTTAGATCTAATTGGTTCCTAGTCCTGTTAAGATCTGTTTCCTTCAGATCTCAAAAATTTCTCAGCTCTTTTTTCATCATTCCTATTGTCAAAACTCCACCTGGGTGGAGGATGGTTGAGTGTACTCAGGAATATGGATTCTCATCCATATTGGATTTATATCATATTTAAATAAGCCTTAGGACTTCAGAGTTTAGAGTTGAAGTTGGAATGAGTTGAGACCTTTGAGACTGTAGGATGGAAGCAATGTGATTTGCATGCAATAAGAACAGAGATTTAGGGAGAGGGAGAGGGTAGAATGTTGTGGGCTGAGTCACATCCCCCAAAAAATTATTTTGAAGTTGTATCTCACAACTTGACTCCATTTGGAGGCAGGTCCTTTAAGGAGATAACTGAGTTAAATGGAGTCATATGGTTAGGGCTCTTATTTGGTATGATTAGTGTACTGATCAGAAGAAACATTAGGATCTCTCTCTTTCCTCTCTCTCTCTCTCTCTGTCTCTGTGCATGCATAAAGATTGCCTGTGAGCAAAGAGTGAGATGGCAGCTGCCTACACGCCAAGAAAAGACTTCAAAGAGAACTACTGTCCTGCTGGACCATAAATTTGAACGTCTAGCCTCCAGAACTGTGAGGAAATATTTTTGTTATTGTTATTTAAGCTACCATTTTTTTAAATTGTTACAGAGCTTAAGCCGACTGATGCAGATTGTGGAAAACAACCTAGTTCCCTGTTCTTGCTGTTTCCATACACCTACATTGACATTGTGATTCAGCATTCTAAATTGCTCACAGCTCTTCAAAAAAGGTTTTGTTTCCACGTGATTTTTTGTTTTTAAATAAGTCCTTTCTGGTATTAGCCTTTTTCATTTTTGCTTCTTAATACATAATTGCCTAATCTCTTAAGACCCAGGTAAAGTTCTTTCCCTCAGTCTAAAGTCATTTGCTCACTTCCTCATTTGAAATAAATCTATTGAGCATTTAAATGATGAGATTGTTTATTTATAGGTCTCTTTTTTTTTGTATTAGACTATGAGTTTCTTGGTGCAGCATTCTTGGATTTGATCAGACCTGTGTTCAAACCCTAACTCTATGACTGATTATTGTTCTAAGTTAAACTCTACAAGTAAATTGAATATGATAATAACTACTTGCTATGATAATATGAAGTTTAATTGAGATCACATATTTCAAGTACCTGTCAAGATATTCAAAAGTAATAATGTTATTTTTTAATTTATTATCAAAACATAAGCATTGGCATATCTTCAGTTGGCAATAATTATAAAAATGAATTAATGAGTAAATATATTAATGCAGCATTGGAAAGTAATAAATAGAACTTAATAAAGAAAGCCAATATAGATGGGAACTAGAAGTTACTCTGAATGGTTATAGTAAATAGGGTCTGCCAATTGTAATGGTGAGAAGTTGAGTTTTAAAGTACCTTGAAATACTTGGTCTGGTTTCCCCCATACTTCAAATACCAGTAGAGGCTTTTGCATTATGTGGATATTTTGTTTTTTTATTGAATTTAATGTCCCACCCACTCATATCACACATTCCTGAAACTCATTTCCCTAAACTAATTTAAAAGACAGTTAAGGTCTCAAGGAGAATCTGAAATTGATTAACATTTTAAAAATTACAAACAAGTAAATAGCATTTGAAGATAATGGAGTAAGAGGCCAATATTTGCTGACAGAAGAGGTATGTTAGAAGGTAGAGTTTTCAAGTTTGTTTTTTGAACAAGTAGAGTGCTTTACTTACTTCAAAAGGAATCAGCTTAAATTTTCAATGATATTAAGTTAGCTTACAGATCTATGTATGAGAGAATATTTTATAGTTCTCATAATTTTCAATAAATGTTTAATAATTTTTCCTTCATTCTGGAATTGTCAACTAACATATCAAGCCTATTTTCACTTCTATACTTGTTTTTTAATATCAGTTATCAATTTACATTTAATTGACTGGTAAGAGTGATGGTGTTGTGTAGGCTGAACCACACACCATTATCTGTATGTTACACAGGCCACAGGCCACTCAAAAGTTTTTTGAGCAAAATTTAAGGAGAGCAAGTAAAAGAATAGTTGCATTGTCATGCACAGATGCTGTGACTAGTCTGTTGGCTTTCTTCATTGACATGAGCCTGCATTCAGGCCTTAGATAGCTCTATCTTTCCTTGGTCCTCTTGCAGCTTCTCCAGCTTTTGGGATAATTATTTGTGTTTAGCTATATGGTGAAGGGTCTTGATTTCTTCAAAACACCCCTACCACTGAAGTCTGTGGAAAAAATAATTCACACAAGTTTCAGTTCACCCTCTTGGTCTTCAGTTTATGCTTGGGAATCCTCTCAATTCACACACACTTTAAATTTGTTCCTCCATTCTTCTTTCCACTTGTTTGTCCTGTGAACCTCATGTTCCATCGTCAAACATGCAGATGACAGCCTTATCATCAGCTGCTTGATCAGCTCTTACAAGTGCACAAGGCCAACTAACTAATAAATTCTCTCATAGATATATATAGATCTCTATTACTACAGACACATAAACACACACACATGTTAAGCATCATCCATAATCTAAAATTCCAAAATCTGAAATGTTCTAAAATCCAAAACACAATGAGTGATGACATAATACTACAAGTGACGATTTTAGCACCTTACTTTATATTGCAGATTGCAGTCAAAATATAGGCACAGAAAAATTTACTTCCTTACTTTATATTGCAGGTTGCAATCAAAGGAAAGGCACACAAAAAATGTAGTATATAATTACCTTCAGGTTATATATATATAAAACACAAAGGAACTTTGTGTTTAGACTTGGGCCCCATCCCCAGATACCTTATTGTATATATGCAAATATTCCAACATACAAAAAGTCTGAAATTCAAAACACTTGGCTCTAAGTATTTAGAATGAGGAACACTTGACCTCTATACACATGCACACACACATATGTAATGTATATTTATCATAAAAGCTTAAGAACCACATATATTCATATAAATACACACATATATTTGGCTACCAGCATGCCCTCATTATAATCACTGGATTATATAAGGATAAGAACTCACATTTTTACCAAGAACTAATATATTGCCAGATTCTTAGAAGATGTTACACAAAATATAACATATTTAAATAGTTAACATTTCAAAATACATTTTAAAATAAGATAAAAACACAAAATGCAAAAAATAGAAAATTTTCCATGGGAAAATTCTTACAACATAAAATAAGGTAAGCTCTGTATATAAATAAAACATAAGCTAGAAGTACCTATATAAGATAATTATTTTTACATAGCATTTGATGTATGTGATTCCTGACTTAGGAAAGAAGCCAATGCCAAGATTCTGATGCATAAATTATTTGAACTCACATGGTCAGGAAAGCTATCAGCATAAATGAAAATAAATATGGTGAATATAATCAAACATTAGAGTTTGAAATTTGGGGATAACCAATACTAAGGTAAAGGCAAATGAAGATTCCCAAAAGTAGACTTAGAATGAAAGCTGGAAAGGATGTTAGAGAAATAAATTTTAAAAAGAAAGAAACAAAAGATTATAGCATAATAAAAGTAAAATGAAGAGGAATGGGCTAGTGGCTTTAAATATAGCATAAGGAACAAATGAAGAAAACATGGAGGAGTTTTTGTTTGGCATATGTTTACAGATCCTAGAAAGAAGCATTTGGTGGAGTGGTAATGGCAAAATCCAGACAGCATTGACTTCTTGAGTCAACTAGCAGCATGTCATTGAAGGCGTTATATAAACTAGTTCTTTAAGAAATATATTTTTTAAAGGAAGGAGAGAGAGAGAAAATGCAGCATGCTACAGTTCCAGAGCCAGTAAAAGTCATTTTGGGTATTTTAAAGTTTAGAAACAATTGAGAATATCTATGTCCTTGTTAGTAGAGGTTAAAAAAAAAAGAAGAGAATGTGAAAGACTTTTAAAAATAGCAAAAATTAATAGAGAAAAATCTCAGATCCCTCAAGGAATTAGTTATAAAGCATTACAGTTTTAGGGGGTTAAATAATAAAATCCCTCTCCTACACCATTCTAACTTAGCATCATCCATGGCAGAAAAAGCTGACATTCTATATCTTTTGATATGGCACTATAATAAATATCTAAAATTATTATAAAGGATTCTTCTTATAATGACTTAATTTAGGTATAATCCTGATAAAACCATTAAAAATTATAGAAATCATAGGCATTCTGCTACTCAGCTGAATGAAACCTTTAAAACAGTGGATGTCATGGAAAACAATGCAACCAAGTAAGTAAATAAATACTATGGTAAGACTGCTCTTCACAAAATAAACAAAGGGTTCATAACAACCCTGAGCAGTGTGTAGACTTTGGGTTCTGAAATGAACACTCTATTTAAAAAGTCAGTAACATTTTTTAAACACCTATATATATTTAAATATGAATTCATATTTATTAGATAAAAAATCTAAATTTTGTCATTTTTAGACACAATCATGGCAGTGAGGTTTGTAGGAGACTATCATTATTATTAGAAAATGTTTGGTGAGTTCATGCAGAATGAAATGTCAGGATATAAACAGGTAGATGAAGACAGAATTAGCAAATGTGTCAAAATGTGGTCACATGTAAGTTCTGATAAGAAGTGTGTGTGTTGCTGTTTGTTTAACTTTTCCTTAGTTTCCTGAGTTTTCAAAATAAAGCAATGGAGAAATATAAAATCTCTGCCTTCTGCCTTTCTGAGCTGTGATAACAATTGAGACATGGAGTAATATCTGAAGAGAGAAGAGCTATTAATAAGGAGATCTCGTTATTCACCAATTCTGAATTTGCAAATTCACCTGCTAAAATTTATTTCTAACTCCCCAAATCCACTCTTGTGGCATTTTCATGGTCTTTCACTGACATTCACAGAGCACTGAAAAACTAGAGTTGTCAAACATGCACATTCCCCGCTGTGATGGTAAAAGAGGACCCTCTGCTTTCTTGTCTCAGTTCAGACTGTAAACAAGTGTGCTTTCCATGGTCTATGCAGAGCTTTGGTTCTCAAACTTATGTACCTTTGTTAGTGATTTCACTGTTTAGAAGTTCCCCTAAGTATGGTGCTAAAGAGCTGTCTAGTGTTCCCAAATGTGATAAGGCTCTGATGTGCCTTATGGAGAAAATAAAGTGTCTTAAAGTCTGTTCAGGCATGAGTTATGGTGCAGTTATCTGTGAGCGCAATGCTAACAAATCTAAAAAGTAAATATTGAATAAGATGTCTTCAAACAGAGAGATATGTACCATAAGCTTGTATGTTGATCAGCTAATGAAAATGGTGATTAGAGGTCCACAGGAATTGCATGTCCCCTAAGAGCAATGGCTCATTCTTCGCTAATTCAGTGTTCACAGCCACCGTATGGAACATAATTACCGTGAATATGAGAAACAGATATTCAGTCAATTAAATGTGGCTTTGGAGTCAGATAGGATTGTACTCACCTGAATCAGGTTTTTATCCATGCAATCACTCTCTTTCCTCACCCCAAGCAGAACACAGAAAAAGACAAGGACAGGGTGACCAGTCTTGAGAAGCAGAGATACCAGGTTGAAGGAGCAAGTGTGTCACTACAGCAGATTCCTGCCAAGGAAAAGTCATAGTCAAGGAGGGACCCCATTGCCCTTTAACACAATACATTGGGAGAATTTTTTCTACTGCAAGAGGTCAAAAACATTTGGTAGTATATTCTACAGTTATAGAGAAGGTTATAAATCTGATGCAAGGAAATAAGTGAGTCCCTCCTGTAGTGGAAGAAGAGGTCACGGGTAGCAGGTATAGAAATCAAAACATGGTGGTCTTCTGCACCAGCAATGGACTGGCCAAACACAAAGTGACAGATGGAATAAACTTCCTGAGAATGCCTACAGCCCAAAGTCCCCAGAGGGCCTGTGCATCTGCATGAACACTTTTGTGGCCAGGTGTCAGAGGACCCAGGAGCTTTGTCTTGAACTCTGGGATTCCTCTGTGAGATCAGAGACTTGGTCTTCACAAGTGTTGTTGATACATTGGGCCCCTCACAAGGTCTACTCAGACTCTGGCTGGACAAAAGAGGAATTTAACAGTAATTTATCCTGCTGTTGCTTTTTTTTTTTTTTTTTGGTAGTGAGGATTAAACTCAGGGGTACTCGATCACTGAGCCACATCCCCAGCCCTATTTTGTGTTTTATAGAGACTGGTTCTGAGTTGCTTAGCGCCTCACCGTTGCTGAGGCTGGCTTTGAACTCGCGATTCTCCTGTCTCAGCCTCCCAAAGTGCTGGGATTATAGATGTGCACCACCACGCTCAGCTCTGGTATTACTTTTGCATAGCAGGCATTTCCAGGAAATAGTTTTGCCACAGGTTTCTGCCCCGGGTGCCAATATCCTCTTCAAGGAGCCAAATTTCTAGGATGTGTCAGGCTTCCTCTGTGGCATGGGACCCATTCCAGGATGGAAAATGTTGGATTTTATTATCTATGAGACTATTTCATATTTATATGTACTTTAAGCAGAAAAACTGTAGTATACTTGGCTTTAGGCCTAGATATTTAATGAAAACTCCTTCTTACTCACTTTTAAGAGTAGTAAAGTGGCATTTAACTCAGCAGGGTCACTCAAGAGGAAGTAGGTGGCTTTCCTCTGCGTCTAAGACAAGGAATTAGTCTTGGGAGCTGGGTTATGCTAACAGCTGGCCACTATGGGCATAGGCTACTCCTTGATATTCAGAAGCTTCTTTAGCCCCCTTAGATGCAGAGAAAACAATCCAGGACCCCAGTGAATGCCCCAAATTACAGAGTACCAAATTCTTGCATATAATAATTCTCCTGTACCTATGAGGAAGTTCAATTTATAAATTGTGCACGGTAGGAAATTAACAATAATTAATAATGAAATAAAAATACTAACAATATACTATAATAAAGGTTATTTGAATATGATGTCTCTCTCTGAAAATAACTTACTGTTCTGAAATCCCCTATGATCTTTCTACTTTCCTTATTAAGTAGAGAAGTTTCACCTAAAGGAAGCACCTTATGGTTTCTCTTAGCCATACACAAATTGCAATATCACTGCTTTTGCTCCTTGGGGCCACTGTTAAATAAGCATTACTTGAATACAAGCACTGCAGTGCCATGACAGTGGATCTGATAGTCCTAATTGGCTACTAACTGAGCAAGAAAACCACACTACATGGATAACTGGACAAAGGAAGGATTTATATTTAGGCAGAATGGAGATAAATGGAGCAAGATTGCATCCCACTACTCAGAACAATGTGCAATTCAAAACTGGTAAATTATTTTGAAAAATTTCCATTTACTATTTTGAACCACAGTTGACTATGTGTAACTGACACTCCAAAAATGAAGCCGTTTCTAAAGGACTACTGCATAGGAAATTTAGTGAATTTATTCAGAATATGTTTTCTCTAGCTCTTTTCCACCCTTCCCCCCATTTAGATTTTGTCTCTATGTCCTGCGTATATATTCATTAAAGAAGCAAGAGTTACTTATTCCATTGTGGAAAAAAACAATAGGCTTGGATTCAACATCATAAACGCAAATCATCCTACATAAAAGAGCTTTTTTTTTTCTTATTTAACATGACAGAAAAGGTTCATTGCTTTCCCACTGCCAATACCACCCTTCTCCAAAAAAACCCCCACACAATCACCATTTACCTTATATGAGAAATGTGCATGCAGATGACCAGCGCTGACAATCCATTACCTTGCTTCATGTGTCACGTGGAAGAGTTCACCAAGGAGCTTCCGGAAGAGATTTCTTCCCTTCCTCCCTTCTGTTTTTTTTTTTTTTTTGGTATCAGGGATTGAACTCAGGGGTACTCAACCACTGAGCCACATCCCCAGCCCTATTTTGTGTTTTATGTAGAGACAGGGTCTACATTGAGTTGCTTAGCGCCTCGCCCTTGCTGAGGCTGGCTTTGAACTCGCGATTCTCCTGTCTCAGCCTCCCTAAGTGCTGGGATTACAGGCGTGCGCCACTGCTCCCAGCTGTGATTTTCTTATTCCGTGAACAATTGCCTGAAAAAGGGCATACCTCTCCTCTTCCCGTTCACTTTTGTTTGTTCCGCGAACTGCCACACTTCTGTGTCCATGAGAAAAACGTGGCCAGATTCAGATGCAGAGCAGATAAACAGGCCGCACTTGGTTCCTGAATTCATCAACCCAGGATCCACCCACTTCTAGATTTCTGGAATAACAAGTTAATGAACTCTTGTTATTGCCCTCCCTGTAACTGGATCGTCTGGTACTTGCAGCTGAAAGCAATTTTATGATTCAATTTGTCTTTTGTAAGAAAGAACAAAAGGAAATAGAGCAAGAACAGGTAACTTGCTTTATTTACCTATTTGCCTAATTTCAGTGATTACCATGATGTATGAGCACATATATCTCTCAGGTTGAAACATAATCTCAGTTACTAGAGAGAATATATTCGATTTATAAATTTCTTGGTGCAAAATTCAACTTTGAAAATTACCCTGAAATGTCAGGTAATGTGTCTATTCCAAAAAAAACCTCAATAGAGTACAACGAATACATGTAATATTTTGATAATAAGTTTTAAACATTTATTATAGTAATATGTTGATGAAATAAAAATGTGTGTGTGCATATTTGTGCAAATCAAAAAATAGCAGTAATATGTTTCTTCATGAAGTAAATAAAAGTAATAATCAAAGAGAAAAAAATTGCACAGAATATAATGCTTAGCATACAGGAGAAAATGTCTTCTAAACCACATAGATGAACAAAAGCTCCTCAGAAGCATTTAGGCAGCAAAGCCTGGCATAAATGTTTTAGATTTTTAAAAGCAGTCTTTGTTATAAAAGAATTTGTAATACTAGACATACTGCTATACTTTTTCAGAGATCTAACTTTTTTGTCAACTCTTTCTACTTATAATATTTTATGGTGTTTTTCCTTAATTTTTCCAACTTCTTGGACTTTTCAAAATATTTCCATTTTTTAATAAAAGTTAATAATGCCTATACTATTAAAGATTTGTCTTTAATTCCACATCTTCCTCACTCCTCTCCTTTTCTTTTTTATCCCATTATCTCGAGCTATACATCAAAGACAAAATGATATCTCCCTATAAAACTCCAATGAGAGATATTTATATATAGATATGGGAGAGATCTTCTATATCCCTCTTTCCATCTACTGTTTTATATCTCAATTTTGAAGATAAAGAATTACATTTGACTTTTCTTCTTGGCCATCTTGAGGAATTATTTAACTTGGAATTACAAAACTTTTAGGCCCTGGTTAAATGCAGATCTAGTGTCCATATAACAAAAATATTTATCTTCATTTGAGTTATTTACATGCAATGTATTAGGTTTCAAAAACTATAAAATGAGCCGGGCACGGTGGCACAAGCCTGTAATCCCAGTACTTAGGGAGGCTGAGAGAGGAGAATCGCGAGTTCAAAGCCAGCCTCAGCAATGGCGAGGCACTAAGCAACTCAGTGAGACCCTGTCTCTACATAAAATACAAAACAGGGCTGGGGATGTGGCTCAGTGATTGAGTGCCCCTGAGTTCAATCTCTAGTACCAAAAAAACAAAACAAAACAAAACTATAAAATGGTCTTAATTTTTTAGTCTATCTTATTTTTTTAGGTATCTTATATTTTTAAGTGTTTTTTAGTGTAAGTCTTTGATTTTTAAGTATCATTGAAGAACGGTCATCTTACCTATGAGTTAGGAGGGAACTACCCATTGAGGTTGTTATTCCAACATTTATACCTTTTGCCAATTGAGAATCCTGTTGTATTTAATCCGTAATTTTCACTGATACAATAATTTCACCTATTGTACATAAGATTTCCTAACTCCCTTTGGTCTTAACATATCATTTTACAAGTAATTTTATTGATTTTTATAACCTTACTTCAGTTCGCAAACCCAAACATTTGTGGTTAATTTTATATTGCTTTGCCTTTTTTTCTATTATTGATAAACCACTTTTTCCCTTTCATTACTTTGAAAGTTCCTAAGAATGTAAACCATGACAATTATGGACCCAAACTTTCATGCAGAATTTCAACCAAGTGATGTTTATGATGTATCTTGTCATGGAAGTATGGATGCTTTGGTAGCCTTCTCAACCATTTATAAACACATTTCTTTTTGTTTCTCTGACTCATTTTATACCATAAAAACATTTGTGTGTGTATGTGTGTGTGTGTGTGTGTGTGTGCATACTCATATACACATTCCCTAGTGACACAATTGGGAAGGGGTAGAGAGGGCATCAATTGAAGAGGTGTATCTCAAGGCCAAGATTTTCCCCCTTGGAAAAAACACCTGTTAAGTTACCTGAGTAACTGAAAGAATATAGGGGTCAGATTGGACAAAACACAATCAGACATTAATGTCTTTCTGAATACCAATGTAAGAGAAAAGCAACCTCATGCAAATTGAGCCAAGATTATAAGCAAAATCTTCATGAAGACAATATTAGAATTTCTAGTAAATCATGAAAGGTGCTATGCTTAGACTTGAACAGAGACAAACAATATACACAGCAGGGTACCATATCTTACATGTCATATTGGTAACATTGGAAAGCACTGTCATATGAGATTAACATCTCATATAGCATCCAGGTGAGAGGCAACAGAAAGGCCCTGAGATACCACAGGGAGAAATGGAGCATGGAGTAGAAAGTCTGGCAATTGGTAGACAGGTTCTCATATGGTGAAGCTTGATTCTTGCACTTGTTTCTCTTATACTATAGAAAACTGGATTAGCCTCCAAAAAGAGATAAACTAAGCCAGGTCCAGTGGTACATTCCTGTAATCACAGCAACTCTGAAGGCTGAGGCAGGAGGATTGCAAGTTCAAGACCAGCTTTAGCAATTTAGCTAGACACTGTCTCAAAATACAATTGTAGCTCAGTGGTAACTTGCCCCTAGTTTCAATCTCAAGTACAAAAGAAAAACAAACAAACAAAAAGAGATAATCTACACTTATTTTAAAAAATTAACGATGATAGACCTCAAATAATATGCAACTATATGCAATTATAGACCTCAAATTTTCTTAACTGAATTAATCTCTTTTCATTAGTTGATTGAAATCATCATAAAATCAAATACAAAAACCATTGACATCCATATATTCAATATTTGAGATTTTAACAAAATAAGGGAACTATTCTGAAAGTCTCTCATATAATTACTTGTGATTTTGGCTAATGTCTCATGTTCAATAATATGCACTTAGACTTTGGAGTTTCAACTAGCCATTTACAACTTCTGCCTAAGTAACAATCTGTTCTCTGATCAAGCGCTATGAAGGACTGAATGTTTGTGTGCTCTCAGTATCCACTATCTGAAGACAGCCAGAAGGCAGCCATTGCCTGTATGCAAGAGAAAGAGCCCTTGCCAGAAACTGAATTACTCATAACTTGATTCATGGATTCTCCAACCTCTGAATGTGTGACTAAATACATTTCTATTGTTTAAGCCACCCAATCAATTGTATTTTGTGATGGACAATAGAATCTCATACACATTTGGTCTGATAAATTAAATGCAATCCTGATATGAATGATATACAAATATCTTGGAGTATTTTCTATGTGAATGTAAAAGATTTATTTACTCAAATACTATAATAAGAAGTTTCAAAAGATCTTCAGCCTGCCTTTAAAAATCATTCACATAAAATGATTTTTCACAAGAATCCCTCAATCAAGGAAAAAATAAAGATGCCAAAAACTAATAATTAAAAGAATTTCATATTCATAATAATTATTATTTTCAAAAAAAGTGCTATAAGATACATTTCAAGCTGGGCACAGTGGTGCACACCTATAATCCCAGCAACTTGGGAAGCTGAGGGCAAGAGATCACAAGTTTGAGGTCAGCCTCAGCAATTTAGTGAGATCCTAAGAAACTTAGCAAGACCCTGTCTCAAAATTTAAAGACTAAATAAATAAATAATTTGGCTAGAGAAATAGCTCAGTTCAATCTCTGAGTTCAATCCCTCATATCAAAAAAAGAAAAAAAAGATATATTCAAAACTAAAATTAAAGATGTAAGGCTTAATAAGAAATCCTAAACTAGCACACTGTTTAGTACAGTTCTTTATAGTCAAAGAAAAAGCCAAATGTATTAAAGACTTAAGATAAAACATTACATTCTAAGCAAAGCTTTGAAGAACTGACCAAGATCAATAAAGTCCTGTCAAGAAAGTGTTTTATGGCAGTAATGTGACCCACTTTTATACTCATACAGAATCTCTCTTTGAGAAAGAATGTAGGGAGTAGACTGAATTTCAATGGCATCCAACAAAAGGTTCATTATATTTGCTTAATATTTTTTAAAGATCTGTGTCTAGAGGCTTTTTCTGCTTGAAAATAGAGTTCAAGAAACATAAGAAGGGTCTTCTCTTTTCTGTTATATTGCAAGTGTGCTCCTTTTATTTCACATGGCTTTGCACCTGCTCTTAGGCAAAGATGCTGTTGAGCTTTCTGAATCTTTTTTGGAGGAAAAAGTTTCCTGATTTTTACTAAAGGAGTCAAGTTGACATTGTTGATATCTTTTAAGCTAAGACAAGATGACTTGTGAGTTTTATGTCCTATAGGAGTTTTTATTGGCTTGAAACCCTCCCAGATGGCTTAATGGGTATATTTTGTGCTTAAATATTGGGCAGTTATCTGACCTGCTGAAGACATTTTCAATGCACTTTGCAAATGTTTTTTACTAGGCAAATAGAGCTCACTAAACCACTTGATTTACAGATGCTCATTTCAGACTCTTCTAAGATGAATATTCACTGTCAAATTAAAATTTGCTGTAACTGACAGATCTATGCGTTCTGTTTTTAAAAAGCTTTTGTTTAAATTTTCACTTCATCTTTCTTGATATCATTATATAGACTTTGAGTTTCTCTTGTAGTTTTCTCTTCTCTGTTTCTTCCTGTGCATCTCTGTGTTTGCTTTTAGTTTCTTCACATTTAAACTCTAAAATTGCCTATTTAGTTGGCTTTCTGAGTATATTTGCTTTGGACATTATGTACTTTGGTTATTTTTCTATTAGCAAATATTTTGTTCTACATTTTCAGGCATATATATGTTTATTAAGAGGTCAGAAAATCAGATTCAATTGAATCTTATATTGTTTGTTTTTTTCTTTAAACTTATTTTTACACTTTCTTACTTCCAATTCAAAAGTTTTTCCCTACTAAATAATTGGTATCTAAGTCATCCAGTGTATCACATTTATGAAAAATTTTCAGGTTTTTCATTAAACCTGAAATTTTCATTAAATAAGAAGAATAGGTACAGTTCTAGATAAAACATTTCAATAAATTTTTTTTTCTCCTGAACTCTTCTGAACTTCTCCTGAATAAGATGCAAACTCAAATCCTAGTTTTTCTTGAGAAATAGCAAATATTGTCTTTCCTGTGTAGAATAATAATTCTCTTTGGAATGAAGTTCCTCTTTGGGGGTTCTAAATCCTTTACAAATAAATCTCTGACATTTTCTTCATTTTCAGAGTCCATCCCAGAAGGATTCACTAGACTTCCTGATTCAGAGTAAGTTGTTCTGTTGCTTACAGTTTTTTCTTTCAATACACCCAGCTGACATCTAATGTAGTAACCGGATTTTTTCATCTTCTCTGTAAACAAATGTCTTGTGCCTCTTTCATTTTAGATTTTTTTTACTTTCCTAGCCAAAAACAACATTTTGTTGTTGTTCTGATAATTTTTTTAGAAGATTAAATATCTTTAGCATGGAACAACTATGAACAACTGATATTTGCTGATGTCTCTTTTGTGTGTGTATGTCTGTGTGTGTGTGTGTGTGTGTATTCTTGTAGGTTGTTATAAAATGACTTTTAAAGACATCCTTTCCCTTAACCATCTTCTACTTTGGTCACTACTTGGCCACTACCTTCACTAATGCTATGTCCCCACCTACCACATGCAGATACTCTGAAAGGTTTTCTGACATCCAAGCAAATCTAATGAAGCTTGCATCCAGGTCCCAGCTTCAGCCTTCATGTAGCTCCATCTTATGTTCCAGCAGACTTTGACTACATTTGAAATATTCCTCTATACTTTCCCATTGGTTGATTGAGAGGTATTGTCACTAGACTTTTATTATAGAGTACCTGGGTGAAAGGATGACAGGAAGTATTAATGGCACTTTATACTATCAGATATTAACAATAGCATACATTGGATTTATAGTTACTTTCTTGTAATATATGCATGAGCTAACTAGTTGAGAAATAAAGGAGGATGAGTGTGGTATCTGGAGGGAGAATTATAAGGAAAGGGAGATAGGCTAATCCTTTGTGAAGAAGTTTGAAGAGATCTGGAAGACACTGAGATTAAAACATCTACATGGTTTTTAATCAAGCAGATTTAACCTGAGAGAGCAGATTTGGAGGGAGAAGTGATATGTAATTTTTGCACACCACTGTGGCATGTAGTGCATAAAATACACTCTCTAATCTTCACCAGGGGTTCACATCTTGGTACTGGGCAGGCAAGTCCGTACTCCTGCCTACCCTGTACATGTGCCTTTTCTCAGTTTCTTCTGAGCTTGAGATACTGAGAGTCTTCACCATTATCTGTCTTCCTTCCTTAACTGTATACAGGGTACCAGAAAATGTAAAGTAACCAAACTTTGTCCTCAGATTACATAAAGGGCAAGAAAATAATTTTCTCTCTCTAAGCATCTGTTTAAAGAAATTTTAGCGATTTTCAGGCAGCAGCAGGATCCATGTTATTTTATTCAATATACAGTCCTTTACCATGAAAAGTTTCCTTTTTTTTTTTTTGTGGTAGCAGATGTTATTCTTTTAAAAACTCTATGTTGGGTAGGGCATTTGGAGACATAGGTTTCACCTAATACCAGAAACTCAGCATGGACTCACTGTAATTTCCAAATGAGATTTGAGTGCAGAGTAAGAAACATGGAGAAGGTAAAAAGGTTACTAAAGTAGAAATCAAGACTATTGCCCCCACCTGCCCATAGAACCTTTCTGTGCTCCAATTGTTTTGGCAAAGCTCTATTACAGAAAATTAGCAAGGGTTTCACATGTGGACTCTTCGAAGAGAAGCAATTCATTTGTTTTCATGCACCTGGCTTTTTATTTAAATGGAAACAAGCTCTTTTCTTTTTTATCTTTCACACACAAGCATCAGAACTTTATCCAGTGAGGCCCCTTTGTTATGCTGTTTGGGATATCCATGTTGGCAAAAACTCCCAGAGCTGGTACACTGAAGGCATGTTATGTGCTGAAACAATATATGAAAGAATGAATAGGTAATGTCATCAGATTCTGAACTCAAAGAGGCAAAATAATATTTTTTTGGCACAACAAACACTAGAGTACTTTTAAAACACAGCACATCTCTTTCTGGGACCAGCATGGATTTTTCAGGCCAAATCCTAGGTCATGGAGAGCATTTTCTTTTTTCTTGAACATATAATTTCAATTTGAAAGTTTAATATTCCTAAGCACCATTTATGCAAAGGTGTTATATTCTGGATTGTTCCTAGTGAACCATCAGTATTTTGATGTTTTATAAGAGACTGCCTGTAAGAAGAGAACTAACTACAGAACTTTTGTATCCATTAGAAATTATTGTTTTATTGTGTTTGGGAACACACACAATACAATGTCATCTTGAACAAACACAACAAACTAATTTTTAATATGACAGGATATAATCCTATGTATTTGAGGATTGACTATGTCCTTAGAGTCTAATTGTCCAAGGCTTAATGAATGGTTATTCATAAGTGGAACTTAAAATCTGATACTGTAAAATTACAGTTTTATCAAAATTTAAAGATTGCTACAGATAGACAAGAGTTAGGTTCTGGTACATCATGTCTAATCCATCATCTTCAGTATGGTCTATATGAATATAACTCAGTAAGACTAATGTGGAGGGAACTCTCAGATGCCAATACCTTTGGTAATATGTTTTAATATGTTTTATTATGCAGTGTCTGACCACGCTTCACTCTGAAATTTTCTTCCATTCTCACCTATCTCACGACTCCATTAGCACAGAACCTTATGCCTCAGCTAATGAGACATTTTTTACACTATAAAACTGCTGTACAATGGGGCAAATGATCTAGAGTATAACTCTGATTTTAAATTCATAAATACTTATTTTATAAACTTAAAAAAATATATATTTGGAGGCTGAGCCAGGAGAATCATGAGTTCAAAGCCAGCCTCAGCAATGGTGAGGCACTAAGCAACTCAGTGAGACTCTGTCTCTAAATAAAACACAAAATAGGTCTGGGGATGTGGCTCAGTGGTAGAGTAGCCCTGAGTTCAAGCCCTTGTGACCCCCCCCAAATATATATATAAAATTTAGAAGGATATAAAATATTAAGTCCAAGAAATGCATATTTTCATTACTTCCCTGTAAATATATACCTGTTAAATCTTCTTTGTAATAAACATTTATTAGGTGCTGAGTACATACAAGGTGTATTGTAAAATTGCAAGAGGCAATCTGATTTCTAGAACCATGGTGAAACAGAAGATAAAACTTGATTATGCAAAATTGTATTGCATAAATAATATAAAAAGAAAACATGGACATTGCTATGTTAAGTGATAATAAAAACATAAAATAATAAAAACTTAAAAGAAAAGGATTATACTAATTTTAGCTAAAAATATTGCAAAGTTCATTTGTTGACTTTAATGGAGAGGAATATTGTACAACTATAATATGAAACTGGAAGAGAATTTATGAACTTTGGACAAGCAAGGACCCAGATCTGGTGGGAAATCTATAACTTGTTCCATTTTAGAAGAGGCTGCATAAAGTAATAAGAAGGGAAGAAAACAGGAAACTGTTGGAGGGTCTTGTATCAGTGGAACATCAAGATCTTCCCAAAGGAAGATGTAATATATTAATATTATTTAAGATTAATCTGATTGTGAATAGGCATTAATAGTAGGTTGAAGACCATTGGGACTATCCAGATAAGAATTATTAAATTCATATTTGGAAAAATGATAGAACTAATACAGAGAATGAATCCATGACAAAAAGAGATAGTTATAGATCTGGAAGGAGTTTTAGACAATATAACAAGGAAGAAGTGAAATTTTCAGCTGAACTTAAATTTTTCTCTCCTTTTCTGGGTTACAATTTAACTGTTAACAGATGAAGAGCAGAATGGAGGAACCTATAATTTTTGATGCTGAGTTTTGTGATAATTATATGAAAATTTTAAGTTGCCAAAATAGTACAGAAGTCCTGTATAATTCCACATCCAATATCCCTTGTGTTAACATCTTACATTAGTAGGTACAATGATCACAACTAAATGAACCAGTGCTTTGCTATTAAATCAAATTCCTTTGATTCAATTTCCCAGTGTATACTTAATTTTCTTTGTGGTTCCATAGATTCATTCAGGATATCCTATTGTATTAAGCCACCATTTCTCCTTAATATCACCAATATCTCAGATTTTCCTTGTGTTTAATGACTTTGACAGTTTTGAGGACCATAGGTCAGGTCTTATAAAATGTGTATAAACTCAACTGGAGTTTATATGATTTGTTTTTTTTCTCATGAATCCACTGGGGAAAGAATTGTAAGGCGGGAAGACCATCAAGGGTACAGGCAATAACATGAATTACCACATTAACCTTGACTATATGACCAGGTAGTGTTTGTCACTGTTTTAAAAAGCTCTCTCTCCTCTCCCTCCCTCCCCCCTCCCCTCTTGTGTGCACGCATATGTGTGTGCACCCTTTTCCAAGGTGTACCAGTTGGAAGAAAGTTACTACACAATCTACACTTACGGGGTGTGGAGTTATGATCTGCCTTGTCAAAATGGTAAATTGGAGCCAGGCATGGTGGCACACACCTGTAATCCCAGAAGTTTGAGAGACTGAGGCAGGAGTATTGCAAGTTCAAAGCCAGCCTCAGCAACTTAGTGAAGCCTGAGCAACTTAACAAAATCTATCTCAAAATAAAAAAATAAAAAAGGTCTGAGGATGTGGCTCAGTGGTAAAGCATCCCTGCATTCAATCACTGGTATGAAAAAAATATATATATATATATATATGAGTGTAAATTGGAGTTTTAGAGTTTGTATTTCAGTAAAAACAGTAACCTATTCACTAGGCAGTTCAGTGGTCAGTCTAAATTAAGTGTAACTTAGTCATCCATATAAATCATGAAATTACCACAGAGGACAACAAGCAAAGGTAGAGATTAAGGCTATGTAGGATCCTGGTTAAGTCAACACTCTACTTTCATAACATCTGTGTGCCATACCATTTGATTCTCTAGAATGAATCAGAGATAAAAATAGCCTATGAAGGAGCAAATTGTGTGTGTGTGTGTATATATACATAACACAAACACACACACATATCCCTACAAATTATATATATATACATACATATAAAATATATATAATGTATGTAATTACTAATTATAATTCAAAAGAAAATTAAATAAAGGCAATTTACAATAAAATGGTATATAATTTAATATGTGAAGGCTAAAGCATGGCCACCCTAGAAGACAGTAAACTAGGTTATAATTCTATCATTAATCAAGTTAAGTACCACCAGCTGCTGAATCAAGCACCCTTAAATCACAACAGCTTCTCAGAATAAAGACTGGTTTCTCTCATAGTCTGTTCAAGCCCCATGTAGTAGTTTAAGTACCCAGGCCTATACCCTGCAGCGAGTCCCCTACTCCAGGGCTCAGCTTTCTCTACAGCAGCCTGTCTTTTCAGGAGCCAGCAAAGGACACAGGCATCTGCTTTGAATTCCTGGTTCCAGAGTTTGCATAGGATGAGCAATGACCAGACCTGACTCAAGGGAGGCTGGGAAAAACAGTTTAGCTGCTCAACAAAGAAGAGGAAAAGGAGGTGGGATTTGGTTAACACTGAGCCTGTGTTATGGTTTGCATCTGAAATGTCCCCCAAAAGCTTATGTGTTGAAAGCATGTCCCCAAGGTAGCAAGGTTCAGAGATGGAGATTTTAGGCAGCAATTGCATCTCACAAGGACTCCCACTTCATTGGTGCATGCATACACTTGATGGATGAATCCATTGATGGCTGGAAGAAATATTGGGAGCTGAGACCTAGCTGGAAGAAGTAGGTCACTTGAATTGTGCTCTGGTAAGGTTTACTTTCTTTACCTTCTCCCCATCCCCATTCCTGTTTCTCTCTCTCTCTCTCTCTCTCTCTCTCTCTCTCCTTCCTTGCTGCCATAAACTGAGCAGCTTTCCTCCACCACACCCTACTGACAGTGATGTTTTGCCTCATGTCATATAAGATTCAAAATAATAAAACCAGCAGACCATGGATTGAATCTTCTTAAACCATGAGCACAAAATCTTTCCCCCTCTAAGTTGTTCTTGTCAGATATTATGGTCACAGCCATGAAAAGCTGACTAACACAGCCTATATCTGTCAATCACATAAAACCAGGTGAGAGCCGAGTGCGGTGGCTCAAACCTGTAATCCCAGCACTTAGGGAGGCTGAGACAGGAGAATCGTGATTTCAAAGCCAGCCTCAGCAACAGCAAGATGCTAAGCAACTCAGTGAGACCCTGTCTCTACATCAAACACAAAATAGGGCTGGAGATGTGGCTCAGTGGTCGAGTGCCCCTGAGTTCAATCCCCAGTACCAAAAAAAAAAAAAAAAAAAAAAAAAAATCCTGGTGAGTGGAGCAGCTTCCAATACAGATTGATATAGACGTACTTATGGGAAACATAACATCTATAAGGCATTTCTGTTAGTAGTGTACTTTATTTTTGTCTGAAGTGAAGATGAATAGTTATTAAGACTTGCAATAAAATGAAGTATAAGCTTCCATCAACTTTTGAGATATTTGTTTTTATGGAAGATTCAATTTCTTAAATTATACAAGATACATCCTTATATGGAAAACAATCTGATCCTATAAAAGGTAATTATAATCACACCTTCTTTTACATTATTGTCCTGGTCTCTGCTTACAAAATGCCAGTGGCATTACTCCATCTCAATTACTGAGACAAAGTAAATCAACCTCTTCAGTTTTCAAAGCCCTTGCAGGTGCTAGTATCTTGACTGTGAACCAAAGAATTGGTAAGAGGAGAGAGAGGGCAGACAGAAACCAAGAGAAAAACAGCGTAGATATTTTAATGTTGTAATATGGTGAAGGCCAAAAAGATAGATTTGAGAAAGGAAACAATGAGAAAGTTCAGTAGACATTAGAAGAAAGAAAATGGGATATATTTTTTTCCAGAACTTTACGTAAACTTGAAACTAAGTCATTAATGCCAAATAACATGTTGAATATCTTCATGATATTCTTATCAATTAAATTATCCAAACGATGCATTCCACAGAGAAGAGAAACACTGATTCCACATGTGACTGTACAATCTTAGTGAGATACTTCTAAATGCTACTCATATTACAGAAACATTATTGTAGATGGCACATATATCCAGTTTTGACCACAGATATACTTGGCAATGCCATAATGCTGCAACTTTTGAGTTAGCACCTACCTGATTGCCCTAAACACTGCCCTCTATTATCCTTTTGTTTGGATTTGCACCCCTTTATTAGGTCTCACTTCTGGTTTAGGCTTCCTATTAAAGTCAAAGTCATAAGAAACGATAACTTTTATCTCCACACCACCTTCTTTCCTGATGTTTTACTGAAGCAAGTCACTTTCAAAGGCATAAATAATAGAAAATACACTTTTAAAAATATAATTTATGTCAAGGAAGGAGGATTTATTGTGTCACTATTTGTACAATAATTAAGAATATAGGGGACTGAGGTGTAGCTCAATGGTAGACCATGTGCTTTGCATGTGTGAAGCCCTCAGTTCTATTCTCAGCACTAAAAATTTTTAAAAAATAATATAAAAGAAATAATGGAATGAAAGAATGAAAGAAGGAGGGAAAAAAGAATTTGGTAATAGAGTCTTTATTAAAGTTTGCCTGTTTAATTTATCTATTAAAATTGCCCCAGAATGATAAAATGTAAGAGCCTCTTATCCAGTTCTTCACCTTTAGATTTCTGTGAATTTGCCTTCTGCTCTTTACTTCTCCTGTCACCTACTACACACATCTTTCCTCAGAACTTAATATGACAACTTGGAATTACTGTGCCTTAAGCCAGACAGGAAGCAGCTTGCCTGTGCTGTGTTGGGAGGGAAGGCAAACACTGTGAAGGACTCAGGGGCCATTGAGGGGGCCTCAACAGGAGAAGGCAGGACAAGAGGGTAAGGCAGGTGTGCTGACAAAACTCAGAACAGAGTCCATAGGAATTCTACACAGGCCAGGTACCCATGGACAGACTCCAGGGAAAAGGTTGATACTAAAATGGAGGCACTCCAAAAGCCTCTTTCACGTTAAGGATTCTCATTCAGTGGAACTTTGACCCTCTTCTCTGTGCTTCTTTATATTTGATTAACTGGTTTACAAGAAAGTCAATGGTATAGGCTTCTCCTAAAATTCTGGAAGTTAAGAAGCAGATGGTCAAGAGGGATCCTAACTAATTAGCAAAGTTATTTGATATAAAGATGAGAAGTCCAGTGCCTGAGTCAGAATTCAATGTTGGCATTAGGGTATTCAGTAAATAAATAAAAGTTCAGTTTGCAGAAGGTGTTTCATTAAGCAGAGCAAAACCTCATCATTTCAGACCCCACTCATTCAGAATAAATGACTTTCATTCAGGGATGATAGATATTATACTCATTTTTCCCACCTTTTATAAAATATTCACTATATTTTTTCCATGAGCATACATAAAAATCCAAGTAGCTATTTACTTACAAATAACTTTCTGAATGCAACAAATGATAATAATCTAGAGAACAGACAAAAAGTGAGGGTAAAAAAAATTGTTTTGTAAAAGGAGGCTTTTAATTTTAGAAATTAACCTACAGTAAATTTGAATATTTTGTGTGTACAATTCCAATAATTGTAAAACATACAGACAACTCAAGCAACTTTCACCAAAGCAGTTTCATCACCATGACTACCAGCTTTTTTTTCCCCCTATGCAATCTGTTTTCAGGCACACTCCATCCCTAAGTTTGCCCATCACTGTTCTATTCTCCATGGAATGATATAAATCATTAAATACTAGTTTCTATCACTTAGAATAATGCCTTTGAGGTGCAACTTTCACCAAAGCAGTTTCATCACCATGACTACCAGCTTTTTTTTCCCCCTATGCAATCTGTTTTCAGGCACACTCCATCCCTAAGTTTGCCCATCACTGTTCTATTCTCCATGGAATGATATAAATCATTAAATACTAGTTTCTATCACTTAGAATAATGCCTTTGAGGTCCATTTAGATTTCTCAGCACATTAATAGTTTGCTCCTTTCATTGCTGTGTAGTGTTTCATTCTATGTATTTACCATACTGTGTTCTCCATTCACATATTGAAGACATTATGTTCCATATTGAAGCGATGATGAATGAAGTTGTATAGATATTCACAGAGTTTTGAGGGAATATAAATTTTCTTTTCTCCAGGATAAATACCCAGGAGTCGATGACCAGTATATGTTCAACTACATCAGGAACTGCCAAACTGTTTCTCAGAATGGCGGTACGAGTCCATATTCCCACTAAAAATGTGTGAGGACTTCCTTGCTCCATATCCCTACCACTGACATTTTCAGCATTTTATATATTTGCCATTCTAACAGATGTGGTTGGTGATATCTAGCTGTAATCTTGAATTGCACTGCTAGTGAGTTTAAACATGTTTTCATATGGTTCTTTATCTGCCATACATCTTCTCTGGTGAAGGATCTAATCAAGGTTTTTGCTCATTCTAAATTTGAATTGTGTATTTACTGGTGAGTTTTGAGAGTTTTTCATTATCTTTTTTCTTTTTCTTTTTTTTATTAATTCTAGGTATAGGACATTTATCAAATACATAATTTGCAAATGGCTGCTTCTTATCTGTAGATGGTACTTTGATTATCTCCATAAGCATTTCACAGAAGAAGAAGGTTTAATTAAATAAAACCTGATTTATCATTGTTTATAATGGGCTGTGTTTTTATTGTTATGTCTCATAATCTTTACTTGAGGCAGGATGGTATTCCTCTGTTGTCTTCTTAAAGTTTGATTGTTCTCATTTTACTTTTATATTCATAATCCATTTGGGTTTGTTTTTGTATAATTTATGAGGTTAATGTTTTTTTTTCTTTTCTTTTTCCTTTTAATAAGTAGTCATCTAAGGACTAGAATATTATTTGTTAAGCAGAGGACTTTTTCCCACTGAACTGCCTTTGTACATTTGTTAGAAAGCAACTGTTCAGATTTGTATTAATCTATTTATCAACACTCTGTTCTGTTCCACTTATTAATGCATCTACTATGCACCAATACCATACCATATTGATTAATGTAGCTATACAGTAAGCCTTAAAATTAGGTGAAGTGATACTTTTTACTTTTCTCACATTGAACTTTATTTTTTCCAGAATTTTTCTAGGCATACTAGCTACTTTGGCTTCCATACAAAATTTTAAAATTGTCTTGTCTACCTAAAAAACTTCATTTTATGATTTTATTTTTGATTGTGTTAAATCTGCAGTTCAATTTGGGGTTGACACCCTCATTATGGTGAGTGTCTAAATCCATAAATATACTGTCTTTCCATTTATCCAAGTGATTATTATATCTTTTATTAGTATTTGTGTTTTTCACCATATGGATCATGTCTATATTTTGTTAGAATTTGCCTAAGTATTCCACTTTTTCTTGGAACCTTTAGAAATATCAGTAATAATGGGTTAATGTAATTTCCAATGTTTATTTCTAATATCAAAAAATGGTTTAAGTTTTATGCATTGATCTTGAACCCTGAAATTTTCATTAGCTCATTTATTGGTTTTAGGATATATATTTGTGTATTTCTTTGGATTTTTCATATATGTCATTCATATTGTTTTGAAAAGCAGTCATTTTATTTCTTCCTTTCTAACCTGTAGGCCTCTATTTTTCATACTGTATATTGTCTAGAACTTTCAGCACAATGTTGAATAGGACTGCTAAACATAGGCACACTCACCTTGTCGCTGTTAAGGGAAAACTTTGAGTCTTTTGATATTGAGAATGACAAAGGCTGGTAATACTGGGCACCATCTGGGAGTGATGAGGTACAGAGAAAAGTAGCTCATGACATGAATAGGAAGTTTCTTTTCTATTTTCTGCATCAGATTGTGTAGAACTAGTGTTCTTTCCTCTATTCAGAAGTGAATCAATGTGGATCCAGAGGTTTGTATTAGAAGGTTTTTAACTACAAATTCAATTTCTTTAAGTAATGGTACTATTTGGTTATCTGTTTCATCTTGGATACATTACAGTAGTTTGTGATTTGTTTTTTTTTAATTTGCTTTTTGTTTTTGTTCTAGGTATCAAACCTAGGGCCTTGCACTTGCTGGGCAAGCACTCTGCCCCTGAGCTACACCTCCAACTATTTCATGAAGTTCACACAGTTGTTTCATTTCATCCATCCTATTAAATTTATATGTTAAATCTTCTGTTATGTTGAACCTTTATATGAATTAACCTTTCTATTAATTTATTCTTTCTCTAATTCTGTTATTGATAATGAACAAACTTCATGTGATTTCTGTCTTTTAGAATGGGTTAAATTTTCTGTTTGCCCAGGATAATCTAACTTGGTTAATTTTCTCTGTATACTTGAGAGGAATTTTTATTTTACTATTTGTGGCTGGAGTATTACAAAATTGTGAATTAAAACCAGTTGTTCGATATGGGTGCTCATTTCTTTGGTGTACTTGCTGAATTTCTGTCTTCTCATCCTATCAGTACTGAATAAAGAAACAAAACGACACTGTTGATTTGATTGTTTCTTTTTTAAGTTGTGGGATTTTTGTTTTTGATTACACTTTTAGTGTAATTATGACTTCATTAACATGAGATGTTCTTTGTCCTTGGTAACTTTCATTTCTCTGAAGTCTAAGTTTGTCTAATACTAATATAACTGATTCTGGCTTACTGTTGATTCGGGGGTTCTTTATCTAATTTAATTTTCATGATAAATATATTACATATATTTTAATAGAGCTTTTTACAGATTTTGGTTTGCAGAAAAGCTGAGTAGAAATTCAAGAGACTTCCTTATGTGCTCCACTTCCACACACGCACAATTTCCCTTGCTATCCCCATCCCACACCACATCAGTACATCCTGATGATGGATGAACAGACACTAGCATATCACTGTCACTCAAAGCCCATGGTTTCCATTAGGATTCTTTCTTGGTGATGTACATTACATGAGCTTCAACAAATGTATGCTGACATATATCTGCCATTGTAGAATAATAAAGAATAGTGCCTAAAAATCCTTTGAGCTCTGCCTGTTCATTATCATAATTACTGACAAACACTGACTTTTCACTCCACTGTTTTTCCTTTTCCAGAATGTGAGGAAGTTATAATCATATAGTATGAAGCACTTTAAGACTGGCTGTTTTGTTTCATTTAATGATGTGTATTCAAGATTCCATGCCTATTCCTGGCTTGATAGGTCATTTATTTTAGCACTGAATAATAGCCCTTTCCATGGATATAGCGGTTTATCTATTTAACTACTAAAGGATATCTTGGTTGCTTTCAAATTTTGGCAATATGAATAGAACTGCTATAAACATTGATATGCAAGGCTTTGTATGAACATAAAGTTTTGTTTTTGTTTGTTTTTGGTACTGGGGATTGAACTCAGGGGTACTCAACCACTGAGCCACATCCCCAGCCCTATTTTGTTAAGTTTTCAAGGCATATGAGTAAATACCAAGGATTGCTGGATCATAGATTAAGTGTTCAGTGGATAAGAAAATTCCCAGCTGTCACCCAAAGTAGCAGTATCATTTTGCATGACTTCCAGAAATGAACAGAAGTTCCTATTCCTCCACATCTGTGTCAGCATTTGTAGATGTCAGTGTTTTGAATTTTCACCATAATAGCAATATACAAACATCTTACTGTTGTTTAAATTTGCAATTTCCTGATAACATATGATAAGGATAATTTTTTCCTCTGTTTGTCTGCTCCCTGTATATTTTCTTTGGAGAGTTATATTTTAGGCTGTATGCTCATTTTTGTTTGTGTTGTTTCCTGTTTTATTGTGGAAATTTTAGGAGCTCATGATATATCTAAAATAACTGTCAATCATCAGATGTGATCTTTGCAAATACTTTCTAGCAATGTACCATATACTTTGTTGTGACATGTTTTTGACAAAGCAGAAGTTATTTTTAATAAAATCCGTCTTATCACTTTTTTATGATCATGACTTCTGTATTATATTTGAAACGTTATTATCCTATTCAAGGTCTTCTATATTTTCTGTTATTTTCCAACAACTTTATATCTGCATTTTACATTTAATTCTTTGATGCATTTTTAGTTGTTACTAGCTTTTCCTTTCTTTCTTTCTTTCTTTTTTTTTTTTTTTTGCATATTTGTTCAAAACATGTTGTTGTTCCAGCGTGTTTGTTGTAAAGGTAATGATACTACACTTTCTCCATTACATTACCTTTGTTTCTTTGCCAAATATTTGTTGACTTGATTTATGTGGCTCAATTTCTGAACTCTTCTCTGTACCTTTGGTCAATTTCTGGCTTTCCATCAGTACCACACTATATTCATAACTGTAGCCTTATTGTAAATCTTGAGGTTGGGAAATATCAGCCCTTTAATTTTTTGTGCTATTTCAATATTAATGGTTTCAATTCTTTGCCTTTTGTCATTTAAGATGCATTTTAGAATTAGTTTGTCAAAATCTACAACAAATTTATTGGAATTTGATTGAGATTGCATGGAATCTATTGATCAACTTAGAAAGAACTGACATTTTGGCAATATTGAATCTTCTTATCCATGTATATATAGTATATCTCCATTTGTTTAATTCTGTCTTGATTTCTTCTATCAGATTTTGTAACATTGTCATAGAGATGTTGTACGTATTTTTGCTAGATTTACATGTTCAATAGTTAATTTTTGAGAAGGTGCTAATGTAAACGGAAGCATATGTTTAGCCCTAAATTGCATTTTCTTTGTGCTGGAATATAGAAAATGATCAAATTTGCTTATTAATAACATATTTTACAGTCTTGCCCCAATTGCTATTATATTCCATTTACATATATTTACTTTTACATTATGAATAACCATATACTTGAAATGAGTTTTCTAAAGAGAATTTTTTTGATATTGTTTGTTTTTTTCTTTAAAATTATTTTTATACTTTCTGACTTTCAATTTGTGTGCTTAGATCATTTTAATTTAATGAAACATTTGATTTGATTGGATTCAATACTCCTCTTTAAAATGTGTATTTTAGCATTCTCTCTCACATTCTTTTTTTCTTCTCTTCTGTTTGGGTTTGGGTTATCTGAACAACTCAGCACTATAATTTAAATATTTTGTATGGTTCTTTAAAAATATTATTGATTGAACAAAAACAGCATGATAGTGGCGTATAAACAGACACATAAACCAATGGGACAGAATAGAGGTCCTGGAAATAAACCCATACATGTAAACTGAACTCATCCTTGAGAAATATTACATTAGAAAAAAGACAGACATTTTTAATAAATGGTGCTGGGAAAACTGGATATTCCAATGCAAAAGACTAAAACGTGTCCCCTATTTCTCAATCCTGGTTAGAGGTTAAGCAAAGTTGGTCAAAGGCCTAAATGTCAGACCTAATGATACTCAGAAACTACTACAGGAAAAGTTTGTAGTGGAAACACTTTAAGACATTGGTAAAGACAATGATTGTGTAGATTAAACCCCCAAATTGCAGTAAACTGAAGATGAAATTGACCAATGGTATGATATCAAATTTAAAGCCTCTGTGAAGCAAAGGAAATAATCAACAGAGTGAGAAGTCAACTTATAGAATTGGAGGAAATCTTTGCTAGCACTTTATGTGACAGAAGATTAATATACAGAATATAAAAACAACTCAAAAACCTAATGACAAGAACCAAGTAATCCAATGAAACAATGGACAAATTATTAGAATAAGACACTAATCAAAAGAAGAAATACACCTTCAATCATTACATAAAAACCATTTAATAGCATTGCTCATCAGTTAAATGCCAATCAAAATTAAAAAGAATACTATCTCACTACAGTCAGAATAGTTGTATTATATTTTGTTTTGTTTGTGAACAGCATACATTTAGGTTCTAGATGATAAAATTTCAAGATCTAGGTGTTGATAGTTATTTCTTCTGAGACTTTTTTCCTTAGTTTGAAGATGATCACTTTATTTTTTGGTGTTTATTCATATAACATTTCTTCTACAGGGATACATCCCTAATGTCTCTTTGCATCTTCATATTTCCTCTTATTTTTTTTCTCTTGCACTTTTTCTTTTCTTTTTTTAAATATTGGTTCTTTTTAGACATACTTGAGAGTAGAGTGCATTTTGATATATACATATGGAGTATAATTTATTCTAATTAGGATCCATTCTTGTGTGGAACCTTATCTGAAGTTTCATTGGTTATGTATTCATATATGAACATAGGAAAGTTATGTCCAATTCATTTTACTGTCTTTCTACTCCCATCACCTTCCTTTCCCTTCATTCCCCTTTGTCTAATCAAGTAAAATTATATTCTTCCTCCCCTCTCCACCTTATTATATATTAGTATCCACATATCAGAGATAACATTTGGCCTTTGATTTCTATCACTTAGCATAATAGTCTCTAGTTCCATCCATTACCAGCAAATGACATAATTTCATTCTTCTTCTTAATACTCCATTGTGTACACCACATTTTCTTTATTCTTTTATCTGTTGAAGGAAATCTAGTTTCATTCCAGAGCTTAGCTATTGTGAATTGAGTTACTGTCATCATCAATGTGGCTGTATCCCTGTAGAATACTGATTTTACATCCTATAGGTATATATACTGAGAAGTGGGATAACTGGGTCAAATGGTGGTTTCCTTCCAAGTTTCTGAGGAATCACCATAATGCTTTCCATAGTGGTTAAACCAATTTGTATTCCCACCAGCAATGTATGAATGCACCTTTTCCCTTACATCCTTGCCAATAATTATTGTTACTTATATTCTTGATAATTGCCATTCTAAATGGAGTAAAAAGGTTCTGTCTTCCAAGTGATCTAGTCTGTTGGTAATGCTTTCTATTAAGTTTTTTTTTATGTTTATTGTTTCTTCATTTCAAGAATTGCTGATTCTTTTCACAATCTCTAGCTATTTTTTGAAGTAATCTTTTGCTGCTTGTATTTGCTCCCTTATGTCTTTGTTGGTGTGATCAATGGTTGCCTGTATTTTCTCTTATCTCTTTGTTGGGGTGATCAATTTTTGCCTGCATTTGCTCACTTAAGTCATTCTTTAATTTACAGGTAATTTTAATTATGTACATTCTGAATTCTTTCTCTGACATTTAATTACTGCATTGTCAATGAATTCTATTATTGTAGTATATTTATTTGTTTGGGACAATTTCTTCTCATGTTTTTTCATTATTGTGTATCTTCCTTTCTTGTAGTGCTAATATGAGGTATTGTAGTTTCTATTCTATAATCTTGTTTATGATCCTATCAATTACCTATATCACACCTTGGAATTCACTTTCAGTCCCCAGCAGGTGTTCTCAGATGTACACTACTGCAACTAAAGATGATAGTGAAGGTAACTCAAGATAGCAGTGGGTGTGGCCCACAGTGGATGCAAACACTTTCAGAGATGGGGCTGAAAGGGTGGGACTTAGAATGGCTTTGGGCTGACTGTTCAGAAATTCAATGCTGTGGCATGCTGAGTTGTGGTGGGCTGCTGTCTCCAGGCCCTGTCTGGTGTCCCAAGTTGGAGGCTACTACTTTTCAAGGGTCTATAAAGAGACCATGTCTACCATGTCCCAAGATGGATTTGAGAAGGAAGCTACAGCATGGACCTTGATTCTGAGCAGGGGCATTCTTGGGCCTGGGTTCTCACACAGGTCTGCAGAGGAAATCCTGGGCCTGACCTTGGCTGGGCTTCCAAGAGGGTCCCCAAGGTGGCCCTGGGCCTAAGCCTGGCTTCCTGTGGGTCAACAGGGGCTCTAGCATGAAAAGGTGGGGATGGTCCTGGGCCTGACCTTGGCTGGGTTTCTGCAGGGTCCCAGGAGGCAGTCCTGGGCCTGGGTCTGGTTTCCAGTGTGAGTCAGCGGATTGGCAAGGGCAATCCTGGGCCTGACCTTGGTTCTAGGATTCATGGGGGTCCCTGAAGGTGTTCTTGGGCCTGGGCCTGGGCTCTCACAGGTCGGCAAGGGCAAGATTGTACATTTCTTTGCCTTATATCTCCAAGCCTTCATCTATCCTGATATATATTATGTTTGGTCTTTTCATGTTATCTCATAATTCATGAAATTCTATTCAGAGTGTCTTTTCATCTTTTCTCTATGGTCAACATTTTTTCAAGGTTATTTATTTTGTCTTCATTCCCTGAAACTCTCTTCCAATGGTTTAGTCTACTGGTGATGCTTTCCAGTGAATTTTAATTTAGGTTCGTTGATTTCTTTATTTTGGAGATTTCTGCTTGATTTTTTTCCCCAGAATCTCTGTGTTTTTACTGAAGTGATATGATGCTTGTAGTTTTTCTCCTTACATTGTCTTTTACTTTGCATATCAATTTAACCATGAATATTCTAAACTCTTTTTCTCACATTTATTCCATTGCGAGGTCAATGGATTCTATTATTGAAGTAATTTGTTTTGTTTTGGTGATTTGTTCCCTGCTTTTTCATATTCTTTGTGTGTCTGCAAATCTAACAGTTGGTCTTGAGACAGTTCAGTCTCTACCCTGTAGTTTTATAGTGTCCCTAAATGTTCCTAGTACCTCACAATGTGGAGGAGACAGAGAATAACAACCAATGCAAAAAATTTACAGTATTAAACCAAATAGATTCTTCTATAGCATCTACAATGTTAATTGTCACAATAAACAGGAATGATATGATCAGTTACTGTCCATAATAAAAACAGTAAGTTTAAATAAGGTTTTATAATTTTAAGTATTGAACAGGGATAAAACAAAAGTGATATAGGATGTGATGGTTATGTGGGAGAAGAAGTGAAAATAGAAGCAATAAATTAAAGAAAGGGTGAAAGAGAGATCAATTTCTTTTGGCTGTTAGCAGAAGGACAGAGAGAGTTGAGGGAAACAGATAAATGAGAGAATATATATAAAATAAAATTAATAAATAAAAATAGAAATATAATATTAGAAGAACCAGACTGATATATACTAATCTAACATTTTTGTTTCAAAATACTGATCCTTGAATAATAACTGCCTTCAAAAAATGCTGGAGATGAGAAAAACAAACAGATATGCATATGTATAAGTATCCAGTTAAAGATAGAGTTCGTTAAGAGGAAAGAAGAAGAGATGGAGGGGTAGAAAATGGTTTGTAGATTCAAGAGATGAATAGGGCAAATGCACAGTCACTCCACCTGTTCAGATTCTCCATCTTCTACCTTTTTGCTGCTGGTCCTGTATGCTATTGTCCCTGCTGGGTTCAAGAGATGGAGGAGGATGGTCTTATTCTAGCCTCCCAACCTGTATAACCCCCAGGCAAAATGGTCTCTGTGCCAGAAATTCTTGGTACCAGAGTTTCTCCTGATTTGCTAGTTTCAGTTTAGATCTCAGTTTGCTTCTTCCAGATTCATATATTGGACTCAGCCCAGAGCTCATGGATCTAAGTTCCTAGTATGAATTGGCACCACTGCCACAGGGAAGTACCAAAATGTCTCCAGCTTGGGCTCCCTGTGCATAGCAGGCAGACCCAGTTGACTTTCATTCATCAGGTCAATGAGCATAACAACTTCTGAGTTGGCTCAAGGCAGGCTGCCCCTTTGATCCTGAGATTCTCTACACAAAGACTTTCCCAGCACTTTTTAGTCTTTTCCAACCTTGTGTACTAATTTTCCCTGCTACTGCAAGGAGCTAAGCACCAATTCTGTTCCTTATGCTTGTCTAATGTTCCCAAAATTTCCAGTTTTCAAAGCTCTCTGTTCAATATTGAGTGTCAAGAAGTAGTTTTCTTACTGTTCAATATTGAGTGTCAAGAAGTAGTTTTCTTACTGTTTTAGTCCCAACTCATGGAGTTGTGAAAAAAGCCACTTCCTGCTAATCAACCATCTTGTCTGGATTCCTCTACTGCTCTTTTACATCTAAAATTTTTTATTTGTTCTTTTTTATTATACATAACATTAGTATCTATTTTGACATATTTATACAAACCTACAATATATCTTATTCCAATTAGGATCCCAGTCTTGTGGATATATACAAGATTGTAAGATTCACTGTGGTTTATTCATATACTATGTACATAGGAAAATTATGGCAGATTCATTCCACTATCTTTCCTATTCCTATCTCCTTCTCCCTTCCCTTTGTTCACCTTTGTCTAATACACTGAACTTCTATTTTCTCCCTCTGCCCTGTTGTGTGTTAGTATCCAAAAATCAGTGATAACTTTCAACCTTTGGGTTTGGAGGATTCGATTATTTCTCTTAGCATGATAATCTCCAGTTCCATCTATTTAATAGAAAATCTTATAAGATCTTTCTTCTTAACGGCTGAGTAATTCTTCCGTATATACCTCATGTTCCATTCATCTGTTGAAGGACACCTAAGCTGGTTTCATAGCTTAGCTATTGTGAATTGTGCTGCTATTAACAGTGATTGGATGTGTCACTGTAGTATTCTGATTTTAAGTCTTTTGGATAAATACCAAAGAGTGGAATAACTGGGTTAAATGGTGGTTCCTTTCCTAATTTTTTGAGGAAACTTTATACTGCTTTCCATAGTGATTGCACCAATTTAAAGTCTCACCAGCCATGTCTGAGTGTACCTTTTTCCCCACATCCTCACCAACATTTATTGGTATTTGCATTCTTTATAATTGCCCATTCTGACTGAAATGAGATGAAATATCTGTGTAGTTTTGATTTGCATTTCTCTGATAGATAGAACTGTTGAATATTTTTTTCATATACTTGTTGATCTTTTGTATTTCTTCTTTTGAGAAATGTCTGTTTAGTTCTTTTGCCCATTAATTGATTGGGTTATTTGGATTTTGATGGTAAGCTTTTTGAATTTTTTTATATCTTAAAAATTAATGTTCTCTCTGAGGTGTAAGAGGCAAAGATTTTTCTCCTGTTCTGTTCTCTTTTGAATCTTAAATATTTCCCCAAGTCTCATGTGTTAAAATCTTGGCCCCTACATGATAACTTTATTGGAAAGTGGCAGAATCATTAGAAGATAAGTCCTAATGAAAGGAAGTTATGTCATTCAATGTTGCATTGAATGACGACCGTAACTTTTTCTTTCTCCCTTTCTCAGCTACCAGTCCACCATGAGGTAAACAGCTTTACTCTATCCCACACTTCCTGCCATAATATTTGGTCTTATCACAGGCCCAAAATGATAGGGCAATATAGCCAAGGACTGAAACATCTGAAATAATAAGCCTACTTTTAAGTTGCTTATCTCAGGTATTTTTCAGAGACAAAAGCTAACGCAATAAAAGAAAGAAAAGAAAAAAGGGAGAGAGATAGAGACAGAGAAGAGAAAAGGAGAGGAAATCAGCATACCAAAGAGATACCTGTACGCCCAAGTTTATTGTGACACTATTCAAAATAACTAAGACATAGAATTATCCTAAGTGTCCATCAAAGGTGAAGAGATAAGGAATATGTGCCATATATACATAATGGAGTGTTACTCATCCATAGAAATGAATGAAGTCCTGCATTTGCAGCAAAATGTATGGAAGGAGAAGAAATTGTTTGGGGTAAAATAAGCCACACCCAGAAAGACAAGCACTACATGTTCTCATATATGAAAGCTAAAAAAAAGTCAACCTGAAAGTAGGACAGGGATTATTAGAGATGGCAATAGTATAGGAAATTTAGTGTTAAACAAAGAGAAGTTGTGCTTGATCAGTGCATGCTATGCACGTACACAGGAATATCACACTAAACATTCAAAAATATGCAGAATGAATGCATATTAAACTTAAACTGATTGTTCATAAAATAAAATGGGAAAATACTGCTCTAAGAATTATAGTGCATATACTTTACCTTCACAGTTTAATTACAATAAATATTTTACTATTTAAGTTAAAAATAGAACCATATAGGTCTCTGTACCCTCCCCCTATATGTGTTATAGTCACTTATGTGTGAATTTGATGTTAAAAACTCTATAACTAAAAAGAACAAATAAAATAATATTTTTAAAGTAAAGGAAAAAATGCAAAGCTATTGTATTTTCAACCTTCATTCATACTGTAAAGATCTCTGTAAGGGAATAATAGCCTATATTATTTTCCCAGATATTTGCAATTTCTATTGTATTTCCTTCAGGTTTGATGTTTCAAGGTGCCTTTTGTTGCCATTTCTAACTCAAGAGCTTCCTTTGCCAGTTATTTGAGATCAAATATTCAAAGAATTATCTTAGTTTTCCTATTATTGAAAATTTCACTCCACTACCTAATGGTTATTTTTGCTGGATATCCTGTTTGAGGTTGAGAGTTCTTTTTCTTTAAGCATTTAAAATTCTTTTTTTCAATTCCTTTTGGCCAACATTCAGACATACAATTTACATCCCTTTGAGTCTTTGTTCCTAATAACCAATGTGCCATTTTTTCTCTGTTTAGAAAAAAATTTAATTTGTCATTTATTCCAGTGGTATGGGGGTGCTGAGAATCTTAACTTGGTATGTTTTTGTCTTCTGTCAAATTTTGAGAGTTTTGTTCATTTTTTTTCACATTTTTTCAATACTACATCTTTAACCAAAAGTGGTTAACATGATTTTTTTTTTTTTTGGTACCAAGGATTGAACTCAGAAGTACTCAACCACTGAGCCCCATCCTCAGTCCCATTTTTGGTGTTTTATGTAGAGACAGGGAGGGTCTCACTGAGTTTCTTAGCATCTCCCCGTTGCTGAGGCTGGCTTTGAACTCACAGTTCTCCTGTCTCAGCCTCCCAAAGTGCTGGGATTACAGGCAAAAAAAGAAAGAAAAATTAGAGGCCGGGCACGGTGGCTCATGCCTGTAATCCCAGCACAGCCCTGCCAATGCCTTGACTTCAAACTTTCCACTTCCAGAACTGTGACAGAATAAATTTCTGTTGGATTTAGCCATCGAATCTGTGGTGATTAGTTACAACAGCCACAGGAAACTAATGCAGTGACCTACCTAATTCACCAATCCAGTGTTTCTTTTTGATATTTTGTTATTCTTTCTATTAGTGTACATTTTAGTCAGCTTTTCCTTGCTGTGACCAAAAGACTTAATTTGAACAATTAGAGGAAGAAAAGTTTATTTTGGTTCATGATTTCAGAGGTTTATTCCACAGTTGGCTATAGCTCTGGGTTTAAGATGAAGCAGAAATTCATGACAGAAAGACATGGCAGAAGAAAGCGGCTTGGGAAGTGGCAATGAGGAAACACAGAGAGAGCATTCTGCTGACCAGGGACAAAATATAAATCCCAAAGTCACACTCCCAGTGAACCACCTCCTCTAGCCACAGCCTAGCTACTTACAGTTACCACCCAGCTGATCCCTATTAGGGCACTAAACCACTAATGAAGTTACAACTCTTGTGATCTAGTTATTTCACCTTGGGAAATTCTTGCATTGTCTCACACATGAGCTTTTGGGGGACATTTCATATCTGAACCCTAACTGTATATTTTAATTCTACAAATTTCCATTTGGTTCCACTTTTGAATTACCCATTATCAGCTCAGTTTTTAAAGCTTTTGTGGTATTGTTCACATCTGATCCAGTTGAGTACCACCAGTGGCCATTCTGTGATTTGAACAGTAAATTATCTCCATAGTTTATTTCTCAAATTCTATTGCTGCTACTAAGAATTAGATCCATGCATACATAGTTCTGGATGAAGTCAATAGTTGTTAAAATTCAATGTCCAGCAAACCTTTCTCAAGCTCTACTTTCTCTGCAATCTCCCCAGTATTTTCTGGTTCTCTTAATCTTCTCTTCTTGTTATCATGCCAACAAGTTAAGATTCTGATTGTCTCACATTGTTGTCCTTTTCCTATGGCTGCACCCATATCAGGGATTCAATGGCAAGTAGACAGTAGAGTTTCTCACACCACTTTTTGCAAAGCTCCTCAGATCAGAGGGGGAATCCCTTTGTAGAGTTTTGATGAATTTGTCACTATCAGCATCATATTGCTTGGGGGCTGAGTCATCAGATATTAAGGGGGAAAAGAAAAGAAGAATGGAGGGTAATCCTCACTCACAGTGAGCATTAGGAATTCTCACTGCTACCCCTTGGGTGAGAAGGGGAAATTTCTTCCTCTGCTTTCTGTGGCAAGCTCTGATGTTCATGGGTTTAGGTGAGGCTAAGTTCAGGATAATAAATACTGGAAGAAACAATGGTAGCTATCCTGAAAGTTCACTTATGGCTTCAATCCTGGTGTTTCCTCCAATCTCTCTGCTAATATTTACATTTCATCAGCCCAACAGCTTCTCTATATATTCTGCCTAGTTTTATAGCTATATTCAGTAGGGGGGAAAGGATTTAGTGTGAATAGTGAATGTATGATCCAACAGGATACAAGTGAGAAATTACTGATTTTGCAGTGAAATCTAGGCTATGCAGATTAGACGATGAAGGTGACAACCATAATGGACTGATGGAAATTTTTTGTGGGAACTTCTTTTGTTTGCGAAAATCTCCTGAGTTTCAATGGTCAAATATCATCCACTTCAAAGTGGAAACTATTAGAATAAAAGAGGCTGAGAGAAAAAATTGAGATCTTGAGAACAACCAAATTGTACAATGGCACATGGACATTTATAATATAACTACTAAAATATCATTTTCATTCCAATCCTAATTATAGATTCTGTCATATTGTTGTCTCTAGTCTTGTAGCAAAATTTATAGATGTATGTATATATGTGTGTTTGCATAGACATAATATTAAATACAATGTAAACATATATGTATGCATATATACTGTGTATATACACTATGTAGATGCATACAGATACACATAAATATGTAAGTAACCCAAATGTGTTACAGGCATACACACACACACACACACACACACATACCTAGAGAGAGAGAGAAAAATAGAGAGAAGCTCTAATTTTTACTATTTTCAATAAATGTATGCATTTTAATTGTTTTTTTAAATTTTGAGTACTAACCAAATAAAATATTTGTTTTGTTCTGATTGTTAAAAACTTGGAATTTTGTCTTTTATTTTTAGTAACTTACTTGTGATGAATCCTATTGGTCAATATAACATTTTCAGGTACTATATATACTGTATGTTATTTTATATTGGGGACACTGTAATACCTTTTCTATCACAATGATTATTGTGTCAAATTATCTAAGTATTAGTAATTTAAGACACATAAATTACTGTATATTCCTTGGGAAAGATGGTTTATTATTTAGATAATTAGTATCTCTTAGTAAAATCAGGTTTTCTAAATACTTTTCCTAGGGGGGAACAAAAACCTTCAGATATGCATTTGCAAATGAAATGGTATTACAGGTTGTATCTATTTAAAATTCAAGAACACTAAAATTGGATTTCTTTCCACTCCAGTGTAATTCAGATTTTTAACTAATTTAAACTGCCATCTCATTAGTCCTGGATTTCTGAATCTTGATTATGCTTGTCCTGATTCTCAGTTTCAGTTATTGTATAGTTCCAAAGAATAATTCTGTGCTCTAGTAAGCATTGCTCTGTCCAGTTAAGCCCTTGAGCCTTTCTCTTTCAACTTTAAAGACATCAGTTCCAGAAGCAACTGCTGCTTTATCTGAGCAAGAGTTTAAAGATCTTCTTCAGCTGTGTCAACTCAAATTTAAACCATCATCTCTGGTCAAAAATGTGGGCTTTAAAGCCAGGAAATTCTACAAAGCTGTGAAAACAATAACCAAGAAAGCAAGAAAATTTTCCAAGATGATTTCCCCCACGTAAAGTGCTACTATGTCCTCTGTTGTGCCCTTGACATCAAGCCAACAGCAGACATGATATTTCGATACTACTTGGTGAAACTGTCAGAAGAGGGGGAGGAAAAAACCTCGATACTAAGAAACACTCTTTCTTAGTATTTGCATCTTTCTGAAAAGTTTTACCTGCTGGAGTTAGGTTCTGTCATTTAAAGGGCATAGTGTTTTGACAATATTTTCTAGCTTTCTAATATAAATGCAAATCTAAAATTTGTCTAGCACATAGGCATGTTACCTAGTCAATTATATGATTTAATTTAAAAGAGAGCAAGGATATACATCAGTTCCTCCAATGAGCTTTGTCCCCAAATAACCTTTTTTCTAACTCTGCTAAATTTACTTTAAAATCTCCATCATCACTATCAGCAGCTAAGCTGGTCAGAGTTTTAAAGACCTATGGGCTTAGAAAGTTATGGAAAATAGCAATTGGCAGAGGTTCCAGTTAGGACAAAGGATCAATTACCTTGCGTGTTAAAGGGTAGAAAAAGGTAAACTCCCGGGCAGTCACTGAACAATCAAGAATAATTGGCAGTGGAAATAAGAGAGACTCCAATAGAGAAGAAGAAGTGTATGGGTGTCATAAATGGAGTATAATTAATTTAGGATTAGACATTGATAAATTGATATAGCTTGCATACAACCAGACTTGAATTTCCACATAAGTAGAATGTGAAGTTAACCACTTACCACTTAGAACAGTTCTCCCCCACCAAACACACACATAGCTCTTCTTACATGCTGCTCACAAGCTTGCTGAATCAAAACACAGTTGTAAAAACATCTAAAGCATCAACTTTCATGAATGCATCCCACTAATGCACAATATTAATATCTGAAATCAAGGGAAGGAAGGAGAAGAGGTATACAGGAACTCTATAATTTCCACTCATTTATTTCGGTAAAACTAAAACTAATCAAGACAGTCTGTTAATTAGTTAAGAAGGGGAAATCTAAGATAGATGGAATTTATGGAATTTTTCTCAAAATGAATATTTCTCTAGAATAATATGTTTTTAAAAAGCCAACAATCACATGACTCAGTGCCATTAGCTTCTATACCTTTGGGGCATGCAATGGACTATGGGTTGGAATGTGAAAGCCATTTTTTTTTTATTAAGTTTGTTTTTCATGTAAAAGCAGATGTGTTATTTCCTAGCAGCCATCTGCTTTCCTCTGAAATAATCAGCAATGACTTCCTGGTTGATAACTTTAAGTTATCTATTTATGACTTTTCTACTTGCAGAAGGTAGTCTTCCAAAGGAAGAACTTTGAAGATTGTATGGACTTTGGAATGAGAAAAGGAAAGAGTGCAAATATTGAGAAAAAGACTGTGACATGGCTAAGCCTCACCAGGGATGCTGGGGATGGAGTGAGAACCACTCTAAGCAATTTTGTATGATAGATATTAAGAATAAGTGCAAACAGTGTAGTAAGGAAACACTTACCAGTGGAACTAACATAAAGTGAGAAAAAAAATAAACTGCCTACATGATATTAGAAGCCAAAATGAGTCACTTCTTTAAAGTATGAAAGTAGGGTATGTTGTGGACAGGGAGAGCTCCCTGATAAGAGTAAGTCATACAGTCCACAGATGCTACCAGTAAGTATGAGAACCCCCAGTTTGAACTGTTTTAATGAAATATGTGATCATCCCTAATCTGAAATCTGGAATGGTTCAAAGTCCAAAATTCTTTGAGTCCTGACATGACATAGCAAATGGAAAATTCCATCACTTGACTTCATAAGGTAGGTTGCAGTCAAACCAAAGTATGCCAAAAATATTGGATAAAATATTTATGCAATATTACCTTCAAGCTACGTTTGCATCTAAGTTCATGGAGCACAGAGTACTCACAACAACCTTGACATCTATGCAATATTTATATTCATTCTCAATACACAGAAAAAGAAGTTAAAGCTCAGAAATGTAGGGACATTAAGTTAACCAGCTTAAGGATACAGAATTAGAAAGTTGTCATGTCATAATTTGTATTTATATAATTCCAAGTACTTTTGTGCTTGTGCAAGTTCACTCCTGACTTCCTGTATGTCAGTCTTTATGTTTGTGCATGATGTAGGATCTTTTAAATTTTCCCATGTTATTTCATTCCACTTAATTTCTCTGAAACTCTCTTTCTTATATATATATGTTATATGTCTTTCCTATAGAAATACGTATCTTAGAAGAATATGTAAATATTGAAAATTAAAAGCCTTGTGACCTGGCTTGCAATATTGTAGATGGTCATTAGTTGGTACTGAATAATTAAAAAAAAAAAAATTTCTGGCCTTCCCAGTCCTCCTTTGTCTGGATAAATTCCTTTGGAAAAGATGAGCATATTACTTTCTCTTTTCAGTGAATTAGTCCACGATTTTTGGACCTCAATTTTTGCCTCCATTATCTCATGATAGGTTAGTCCCTTTCTCCTCTGTACCTTGAAACAGATTGAGTGCTATCAATTGCTAGTCAAGTCACTCCACTTTCTGATTTGGAAATGGAATGAGTTTGTAGATCTTCATCTATTTCTAAAAGGAGCTATTATTTGTGATTCTCCTGCTTTAACTTTATTTTCCCTAAATGGTAACCATTAATATTACTTAGAGTGATTTCCATTTAAATAGCTTTTGTAAACTGAAGTGTGTAATTCAGCTTAAGACATTTTTTTAAAAAAGACAGATGTCTATGAAGGTTAAATGTTAATTTTATCTTTAAAATTACTTTTAAAATTGTTTTTGGTTTTGCTTTGTAGGATTTCATTTTTGATGACATCTAGAATCAGTGATCTACCATAATGAATAAAAATGTAAATTCCCCAGTGAAAATATTTTAAAAGAGATAGTAACAGTATATTTTCTGCAAAATTCATTTTCATAGATCTTTTAAAAAATCCTGAATGAATTAGCATGGTTCTATTAATACCAAGATAAATTCTACACAATTCACAGAATTTCCATTGTATGTAAATTTCTTATCAATATTGGAATTTAATATGAAGAAATGTTCTAGATGATATGATTTATACTATGCTATTTTGAAAGATAATGAATCCTATGTTTATGTGGATAAAACACTATGTTGGAAAATCTTCCTGTGACTTGGGAGTAGACACAGATTTCAACCCTAGTTTTTCATTTACTGTGGGCCAGATCCTGGATAGGATTCAGGGTCTGAATCCTAAGTAAGTTGAGAAAGTACATGAAGTATTTAGAATACTCCTATTCAGGTTCTTATTAAGTGGTGAATGAGCTGTCTTTCTAAAGAAAAATGTCTTTTTTTTAGCATAGCAGGGTGGGAAGCAGTCCATGAAGAATGCTGCAGGATACAGGGTACTGTATCCTCATAGAAACAGGCTGGGGCAAGAGCAACCCTTGGATGGAGATTGGAGGAGGATCTACCTTGTGTGCTGGTAGCCTGGCCTGCCTGGGGCTCAGATACCAGGAGACTAGTCCTTACGCAATCTATCCACACTCTCACTGGGTCCCAGTTTGGGTCACATGCTACTGCTATTTTTGCTTTTCATTTATTTCATATATTATGGTAACACATATACAAGATAAAACTTACTGCTTTAACCATTTTTAAAGATATAATCCAGTGGCATTAATTATAGTCCTATTGTTTGTTCAACCATCACCTATTGTTCAACCTTCACCACCATATCCCAAATGTTTAATGTTTCTAAATACAAACTCTGTGTAAATTAAGTAATATATACCCTTTCCCCTTACCCAATTCCTCACAATCCACTTTCTATCTCTAAGAATAATCAAAATGTCTAATCAACTTATAATATACCTTTGTGTGGAAGACTTAGAAGAAAACTTTAGATCAAGGTAAGGAAATACATACATGTATTTATTTAATATAAATGACTATATACAAAATAAACAACTGAAGAATAAAATCAACACAGACTTGATTATAAGAGGATTAGAAACAAGGAAATGACTGTCAGGTTTGTTATTATTAGTATTTCATTATGAGGAATGTAATACATATAATATACAATAATATGATATATATGATATCTATATTTTAACATTTTTACATTTCTGGCTTGGCCTCAGTTCAAGAGATGAACATGGACAGAGCTGTTCAGAAGATTGAAAAGTGTAATTAATCAAGTAGATCTAAAAGAAGAATAAAGAAGTCCTGGGAATTATCTGGAATAGTGTTGTGTTCTGAAGTTTTGGATACCTATCAAAATGTGAATACTGATAACATGATCCTGAGGACAAGACAAGGGATATATGTGAAATTATAAAGCACAGTAACTGGTGTATACTATGTGATCATCCACTAGTCATTGCCTTTTCATCCTATATTTCTTTCTTTTATTTTCATGTAAAGCAACCAGTCGAGCAATCTACATAGCCTCTGTTTTGCTACATGTAGAGATAGGAAGTTTGCTGCAACACACAGAAGCCCATTCTATTGGGAACCAGCAGCTATATCCAGTGGAGTATGTTATTGGAGATTACTGATTTGTCTGCCAAGTTCCATCCATTTATCATTGAAATGACTTATCTCTCCTTTTGTTAACTTTATTATTCCTATTCTTTAATCATTTGATTTGAAGTATGATAGAAAATGTTGGCACCTGCCCTTCAGAGTCTGAACTATGGTATCAGAGTGTGAACATGATCCAGTTTGGGACAATCCAAGTTCTTTTTTTTTTTTTTTGGTACCAGGGATTGAGCTCAAGGGTACTCAACCACTAAGCCATATCCTCAGCTTTATTTTGTTTTTTATGTAGAGACAGGGTCTCACTGTGTTACTTAGCGCCTCGCTGTTGCTGAGGCTGGCTTTGAACTTGTGATTCTCCTGTCTCAGCCTCCCAAAGTGCAGATATTACAGGTGTGTGCCAACATGCCCAACTCAATCTAAGTTCTTAAGGGAAGTTTAAATACAAGTCAGGGAGAATTCAATCCTTCCCATTGGAAAAATGCCACTGCTTAAAATCTGATAGGTCTTGTTGTGACATTTCCTTCCATTATAGATTAGTCTTGATTAAGATAACAAACTTCTGTATAGTCCTGAAAATATAAATATTCCCTGACTACTGTTTTAATTATTTTAAGTTTTATAATGGGGGCTCAAAAACTTTCCTTTTTAAATTTAAACTGTTTCTATTTGGCATTCTCTTCATGAAACTGAAGTATTATATATAATATAAAAATCTATCTTCTATTTCCTTGTATTTTGATTCTAGCAGTACGAATTAAGCAATTCTACATTGATGCAGTCTCTTGGACTGCCAGTCATTCTAATATTAAAGTCATTAATATCTTGAAGTCATTAATATTTTTCTGTAATAACTTGTCATATGATACCGATTACAAATATTTATTACCCTGAAAAACTATCTTTGAATTTTATTTGTCAGTCGGATCTCTTGGCCTTCATCATATTCTCTGCTCTAGTCACCTTTTAAACTTTGAATTATAGCTCTTCTATACCCACTTTCCATCTGTGATCTCATCTTGTTCCTGACCCAGAACATCAACAACCATACAAAACAGTAATTTAATATTCAATTTTAAGATTTTTATTGCTTTCCAAATCCATAAAGTTGTGCAGAAACAAAATTCGCTGTTTACCCATATTTTATTTCTGTACTCAGACTTAGTAAATTCTTTATAATCCATCAAATCACCTCAAATCAGACTTTCAAATAACATCAGCTTTTCTCAATCATGTTCATCTGAATCACAAGAATACAGGAAATTATTTGATTTGTTTTCTCCATTATCTCAAAGATGATAATAACTATACCACTATAAATGTTAAGATATGTTAATTAATTTCTACTCTGAATATCTTAAGACATCAAGACTTAATGTATCATAGAAACCCAATTGTCAATATTTGCTTTACTTTAAATATTATTTTATTATTTTATCACCCATTATTTTCAGTGCCATGACTTTGGCAAATGTAATTAGTTTCTTGAGTCAGTGAGGTGGTTTTCAATACAATATCCTTGTCATGTCTCACCCTCATCATTTATCAGAATGTTATTTCTAAATCCAAAATTGAATCTCCCATCACAAATCCTTCAATGGCTCTATAATGTTATCTACAGACATTCTCATCCTGTAATTCACTTTCTGGCTTGTTTATTTTTGTCCTATGATGCAATCTTTTTAAAATTGTCTGAAATAAAAATACACACCATGCTCGAGAAAAATTTTAACCCAAAACTTTTAACTCCTAAATTGAAAATATTCTTTTCCAAGAATTCAGATTTAAGTTTCTGTATTTGATTATGTTGACATCTGGTGTTTTGGGGGTTTGTTTTTGTCTTTGTTTTTGTTTCTGTTTTGGTAAATAATATTAAGCTTTGTCATTTTCTGGAAACAAAGGAATTGACAATATTCCAATTGAGGGATCAAAGAATCAATGGGTTGACAATTTGTGGAATGATTGTTAGGCCTTCCAAAGAGCCAATCATTTTATATATCAGGATTTGAGCAGTAACATTAGTCTGAACACAAGAATCCTTGTAAATTTCAACAAAAGCAGAAATTATTAATGAAATATTTTGTTATCTTTTCATTGCAGTGATCAAAATACCAGAAAAGAACACCTTAGGGTTTATTTTGGCTCACAGTTTCAGAGATTTAGTCCATGGTAAGGTAACAACTCCATTGCTCTGGGCCCAAGGTGAGGCAGAACATCATGGCAGAAGGGAACAAGCCACAGAGAAGGTAAACTCTTCCAGGGCACTTCCCCAGTGGCCCACCTTCTTCAGCCATGGACCACCAGCCTATAGTTCCTACCCATCTAGTCCATTTGAACTAGGAAGTACTGATTAGGTTAGTACTCTTCCAACCTGAACATTTCACCACTGAATATTCCCACATTAACAAAGGATTTTGGGGGAGACTCTTCAGATCCAAACTATAATATTATGGTTAAGGTAAAATAAACATTGGGATAGCCATAGAACTAGGCTTTTTGGAAATGTCCAGGAAACCAGGGCACCAGGCACCAGGCAAAGCATCATCCCAAGATGAGCTTATGCTACCAGCTGCTTACACTAAGGGTCATTTGTCTCTGCAAGTGCTTTTCCTGAAGAGGCACATACCCCTAAATGGTGAGCAAAAAGGACAAGCTCCTCATTAAAAAGAAAAGGTTACGAATAGCAATGCTGAAAATGGTTACAAATTCTTTTAAGGGTCAAGTTTCTTACCAAGATACATCTTTTTGGATATTAAAGTAACTCAGTACCTTATCTCAATCCTGAATTTAAGACAACTCTGCTTGCCATGTTGGTCCAGAGATCTACATAGATGTCTGTATGGAAATTACTTCCCTACTCAGTCCTTTTTCGGCAAACATGCTATCTTCATTCCTTCATAGATAGTTTCCAAGGGCACATCAGTAATATTGCATGTACATATCCATCTCATAGTCTAGCAGTGATCTTGGATCATAACAAAAAAGATTAAATTTTCATAAAAATATAAAATACGAATGTGACTGATAAATTTATCTATCTAGTATATTGATTTGTTATTTTTGTGATATGATTTAATGACAATGGTGAAATCCACTAAATGTTTTTGTTTAATACACAAAAATGTCAATTACATTAATTTTGGCAGATAATGAAAAAGATAAGCAATACTTCTCAATATTTCTCAACTCATTTTCTGAAACAAGCACGCATCTGATACTTATCCTTGACAAGTACATTTAAGATAAATAAAATTATGAGCCTGTATTTTTTACAAGCACAGATGCAGACATCATAAACAAAAACCATAAAACCAGAACATATCAGAACCATGTTGAGTTTATTCTGGGAATTAAATTTATTAGCATATACTCCACAGAAATGAGATGTGCATATAACAAAAACACAAAAAAACCCCATAAACAATAATAATCATGCAGGCATTAATTGACATAACCAAAAACAGTAGAAAAGTTAAGCAAAACATGCTATACTTACAATGGAATGATCTACAGCATTAACGATAAACAATAATTATAATACAGCAATACAGATGAACTTCACAACATAATTTTAAATGACAAAAGTCATATTCCAAAAATTTAAAAATATATATATATTTAATAAACTCCAATTTCTGTAAAGTTTAAAATCAAACACAATCTGTAGGCATAGAAGTAAGAAAAAGTGGCTGGCAATAGAGGATGGGGTAGCTAATGGTTTGCAAACAGAATGAAAAATTCTCTGCTCATGAGGCTTATCGTCTAATTGGAGTTGACAAGCAATAAGCAAGAAAATAAATAAAATACACAGGCTGCCAGTTAGTGATAAAGAGAAATATATATATACTAGGTAACTAGAAAGATACAACATATCAAGGTGGAAGTAGGGTGTGAGTGCTATGCAAGTTGTTTACTATCATTAAGTTGTCAGGAAAGACCTGACTGGGAAAGGTAAATGTACATGGAGACCTAATGGAGGTGAGAGAGGAGGCTATGTTTGTTTGATGCAGTTGAACAGTTTTGAGCAGAAAAATGCTACTTTTTGGCTCATGTATTCAAGAGCTTTACTCTGGCTGCTCCGATGTGAGGTGATAAAAATGAGCTTGGAACAGGTCATTTGGAAAATGCAGGGGTGATGAAGTTGATGAGGAAATAGCAAAATAACAGAGAAAGCAGTCATATGTGGAAAGTTCAACAGGCTGGATTTGATGGTGAGTTGGACATGGGGGATAAAAGAGTAACCAAGAATGAACATGAAGTTTGTTTTACCTTAGCGACTAGTTTGTTTCCATTTCTTGGCAGGGAAGTCAGAATTTTAGCTATAGACCTGTGGAGTTCGTAATGTCTATTGTGCATTCAAATGAAGATGTCAAGTTTCCATTATGTAAAACTCAATTGGGGTTTGGGCTGGGATAAAAATTTAGCAATTATCAGCAAATGGCATTTAACACCTATGACAACTATGTCACTTAACATGGTGGAGGTGATGACAAAGGGAGTAAGATAGAGAAAACAAGTCCAAGATCAGTGAGACATTTCGAAGTCCAAGTTCAATCAGATAGAAAAGACAAGCATTTGGGCTGAGAAGAGAAGGTAGTAAAGAACAGAACAAAGCTGGGCGCGGTGCCTCAAGCCTGTAATCTCAGCACTTAGAGAGGCTGAGAAAGGAGAATCGCGAGTTCAAAGCCAGCCTCAGCAATGGCGAGGCGCTAAGCAACTCAGTGAGACCCTGTCTCTACATAAAACACAAAATAGAGCTGGAGATGTGGATCAGTGGTTGAGTAGCCCTGAGTTCAATCCCCAGTACCAAAAAAAAAAAAAAAAAAAGAACAGAACAAAACTCAAAAAACATGATTGCCTACCATGAAAATCAATCTTTTAAGAAAAATAGTAAGATAAGGATTAAAAAGTAGACATTGGGTTGATCTATGTGGGAACAACTGGTGAGTCTAACAAGAGTGAATTTTGTGTAATGGTGAGTGTAATGTGATGAAGAATAAATGGGAGATGGTGCATTGGAAACAGTGAGAATAGGCAATATTTTCTAAAGACAGGCTCTAACATAAACAAAGAGATGGATAAGGAGTTGGAAGTGGGTGAAAAATCCAGAAGGTTTTTTTTTTTCCAAAATGAAGAAATTATGGTGAGTTAACTGATGAACATTAACATTAAAGGGGAAATTCAGAATTGAGGTAAAACTGAGAGGATAGAATTACTAGTGTAATGCGCTTGAGTAAGATGAGAGAAATAGCATATGAAGACAGGAGTTGCCTTTGAGAGTAGCATGAAAAATTCATACCCAGTCACAGTAAAAAAGTGAAAACATATGACTATAGAGGTAAAAGAGTTAATACAGTATCAGTAAGTAGAGCTTATTGTCTGGTTATTTGGTCCTCATACTTGCTTCTCTCACTTAATATTCTACTTCTCTTCCAATGTTGTTATCTCTCTTGGCTGTATTTCAAATCAGTCAAATTTTCTCCAGTATCAAACCACTGATACTTAATGTGGTTTGTTCTTTCAGCTCCTTCAAACTTGTACACATACATTCCAATGTTTTTGAGACATACTCTAGCCACCATACAGATAATGGCAACCTCTTATTGTCATTCCCTGCTTTATTGTTTTATCATTTAGTATCAATGCAATATATTGCATTCTTTTTTTTGTCTCATTCAATGTCTATTTACTTCACGTTGTATTGAATGAACAAATGAATGATTTCGCCATAGCTCTATTCTACATTTTTGCTACAGAGAGAAATAACCATGGAATGGTCATATTTGGGCATGCTTATGTCTGGTTTATAATGCTTGGAAGTTATTATTGATAATATGCAATATTTATCCTGATTCATTAAGGTATTCCAGGCTGTAAAAGGAAATTAAATGATTTTATATATTCCAAAAGGAATAGCTACGCATCATCTTTGAATCAAAATCAGATACATCTCCAAGAAATGAATAGACTAATTTACATTAATATACAAATGAAGAAAACTAAAATAATGTTTAATAAGCATTTTAGAGGGAATAATATGTTTCTTTTGGGGAAGGGTAATCAGGGATTGAACTCAGAGTTGCTTAACCATTAAGCCACACCCTCAGTTCTGTTTTAAAATTTTTATTTTGAAATAGAGTCTTGCCAAGTCCTCTCTGATTGTTGAGGCTGGTTTTGAACTTGTGATCATTCTGCCTCAGCCTCCTTAGTCACTGAGATTATAGGTATGCTCCACTGCACCAAACAGAATAATGGTTTTTGGTAAAGTGGATATTATAGCATTGAAGCTGAATCAACAGATTAAAAGAGAAACAAAGTCATTATCTTCATCATAGATATTGAAAAGTACTTGATAAAACTCAGCATCAATTCCAGATTTAGACATGCACATAATGAAACTGAAAAGATAATTTAGCATGTTAAATGGATCTTACCTGAAGACTACAGAAAACATTAAGTTTAATAATCAAACATTAAAGGAAGCCACTAGACCAGCAAGTTCAATGTTAACATAGCTATTCAATATTTAACTACCATTCTGGTCACTGCAATAAGATCAATTTAAACAAGGCACTATAAATATGGGGATGAAAGAATTAAAATATGGTTGATGAGATTATCCACCTAGAGAAGGAAAGTCAGAAAACTACAGGATATTTAGAATAATTTTAACAACTGTCAAGTTCTTCACTAAGTTCACTTAAAAATTTAGTCCATTGTCTTCTTTTAAAACACTATGGAATATTATATTATCTCCAAAAGTGGAAAGATTTATTACTATAATATAACATTATCTGTAAATTAATATTTGGATTCAATTCAATTTCATTCAGACTCCTCCCTCTGAAAGTCTTTATCTAGAACAGAGATCAACCAATTATTGCCTATGAGCCAAATCTAACTCAACAACTAATTCTGTAAATGAAGTTTTACTGGAACAAAGCCATGATCATTTGTATACATACTACCCATGCCTGCAATGGTGAAATTGAAGAGTTGTAATAGATGCTATATACTCCATAAGTCTAAATATTATTACCTATCCTATATAGAAAATATGTGCTAATCCTGGATGCAGAAGTACAGTACCTTCACATAGGTCAAGGTCATTCATGAAGAAGAATATCATAGTCTTTTTAAAGACATAATGCTTAATTTGTTTAAATATATGAAATATATAAAGATTAGTCTCATTTAAAAAAGACACAAAATCCAAGATATAAGCAATTATTCATCCATAGGAAGATTAGAGGTGGAATTGGTTACCATTGGAGCACCAGGACATGTGGAGGAGTGGATTGAAATCTCTGTCTTAAGTGCCTTTTTTGTTTGATTTTTTCTGGGCATCTATCTATTTCAAAAGAAAGATGATAAAAAATAAATTGCCAGCCTATGAATATGTTCTTTTTTTTAACTCTTTCTTCTGGCAGCTGGAGGATCAGTGTGTAACCTTTCCTGTTGTCTGACCACAGCTCTCACCTTTCACTAGTTCTCATTCCATGCACCTAGAGAGGTCCAAAGTGCAGAGGAAAGGTGTGCATGTACAACTTGCCTTTCAGGGGCTGTGGGGCCTGTTTTCAGTCCTCAGTAGCTCTGGGAAATTGTTGTCTTCAATGGCCCCATCCTTCATTCCACTGAGTTAGTTCTTTGAGGCTAAAACTCAGGGAAATTTGAAGTGACACTCTGTTCCCTCTGTCATTGTTTCAAGTGCAGAAACTCCCTTCAAGGATCTCTGATTCCTGGTGCCAAGGATCCATTCAGTATTATCTGATTATTTCCATGCTTCTCACATTTCTAACAAAGATCTCTGGAGAATACTTGTTTTGTATTAATCAGCAGAAAAAATATCTGAGACTTAAAATTATCAGAAGATTTCATAGTGGTTTTATGTTTGAGCACTAACCATGAAATATTCCACTAACCTTATGAGAAAATCTATTTTATTTTTAAGTAGTTTTATTTACAATAAAATTCTTTCCTAAAGTGATTAGAAACCTGTCTATCTATGACATTTACTGCTGGTTATAATTTGAGATTAGGATCCAAAGACAATGCAATTGCTTATATTTAGAACGGATGCCCAAGTGTCTGTGATGGTCATTGATTGCTCAGATATTTTTTCTCCCAGCTTCACCTTCCTCAGTTTTCTCAAAACCCTCTCTTCTATCATTTCATCTTCCTGTTCCTTTATTTTTTAATTCATATTAATTTTTGTTCCTCTCATTGTTTGCATTTACTTGAATATGGACACAGATTCTTGGCCTTTATTCTGAGAAAATCAGAAATCTTCTATTCTTTTCAATAAAAAAAGAATAATAATAATCTTTTCTGTAAACCTGGAGGCTTACCAAACCAAATGCCCGACATGTTGGTAGGAGATGCATCCCTGAGTGGCAGGCTAGTTGTGATTCACAAAGAAATGAGCCCCTGACCTTTGAATAATAAATTGAGAGGTATGTGTGTCCTTGATTTTTCACAAACTTAGCTAAAAAGACAAATGATTGTTTATCTTTAAAAGAAACATGAAAATTCCTGTCTTGAATTGGGATGATTGAATGATTCTCTATCCCCCATTTACCACAGTGGCTTTGTTCCGAGAGCAGTTAGGAAGAGAAAACCCTAATTCTCTGGCTCTCAGATGTTGTCTCCAAATCATGGGAATCCCTCTGTTCATGCCCTTGAATAAGAATAGTCAGTGGTCAGCAATCAGAAATAGTGAACACCAACTGAGGTCTTGTTCAATGCAGAAACCACACTGGAGGTTAATCAGTAGGTAGAAATATTAATGAGCACCATCAAGGCCTATTTCAAATGTTAAATACCATTAGCCTCTCCTCCTTTGTCCTCTCTTTTGTCCTGGATGTAGAAAAACAAAGGTGTGAAAATGGGACATGAGGGTGTGCCCAAATGGATGTTGACAGGAAGGATTGTCGTGGCACAAGCCTGTAATCCCAGGCTGAGACAGGAGAATCCTGAGTTAAAAGCCAGCCTCAGCAAAGGGGAGGCACTAAGCAACTCAGGCGCAAAGACTCTGTCTCTACATAAAACACAAAATAGGGCTAGTGATGTGGCTCAGTGGTCGAGTGCCCCTGAGTTCAATCTCCAGTACAAAAAAAAAAAAAAAAAAGTAGCATTAGTGCTGTTTATAATGCCAATTTTACATAGATTTTGCTCCATGCTCTACTCAGTACTATATAAACCCCTAAGCTAGCCCACCAAAATAGGTTTTTCTGCTATCAAGCCCCTCCCACATGGCAGCAGTTCTTTCTCTTCTCACATAACTAAATCCTGCTCAGTTTACTCTTTTCATGCCTTATGGATTTTATTCTTCAAATTTGTGAGACAAGAACCCAGATGAAAATTGGCAAAGCAGGAAATCTAGTCACATCTCAAAATTCCGGTTTCACCTCCTGCTCTCAAATGTTCTCCCAAAATCATGTGCATGCTATCATGTGGGATATCTGTGGATCTAAAAAGCCCTGTCCCACATTTACCTAGATCTCATGTGAACCATTTAGTTTTATTTCTCATTCACTTTATTCTTGACTTCCCAAGGAGCAAAGCTTAGTCTGTTATTACCTAATTACTTGTGATCAGGTCATGCTTTTCTGAATCTCTCTGCCCTGCTCAAAGCCCCATTGCCATTGAATATCAATAGCTAAGCAAAAGGAATTTCTATTTCCTATGAATATGTACTGGAGATGGTCAACATTCACCACAAAGCCTTCTTTTTTAAAACCATGTTTCAAAGCATGATAGCAACACAGTTGCAAACTACAATTCTATATTCCTATTTTTTGCCAATATGCAATTCTTAGTAATGTAAAATCTATGGCTGTTTCACTGTTTTAAGTAGTAAAAGTCTCCGGTTTGACTTGTATTTAATATATGGACTTTTTGTATCTTTTATCTTGTTTTAAATACATTATAATTTTTCTGTTGTTTCATTTGGTAACATAGTTTTTCTCCATTAAGGAAACACCATATGTTTAAGCAATAAAGTTTACTTCCCAGATGTTCTACTTCTTTAAAATATAGCAGCTAATTCATTTCCATGTAAAGATGTCTGAAAAATTGAACTTGCCATCTTAAAACAGAAAATATAAATCTCTCTTCCACTGTAAAAAAAAATTGTGGTAAATCAGAGCCAGTAGAGAGCTAATGGTGATCAATTTGCATTGTAGTTTGGGGTTTTAACTCAGAAGGTACCTTGGTGAGGGCTGGAGATATAGCTCAGTTGGCAGAGTTTGCCTTGCATGCACAAAGCCCTGAGTTCAATCCTCAACATCACAAAAACAAAAACAAAAACAAACAAACAAAAAACCTTGGTGAGAGATTTTATACTGTGTCTGTAATTTTCCCAAGCCAAATAGTAAACTTATATAATGTTGTTGGTCCTGACAACTGCCCATGCAATAAATTGAATTCTGCTCCCTTCCTGGAAAAATTGAATAAAATGTTAGAACACAAAAGCAAACATGTATTGACCACTCTGCCAAAGAATGTCAGAAGGAAGCAAGGAGATGCAGTCCATTAATAGGCATAGATTTGGGGGCAGCTCCACTGTTGGGTCTATGCTATAAGTGAAATCTGCTGGTGGAGAGAATTGAGGTCCATGCTAATGATACTGCTGGTTAACAGTGATGAGTTCTGCTCCTTTACATGTTGAAGTTTGAACATTAGAGAAGTACACTGAAGCAAGCATATAAAGCAGAGTTTATTTAAAAAGGGGTAACATAGACTTCTCCCAGGAGGGAGAAGGGGGTCATAGCTTATATCTTGGTATCCCCAAGAAGTACAGGTATTTTGTCTTTTCATATTTCCTGGGCTTCCTTCATTCTCCTCTTCTCTTCCCTTTATTTCTCTCCTTCCTGCGTACATGACGAGGCCCAGGAGATGCTCAGTGGAATAGCTGAAAGGTGAAAAGCAGATGAGCAAATGTGGAATGATCTGGGCAGGAAGGGGGCATAATTAACTACCTGTAGGGAGGGAAAAATCTCTGGGACAGGTTACCTTAGCAACAGGTTGGAGCAGGAGCAAGTTTTCTTGATAAGGGTGGAGGAATGGCTCTGAAGGTATTAACATTTTAATATCTCTCCAAATTCCCAGACCCAAATTTGCCTCCTTGATCCAGTCTGACTCAATTTACCTATCTACACTGACTGCCAGTTTAATTCGACTTCACTGAGAAAAGCCCAGGTCAAATATTGGCAGTCACCATATTTTGTTTATGCCCATGCCTTTTTGGGAAGTTTTCATTGCCTCACTTCTTAAACCAGAGAATAAATGGCAGCCTCCTTTGAACTCCACCCTGCAGAAATTCTCTTTTCTTTACAGAGCCAAATTGTTACCTTTTAAATATGGCGAGAGGCAGTAATTTAGTAGTGTAGATCAGAGGTTCAAGAGTGTCATTCGACTTTAATCACTATCCCCTGACAGAGATGAAGCAACACACAGGATCATGAACATGCAAATGTAATAACTGAATTACTGATATTCATTCATAATGACACAGTGCACAGTCTCTTGAAATCAAGGCTGGGATGAGAAAAAAAAACTAGCCAAGGGCATTAGTCTTTTCCAACAAAAACAAAAAGCCACAAAACTCCAGCAAGGAAATATAGTTTAAATAAGACCTATTAGGGTACAATAACTAGACGCATAATGTCATTAGGAAGAAAATATGCAGTTCAATATTCACAAATAGAAGAAAGATAGCAGGCTCCTTCTATACACTGAACTTGTAATGTTGTGCTATGCCTAGTGAATTTAGCAGTAAAATATGTCAGTCTGTGTCCCCATGTGTATTCTATCATATGGAGAAATTCTAATACCTACAGGAAGTGATAAAAACACAAATGCTTCAGGAATGAGAATAGTAAAAACTGATCACTTATAAAACTAGGAGTCATTGCTATTGTTATAATTAATATTTTCTATCAAGTGATTTTTTGATATTATCCCATAATATCTTATTAATGATGTCACTGCATTTTCATAGCAAATTTAACATATCTAATTTAAGTTAATGCCATTTAGGGAAAAAATATTTATTAGGGTAGCTATATTTATTAATGCAGTCATTGACTTATCATCTGTAAAATTTTTGTATAAATAATTCCATAAAAGTATAAATAATGAGGATATGTAAATTTCAAACTGTTCAAGCTTAACACAGTTTTCACTATCCTTTACCCAATCCTTACTACTGATATTCCCCAGATAAATATGAAACAATTATAAAAACTGGTCATGTATTTCCCATGAAGCAAACTTCAACATATTTCAAAAACTGATATAAATTATACCGTATTCACTAATCACAGTGAAATTAGAATTGACAAACATTAAAATCAAATCTTTATTAATTAATAATAAAACATGTATTTCTACATATTTTTAAAAAAGACAAATTCTAATAAAAATTTAAGTACATAATAACTAAAAGATTAAAATATTTCAAATAATTCAACTAAAATATTAGACAGAAATTCATACATCTAAAAACATTAAAAACTAATCAAAGAGCTAATTCTAAGAGAAAAGTTCAAAAACTAACACAAGAATAAATTTACATAAGAGATAATAAGCTAAATTAAATATAGAATTAATGGAAAACTAAAAAATTAATAACTTGAAATACATATGAACAATATTGACAAAACAAACCTGTGATAATAATAATACATAAAGAGATAAAATATACAATTAAGGCATCATAAATCTCCCATAATTTTAAAAATATTAATAAAAGCTGGGAGCAGTATACACCTCCAATTAAAGCTAATCAGGAAGCTGAGGCATAAGGATGCAAGTTCAAGGTTAGCTTCAGCAATGTCATGAAAACCCTGTCTCAAACTAAAAAATAAAAGGGGAATGTAGCTCCGTGGTAGAATGATTGGGGTTTAATACCCAGTACTGCCAAAATAGATGATAGATAGTTAGATAGAATTATGTATGTAGATATTAATAAAATATTGATAAGTCAAATCCAGCAATTAGAAGTATATTTGGTTTGGGTTCAAAGTTGATATGTTATTAGAATATCTATTACTGTAATCCATCATATGAACCAGTTAAAAATTTATGTATTTCATAACACATACACATATTATGCACATATTTAATATATGTGTATACAAATATATGATATGACTGTATAATAGATAGAAACAAGATGAACAAATTTAAATGGCAGTGCATGAAACAGAAATTTCCTTTACAGATAGAGTACCTACCCAAATTCAGAGCAAGTGTTACATACAAAAGACAACAAGAATCTATGTCAATGCCGAACATTTTGGTTCCTCTTTAACAGCATTCTGGAGAACCCAAACAGAGCAGCAACAAATTTTCTTTCCAAGATAATTTAATTGTCTTTCACATGCAAAATCCAAATAAATAACAAATGATTCTTTCAACTAAAAAAGAGAATTTTGTAAAATTTCTGAAAATGTGATAAATCCTAAAAAAAAATAAAATAAAAAACAGTTGCATTTTTACTTATCTAGACCAAGATAATGTAATTTTAAAAAACATAGTATTGATAATATCAAACTATAATAAACTCTAGAAAATAAAACAGAGCCATGGAGAAAAATTGAGATCCTTCCTGAACATCTATTTTATAAAAAATATAATACTGAATTAATAGTATTCAGATTTTTTTCTTTGGAAAAATAATATCCATTTTCATGCAAAATACAAAATTCTATTCTATGTGTATTGAGCACTTAAATACGAAAAACAAATCTTCAAAACAGTTAGAAGAAAATCAGTTTATTTCTATCACAACAAAGTTGCTATAGATTTGTAACCAAGATGCAAGTATGATAATGAATTTAGGTAAAGACTATCAAACAAATATTAAATTAAGACCTTCTAAGCCGGGCGCGGTGGCTCAAGCCTGTAATCCCAGCACTTAGGGAGGCTGAGAAAGGAGAATCGCGAGTTCAAAGTCAGCCTCAGCAACGGCGAGGCGCTAAGCAACTCAGTGAGACCCTGTCTCTACATAAAACACAAAATAGGGCTGGGGATGTGGCTCAGTGGTCTAGTGCCCTTGAGTTCAATCTCCAGTACCAAAAAAAAAAAAAAAAGACCTTCTACTATAACATGATATTAAAGAGTATGAAAGACAGCCTAAAGTTGTAAAATATTTCCCACAAATAAAGTAAAAATAATACAGTATATGGAATATATGAATAAGAATGAAAAACAAAATAACTACATGAATTAGTGTTGACTACTATAATAAATATACCTAACAATCTTCATGCCTTACAAAAAAAATGTATTTGTGACTTATATTTTAGTACAATTTCTTATTTGACATGTGGCCTTTCAAATAGTGATTCAAAAAGTAAGTTTTTCATAAATGATTCACCATAATCTTGGACTTTAAATCCTCTACGAGGTCTTTTGGATGCTGTTGGATGATGATTGTTGTGAGTGAGTTATCAATAACATAGACCAAACTTGTTTGTGTCTTTCTACAATGTCAGAATTTATTGATTAACAATGAATTCATAGGCTACAACTCTTTCAGTAGTGGCAGTTCACTGGGTACTTGTGAGTCACCTGAAAGCCATAATTCAGGCAAGCACAAGTTCTTTTATTTGATGCATAACTACTAAAATCAAGCCCGGTGTGGGGACGCATACCTGTAATCCCAGCACCTTAGAAGGCTGAGACAGGAGGATTGTGAATTCAAAGCCAGCCTCAGCAAAAGCAAGGTGCTAAGCAACTCCGTGAAACCTTGTCTTTAAGTAAAATACAAAATAGGGCTGAGGATGTAGCTCAGTGGTTGAGTGCCCCTGAGTTCAATCCCTGGTACCAAAAACAAAAGCAAAAACAAAAAAACCCTACTAAAATCAATACCAGTCAAGACATACATCTTGCTTTACATATATGGATATATGTATATGTATATATATATATATATATATAAAATGTATGTAAAGTAAATTAAATATATATGTATAAATAAAATATAATCACCATGGAAAACAATTTGAAAGTATATAGTAAAGTTGAATGCATAAGTTAATACCCTGCTATTCTACTCATTGTTTGTAATAACATTAAAAAAATTAAAAATTTAGGCACTGAGAAAAAAATGGCAGATTAAAAAACATTGTTTTCCTGGTTGCTTTTTGATATGAAACCAAGAATCCAGACATGTAGTTTCTCAGCAAGTTAAGAAGGGGGGAATTTACTGGGAATTAATTCTGGACATTCAGAGCTGATTGGGGACTCAGGATATAACAAAGAAGAATTTCCCAGTGCTGTTGTTGCTGGTGATGGCACTTGCTGGTGCAATGCCCTCTGTGCTGAAATAGTGGAGGGACAAATCACTTAAAGGAACCCACATTTTTAAGAGGTCTGATGCATTTCTGGGTATGAAGAAATGAGAGATCAAAGACACTGCCAAACTAACCTGATAGGTGTCCTGCATTCTTGAGAACAGAGGAAAAAACTATTGTGTAGCTCCTGTGCAGGAGAATGGTATCTAGGGGAACTGATTTCTGGCAACTGTGCCTGACCCAAAACATGGGTCTAGCAAACCCACATGGCACATCACAGAGTGTGTCCAAGTGACAAGCAGAAAATTAAACATGGAGAATTTACACAAGAGAATACTGGTTGCAAAAGCCCACCTAGCTTCCTCCCTCACCCTTCAGACTGGCCACTTAAAAGATCGGCTGGGAGAGATACACCTGGCCAGGAATTCAAAAGGAACTGGGAGGAATTAATTGAGTTCAGAGTCTGAACCTGAGAGTTCAGAGTCTGAACCTGAGAGTTCAGAAAACACAAAATTCACAGTGACTGAGGAAACTAAGGATTGGCTCCTCCACTGCATTATTATAACCCAGGGTTTTTTCCCTGGGGGCAGTCTCCCACCATGATCTGGTAACTGTTCCAGCCCTGAAATGTGCCGATTTAAAATCTTCAGACCAATTCACATTCAAAGCAGAATCTGTGGCTTACTTATGCCTAAACCCCAACCTCAGGAGACCAGCAAATGAGATTTCTCTTCACACTCCAGAAACTGCACATAACACACCTGAGAAGGGAAGCTGAGAGCCCTTTGACTCAAATGGAAACAACAACTCATTAAATTTTCATCAAGATCCTTTTTTCTTTCTTTTACTCTTCTCTTTTTTTCTTCTCCCTGTTCAATTGTGACCTGAATGGTTCATGGACATGTTAACATACTCATGTCTGTTTTATTTGTCCCATTCCTAGCATTTTTTGTTATTGTTCATGGATCAGTATTTTGAACATGAATATGTGTATATCATATATATATATATATATGTGTGTGTGTGTGTATACATATCAATATTTTACTCTTTATATTTTTCTATTTTTTTTACATTTTATTTTATACATTTATACATTATACATTTACTTATACATTTATACATTTCTCTTTTTCTCTGCTAACAGCCAATATTTATTGGTCTCTCTTTCACTCTTAATTATTTTTTCTTTCTATTTTATCTCCTTCTCTCTCAAAATCATCACATTCAATATCACTTCTTTTTATAACTGTTCACCACTTAAAATTTTAAACCCTTACACAAATTTACTGTTTTTTACTGTGAGCAAAAACTGGTCATATCATTTCTGTTTATTGTGACAATTAATATTATAAATGACAAAGAAGAAACTGTTTGGTTTAATACTGTAAATGTTTGCATTTGTTGTTATTATGTATCTCCTGCTAAACTGTGAAGTACTGGAAACTTTAAGTGATACAATAAGTCCACAGAGAATAAACTTTATTGTCTCAAACCCATATGATAAATGGGTATATATACAAACAATATGAAAAAGCAAGAGAACAAATCACCCTCCAAAAACCAAGTTAATTCAATACTAGAATCCATTGACACCACAGTGGAACAAACGTCAGAAAGGAGTTTAAAATTTTTATAGTTAAATTGATCTGCAAAGTAAAAGATGAAGTAAGTAGTAACTTCAGGAAAAAAAAAAGAAAGCAAAAATCACTTCAAAAGGGATTCTGAAACAAAAATCAAGTAGAAATACTCAAAATGAAGAAATCAATAACCCAAATTAAAAATTCATTAAAAAATTTAAAATTCATTAAAAAGCAGAGTAGATCACTTGGAAGACAAAGTTTCAGGCAATGAGTACAAAATATATAATTTTGAAAATAAAATTTGACCATGGATAAAAGATATTAAGAGACCATGAACAGAACTTTCAAGAAATATGGGATAACATGAAATGATCAAACTTAAGATATATGAGAATAGATGAAGCCAAAGGAATAAAAAATCTTTTCAATAAAATAACATCTGAAACAATTCCAAACCTTTAGAATAAAATAAAAATCAAATACAGGTGACATACAAAATCTCAAATATACAAAATTATAATAGACCCACACCAAGGCACATTTTTAAAAATATGCCTAACATACAGTACAAGGATAGAATTTTACAGGATGCCTGAGAAAAATAACTGGTCACATTTAAAGTGAAATCAATCTGGATGTAGCAGATATTTCAACCCAGACCCTCAAAGCTAGAAGGTCATGGAATAATAGGTACAGAGCTCTGAAACAAAAAAGATGCCAACCAAGAATACTACACCCAGAAAAATTAAACTGCAGAATGAACAATAAAATAAAAACATTCCTTGATAAGTAAAAGTTAAAAGAATTAAAAAGTAGAAAGCCTGTACTACAAAACATACTCCATAAGATACTTCATGAAGAAAAAATTTAAAAAGTGAAAACTAGCAAAGGGAAGAACCACACTAGCAGAATAATCAATCAAAGGAGAAACTAAATCAAATCAAAAACCATAAATAAATCAAAATGACAGGGAATACAAAATCATATCTCAATAATAATATCAAATGTAAATGACCTAAACTCATCAATCCAAAGATATATATTGGATAAAAAACAAGGCCCAACAATATGCTGTCTCCAGGAGACTCACCTCATAGGCAAAGACATCCAAAGACTGAAGGTGAAGTATGGGGGAAAAACATTGTTCAAATAGATCTCCTCAAAGAACAAGAGTTTCTATTCTCATTCCAGATAAAGTTGTCTTCAGGACAATGTTAATCAGAAGGCACAAAGTTGGCTATTACATACTCCTTAGGGGGATTATACATCAACAAGACATAATGATTGTAAACATGTCCCACACAATGGAGCATCTACATATAGCAAACAAACTCTGCTCAATTTCAAGAATCAAATAGACCACAACAAAATAATACCAGGTGACTTTAACATGCTTCTCTCACCACTAATTAGATCCTTCAAACAAAACCTAAATAAAAAATGTACAGAACTAAAAATAAAATTAATAATTTAGACTTAACAATATATAGAACATTTTATCCTTCGATGACTGAATACACTTTCTTCTCAGGAGCACATAAATTCTTCTTCAAAATAGACCATATTGTAGGCCACAAAGCAACTCTGAGCAAATACAAAAAAATAGATAATACCTTGTATTCTATCAGATCATAATGGAATAATATAGAAATCAATAATAAAATAAAAAATAAAAGCCATTCTAACACGTGGAGACTAAATAATGTGCTATTGAGTGACCAACAGATATTTGAAGAAATCAGAAATGCAATAAGAAAAAACAAAACACGTAGAAGAAAATGAGAATAACATATCAAGTGAACAACATATCAAAATATCTGGGACACTATGAAAGTGATTGTAAGGAGAAAGTTCATTTCATTGAACTCATTCATTAAAAGAATAGAAAATCAAGAAGTAAATAACCTAACATTACACTTCAAAGCCCTAGAAAAAGAAAAAGAAATCAACACCAAAAGCAGTAGATCATAGGAAATAATTAAAATAAAAGCTAAAATCAATAAAATTGAAACACATAAAAATAACTCAAAAAACCAATGAAACAAAAATATGGGTCTTTGAAAAAATAAATAAAATTGATAAAATCTTAATCGAGCTAATGAAGAGAAAGAGAAAATTCAAATTACTAAAATTCATGATAAAAGAGGAAGTATCACCAGACACTACTGAAATACAGATGATAATCAGAAACTATTTTGAAAATTTATACTCTAATAAAATAGAAAATCTTGTAGACATTGACAGATGTCTAGAGATATGACCTGCCTAAATTGAATCAAGAGGACATAGAAAATTTAAACAGATCAATTTCAAGCAATGGAATTGAAGGCACCATTGAAAACCTAACAATAAAAAAGTCCAGGCAGATAGATTCTCAGCTAAACCTACTGCACCTTCAAAGAAGAAATAACACCAATCTTCCTCAAATTATTCCAGAAAATAGAAAAGGAAGAAACCCTTCCAAACCAAGTCTATGTAACTAGTATCACCCTGATACCAAAACCAGACAAAGACATCAAGGAAAGAAAACTTCACACCAATATCCTAGATGAAAATAGATGTAAAATTTCTTACTAAAATACTGGCAAATCACATACAAAAACATGTTAAAAACATAGTGCACCATGATCAAATGGTGTTTATTTCAGGCAAGCAATGTTGTTTCAACATATGGAAATCAATAAATATAATTTGTCAAACCAATAGACTTTAAGACAAAAATCACATGATTATCTCAATAGATACAGAAAATAAATCTGAAAAAATACAGAATCCAAACCTGATCAAAACACTAGAAAAACTTGGGATAGTAGAAACATGCCTCAACACTGTAAAAACTATGTATGCTAAACCAAGGCCAACATCATTGTAAATGGAGCAAAGTTGAAAGCATTCCCTCTAAAATCTGGAACAAGACAGAGATGCCCTGTTTTACCACTTCTATTCAATGTAGTCCTGGAAATCCTAGCCAGAGCAATTATATATAAAAATTAAAGAGATGTGAACAGGAATACAAGAGTTCAAACTATCCTTATTTGCCAACAACATGATTCTATATTTAGAAGACCCAAAAAAACTTCACCAGAAATCTTCTAGACATCATAATAAATTCAGCCAAGTAGCAAAATAGAAAACTAACACCTGTAATTAAATTGTGTTTCTATATACCAATGATGAATAACTGAAAGAGAAATTAGGAAATCTATCCCATTTGCAATAACATCAAAGAAAAAAAACTTGGAAATCAATGTAACAAAAGCAATGAAGATATCTACAATAAAAAGCACAGAACACTAAAGAAAAAATTGAAGAAGAGTTTAGAAGATGAAAAAATCTCCCATGTTTTGGTTAGGCAGAATTAATATAGTAAAAATGGCCATATTACCAAAAGCACTGTATAGATTTAATACAATTCTTATTAAAATTTCAGAGCCAGAAAAAGCAAACGTGAAATTCATTTCGAAAAATAACAGACCCAGAATAACCAAAACAATATTTAGCTACCAAAGTTAAAACATGAGGCATCACACCAGCCTTTAAATTATACTACAAGCCTATAATAACAAAAACAGCATGGCATTGACACCAAAAACAGCATGAAGTTCAATGGAACAGAATAGAAGACACAGAGACAAACTCACATAAATAAAGTTATCTTATCCTAGGCAAAAGTGCCATAAATATACATTGAAGAAATGATAGCCTCTTCAGAAAATGGTTTTTATTTAAAAAAGAAAAAAGAAAACTGTTTTGGGAAAACTAGAAATCCATATTTAGTGGAATCAAATTTAATCCCTATCTCTCTCCCTGCCCAAAACTCAACTCAGAGTGGATCAAGAATGTAGACATTAAACCAGAGACCTTGTACCTACTAAAAGAAAATGTAGGCTCAATTCTCCATCATGTTGGCTCAGGAACTGCCTTCCTCAACAGTACTCTTATAATGCAAGAAGTAAAATCAAGAATCAATGAATAGGATGATATTAAACTAAAAAGGTTTTTCAGAGCAAAGGAAACAATCAAGTATGCAAAGAGAGGCTACAGAATGGGAGAAAATCTTCTCCACTTGTACCTCAGAGCATTAACATCAGGGATATACAATGAAGTCAAAAAACTAAACACTAAAAAGAACAACTCAATCAATAAATCGGCAAAAGAACTGAGCAGGCACTTCAGAACAAATATGAACAACAAAAAAATATACCAAAAAACGTTCAACAACTCTAGTAATTAAAGAAATAAAAATTAAAACTACACTGAGATTCTATCTCACTCCAGTCAGAATGGCAATTATCAAGAATACAAGTAACAATAAATGTTGGCAATGATGTAGAGGAAAAGGTACACTCACACATTTTTGGTGGGAATGCAAATTGGTGCAACCACTATGGAAAGCATTATGGAGATTCCTAAAAAAGAAAAAAATATAAAATTGAACAACAATTTGACCTAATTATCACATTCCTTGGTTTATATCCATAGAACTTAAAATCAGCATACTAGAGTGATACAGCCGTATCAATGTTTATAGTAGATAAATTCACAATAGCTAATCTATGGGACGAATCTAGATGTGCTTCAGCAGATAAATGGATAAAGAAAATGTGGTATATATACATAATGGAATAGTACTCAGCCATAAAGAAGAATAAAATTATGGCATTTACCAGTAAATGAATGGAACTGTAGACAATCATAAGTAAAATAAACCAATCCCCCAAAAGCAAAGGCCAAATGTTCTCTCTGATATGTGGATGCTGACATATCCACACCCAGCTTCTATAAGCTGGGGGGCATATAGAAGTTCAGTGGATTAGACAGAGGGGAAAGAAGACCTTAGAAAATGGGAAAATTTCCCATGTTCCTGAATAGGCAGAATCAATATTGTCAAAATGGCCATACTACCCAAAGCATTATATAGATTCAATGCAATTCCAATTAAAATCCCAAAGTCATTCCTTATAGAAATAGAAAAGGCAATCATGAAATTCATTTGGAAGAATAAGAGACCAGAATAGCCAAAGCAATCCTTAGCAAGAAGAGTGAAGCAGGAAGCATCATGATACCTGACCTCAGATTATACTACAAAGCTATAGTAACAAAAATGGCTTGACACTGGAACCAAAATAGACATGTAGACCAATGGTATAGAATAGAAGACACAGAGAGGAACCCACTTACATACAGTTACCTTATACTAGATAAACGAGCCAAACACGCACACTGGAAAAAAGATAGCCTGTTCAACAAATGGTGCTGAGAAAACTGGAAATCCATATGCAGCAAAATAAAACTAAACCTCTATCTCTCACCATGCACAAAATTCAACTCAAAGTGGATCAAGGACCTGAGAATCAGACGAGAGACCCAGCGCCTAATAGAAGAAAAAATTGGCCCAAATCTTCATCATGTCGGATTAGGACCATTCTTCCTTAACAAGACTCCTATAGCACAAGAAGTAAAATCAAGAATCAACAAATGGGATGGATTCAAACTAAAAAGCTTCTTCTCAGCAAAAGAAATAATCAATGAAATGAACAGAGAGCAGACATTCTGGGAACAAATCTTTGCTACACACACATCTGATAGAGCACTAACCTCCAGGATATATAAAGAACACAAAAACTTAACACCAAAAATCTAACAATCCAATCAATAAATGGGCCAAAGAACTGAACACGAACTTCACAGAAGAAGATATACAATCCATCAACAGATACATGAAAAAATGTTCAACATCTCTAGCAATCAGAGAAATGCAAATCAAAGCTATCCTAAGATTTTATCTCACGCCAGTCAGAATGGCAACTATCAAGAATACAAACAACAATAAATGTTGGAGAGGTTGTGCGGAAAAAGGCATGCTCATACATTGCTGGTGGAACTGCAAATTGGTACAACCAACCTGGAAGGCAGTATGGAGATTCCTTAGAAAACTTGGAATGGAACCACCATTTGAGCCTGCTATCCCACTCCTCGGTCTATACCCAGAAGACTTAAAAACAGCATACAACAGTGACACAGCCACTTCAATGTTTATAGCAGCTCAATTCACAATAGCTAAACTATGGAACCAACCTAGATGCCCTTTGATAGATGACTGAATAAAGAAACTGTGGTATATATACACAATGGAATATTACTCAGCAATAAAAGATAATAAAATTATGGCATTTGCAGGTAAATGGATGGAGTTGGAGAATATCATGCTAAGTGAAGTAAGCCAATCTTAGAAAACCAAATGCCAAATGTTCTTGTTGATAAGTGGATGCTGATCCACAATGTGGGGAAGGACATGGGAACAATGGTGGATCTCTGTTCACAGGGGTGTAAGGGAGTAGGGGGTATGGGGACGATAAAGGTAGTGGAATATGATGGTCAACATAGCCCTAGATTTATGTATGACTGCATGTATGTTGTGATTCTATACAACTTACAACTAGAGAATTGATATGTTATTCTCTATCTATGTACAATGAATCAAATTGCACTCTGTTAACATGTAAGCCTAAATAGAACAAATAAATAAAATATGCAAAAATAAATAAATAGATAAATTTTCCAAGATGTAGAAATAACCTAAATGTTTATTAAAGAATGTATGGATAAATAAAATATGTTATATATAGAATATAATTGAATGGAATGTTCTTCAACCTTTAAACAGAAGGAAATCTTGTCATTTGCAACAACATGGATGAACTGTGATTATTTTATATTAATTAAAGTAAGCCAGGCACAAAAAGACAAGTACTGCATGCTCTAACTCATATGTGGAATCTAAAAGTCATTAACTCAGAGGAGCAGAGAAAGAATAGTGTTTCTAGGGGATGGGTAAAGTATTTGGCCAGTACTCAAAACTGCTAGAGTCATTAAAAAGAAAAGCTAAGAAACTGTCATAGAAACAAGGAGACTAATGTGATATGATGATTAAATACAGTGTGGTACCTAGATTGGATCCTGGAACAGGAAGTGGAAATTAATAGAGAAAATGTCAAAATCCAATTTTTTTTTTACAATCTTTAGATTAGATTGTAGTTCAGTTAGTAATAATGTACTATTGTGGGTCTCTTAGATTTGTAAATTAACACAATGAGGTAAAACTGAAATTGAGTGAATATAGGAAATTTTTGTAAACTCCTTAACACCATTTTTGTAAATTGGAAATTATACTTTAAATATATATTTTTAACGTGAGCCAGCAAGTAGGAAAATAAACAGTTGTCTGGCTGACAGGTGCCTGATTTTGGAGTACTTATTCATACTTGTATCAATGTGTACTTTAGCTAGCACACAATATTGTATTTGGTAAAAAAATGTTTAAAGAACTGAGAATCAAAAAATTTTTATTGGCTATTTTCCAAGACTTAATTGTATTAAAGCTTGAGGTGAGGTGAAATGTGGTAGCGCAGATAACTGACAATTGATGGAAGATGGGGAGCAAATGACTTGTTGGTAGGTGAGGTGAACCAGAGTAGCATGGTTCTTTTTGTCAATGAATGGGCGGGGGCATTTTCCAGAGCAAGCAGGACGGCAACTCATTCACCAACTTAACTGTTAGAAGTTAGAGTAGGAATTCAAATGAGAGGTACCAACCACCATTTGAGAAGGTCACAACAGAAATGATGAAATAAGGTATGTCAGAGAATCCAAAGAAACATGAATGAGAACTCAAATTGTCATAGCCAGATTGACAATAGCTGAATGATATTTTGACTGTTAGTATCTTTTTCCTTCCCACAGTGAATCTATTTGGCTTATGTCACCAATAAAATACTATGGAAATACTCATTTGTGACTTCTGAGATTTGAACTAAATCATCCTGACTTCTACTTTTTGATCACTCTACCTTTGATCACTCACTGTGGAGGAAGCTAGCCACCATACCATGATCCCTGTGGAGTGGTCCCTGTGGGGAGGAGTTGCTGCCTACTTCCAATGGCCACTGCCAACTCTCCAAAGGCATGAAGGAGAAACAAAATATAGGAGGATAAATTTATTGTGGATTCACAAGCCATAGCTGAAATATTTCAGAGGTGGGGAAAGTTTGGCAGTTAAAGTTTTTAACCAACAAAGAGGTGATTATTTCAGTAACTTGAAATATTCCTTTCAACTCTGTCATTTTGTGATTCAATCTGCTTTTATTGAGTGTTAAATGCACTCACTCTAATGTTTACTATTACTGAAAGTCGCCCTTTGATTCTGGCAGGTTGATACTTGATTGATGATAAAGTCATCTTTGACTTAAGCTTTTGTTGTCTACAAACCTCATGGAATGTTTTTGTTTTCTTCCTTTTATTTCTGCCTTATTGTAATTTAAATCAGCTATTATCCTGCACTGCAAGGAATGTTGTTGCATTGTATTTTGTTAAATGAGGACTAAAGCTTAGCTTCATCGTACTGATCATAGATAAGACCTACAAGTGTTATGAATATATAACACCCAGTCAGAATTTGAATGATGTTCAATGAATGCAGAGAGATTAGGCCAGAAAGGCTTTTAAACCTAAGTGGTTAGGGAAATTCTAAAAGAAACAGCTATTTACATTGTGACTTATTTTAATGCTAATAGCAAATAGAATCAAAAGATTTTAGGGTCTTGAGAAATTCTTTGCTCCTTTCATCTCTCCTTCTTCTAGAAAATTGATGAGAATGTGACATTTTTAGAAAGTACTTTAGGTGGAAATTACATTCAAGTTAATAAATGACACAGATTTTTTTGCTTGTTCAAGCATTTGTCAAGCTCCTAGACCTTCTCTTAGGCTCAACTGAGCAATTCCATGTAAAATCCAATTTTAGAAATGAAACTATTAAATCAGTTTAGCAAAAACTCTCATCTTAATTATCTGATCAACTTCCATATTCATATGGGTTTCTCATTCTCTACCATTCCCTAGGTGATATCTGATCACCTTGGCCTGCATTCAGAAAGAATCCAGTTAGATCAGTTCAGAACCTCCATTACACCCTGTTCTGTGTAGTGAACAATAAAAGATAACCAAAGTGTGATTTTGTGAATCACACAGGTAACAGATAGACATAAGTGGTGGCAATGTAAGGTTAAGGAAGTAATTTTAAACTGGGTACACAGTGCTGACACCAATATGCTTCTTTTAAAAACGCAATTTACCTGTATCTTTGCCTGGTTTAAATCAATAGGGATATGTTACATTCCCCAGCAAACAATGCATTATCTGCAGGACAGATGCAGGCCCGAGAGGTTCTTCCCTGATAGTAAAAATGTTGGGTAGTATTTAGTGATTAGCAGTACAATACATGGCAAGTTCACAGGTTTACTTTAAGTCACTCTTAAAGGTTTTTTTTTTTTTGCTTTTTTTTTTTTTTTTGAGTTATTACCAAGGCATAGGAGTAAATAATTTGTAGCACATAGCCTATGGGAAAACATCAGTAAGTAATCCTTGAGAATTAACAAGCAAAAGTAGAAAAGGAAATGGGGAGGATACCTCATGAAAGAAGGATTTATGGGACTAATTCTTGACACATAAAAGTCAAGATAAAACTAGAAATTATGGCACCAAGTTTCTCTTAGTAACTCAGGGGTGGGGTCTTTAATGACACAGGCTCTTTAAGGTAACCTCTGACCAGTTGCTGACCACAGTACCTGCATTAATATAGGGTTAACTTGCAGATGAAGAACCCCTGAGTGTGGTGGCCACCATGACAGTTCCAGAGAGAACCAATTAGGGTGAAAAACTGCCCTACAATGTGAAAGAGGAGTTGAACATCTGATTGGTGAAGGTTGCTGAAGGAGGGCTCAAATTCTCAAGACAATCTTAAAACAGCAATAAATGTGGAGACAGCAGTTTCCTTTGTCATTCTCTGCTTTGAGATAGTCCCCTCTTTTCCTTGAGAGAACTCTCTACTTGAGCCTTACGTTGCTTTTACTTTATTTTCACCTCACTTACACTCTACTGTCATTTATAATAAAGTTCTCTTGCATGGATTTTGGTGTCTGACTTTAAATTTTCTTTCATCAGAACTCAAGAACAGAGGTTTAGAGTTTTAACTTTTGCTTTCCTAGGACAAGAATACAAGTTACACTGAAGGGGTGGCATTTTGTGATCCTTAAATGACCAGATACCAAAAGCTAGGGATATAAAGATAATTGACTCTAACCTGTAAGAAAAAGTTTCAATTAGAACCAGTCAGCATGGACCAAAGTGACTGAGTTGCCTTGGACTTTTACCATGTGCAGTGGAGACTTGCAGGGCTGATGTCAGCTTGTTGTCAGTCAGACATCAAGAAGTGGACCTGTACAAAACCCAAAAGTTCCCTCAGACTCTTAATAAAATAGGAGGGCAGGAGGGAAATGACGTCGTCCTCTTTGAGAGAACCTATCCTTTTTTCTATTCCTTCTAACAAGTTCATCCTTGCTACTCTGAACAACATTGCTAAAACCTTTCTGTCATCATTGCAAGAACTCATGAGAATTCCATAGCATGCCCTTGATTTGTAAAGACACAATTTTTTACTATGCAAAGAGAATTTTTTCTTACATTCACAACACTTACAGAGGGAGAGAATAATGTAAATCAATTTCATATGGAATACTCTCAAGATACAAGGTATATTAATCTCATAGTATACTACAAAATTATTAAAGTCTAATCATTCAGTTAGGATCAAAGCAGGTCTCTTTGGAACGATCTAGAGGACTCTGAAAGTCCCTGGATCCTGGAGGGTCCTAAGGTTACTAGAGACCTAGGCCAGAGGCCTGACTCTGGGTATACAAAGAATCAGTTCTGGCCTCTTGGCACAAGAACAGAATAAAAAAGGTAATGTTGAAAAACAAGAAAGGAGCTTTAACCAGAGTGTTTACACCACAAATACCCATGTCTTTATGCTACCGAAATCTCAGTCCTTGTCCCTTATGCCAATATAGTAAGGAAAACACAGCTTTTAGAAAAAAGGAAAAATAAGCTTTATTGCTTTACTAGCAAAGGAGAAACACAGGTGACTCCTGTCCCAAAAGCTGTGATTCTGCCCCTCAGCAGAAACAGAATTTTTAAAGAGGTGATTCAAAGTCTGCCTTCCACAATTCTCCATTGGATTTATAATTCACTTGTTTATTTGGGAAATAGTCATTTCTGAGTGCCATCCCCAAAGTCTGGATAACTTTATTCCTATGGTGGGTGTGTCAGGGACAAATAAATCTGCCCAAATGTGAAAGAAGTATTATTCTGTTTCCCCTGGCATTAAGGAGGGGGAGAGATTAGGGATGAGCATGGAGAAAGGAAGAGAAAGAAACAAGTCGGTTTTAAAAATAAGTTGCACTGGCAGCTCAGCAGGGGCTATATTCAAAGAATAAAGTAGACCACTGTTACACTTAGCCCTGTCTTTGAGGGGCTAACAGTGGCATTGAGATTTTATGTAAAGAGATATGAGGGCAATAATTGAAAGGCTTGCACAGCGGGAGGCTTTTAAAAGCTCCCAAACGAAGTGCTAAGCAACTTAGTGAGACCCTGTCTCTACATAAAAAACACAAAATAGGGCTGGGGATGTGGCTCAGTGCTGTAGTGCCCCTGAATTCAATCTCCAGTACCAAAACAAAGAACAAAAACAAAAACAAAAACAAGCAAACAAACAAAAAAACTGCCAAAGTAGGTGATCTTGATCAAGTGTCTTCTGGTCCACCATTATCTCAGGATTTGGTTAGGTGGGGCTTATCACAGGTAAGGAGGTTGCTATTGCCTGATGGGTGGTTTCCACTCACCACAGGATGTTTATTTCTCTATCCTCCAAAAAAGTAGAGGAGATTTATCAAAAGAAGTACTTTGAAAGTACTTATGGAATCTGAAAATTAAAAGAATCCAGGAGGAGGCAGCCTAGGTGAGATTTAGATTACTACAAAAGTAACTTTAGGAAGGGCAAGAGTACACATATATGTATCCCGGATGAGGACATGTGCAAAAACACAGATGTTCACAGAGTAAAATATGCTCATCATTTACGAAGAGCCAGAGAAGAAGAGAATAATGTGGTAGATGCAGGGTGAGATTGAATCCATCCGATAGGGCAGGTGCCATTTCATGAATATCTTTATGGATTTAGAGTCTTATCCTTTAGTTTATAGTGAGAGTTTGAAAAAATAAACTATGCACTTGGACTAGAGCAGAAACTTAAGAAATGACAGATGAAAAACAAGAATGGTCACAGGGCATAATCAGCAGTGGTGAGGCAGCCATCTGCTCCCAATCCCTCTACATACTCATGTATGCCCCATTTGAACTAGGTATGGTGGTGGATTCAGGCTTTTACATTTTATATCTATGGAAGGTGTCTCTTGAATGGGCAGTCAAGTTAGTCATGGCTTAGGAAGGGTTAGTCATGAATGAGGTCGTGCATTTATATTCAGTAAGTGGTGTTTCATAGCTTAAGTGATAAGCATTCGCTCCACAGATTGGATCAGATACTTGAACTTATTGCTATCTACTTTGAGAGCTATTATTTTCACCTCTCTTCTGTTTCTTGTGAATGAAGAAATTTCTGGAATGCCTTTGGGATCAATCTGTATTCATTAAACTCAAATATTGGCTACTTTGTCTAATTGAAATGTAATGGTACAGATTCACCTTCCACTTTATCTTTTTCTCTTCTCTACCTTATCAGGTTATATGAAGTAATTAATAATATTGTGGTGGAAACTAGAGTTCTGTGAAATGTTTTCTCCTGCTTATGACCTCAGAATTTCTGGCTATGTCTCCTTCCAGAGTATAGGTCACATTGAGGAGACTTATAAAGGAAAAATAAAGAATGCTTTTCCACATTCAAGTGTCAATATTCTGAGATTTAGAAGCTGAGCTAAAAAAGAATGAACAGATCTATCATTTCAAATTTCAATCAGTTTCAAGAATGAGCAGAATGACCAAATCCTTTATTCAAATAGAGAAACATTGGACGCGGCATGGGGGAGGTGGGGGGCAGGAAAGGGGAATGGGTATAGTAAAGATGGTTGATTGAGATCATCATCACTACCCTTGGTGCATGTATGAAAACACAATTGGTGTAACTTTATCTGGTTTGCAACCAGAGAAATGGAAAAACTGAGCTCTATATATGTGCCATGACTTGAAATGCAATTAAATAAACAAATAATAAAAAAAAAGAACAGGATATTAATCAACTCTATTAAAAAGAAAAATAACAGCCAAGGCTATTGTGATAGAGAAAAATGTCCTCCAAAGACATCCATATCCTAATTCCTAAGGTCTGGGAAGCCCGTGTTGTGTGGTGAGAAGAAATAAAGGTTGTAGCTGACCTAATCAGATGACCTTAAGGTAAGATTTCACTACACTATCTTCGGAAGCCCAGTGAGAATCACAAGGCATTCTGCCATGAACAATGAAATTAGAATCAGGGACTGGCAACACGAAGAGCATCAATTGATCATTGTAGATTTCCAGAATAGGTGGAGACTGCAAGTCAAGGAACACAAGCTGCCTCTGGAACCTGGGAAAAGCAAGACAATGGATTCTCCCCAGAGACTTCATAAGGAATAAGGCCAGCCCTCACCTTGAATTTAGCCCAGTGTGATCCTGATTGGAATATTTACTTACAGAACTGTAAAAGAATAAATGTGTGTTGTTCCAAACCATTTAATTTATGATTACTTGTTATAACAGAAACAGGAAAAAGACAGTTCTCCATAAGCCCATATGTTCATATAAAATGTTTTATTGGGCAAAATAGTTTTAAGCATCTACTTACATTCAGAGATATCAAAATACATAAAGTTTATGCCATAGTGGTTACAAAGTTCAGTAGTTAATAATAAGTTTAGTAGTATATGTTTAATAATTGTCATATAATTTAGGTAATAGAATTGGTTGCCCTTGATGGAGTTCAGGGCAGACTACCATAAAATAAGGCATTTTGAAATGTGAGAAAACAGGAAAACAAGAAGGTCGCCGTCATCTTCCACTGGCCCTTGCCTCCGAAGCAGGTCACAAAGACCCTGTTCAACTGGTGCTTTCCTTATACCTATAGAAAAGGAACATCTTTATCTTTGAAGACACAGAACACAGAGTTGAATCTGAACAGACTTTGCTAAATGTCCCCCAGTTTATCACCACTTAGTCATATCCTTTTTTTCTCCAAACATATTTTGCACTAGTAGTTATTCCTTATCAAATCTAAGCATAAAAATGTTCAAGTTTACCTATTTCTTTTTAGTACTTATTTCCACAGTTTCCTGTGCAATTAAAAGCTTATATTAAATAAGTTTTATGATGTCTTCTTATCAATCTACATTTTGCTATAGGGACTTCAGCTGTGAATCTAGCAATGAGCAAGGAAGAGAACTTTTTCTTTTCTACACCCCTCAGGTCTATGCAGTTCAATCATTGCTTCATTCCATGATTTTTTTTAATCATCTCTTCATTTTACTTACTTCCACAATTTAGCAACACAATAAAATCCTATACATACTAACATGGCTAGGAACAGTGGCACATGCCTATAATCCCAACAATTCAGGAAGCTTAGGTAGGACGATGGAAAATTGGAGGCTAGCCTCATGAATTTAGTAAACCCTACGTCAAAATTTAAATAAGAAAGAAAAAGAAGGAGGAGGAGGAGAAGGAAGAAAGAGAAGAACAGGGGCGATATAGCTCAGTATTAAAGCAACACCAGCAACAAAAATAATAGCACTGGATAGTCAGAATTTTTTGTATGCTATGGGGAGTTCATGGCTTGTATCACATTTTTTCCAGGTTCTGAACTTACTGTCATGTTCCTTGAGAGTTATGTGTGTGTGTGTGTGTGTGTGTGTGTGTGTGTGTGTTGCTGAAACTCAAACCCAAGGCCTTGCATATTGCCAGGAAAATATTCTGTCATTGTATATTGTATATCCACAGTCCTTTTTCATTTTATTTTGAGACAAGGTCTGGCTAATTTGCCTAGGCTGACCTTAAACTTGAGATCCTTGAGCCTTAGGCCCCAAGTAGATGGTATTACAGGGTGCTTCATTGCACCTGCAGAGTCACTTTTTAAGTTTATCTGAAATATTTAATGATATATTATCATTTCAAGAATCTCACTTAAATAGAATCCAAGAGAGAAAACAAGTAATATCTATGCAGTTGCTACATTTCAGGTTTTAAAAAAATCTGTTTATTTTCTGTGAGTCATAAACTCTTCCTTTAAAACTTGTGCTGCTCAGTAAAATTGATCTAAACATTTCTTTTTAATGGTTACCCAGGAGCTCTTTTATACTTATATAATTAATATAACAAACTGTAATTGGTCCTGCAAATCCATTTTCATCAGTCCCTGTAAATGTTTATGAAATGTCCACTCACGTGTTTTAAAGTCATGTTTTTTTACAACACTTAACACTTCATTATTCATCTTGTTGATACAAAGATCACTGTGAATGTAAGAATTTTAATAGGAAAATATATTTTGAAAGGGAAAATAAAGAGCATTTTTAGTGGTTGTTTCAGGCCAAGAAGAAAACAAAGAGAGAAGAAGACAAGGAGAGACCAGGACTCAAAGAGCTCTACAAATATTTGTTTTACAGTTATGGTGAACAAGTTCAGGAGGGGAAAAAAAAATTTACAACTGTAAATGTAGTTTTAGATAAATTATATTTGAATTTGGTCAATATCATTAGGTAACAGTGTTAAAGTATTGTAAATTTGAAACTAGAATATATAAAATAGGGTCTGGATAGATTTCAGGTTTAAGAAAGATCAACAGTGCATTAAAGGTGGTGTAATATGATGGGCATCACAGCCCTAACTTTATGTATGACTGCATATATGTTGTGATTCTATACCACTTACAACTAGAGAATTGATATGTTGTCCTCTATTTATGTACAATGAATCAAATTGCACTCTGTTATCATGTAAGCCTAAATAGAACAAATAAATAAATTAAATATGAAAAAAAAAGAAATTAAAGGAAGAGGAAGAATGCAGAAAGAATTCACAAATTGAGAAATGGCAACATCTTCTAGAAAAAGAAATTAGATTAATATGCTATCATTACCTAGCCATTGATTAAGCCCACATATCCAAAGGCTAGAAGTCCAATATTCTGTCTTACAAGGGATGTTTATTATGGAAGCTTCTCTTTTCACCTATGGACAGCCACCTCTCCCTGTCTTCACCAGATCTTTGTTCTATATACCTGCATCCCCAGCCTTTGATTAGTTCAAAATTGAACTCTTGATTTAGGAAGAATCAATTCACTTTTTAGCTTATATTTTTCTGTTTATACTTATAATTGAGGCAGTCAAGATGGGTACTTGAAGATATATAGTGGCTGAATAAATAAATTTGAATTTGTGGGCTGAGGAACCTATGATTTAAAGTCCATGCATTGGCACGTTTGCTTTGTGCAGACAATCAGGAAACTGATACAGATATACAGCAAAAATCAGGCTAAATGAGCAGTTGCATTATTCCCAATGGCTTCTCTTATTTTAGAACAATAAAACGTCCCCTGGGGAATTTCAATTATATCCATTATTTTAAAATATCATATTCTTTTGCTTAGGGTCACTGCTGGGTGTTAGTCTATATCAACCAACATAAATTTGGCTAAGAAACCAAGGATGGGAGAGGAAGGAAGGGAATACAATCTTCTGGTGAAAGTAGGAGAAGGAGCAGAGTTTACAGTTTCTTTTAACTTCAGGGGAAGAAACTTATTTCTGCAAAAATATGAGCTTATGTCATCATTTCCTTTAGACATTAGACATTGACAGATATTTAAAGGTTATACATGTTCATTATTTGTTTTAATGAGTTAATCAATTGGATTTCCGCTGGGAATATAGAAGCAAAATAGGCAAAAAAAATTCATTTTTAAAATATATACATATACAAGTGAGGAAAATAAACTCAGCTTTCTACCTATTCTTCAATCCTATGTGATCCTTAAAAGAGCAACTAAGAAAAACAAATAAAATCAGCTCCATGAAAGCAATACAAAGTGAACAACACACCAAATAAACAAAAATAAAGTTTCTTCAAGTCTGTGCATGCTTAAAAAATGACGAGATAATATTGACCAATGTATTTGAATTAGATAAATTTACATCATTAGGAAAATTTATGATATCAAGCACATAAAACATAGAGGCTTTGAATCAAGGGACCCTGTTCTTTGTCACATATGCATGCCATCACATACATATTAAATACAAAAATTCTATAATGTAAGTGTAACTGGTGCTGCTTATATTCATTGATTTCATAAACTCCTTAATGCATTGCCTCTAAATACTTGGTATTTTCATGTTTTGTTTAGTCATTCTTATTTTGATTAGGTACTTCTGCTAAATCCAGTCTACCCTGGCTGGACTGTCATACTGAAGTTTTTGCACAATTACACCTTTGGCACAGAGTGAAACCTACTGCGTTCTCAGGAAAATTTTCTGTTCCTTTATGAAGGTTCTGGATGATACTTTGCTGCATCTGTTGTCCAGTGATCTATTTTCCTGGTTTTCCTGAATGTGAACCCCCTTGAGAGACTCTAAGCTGGCTAGAGTGGAGAACAGAGAAAATTTCATGGTGATGTTGAAGCCTACCTTAGCTGATTGCAAGAGAACTGAAAAACAAAGGCAGGTTAAAGGGTGACTTGCAATTAATAAAGTGGTATCATTAGTAAAATGTGATCTTACAGGATTCAGGGAAGAACTACAGTAAGAGGAGCACTTGCCGGGGACACAAGAATAAAGGAGGATAGGTCAAAGCAGCTGAAGCTGGAGAGGAAAGCAGAGGTCATATCACTGAAGTCTTTGTACACAATTCAAAGGAGCTCTAACTTTATTCTATGATTATTAGTATTTGATGTTCCCTTTTATTTTTAATTTGATACCCAAGCTATTTTTTAGAAAAAGAAAGGTTAACAATAAGAGAACATCTTTCCCTAAACTTTTTTTTTTTTTTAGAAACAGCAAAGCACAGATAATGAAAAATTACTAGGAGGCATTGAAGCAGAGGTTATATTATCTGTTGAGAAAGGCATTTACTTAATCTTGAAATTTTATAATACTTCACATGTGTATTTCACTTGCCTCTGTGTGACAACTGATCTGTGTTGAAGGTTTACGGATCCCATATACATCACTGAGCTGGGGGATGACCTAACAGTATATTACAAGCTGCCAAGTATTTTCAATGAGGGAGTAAGTTATCTTTAGTTAATCAGGCAATCTCTAAAGTACGTTATTTTCCACATGTCCCCGTCATCTTAGGTATTGATCCAAGTTGCACATAAACCATGAAACTGAATAAAACAATGCTTATTTCTTTTTCCTCCTAGAATTGTGTTATTGTGCACTGACATGTATGACCTCGTGCCTCACATTGTAAAAATACAAATGTCATTTTAGGAGGTTATGTTTGCTGGCTAAGTCCAGCTACCATCATTGTCCTTTGTCATTGTTGTTAAGGCTGCAGAATGACATCACCTAGGAATCTGACTGGTCACATTGAAAACAGATGACCTCTTGGGCTACTGGTGCTCTTCATTGCTTCTGCGTTCACATCTCCCTTCAATTTCAATTTCAAAATAATTTTCTAATATTTCTAATAAACATAAAATGCATTGTGCAGAATCTTTTCAACAAGTCATTTGAAAACATATTTCTAATTAAAATGAGATGTTCTTATTCATCACTAATAAAATTGTAAAACATTGAAATATTGATAATATAGCATTATGCATAATATGTTACTTTTGAAAGTCTTAACAAAATATAAATAGATAAAACAGTTAATTAAATGAAAAAAATTCACTTGTTATAATCATATTTTTATACACTAATTGTATATTTTACTGTTTACTATACTACCTTTCATAGTTAGATGAATAATATTTTTGCAAATATTAGATTCATTAGCAATTACAAATTTGTATAGCTTAGAATAATAAAAGGTCTTTGGCTCTAAAATATATTCCAGTTGTAAGTATGATCATTACATTTCCAGTGATTAATGATCTTGGCATTTGGTTCATAATGAAATTGTATTGCTTTGACTTTCTACAGCATTTTATTCCTAAGAATTTCAAAGTGCTTTTTTGTGCATCTTCAAGAAGTAGTGTACAAGCAAAATAATCTTAGTTTTATAATAGTTAAGTCATTAGCTACTTCTTTAGAAATTTATGCAGTCCTTTAAATAATTCCAAATCAAATAATGTAGAACTTTTGAGTACTGAAGTTGATTTTGTAGCCCCCACTGATATGTAATAACTGTATTTTTTTTCATTTATACTCAATGTTTGAACTTTTTAAAAATTTCAAACTAAAAGCATTCTTTACACAAAAGGAGTTAATACTTGTCCCAGAAAACTTTGAAATAAAATGAAGACTGGGGTTATGGCTCAGTGGTTAAGGGTCAGGGTTCAATCCCTGATACGGAACAAACAAATAAATAGTAAAAAAAATTCTAGCTATTTTGTATTGAGTATTTGGGTCCTATGTAATATATTTTTTCAATGAATATACAGCTTAATATTTCTTTACCAATAGTGCTATTCTACATTTACAATATATTGCTGTAAGAAAATATAATTATTATATTTTATATAATATAAATGTTTAAGAATTAATGCATGAATTAAACAGAAAATAATCTTTTAGATCCTTTTCCAAATGTGATAACAATTAAAGAGAAAAATTCATATATATAAACCTGCCAATGGATGAGGCTATTTCAGTAAAAGAAAAGTAATGATAAGCAATTAGAATTAAAAAGCAGGTATCCCATTATATGTAAACCATGTAAAAGTGTCACAAGAGAGAATCATATTGGTTAAGTCAAGAATATGAAGTTTTCTGAGTCCTAACATAATAAGTAGTCAAAAAGTATTACTGATTTCATTGGCCTAAGATTAAGGTTAGAATTTTTTTTTTCAGAACTGCAAATGGTCCAGAAGAGATCCTGATAATGAGTGACAGAATGAGCAGCAGGAAAGAAAGATACTGGTACAACTATGGGACAAGATGAAAGAGATTGCAATTTGAACATTGGTGGAGTGAGAGACATAGAAAGTGTGATGGAATGTTTTGAATGAACCTTAGCTCAGCGATTTAAATAATTTCTTTCAATTTATTCCACCATCAGACACCAAAATGAAATGTAAGGAAATACTAATGTGTTTGTGTTTATGAGAAAAAATGTAAATAGTGTCATGAATATTTCTCAACCTATTTCTTATTCTCAATTCTTAGGCTATGTATTATAATCTGAGTATTTTTTTAAAAATAAGTATAAATGATCAAATTATATGCTACAATTTACATATCTTGGAATTTAATTTATTTGTTTCTTAGCCCTGAGTTGTATTGCCTGACTTATAAGGAGATGGAAGAAGTAAGTTGAATGATCAATTTAGTAATAAGAAGCAGCTAAGTGTTCATTGAAGCAGACATGCCCTCTACCTGCCCTGCTCTACATTCCAAACCCCAGATCATGCTCACAAGAGCAAAGTAATCTCATGAGTATTCTATCCCATATATATTTAACCCATATGTGAGAAAGATTGACAGAATATGCATTGTAAGGAGTTATTGGAATCTTTATTTCCAGTTGACTCAAATACACCCTCAGAAAATTATAATGGGTACTATAAAATTCTTTCTGAAATACTGCACAATTTTAAATAACTTTGCTAAATTTTGAAAAAATGGTGCTTAATAGTACATTTGTATTTTTTTCAGTCAGAGAAAATATGACAATATTCATTGAGGGAAAAATTTTGCAGCCAGGTGTGATTGTGCACACTTGTAATCCCAACAACTCAGTATGCTGAAGCAGGAGGATCCCAAGTTCAAGCACAGCCCAACAATTTAGCAAGATACTCTTTCAGCTGTTTTTTTTTTTTTAAATATTTTTTTAGCTGTAGATGGACATAATGTCTTTATTTTATTGCTTTGTATGTGGTGCTGAGGATCGAACCCAGGGCCTCACGCATGTGAGGCAAGCGCTCTACCACTGAGCTACAATCCCAGCCCCTCAGCTGTGTTTTTTGTTTGTTTCTTTCTTTCTTTTTTTTAATGTGCTGGGTATATAGCTCAACGATAAAGCATACCTGGGTTCAGCATCCGGTATTACAAACATATGAATCTGCTCATATGTATATGTGTGTGTGTGTGTGTGTGTGTGTATGTGTGTGTGTATTCATATATAAATCTAAATAACAACTACAAAATCACAGTGTAGTAAATATTTTCTCTCAACAATTGCTTGATTCCCAGATCCCAAGAAGATAAGACTTCAGTTATCAGAGTATTCATTACAGTGAGAACCTGTCAGCTGCCTATGTTAATTCCTTAGACATTTCTTAGAAAATTGGTGGATTTTGGGATATAAAGAATATGAGGTGTTTTCAGTTCTAAAGCAGAGCTCAGATCTGATACTTTGTGAAAGTTTCAGTAGCTTTGAATGAGCACACATCTGTATTAAATTATTAGATGCCATAGTCTCACTCTACCAGAGTCAAAGACAAGAGATTAAAAAAATCTGAGAAAAAAGTGATAGAATTTAGCAATAACAATAATAAAACGGTTGACTCTGAATCAAGAATGTTAAAAAAGAAAGTAAAATATGTTTAATATTAACATAGAATATTTTCCATGAAATGAAAACAAATTTTATCTATCCAAAGGTGACATATATCTTGATCAAATTGTTGGAATTTGAAAATAAATAATTATTTAGTCATGGAGATAGAAACTGTCATTCTCTTGAAAGTGGGGGAGTCAGATTGCTCTCATTTTAAATATAATAAATGTTCAAGGATTCACACAATAACTAAACTCTGAAACCAACCTAGGTGCCATTCAACAGATGAATGGATAAAGAAAATGTGGTATATATACACAATGTAATATTACTCAGACTTAAAGAAGGATGAAATTATGGCTTTTGCCAGTAAGTGAATGGATCTGGGAAATATTATGCTAAACGAATGAGCCGATCCCAAAGAACCAAAGGCCGAATGTTTTCTCTGATATGCAAAGGCTATTTCACAATATTTGTGGAGGAGTGCTAGGGAAGAATAAAGGTACATTGGATTAGACAGAGAGGAGTGAAAGGAGTGGAGGAGATGTGGGGTTAGGAAGGATAGTAGAATGAACTGGGCATTATTACCCTGTGTGCATATATGATTAAATGACTAGTATAACTCTACAACATGTACAACCAGAAGAATGAGAAATTATACTCCATGTATGTGTGATGTGTCAAAATGTGTTCTACTATCATGTATAACTAATAAGAATAATATATATATATGTAAAAATCAGTCAAAAGTTAGAAACATTCTAAAAATTAACACAAGACAATGTGTCAAAAATGCTGCTAAAGTAAAATGCTAAGCTATCAGAAGATGCACCATGAAATACAGTTTTTTGCTTTGATTGGTTTTGTTTTGTTTTAAGCAAAGTGCAAGCATTCAAGAGATCAATGAGAATGCAGGAAGGAGCACACTGTGAAACTAGCATCAGGAATTGCTGTAGATTCAACACATGTGAAGAGTATATCATGAATAAATTGGCCCTAGTTGACAAGATGAAATTAATCATTTTGTTCAAAAGCTTAATTCACCAAAGATGTGAAGAAAAAAATAAAAATCTGAAATCCAATCCCTTCTTAAAGATTTTCTCTAAATTAATAAATAATGTCTTCTAAAAAATTTAAAGAAATTTACCTAAGTATTGTATAGTCCTCTAGAGAATGCAGAAGAATGTTTTACAAGTCATGTAAGGAGGCCAACATATTTTGACATCAAAATCTGATGATCACATTACAATAAAGAAACATTGATGGAAAATGTATGAACATGGAGACAAAGATGTCTCAGTAAAATGTTCTCAAAACAAACATAGCAATATATAAAAATGATAATACATCAGACCAAGTGGGGTTTATTCCAGAAATGCAAAGCTTGTTTAATATCATAAAAGCAGTTCATGAAATTTAATAGTTAACAAAATGAACAACACAACAACAAAGATCTCATGATTAACTCAGTAGATGAAGAAAAATTTCTCTCACAAATTGCAACTCTTTGAGTAGAAAGAGTCAAGAGTCATAAAAGGGACTTCAGAATCTGAAAAAGGGAATGTGTTATAGAACCTACAGCTTACATATTCTTTAAAGAAAAATATTGAAACACTTTCTCTGTAAATAAGAAAAAGACAAGGATAGCGTTAGTACATTTTTAAGGAAATATACTGCTTTATTGGCAAATTACAAATAGAAGGGAATTTTCTCAACTTGATAAAACATCTTTGAAAAACCTACAGCTAACATCATATTTAATGTTGAGGGACTTGACATTTCCCCTATATGCTCAGGAAGAAGGAACTCCTTTTTCTTATTATACTGAGGGCCCTACCTAGTTCAATAGAATATGAAAAAAAAAGAAGGTATGAAATTTGAGAAGGAAGAAATAAAATTTTCTGTTCAGAGAGCACTGGATTGTGCAGAAAACATGAGTCAACAAAAACACTTCCTAAAACAAATAAGCAATTACAGTAAGGTTGCAGTTTACAAATTTAATATTACATGCAAAAAAGTCAATTACTGTCCTATATAACAGCAATGAACAAGTAAAATTTGAAATTAAAAACATAATACCATTTGCATTAGCACAAAATAATGAAATTTTTAGGAATAAATTTAATAATCTACATGAGGAAAACTACAAAAGTTTTTGTGAAGGAAATCAAAAACTAAATAAATGAAGAGAGCTTTCACATTCATGGACAGGAAGATTTATTATTGTCAACATGTTAGTTCTTGCCAACTTTACCTATAGATTTAATGAAATCCAATTCAAAACCCCAACAAGTTATTTTGTGAATATTGACAAACTGATCATAAAATTTATATGGTGAGACAAAAGACCCAGTATAGCCAATACAGTATTGAAGCAGAAGAACAGAACATTAGAGAACTGTCACGACTTGATTTCAAGTCTTACTACAAAGTCACAGTAATCAAGACAGTATGATATTGGCAATATATATACGTATACATGTATATACATAAATAGACCCATATTTTATAGTCAATAGACGTGTGACAAAGAAGCAAAGTTAATCCTAATCCAATGGATTAAGAATTGTAGTTTTAACAAATTGGTGCTGGAACAACTGGATATGTACAACCAAAAATAATATGAGAAGAACAACAACCATTTAGACACAGAATTTATATCTTCTAAAAACCTGACTCAAAATGGAAAACATAACTATATGTAAAACAACATGTTCTCTGTGTAAACCATACCTCCACACCTCATATGCTCTGAATACCTGCAGAGTTGACACCATATGTATACCATTGATACTCACTGCTTGTATCTTTCAGAACATTGATGCAGGTCCTCCAGACGCTCTAGAGCTGCAGCTGTGACAACCAAAGAATGCTGTAACCAAATTCAGGAAGCATAATTGTGGAGATACATGGTCTGTGATCTGGAGACTCCACAGGTGCTCTAGACTCCACCTACAAAACCTCTCAGTTTTCAAGGCCCTGGCACCTGGACCTGTGATGTGGGTAGGGCAGCCATGAAGATCTCAAAAACACTTCTGAGGTCATTCTTCCAGTGTCCTGATGAATAGCACTTATCTTTCTTCCAAAATGATTAAAAATTGTGATACTGACATAAGAATAGCAAACTGGATGAGTGAACACATACATACCAGCTGATTTGTAGACAAATGGCAGAGTAGTACTGAAGAGAATGGATGAGACTTTCCATAAGTTACATTTGTTCAACTGAATATCCACACTGGCGAAAAAGGGAAAACTTGTCCCATATCTAACACAAGAAAAAATGGAGTTATTTGACCATTAGTTTTATTATTTTAAGATTAAAAACAAAATTAATTACATCTACCTATCCACCATTTACATTATATCTAAACTTCTTATTGTAAATGTTTATATGACTAGAATGACAATAATTAAATATAATTAATTATTCTTGGAGCTATTATCTGTTGCTTTACTCTTCTTACTTGCTTTCAACTTATTCATTTTTAAAAAAAATTGAGACTCTAGTCATGGGGAAATTGAGACAGTTAATTTTTTAAAATTATTTATTCATTTGATGGCTTCAAATTCCAGGATTCAAGTGATCATCCAGCCTCAGTTCCCAAGTAATTGGGAATGCAGAAGCACACCACAACACCTGGCTAATTTACGTATTGTTTTTATTATGAGCATATGTCTTGTCCATAAAATAGATTAAGTAATTTATAAATAAATAGTAGATAAAGTATGAGTCGGGTGTGGTGGCACACACCTGTATTCTCAGCACTTTGGGAGGCTGAGACAGGAGAATCGCAAGTTCAAAGCCAACCTTAGCAACGGGGAGGCACTAAGCAACTCAGTGAGACCCTGTCTCTAAATAAAACACACAATAGGGCTGGGATGTGGCTCAGTGATAGAGTACCCCTGAGTTCAATCCTGGATACCAAAAAAAAAAAAAAAGTAGTAGGTAAAGTATGGATTGAATCATACAAAGGAATAAATTGATCTTCATCATATGAGAAAAATCTTAATCCATAAACTTACAGATAACAAGTTTATAGACATAAAATTATTACATATAAATAATTTATGAAGTGGAATCAAATTTATGAAGTGGAATCAAATAAAATATTATTTATAAAATTAGAAAACAAAACTATAACTGTATATATAGATCAGGTTGCCCTGTAGGCAAAGTACAGGTGCAAAGGTAAATGGTGATTTATTCTGGATAATAAATAGAAGAGCTGGAATTTTTTAAAAAAAGACACTAAAGAGTAGTTTTGTGTTTGGTCAACAGTATAAGAAAATAACAAGATATGATCCCTGGCCTCTTGGAACTCATGTCCTATTGAAAAAGAATAAAGTTTTAAAAGGAAACAACAAAAGCAGCTATAAGAATATCCTGTGATTCCAGATAAGAATTTTCAGAGAAGGCTGTTCTAAGAACCAAGAAACAGGTAGCAACATAGATGATAATAAAAGTTTTAGCAATTAGATGAATGCACTTGAAATTTCATTTAAGTTGTATCATCTCAAAAACAAAAGGAAGAATTCAAGACAATGAAGTAAATGCTTACTTTCCTTAAATCCAATCTTACTAAATATAAGAGCAGTATGTAGTGTTGGGTAGAATTAGGAGCAATGGTAGCCAATGATTTGTGAATCACCTTGCCTGTTGGTTATGTGAACAGTGTCTTCCTGCAAACCCCATGCGTCTAAATACAGAGGAAGATTTCCTTAGAATTTCTCCTGTCTCTTTTCTGACACACATTACTGTTTATCATTTTAGTTGTCTTTATTTTGACAATCATTAAGTTTCCAATGATCATTTAGTCCAAACTGGATTGTCAAATGTGTGCATAACTATTAAGTCTCCAAATCTGGTCTTTTTTTGTGTGTGTCAAATTTACTGTTCTTTAGCTTTTATCAAATAGTGATTAGTACAGTTTTGGAGTACTGGAGTCCTTGTAAATGAGTGTCCATGGATCCTTTAGGAAAATAATTATAGTAAGCTAGATGTAGTGTTTATTCAAAGGTAATCAGTTTGCAAATCATTCTGTGCTCCCAATTCTTTAAATTTAAAAGTTTATGAGTTATGTGTCTAACAATTATTTTTTTCCAAAAAAAACTAACAGTTAATAAAAATTATTTGGAAAGCATAAATCTGAAACATATAAACAGGCTATATAGAATAAGAACCCTACCAACTGAAAAAGGATATATGCTATCTAATTACAAAAAAAGGGCAAGAGAACAATGATACATATCTGTAGATAAACTATTTTGAAATTTTATTTATGCAAAAATGTTGTAAAATAGAAATCTATCTGTTCATATACAGCCATGCATATTATATACTAAAGAACAAAACAAGAGTTAGGTATTGCACAGACTCAATAAATCACACATAAACATTTAGGTTTTCTCTTGGTTGTGCTCAAATGTGCAAATATTATGCAAGAACAAAATAGACATGTGGATAAATTACTGAATTATAAGTTTAGTTATTAATAGACATGAAAAATAATTCACAAATTAAAATTTATAAATTCAAAAGATTACATTGTATTTCAAATAGTAATTTCACAGTTCTTATGTGTTTTAAAGATAGTTTATGTTAGATTAAGAGCTAATATGTTTTTTTGTTTGCTTATTTGTTTTTGGTTTGTTTTCCGCACTGCTGGGTATTGAACCCAAAGCCTTTCACATGCTAGACAAATGCTCTACCACTGAGCTACTCTCTTAGTCCAAATTGATTTTAAATAGAAAAAAACGTGCATATCTTTCTATTAAAAGTGAAGTAAGTTATGTTAACCTTAGGTAAGACTGGAAAAGTATATGTATTCATTCACAAATACACACGTTTTCTGATGTGTTTACAACAGCTACAATTATTGAGCCTGATTGGATTGAACTCAGTGGTAGGCAAAATTGATTGCCTGTCCTGCAGCTATTCTTCTCATTCTGTCCTTGTGGCAGAGATTGAGCCTTTTTTCTCATGCTCAACTGCTCTGAGCTCATGGAGACTGGCCACTTTCTAGTCCCAATGTGCAATTTTTCTTAATCTAAATCCAATTATGATAATTCTCTTTATTTTGGCAGAAAATAGTTTTGCCAAGGTTTGTCAGTGTGATTATCACCCTAGTCAATAAACTATATGAAAACTTCTTCTGGATGTTGTGTAAGGAATTTTTTTTCTCCCTGGTAAGAGAAGATGCGCTTGGAGAAACCGCTCTGTTTGCATTTTGCTTGAGCGTCTTATGCATGGGGTTGTGAAATATCTTTGAGTTAAGAGAAGGCAAGACCAAAGACACTTAAAATACTGAAGATGCAAAACAAAATATCATTGAAATCTGAGTTTTTGGTGTTGTGTATGTTGGTCAGTTAACTGATTCTGAAATCATATTCCCAGGGCTTCTTGTGATCTGTGACATTAAATTCTTCATTGTTTCAAACACTGACTTACCTTCAGGTCATCTATTACTTGTATCCCAAAACATCCCAACTGGTAAAACAAGGTAAGAAGATGAACAGCAATACACAGAGTAGTAAGGTAGGCCAAATTCTGAAGAAAATATTTATATTTAAATTGACTTTTTATGCCTTGTTAAATATTATATGATAAAAAAGACAAGACTGTACAGCAATGGGTAAAATATTCCTGGTCTTCCAAAACTATTGAAAAGGGGACTCTGTAGATTGATTCTTTCAAATACAGCTTCAGAAATCATTATTTCAAGAGGTGCTTTTGGCTTACATAAAAACTTTAACTAGCTAATGTTAAAGAAAAAAATTCATCTATCCCAGAATCAAATATTATATCAAAATAATATAAAAGAGAGCTTCCTAGAAGATTGCAGTCCATTATAATGAGAAAGTTCAGATTGCTCTTTACTAATAAAAACGTAGGCTGCTAGTAGCTTGAGCTTTCATGTTTCTCTAGGACTCATCAGACCACAAATTTGGTCATACCCGTGTCTAAGATTTATTTGGCAAAAAGATGGAAAACAGATTCAACAAAGGGAGAAGAGGCCTGGAGTGAAGACAGAGAAAAATGAGGCTCTGGCTTTATGAAACCTATCTTAGTAGAAGTACACAGGGAGCCTCGAAGCTCATCAGGGACTTGGTAAATACTGTTCTGACTGGAGTGGTGCTCACATATCAAAAGTGTTAGAGACCCAGAAGAAAGTTTATAAAGAGTAAGTTATATGGTTTATACAGTGTAGGCTATATGAGTCCCTATAATCACTTATGGGAGTAGTGGATTCCAGGATTGTAGATACCATCAAATAATCAACCTTATAAGCAGGCCATATTAGGAATCATTAGTTATGCTTATGTGTGATTTAGCCAGGCCCTCTCCAGATTAAAAATGATTTCTGCATGAATCTGTGAGTATGATTTCAAATGAGGTTGACATTTGAATTGGTGGACTCAGAAAAGTAGGCTGTCCTCCTCACTGGAGTATCATCTGATCCATTCAGGGCATGAATATATATATATATATATATATTTTTTTTTTTTTTAAATTAAAAAGCAGAGGAAGAACTTCATTCCCTTCATGGCTGCGTGCTTAAACCAGAAAACATAGCCTTTTCCTGCCCTATGATTGTGATGTACACTCTTGGCTCCCCTGGCTCTTGGGCCTGCAAATTAATTGGAATTACACCATTGGTGTTTCTGAGCCTGTATTTTGCAGATGTCATATCATGGACCTAGGTATCTCCTATTGATTTATATCTCTTTAGAGCTCAGATTAACACAAATTTCTTGTTTACAGTGGGTAAATAAATAATTGAACCTCAATAATATATATGAGGTAGAGCTTCATTAGTATCTTGGTTCATTTTTAGTTTTCCATATTTAAATTGCAATATTATGGAGATATTCCAGGATTAAGCACCCAAGCTTTAAAGTGCATTGAAAACTTGAAAAATGAAGAATCTATGATGTTGTTTACAGTGATCACTATTTAGATTAGAAAATAAGAAATAAAATAATTGTATGCAGGGGGGTCACAGAAAAATGTATTAAGTATATTCAAATGACCAAACATAGGGGCAATCTAAGTGAAGTGTTTAAGGATATGTGAGTAGCTAAAATATCCCACTGCAATTCTTAACAAATTGTCCAGTTAATCAATGGAGTATATGTGCCATGATCTACATGTAATTCCTCCTGCTCTGCAAACACAGAGCTTTCATTTTGATTTATCACCCAGTTCTTGAATTGAGAACATCTCCCACTTCTTGACATTGGTCTTATTATTGTCACCTCTGTGATATTTTCCAAAAGTTAAACTTTCTTTTTTCCTAACCTTGTGTTAGATACATATCCCACACAACCAATAACTTGCAGATAGTAATCTCCAAGTAAGATGAGGTACAGTGTCTGGGGTTGTGGCTCAGTAGACCGCTTGCCTAGCATGTGTGAGGCACTAGTTTCAACCCTCAGCACCAAATATAAATAAATAAAAATAAAAGTCCATCAACAACTAAAAAAGCAAACAAACAAACAAAAAAAGATGAGGTACAAATCTCTCCTTTTAGACAATCATTTAAGTTATAATATTGCTGGCAATTACACGGACAAGGAAACAAAAAATCATGTGACAAAAAAAGCAGAAATGCTTTAAGTCACTTTGTTTTTCCAGTTTAGAACAACCTTTAAAATTTCACGTCTATCTATAAGCATGTGAACATAGAAATATAATATGTTGCTATGGATACTTTAAGAATTCAGAGCTTTGTGTAATTATTATATAGTTATTATTGTCATTGGTAAATTTGTAAGAAAAAATAAATTATTGTTAAGCAATTATGCCTAAACTCTTCATTACTTTTTTTCAACTTAAATAAAAGAAGTTCTTATATTTCTATGCTAGTTAATACATACACAAAGGAGGTGATCTTATATAATGGCATTTTAGGGGATAATGTTTACTTTTCTCTGCCACATGCTTACAGACAGCCTTTCTACTTTTGTACCTCTCTTAGGACACATGCATAAAATGATAATGCTTTTCCACAAATTATTTGGCAGCTGGTGGGGAAATATTTAAGTCCATTAAATTGAGAAATCATTTGCCAAGCCCCCCATCCTAAATTACACTATAAAAATAAGAGTAACAGTTCATAAAGCAGGGTTTTGCACACAAACAATTCAGAATTTGAGGGCTTAACTGCACATAAACAAATTATTCTTTTTAGTTTTACTTCACAACAGGAAGTCATTGCTATGGGGGAAATATGCCCACATTAAAGCTGCAAATTGATTTTTGATGAAATAACGCTACCTGTAACCCAGAGCAAATTTGATGCCTTACTAAAGACCATGTTAAGCAGAAAAGTATAACACCTGTGAAAAACACAATTAAGAGGACTGCCTTTAGAGATGTAAGTTTGTTGTTGTGATATACACAAATAATGTGAATCATTAGTTATTTTAGAAAAATAGTGAGGTAAAGACAAAGATGAAAAGGGATTATTCTTTAATAAAAAGCAATGATACAAATAAATCCTTTCATTTTTTTTTGTACTAGAATAGGCATCCAGTTCCAGCTCTGACATTTAAAGGGATTAGCAAGTGTATCATCCCCATCCTGAGGATAACAATATACACCATAAAAAAGAGGAAAATTACAATGAAAGCAACATTGAAAGAGCTTTTAAACAGGGATCAGAGAGGCCATCAAGGGCCAGGACTTTTGCACAATTCCAATTGTTGCCTGGAGTGTAGGCTTTGTTCCCTCCATCATTTGACCCCAGGCTTTTGAAAGAATGGAGCCATATTGTGCCCAGAAGCTCAAGATACACAGTAAAATATTATCAGAATTCTGTTTTATGGATATTTTCATTCTGTTTATGTATTATTTTCTTCATCTTCTGTCTAAGTACCTCTTCTTTCTTCTCAATATTTAACAACCCATATAAGTTCCGACTTCGCCTGTCTTCCTCAGATCTCTGGTTCAGAGCTACCTGAACATGTTTCTCATAGATTACAACTTCTAATGAGATAGAAATTTCAGATACAGTAAAACAAAAATACACTGATTCTCAAATGAGAAGTGCCCTGAGCCTTTAAACTATAAGAAACACTTATAGTGTTTTTATAAGAAACACTTTTTATAAGTGTTTATAAGAAACACTTATAGTGAATTTTTGATAAGCAACTCTTGAACAAACCAATCAACATGTTGTTAACCCATGCCCTTGGCCTGAACCCTTCTCCGATCGTGCCCTCACCTGCAAAAAGTACCATGAGGACAACATAAAAGGGCTAGAAAAACTGGTACAAAACTGTATCACTCCACCTTGGGTGTCAGTAGGTAGCCAGATATAAGTGAAAAAGTTGGGAAAAGAAAATTCAGACTGTCACCCTGGGCATAAATGGCCATTACAAGCCCAGGTACCACCCTCTTGCAGTTAGAATGCTTCCTATCAATGTAGAAAAGTGGATATGGTCTATGCTGCAAAAATTTAAACATGATAAAATTGGTGCCTGCACATTAAGTCATGGCAGGAAACCACAGTTGCCACCCCTAAATACATAATATATAAGGAGGTAGGCTCCCAGACCAACTATAAAAATTCAAATGCTGGGAGACCCTAGGTAGCTTCTTCTCTTAGAGGTGGCTCATTCCATGTAGAGATATACTACATAAATATTTAGGCTTTTTCTACCTGTACCTCTAAATGAAATCTTTCTTTTAGGAATACAGCCTATGTCTCTAGAAATATCAAATTCTAGAAGAGTCAAATTTCTCTAATTCCTCTAGTGTTCTTGTTTTTATTTACATTTTTTTGATTTTGGACTTTCCCAAGTCCTCCTCAGAAAGCATTTGAGTGTTATCACTCTTCACATTGCAGTTCTTTGTTATTGTGCAGGAGTTGTGTTGGTGTGGTGTCACCATGCCAGCGGGTTGCTGTCTCTCCCTCTGGAGATGGTCCACATTCACATTTGAATGTGTTTCTTACTTTACTCCAAGAGACATCTTTTCCTGAGATAGTTGGCATTCTTTCTTGAATGTGTATCTGCTTCCCTAAATAAATCTGTCTCTGTCTTTGACTGACATATACTAAAACTCTTTTCCATTCCATATGCCAAGGACTTGGGGTGTCCTGTGAAGAGGACTTCCTCTCCGAGAACTCCTCTGGTGACACTTGAGACCCCAAATGAAGTCCATTTTAAAGTTTCTCAGTTAAGACTGATCAATGGTAAATGAAAATAAACAGAAACTCAACAAATTATCTTGGGCCCATCAGGAAAATGAGATAATAGAACAAATTATCATCCCAAACTCTAGAGAGAGAAGTGAATCCAGAGAACCACCACTGGTATCTCTTTAACTGGAATTGCCAGAAATATAAACTCACAGAGACATTTAAATGGAAATTTTGAAGAACTACTGAAGGCTGGATATGGACTGGTGCTGTAGAGGAAAAAAACTGGGTTCCAAAGTTTTAGGAAGGCCCCTGTACCTTTGTGGGTTTAACTATCAGTCATTCCTTCAGAATTTCATAGTAAAGATCCATGAATAAGATTTCTTAGCCTTAGCAGGGGGAGGACAAGAGTGATCATTGTGATCAGAGTGTTCTATTCTTCAGGAGAAAGGACTTTACAAAAACTTTATCCCATCTCCGGGAAACCCAGCCCCATTAACTTTATAAGGTCTAATCTAGAGGTAAGAGTGGGCTATCCCACTGCAGAAATACATAGGAGGCTCTGTATCTAGAGGCACAGGCCCTTTTAAACACTAGGTTTTAATCATGAGATAAAAGAATGGTATTGCTTCCCTTTACTTTAACCACTGCACCAACACAAATCCTGCACAATAACAAGGAATTGCAACATGAAGGACTGTAACACTCAGATGCTTTCTGAGGAGGACTACCTTGGAAAGCCCAAAGTCAAAAAAGGTAAATTAAAACAAGAACATTAGAGGAACTTGAATATTCTGGCATGTACCTCTGTAGTAAATAGTAAATTGAGTGCATCTCTAATAAAGATTAATATATTAAAAATCACCTTAGGGACTACATAATTCAGTTTCTATAATGCAATAAACAATGCCATTTCAACATTATAAGGCATGCAAGAAATACAGAAAAAACAATTTAAAGAAGAAAAATAGCAAAAAAGAAAAATCATTAGAAGGAAGCTCTAATATGAAACACATTTAACACATTTAAGAATTATCAGAGAATTTAATCTAATTCTGATTAATAGGTTAAGAACCTCAGCGGAAAAATAAATAAATATGCAAGAACCAGAATGGAATGAGGAGAATTCAAGTAATAAAAAATGTAGTGCTAAAAATATAACACACAATAGCAGAAATAAAGAATGCCTTTTGATGGTTCTTCAGTGAACTGAACAAGACCAAGAAGAGAATCTGTGCGTTTAAAGATTTTTTAATAGAAATTCTCACAAAGAGGCTCCTCCTTTTATTCTTTCTCTTCCTAATTTTTTTCTAAGGTTTTAGTTAAATAACCACAAGAGGTCAAAGTTCATTGTGCTAGCCAGAAAATAAAAAGATGATACACCTGGATGACAGATTCTGCCCAGCATCTGGCCTTCCTGCACACTGTACCTCCTCTTCCCTCCCCATATAGTCCTTTGCATTCTTAAGATATGGCTCTACACTCCCCTAAGCTAGAGCTCCCCTAATATAGAGCTCTGAGAAGTTGATTCCTTTATTTTCTGCAAAGCTACATTTTAATAAATGTAATTTCTTCACACCGATTTGATTCCTAAATTTTGGTCACTTAGAGCTGCAGATAGCCCAGATATTTGATTCCTGTATCAACTATAATACAAAGAGAAAAAGATAAAGAATTAAATATCCTTCAGGTGCAGTGGCACACACCTACAATCCCAGCAGCACAGGCAGCTAAGGCAGGGGATTGCAAATTCAAATCCAACCTCAGCAACTTAGTAAGGCCCTAGCCAGACTCTCTCAAAATATAAAGTAAAATGGTCTAGAGGTGTGGTTCAGTGGTTAAGCTCCCCTCGCTTCAATTCCTGGTACCAAATAAATAAATAAATAAAAATGTAACAGAACATCCAAGAACTGTGAATCAATTTAAAAAATTGTATCATGGATTTAAGAAAAATATCAGGAAAAGAAACAGAGCAAGAAAAAAAATATTTGAAGTGACAGTATTGAAGAATTTTCCCAAATTATAAACAGATACTAATCTACAGATCCAGAAATTTCAGGATATACTACATAGGATAAAAACAAAGTTAACATGTGTACATATATCATATTCAGAAGCCCAGAAAAAAAAAGAAAGGAAAAAGGAAAAACTTGAAAGAAATCTCAAGGGGATGAGAAAAAGTAATAAATAAAAGAAAAATTTTGGCATGTCCTAAATTTAATTTCATTATGAAAGCTGAGAGGATGGAAAAGAGAGATGGAAGTTTTCTAGTAACAAGTCAAGAATAAAAGACTTTATTGCCAGGCACAGTATGGCAGGCCTGTAATCTCAGCAGCTCCAGAGGCTGAGCCAGCCTCTGCAATGGTCAGGTGCTAAGCAACTCAGTGAGACCTTGTCTCTAAATAAAATATAAAATAGGGCTGGGGATGTGGCTCAGTGGTCAAGTGCCCCTGAGTTCAATCCACAGTGCCCTCTGCCAAAAGAAAAGACTCTGCATCCTAAAAGGTGGGTTAGAGCCTTCACTCTTGTTCTACTAAGACCCACCTGCTAGATGCTGCAGCATTCTTGTTCATAGCACCAACCAATACACAGGTAGAAATTGTTTCTCCTTAAGAATCACCCTGCTATCCCAAAACTTTATATTTCTTTCCCTCTTCTCCATAGCTAAGGTGGGTTCATTATAAACAAATTTTGCCTTCCTTGTACAAATTTTCATTATCAAATAACCTGCCTTTTTATATCTGATAACTGCTACTTAGAATTTGGGGCCTGTGAGAACTTCTCCTCGTGTCACAAAAGAGGAGATATCACAGGAAGAGAGTACCCAGGCATGCCTGAAGAAAGGGAAAACTCAACTTAGGGCAAGTGGCTTCTTGATGTAGGTACATGACAGAAAAGAATTTCAGCACATGTGAGTAGAGGCATAGAGATTTATGTTGGGAAGCAAGGAATACACATTTAATGGAGAATGTGGGCCATCTTGGGAGTAAGAGTTGCATTTTTATAGTTCCTGTATCTTATTTTAAAGGAAATTTGGTAAGAGGTGGATTATGGGAAAGTACATATAAGATGACATCAGTCTGTTCATTCTCAGGATCCTTAGGCTGATGTGGTTTCTATTATCTAATCAGATATAATTGAAAGACTCCTAAATTATAGGTTTCTTATTCTTTATTTATTGGTGGGCTAAACAGAAGTATACAAGATCATTTTCATAAGGGGTGAATTTACAGTGACTTTAAGATTTCCTAGAAATGTGAGAGTGACAGGCCTTGGAGTGACTTACTTGAGGAGCAATAGGCCTAGAAAGGTATGTAAAGCTTTAAATTAAAATTAATTATTCTAGTTCTTTATGTCTCCTTTATATCTATTTTTAAAAATTTCTTCTATCCTACTTTACCAGGACTAGTCTTCTCTTTATTTGTAACATCTGTAATGGTTCAATAAACCATTTTATTTCAGAGATCTCCCCATCTTTAGAGTTTTGGCATTATGCATTCTAACTAGAGAGGAAAAAATATGAGAATTACATTGAACTTGCATCAGAAACAATGGATGAAAGAAACGAGTGGAGCAAAAAATTTAAAGCATTAAAAATACAATACAAATGTAACTAATAAAGATTTAGACTTCTCAGTTGGATCTGCAAATATTCAATGGACAATTAAAATGAGGATAGAAAATTTGGCATCTCTGCCTCTATTTTTCATCTGTCTGCTTTGATGTGAGTCACGTTGGATTCCAGGAACAACACATCTGATTGTTAAACTATCTGTCTCCACAATAGTAACTTTCTTATCTGAGACAAGGCCCAGCTTGAGCAACCCTGTGATAATGAAGGAAAAGACCATGTCTGAGCAGAATCACCTGTTTTGACATTATGTAAAGACTCCATCTATGCAAACCCCCAACCCTTGCCCCTTGTTTTTCCTTTCTAAAATACCTCAAAATCATTGTGAACCCCTTAAAGATAGGGATAAGATATGTCCCTTTGTCTTCCCACTGTGGCTAAACCGATTAAAGCTCCTTTTCTGCTTTTTATTGTAACTTTTTCCATTTTTTTGGATAATTGGCTGGACCTGATTTGTTGGGACCCCTAGAGTTGGAGGTGGTACTCAGGTAACATGACCACCAACATAGAATTCTATATCCACTAAGGTTATTCCACAAAATAAAGAGAAACCTCTGGTTAGCTCCATTATATCAAGTGCTTAGAAGCCATCAATCCTGCCTGTGCTCAAACACAAAATGAGCTAAACACACTGAAAATCAAAGGTTTTCTCAGCTCCAACAGAATAGGAATCAAGTTCTCAAAACAAACTACCACTTCAAAATCTGGGGAGATAGGTGACTACATAGAACTGAGAAGTACAGCAAAGATCAGCTTCTTGTAAGGGAAAAAACAAAACAAAACACTAGGATCATTAAATGATGAATTATAGAAGGTAGAGTAAAGATTAGCTTGACAGTTAAAAAAACAAAAACAAAAACAAAAAACCCAACAAACCTCCTGAAGGCAGTTTCAGGGGGTCTCCTTGGTTTCATGTATTCCTTATCAGGTTTTCATTGTAAAGACTGGACAGAAATCCACCTGTGTTTTGAGTAGCAGGAGGAAAAAATGTTATTATAAAATATTCTGAGAGCATTCTTGATAACAAAGATCTGCTTTGTAAGGAAATATATGTTACTATAACTTCCTTTGACCTGGAGAAACATCAATTAAACAATTCAAATACCTTATTCCTTATCTGAATTGGTAGAAACCAAGAAGGTTGTAACAGATATGAACACTATTATAATGGGCTCATTCATAGACTGAGCACAGATGAGGAAAGAGAGAGTCTGAACATATGAAATAGAGAGGTATAAGATCCATCCATATATATATGTTTGTGTGTGTACACATATCTGTATATGCACACATATACATACAAATATGAAAGTAAACTTTTCTAAAAGATCATGAGCGGTCCTTGAAAAAGAAGGGAAAGCATTTTAATACAAATTGATCATCTTCTTATTAAAGAGTAGTGTTGAAACAGTTGGATATATGTATAATCAAAATAATATACTCACACAAATATCTGAATGAACCTTTCACAAAAGTAACCACCAATGAATTATAGACCTAACATAAAAATACAAACCTACGAAATTTCTAGAAGGAAATATAAGAGAATGAGATCTATGTAAATTTGGGTACTTGTGAGAATTTTTTTAATCCTCCTGGGACTTCCTTTGAGGGCCTTGAACATGCCAGCAAGTGCTTTATCACTGAGCTACATCCCCAGCATGAAGTGTGAGGTTTAAAAGCACAATGCATGAAGAAAAATAAATAAATAAACTGTTAAACATCATTAATATTAAAAATTGTCTGTAAAAGACACTATTAAGAAATTGAAAAGACATACATAAACAAAGAGAATATATTTCAAAACACACATATGAGCCAGGCACCATAGCACACGCCTGTAATCCCAGTGACTCAGGAGGCAGAGGCAAGAGGATCACGAGTTCAAAGCCAGCTTCAGTAGAAGCAAGGCACAAAGCAATAGGGGTTTGGAATGTGGCTCAGTAACAGAGTGCCCGAGTTCAATCCCTGGTACAAAAAAGACAAAAAGAAAGAAAAATATAAGAAAGAAAACATTTCAAAACACACATATGACAAGAATTGTTATCAAAATATGTAAAGAAGTCTCAAATATAAACAATTTAAAGCAAACACCCCAATTACATTGTAGAGTAAAAACATGAACACATAGACAACAGAGGGAGATAAACAGATGAAAAATAAGCATAAAAGATAAAACTTAAAATAATTTTAATATAATAATTAATATAACAATAATAAGTTATTATAATTTATTATTATGCCTAAAATTTTAAGTACTGACAATACCAATTACTGGGTAGGATATAGTGCAATAGGAACTCTCATTCTTTTCTAGTGGAAATGAAAAATGCTACAACTAATTTGGAAGATAGTTTAGTAGTTTCCAACAAAGTTAAACATAGTCATCATGCAATCAAGCAATTGAGCTGCTAGATATTTATTAAACTAATTTCAAAATTATTCCACACCAAATCTTGTAGTGATTATTTACAATAGCTTTCTTTGTAATTACTAAAACCTGAAAACAATCAAGATATCCTTCAAGAAATGAATGGGTAAACAACTATGTTACATTTATAGAATAGAATATTATTCAACAATAAAAAATGTGCTATCTGATCATGAAAATTAATGAATGAATCTTACATGGATATTGCTAAGTGAAAGAATCCCACCTGAAAAGGCTACATAGTATATACCAATAATATGACATTTTGGATAAAGCAAAACAAGAAACAATATAAAGTTAAGTACTTGTCAGAGATTAAGAGGAAGAAGAGAAAAATTAAATGAGTACAATAAAAATTATTTGGGGAGGTGATAAAACAATTTTTTATTACACCATAATTCTGAGCTTGCAACACCATGGAAGCCAACATCAAAACAAATCATGGTCCTTAAAGTACACAATTTAAGAAAAACTAGAAATTTATATAATCCTAAAATGAATTGCAGAATGTGACAAAATATTTTAACTCTATTATAAATATGGGAAACGATCTCACTGAAGGAATTGGAGGAAAAAGTGCTGACCCAAATAACTGTGGTATTGAGTGAAGTCTGTAGGACTAAGACAAATGGAACAGCACAAAAGCAAAGTAAAAGTTGCCTCCCTCAGAGGCCTGGGTTAACAATTTTCATGCTGCTACACATGTAAACTGGAATTAAATAAGTAAATGGATGAGTATTGGTGGGAGACAGTTTTATCCCTGTTTGAGAATTTCCAGATAAGTAAGGACAGGAGTTTATCTTCTTCCTTGGAGTTTTGCATTAGAGTTGGAGGTATCAATATGAATGCATATGTACCTTAATATAGATACAGATAGAAATATTTATAGATATGAATATACATGGAAGGTTAATATAGATATGTTTGTTGTATCAATTAAAAGGGCCTAACAATGATAACACCCTAACAATCATGAGTACATTTCCTTTCAAATATATGTTTCTAATTCCAATTACCCAATTTAAAAAGTAAAATGAGAACTTCTTGAGAAATGATAGATTATAGGACTGGCCCAGTAAAAGTACAAGATATGCCTTGTAACTTTCTTATGCCAGTATATATGGAAGTATTCAAAACAGGTGAATAAACAAAATATCCACCATGAAGGGAATGTATCAAAGAACCACAGATGTCAACTGACACATCCCCCAATGATTAATGCTGGAAAATGTGCAGCAACAAAACATGGTATTGTACTCTAAACCAAAGCACAAAATAAATACATGATTTCATATGATATAAAAAATAATTAAATTAAAAAATAAAAAAAAGAAATAAATCTCTCGTGGAGGATATAAATCCACTTTCAATGAGATGAAGCACAGCCTTCTGCTCTAATTTTGGGCATCATACTGTAACTCCTTTCAAAAAGATAGAAAGGAAAGGTAGAGAAAGAATAACTTTAATGAAAAATCCTAAATTACACTATCTCAAACTAGGTGACAAAGTTACATCAACCATGAAAAATCACAAAGATGATATGTATCCTTGATATGAAGTGATTACAAGGACACTTTCTTTTTTATATGTATTGTGTTTTCTTCTCCAAAACATATCATCCCACACTCAACATGATTAAAATATCAAAAACATCCCAACAGAAGACATTCTACAAAATATCTAAGCAGAATTCTTCAAAACTGTCCAGGTAATCAAATTACCTTGATTTTTAAGTGTCTGAAAAATGGTCATGACCAACAGCAGCCAGACGAGAACAGATGACAAAATTGAGCATGTTATATGCATGAGATGATGAAACAGAAAAATGGGACATAACGAGAATATGGGAAATCGAAATAAAGTATAGAACTTAGTCAATTTGAACATAGAAATTTCATGTAAATTGGAGATGAGCCAATGAAGCATTTGTGAATGAAAGGAATTGTGGTAGAAAATGATCTATATAGTCACTATTTAAGCCATCCCAAACTAATCAGTCGGCATGCACATAAATCAGTCACATTAACACGATCCCTGTACATCCCTACATTTTACAATTGTCTCGTTAAACATTGCTTTGAGTCATAGTTCTATTTCTCTTCTTGACATCCCTCTATCCCTCACTGTGCAGCCAGTTTTTAAGCCACAAAATATATCACATCTCCTCTATGTAAACATATTGAGTGGCTTTTCATCCTTCTCTAGTGATATATGAGGCCTTCCCATGGCTGCGAAGACATAGGAGATCTGGGCCTCAGCGAACCCTGTGTCCTGACTGCTCACCTCTCTTCCTAGCTCAGTTCAACTCAGCTACACTTGCTTCATGGCTTTCCTTGTAAAGACCGTGCATCTTCCTACTGAGAGGCCTTTCTTGGATTTTACTCTTCTTTCTCCTACTAATGATTTTTTGGGTAATTCTGTGAATATTTTACCTACATCATTCAGGCTTTTCCATAAATACCACCAGTTCTGTGCTTTATTTTCTCACTTGTTTTCTTCTGTTAGCATTTTTGTATTACATTTGAGTTTTTTATCACTTATTTCCCTCATTCCATTGATAACCTTTAAAGATGGAGAATTTTTTGTTATTTATTTATTGACATAGTTTCAGCATTTAAAATAAGTACATCCATAACAAAATCATGACATGAGGGCTTAATTCTACCTTTGCCATAGTTTGTATCTAGAGCATCCCCCAAATTCCCATGTGATGAAGTCTTGTTACCCGGCATGGGGCTATTGACAGATGGTGGAAGCTTTCAGGTAGGGGGAATAGTGGGAGGGCTTCTGGTTCCTGGGGTCATGATCTTCAAGGGAACTGGGGGTCTCAGTCCCTTTCACTTTCCCACTTTTCACATCAAGGAAAGGAGAAGTAATTTCTCTTCACCACACACTCCTTGCCATAAAACGCTTCCTCTCCACAGGCCCATAATAAATAGCCATAGGTGGGGGGTGTGAGTGACCATGAACAGAAACCTCCAAAACTGTGAGCCAAAATAAATCTTTTCTCTTTAAAATTTGATTACCTCAGGTATTTGCTACATCAACGACAGCAACAAAAAATAGCTGACTTACACAAACTTTGACTGCTGTGTGACCATCATGCACCAGGAACTTTACAAGGATAAGATTTCATCTTAATCTGGAGAAGTGCCACTTACTGGAGAAAACATAAAGTTTAGTCAGATTCTAGATGTCACAAAATGTTGTCAGATCACACACATTTATTTCAGGGCAATAGTGTCAGGCAGGGATTTCTGGAAAGGAAGCCTCAGAAAAATATAGAAAAAACAAACAAACAATAAAATATCCTTTTCTTCATTTTTACACTTAAACATAAGTGCACTGAAAAATTCTCCCTTTCAATAAAAGAGGAAAAACTGATAAACTCATCCAAAATAAGAAATAAAGATAAATTTTTAACTTGTTACTCTACAAAAATGGGAAGTGTCCCAAACAACTTTTAAAATTATTATTCCAACAAGCATTTCAATACCAAGGGGACCTTTGTGGAAGCTCCCCAATCATGTGTTACTTTATTTTCTATAGTAAGTCCTAATCACATGTAATATATCCATTGAATTAATTTATATCAAACAAATGCACATTGTATTTCCACTGAACTTCCAGATATGTTTATGTCACCATGTAAGATAAGGGCATGGAAAATTAATAATAAAAAAGGTCTTCATAATAAGGAAGACTGACAATATAACTATGTAAAGATGAAGAACAGGGAAGTGAATGGCTTTCATTGCACCTGCAAATTGGTACTCATAGCAACTTATATAGGTGCAAACACTGCACAAAATACTAAAATAACAGGGAAAGAAAAAAATCACTTCTGAATACAGAAATTGACAACAATTCCACATTGAGCTATTAATATTTTCTTTCAGTACTAGAGATTGAACACAGGGCCTTACACATATTAGGCAGGCTTTCTACTACAATTGAGCTACATCTCCAGCCCTTGAGCTATTATTAAAATGTGATATTCAACCAGCAGAGAAATGGAGATGGGCATTGATGAATTAACAACCTGGTGGAAGAAAGCCAGAGTTATTACAGAAAAACATGTGAGGAAGTCTACTTACAGCTAGAGTGGCTAACTAGTAGTAGACAGATGCATCTGAAAAGAACAGAAATATAAAGTGATACACATATTAGATGGCACTGTAGAGACGCTAAACTTGCAAAGTCTTAGGAGAACCAGGACTAAGATCTCTGACAAGAACTGGAGAACCCTATTTTGAAGACATTTTCACTTAGTGTATCTTTAAAGTCTGGGCATATAAAATTCAGGCCAAAGGCACAGCTAGAGTATCACCTTTGTGATACAAAGAAACCAACCAAAATTTTGGAATGCTGTGGGCATTCATAGAAAAATGTAATGATTTCAGAAGTGAAAGACAAATAAATTACTCCAATCTCCTGTTGGCATTTTGCCAAAATTGAAATTAGGTGGAGCAGGATGATAAAAAGAAAAACAGGAAATTTTTAAAAATACTGTAGAATTTTTTAGTAATCTTGTGTTACTGAGGAAACAGATAATAAAGTTTATAATACCCATAAGTGGCACAAGGACAAAGGACATCCATACTCTTAATTGGAAAATTTAGGAAATCACCCAATACAAGAGAAAATACATGGATTAAAAAAAAAAGTTGCAAAAATTTCAACACAACCCTGAGTCGATTCTATTTCTCATACTCTTTCTGCCAGGTAAAAGGCAAGTAAAATACATCCATTGAAGGATTTCAAGGAGTTCCTAATTGAGGGTCCCAGAAATTTGTAAGCAACTTATAACACCATATAAATTGTGCACAAGGGACATTACATCTGGTAATCAATTTTTTAAATGCAGGTGTACAAAGATCAAGACCAAAATGCTTAAAACTAAAAAATAAAATAAATAATACAAGTTAATTATTTTATGATGTAAATACGGTTTTACAGACAAGAGTTAAAATATATTGGATAATATATTTAGGAAAATAAAGGATAATGATTACAGGAAAACCAAGATGAATTAAAATTAAGCATTCATAGCTGTGCAGAGATATGTATTTTTGAATTAAGATAGTAGATAAGTAGAAAATAGCCATATTAATATGTGAAAAATGTAAGCTGACATGGACTGGAAAAAGTTTTTAATAAATACATGGGACATATTAAAAATCAAACATAGCACATTATTAAATATGTGGTAAGGGAGATAAGACTGAATGTGAAAGAAAAAAGATTTAAAGCTGCAATGGCTGAGAATTTTATAAAATTGATGAATTATACAAAACAAGAAAATAAAAAATTCTATTTAAAAAACAAAAATAATTTTTAAACACACACACATGAATATTTTCAGTATCTAAAGCTTTATAAAATTTAAAAATATAAGAAGTGACCAGAGGAAAAAGATAATTTTTTATCATAGACTGAAATAATATCAAAACAAATGTAAGACAGAAAACAAAGGAATGACTAATAGCTTTGAAATATCCTTATAAATAAAACTTCAGGCATAGATGACTTTCCAGTGAGTGAAATCTACATACATCAGAAGAAAACGACTAAAATTACACAAACCTTTCCATAGAAGATAAAGTTGGAAAATTATACTCTGGTTAGTTTTATAAGAAGATCATCATCATACCTAAGCATAACATTGATGTTAAAGAAAATTGGAATCAGAATTTAGAAAACCTTATAAATATAGCTACACAAGGAATTAGCGTTGAATTGGGAGGCTGAGGCAGGAGTACAGTAAGTTTAAATCCAGCCTCAGCAACAGTGAGGTGCTAAGCAACTTGGTGAGACCCTGTCTCTAAATAAAATACAAAAAATAGGTGTGGGGATGTGGCTCAATGGTTAAGTGCCCCTGAGTTCAATCCCAAGTACCAAAAAAGAAAAGAAAGAAAAAAGAAGAAAAGAAAAAAACATCTTCAAAATGGATGTCAGAAGACTATGGAATAGACGAGGTCAAGTTCCTGGCTGCTCCGTGGCAAGTAACCAAGAAAGCCGACAGGCAGCTTCTCTGCAAGAGGAATGAACACAAAAGCATGGCGAGTATTTTACTGGAACCTAAAAGCTGGACATTCAAACCAGACCAGGGACACAGGAGGTTGGATATAAGAAGGAAAAAATCCCCAGCAGTATAGCCACTGCCTCAACCAGGTTGGTAGCACCAGCCAGAGCAGTCCCTCTGTGAGCATAGTGGAGGGATAAGGGAATTAAAGGAACCCACATTTTTGGGAGGCCTGAGACATGTGGTATAGGCACAGAACATTTAGAGACCAAGGACACTGCCCAAGAAACCTGAAGTATGTGCTGCACAATATCCGATATCCATGTGTGAGGAAAGAAGCCACCAACTCTCCAGGCAGCTTGCAGAGGACAAAGGAAGAAACCATTTTGCAGCTGTGGAGCACAGCCAGCAACTGAGGAAGCTGATTCCTGGCAAATCCGAGTTTAGCCTGAAACAGGCCCAGTAAGCACACACTGCATGACAGAGTGTGCTTAAGTGACCAGAAGAAAATCAAACATAGAGAGAGGTTTATCCAGGGGACAACTGATCTTGGAAACCTACCTGGCTCTACTTCCTCCTCTCCAATCTGACTGCTTGCAGGACTGGCTGGGAGAGAAGCTTCTGGCTGGGAAGTCAAAAGGGCAGGGGACAGGAAAAATTTTTTGGACTATGAAACCAAGACCAGGAAATATGGGGTCTGCAGATAATGTAGGGGACTAAGAATTGGCTCCCCCACCGCACGAGCAGAACGTCCTCCAGTAAGGACCAGCAAGTACCGGGCCCTAGAGGTGCACTGATTAGCAATCAGTAAAAAGCCTGGACCCTGCCTAAACCTAAACCTTGCCTCCAAGAACTCCACCTACAGAATTAACTTTCTCACTCCAGGAATCCAGAGGGTGGAGCATTATACTCCAGAAGACTTCACCTAAAACTCCTGAGAAGCTGAGGAGAATATTTTGAACTCCAAGGAAAGGATTCTTTAACTTTTCATCAAGAATTTTTTTCTTTTTTCTTTTTTTAATTCTTTTTTACTGTTTAATTGTAACCTTAATGGTACATGGACATTTATGCAGTCTCTTATTTTTTTTTGTTCTCATTTTTGAAGCCATTTATTTTACATGGATTATTCTTTTGTGAATTGGTATGTTTGATTAGTATATTTTTATTTTGTTTGTATTCTTGTATTTTTATTTTTATTTTTTTGTTTAAATTTTTGCTTGATGAGTTTTTATGTGTATTTCTTTATCCTGTCTGTTTCACTGGATTCTCTCTTTTCTTCAGCTAATAGCCTACCTCTATTGTTCTCTTTCCTTTAATCTTTTACTTCTCTCCTCCTTCATAATCATCCCATCCTATATTACTTCTGTTCTCTTTTTGTCCACCATTTGAAAGTGTAAACCCTTTTGTAAACTTGATGATTTTATTATAAGCAATAACTGGTCATATCATTTCTGTTTATTGTGATAATTAACATTGTAGACATCATAGTAGGAACTTTTGGTTTAATGCGATAAATTGTTTGCATTGGTTCTTGTTATTATTTGTCTCCTCCTAAACAGTGAGGGGCTGGAAAACTTCAGGAATACTGTAAGTCCACAGAGTAGAAACTCTACTGCCTCAGATCCATACTGTTAGATGGGTATACACACAAACAACCTGAAAAAACAAGAGAACAAATCACCTCAAGCAAAACAGGAAACTCCAATAACAGATTCCATCAACATCACAGTGGAAGAAATGTCAGAGAAGGATTTTAGAATGTACATAGTTAAACTGATCTGTGAAATAAAGGATGCTGTAAGAGAGCAAATACAGGTAGCAAAAGATCAATTCAATAAAGAGAGATTCTGAAAAGAAGAAGAAACACTTGAAATGAAGGAAATAATAAACCAAATTAAAAATTCAATAGAAAGCATCACCAATAGACTAGACCACTTAGAAGACAGAACCTCAGGTAATGAAGACAAAATATATAATTTTGAAAATAGAGTTGACCACAGAGAGAAGATGTTAAACAACAATGTATAGAACTTACAAGAATTGTGGGATATCATGTAAAGACCAAATTTAAGATTTATTGGGATAGATAAAGGCCTAGAGATACAAACCAAAGGAATACACAATCTTTTCAATGAAATGATACCAGAAAATTTCCCAAATCTAAAGAAAACCATCCCCAAATGTATGACGAGAAAACCATATAATTGAGAGTCTGAAGCAAGAATAGTGGCAATATATTTTGTGTTTTAGCATATGTAAAGTCAAAATATTAGACCACAATATCACAAAAATATAGATAAGTACATGGAGTGCACTCTTATACATTGTTTGTAAAAATAAAAAATGATACAGACTTTTTGAAATGGAGAATGGCAGTTTCTTTTAAAGTTAATAGGCATATTTACCAAACAAGTCAGCAATCCATCTTTTATGTATTTACAGCAGAACACTGAGAACCTTTGTGTATAAAATAAACATCTGCATGTGGGTATATAAGGGTTTTACCAGTAGTCATCAAAACTTGCCAACAACTCAACTTTTCTTCAGCTTGAAAAGTATTTGAACAAACTGTTCCTCATTCCTACAATCTATACTCAACAAACTACTAATACACATGATAGCATAAATAAGTCTCAATCTTATGCAAAATACTGCTTTTCATCACAATTGTTGCAGATTTTATGCCAAACATTTTTCCAAAAAAATGAGATGTGTGGGACTGGGGTTGTGGCCCAGTGGTAGAGCACTTGCCTCACATGCATGAGGCACTGGATTCGATCCTCAGCACCACATAAAAACAAATACATAAAATAAAGATATTGTGTCTAGCTACAACTAAAGAAAATTTTTAAAAATGGGATGTGACCATTATATAAAGCTTTTATTTTTATTTTTTTCATATTTATTTATTTGTTCTATTTAGGTTTGCATGATATCAGAGCACAATTTGATTCATTGTACACAGATGGAGGATAACATTTCATTTCTCTGGTTGTGAATGATATAGAATCACAACATACATGCAGTCATACATAAAGCTAGGGCTATGATGACCTTCATATTCCACCATCTTTACTGTCCCCATGCCCTCTCCCCCCTTACACCCCTTTGAACAGAGTTCCTCCATTGTTCCTGTGTCCTTCCCCACATTATGGCTCAGCATCCACTGAAGCTTTTATTTCTAAATGTGCTGGTATTACTTAAGAAGCATTTATTACTAAACTGTCTTCAATGAAAGATTATAATGCATATAATACTATGTTAATGCATAATGCAGTGGTGATGTTTATGCAGCAAGGCACTGAGGTAAGTCAAATTCAAAGGGAAACAATCTATGACTCCATCTTTCCTAAGGCAAAACTTTTTTGATTCAAAAGGCCATGTAATATTTGGGAGAAAGTTAACACAATTTTATACTAAATGAATTACCTTTTTTTCTACATGTAAATATATCTTAATAACAACAAAAGGGAGGGCACCATTAAGGAAATGAATAAGCTGACCACAAGGTAAAAAAGGATTTTAATAAATAATAAGAAGCTGGTTTCTTGAATTTAAAAACCCTAAACAATATACTAGCTATATGAACAAGAACTTAAGCACATTCTTTGTATTAAAACTGTCTTTTTTGTTTTCTGTATATCAAATGCTTTCTGGAGCCTTTCTGTATTTCTAACATCTGAGATCTGGCTCACTGAAGGTTTTATACCTCCTGGGATTGAAGGTGACCAATACCTAGAATTAGTGAGCAGTTCTCTAGTGAGTACATCTTTCATATTCAAACCAGTCTATCCAGAGCCCATGTCCCGAACACTTGTTTTTTCAAGTTCTCACACTCCATGATGCTGTCCCCATCCTAATCACCCCAGAACCAGGTATCAGGCAAGTAGGAATAGTTCCTATGCTTTAGAACCTGCTGAAATTACTCCAAGTAGCCAGTCCTAAGACTATCTATCTTTTTCTTGTTTTCTCTTTTGTTCTGATTTCTGATATCATTTTGTTCTTGTTTTCATTTCTGTTCTGTAAAAATCACCAAAATAAGAAAAAAAGTACTTACATATGTATTCACATATACACGTATGTGTCTGTGTGTCTGTGTGTGTGTCTTGCCCACATATCTCCTCATTCCTACTTTCTCCTAATTGGTCCCAGAGACTCACTCCCTTGGAGAGTCTCTTCCTCTTGGAAAATCTGAGTAAAACATTGTTACAAGATGACAATTGCCTTCTGAGCTATCTGACCTGTTGGCCTCAACATACATGAATAAAAATAAAGCCTATACTCTAGGAAATATTTTATACAATAAGTGTATTTATCCAAACTGCCAGAACATGCATAGGAAGATTCTTAACATCACGGTCATCAAGGAAATCAAAAACAATACCCAATGATATAACTTTATGCACCAACTGAAATGGTTAATTTAAAAGCAACAGATTATCACATAGTGTTGGACTAGAATACTCAAACACTACTGGTGGAAGTTTAAGTTGAAATAATTCCAGAATAATGTTTGAAATCATCAACTAAAGTGAAATATACATACATTGGATATGCAACAAGAATGTGTGCATATATTCACCAAGAGCAAATAAAAGAGAATGTTCAAAGCAGCACTATTTGCAATATACCTGAACTGAAAATGGTCATATTTTCATTAATAATTGAATGAGGCTTGAGGTTTAGCTCAGTGATGAGTGTTTGCTTAGCATGTAGGAGACCTTGGGTATAATCTCTAACACTGAAAAAAAAAGAATCAGTAAGAAGTAGTAATGCATATGAACAAAATCCTTCCATATAATAACCCAGTAGGAAATACTAGCCAATACTAGCATACTAGTATCTAATATGATTTCAAGTATATAATGTTCCCAGTCAAAATAATCTATGGCATTATAAATCAGATAATAGTTATGTTTTTAATAGTTATATTTGTTTAGGATTATTTAATGAAATCCAAGTAGGGAGATTTTGTGACATTTTTGAAGCATACACTACTATGTAATATGTACATTTAATCGGTGAAAAAAAGTAGGTTGAGTTTTTGAGGGTATGTAAATATATTTGTAGAATATTGGAAGCTTTTAAAATATTTAATGCATAGACTTGACCTATTTCATGAAAACAGCTGATGATAATATCAAGAATGAGCTATATTAGAAAAGACTGAGAAATATATCAAATAATATAAATTTCATCTTATAACCCTGGTGATTAAAAAAATTTTACACCATTTGAAAATACACAGATGGGAGAAAAATTGGTTTAGCATAACCACAGCCAGGATTTGGCTAGAGATGGTGTTGCTACACAGAATTAGCCAAGAAAAGAAAAGACTTTCCTGAGGGAGGCATGGATAAATTTATTGAGAAATATTTCTGATAGTTATGTATTAAGTGAATGGAAGTAAAAACTCCACATATAGTCAATCATCATTGTTCATGGATTCAGTGTAAATTTACCTGCTTTCTAGAACTGATTTGTTACCCTACCAAAAACAAACAAACAAACAAAAAACAACAACAAAAAAAACTGTTAGTGCTTTCATGGTCATTTGTGAACATGCACCAGGCAGGAAAAAAAAAAAAAAATTACAGCCACTCAATATGCCTATGGCAGCTGAGAGGAAAAAGGCTGACTTTCTTTTCTCCACTCTCATACTATTGAAGTTTCCTTTCCATGGTCCACTTACTATTGAAGTTTCCTTTCCACGGTCTACTTAATGCCATGTTTTTCACATTTTTGGGCTTTCTTTTGGTGATTTTTCTATTTTATATCCGAAATGTTAATTAATACAGAAATGTTAACTAGTGCTCCTACGTGCAAGAAAGCTGTGATGTGTAATGCTAATGGCTATAAGTCCAATGCTAGTGAATTAACAATAAATACCAATTGAGTTGTCTAGAAACAGAAACATGAAAAAATGAAAGTTTATGCTTTTATGCTTTCACAAATATGTGATGATCTGGGGCTCAAGGGAGCCCCATGCCATGTTTTCCAAAGCAAATCTCTATTTCTAAGGTAGGCTGGATTCATATGCAACACTTCAGAAAAATTGAGTAGCTGGGGGCCAAGACTGAAGTTGGTCCTGACATAGTTTTGTTTCAGTGGCAACCATACCTAACCTATTGAAAACGGCTCAAAACCTACATTTTCAGATGGCTTAGGAAGATAGACATTGTACTTGGACTATAACTATTAGGAGAATTTCCATGTTGAAAGGTCACCAAGTGCAAAGCCCAAAAATAATGCATGTATATCAAGGAGAAAGTAGGTGTGACTACAACCTCATCCTAATGAGTAGGGGAAGAACTGTTTATTAAGAATAACTGGGTTAATATGAAGAATGTAATCTGCTTATAATTTTGTGCAAAGTTAGAAAAATTATGATTGTAACAATTTTTTTTCTATTTGCCTCAACAAATGTTTTTAGTGAACAGTGTGTACAGCTTCTGAAAATTTGCTTTTTTTCTGTTATGTTTGATAACATGTATTAAAATGCAACTTTTGAGAAAAAGAAAAAAAAGAAAAAAAAAGAATAACTGGGATTTCATTGTCTGATAAGAAAAAAGAGCTTGAGGATAATGATGGGCAAGGCATTTTGTACCTACAATAAGGAAAGCCATTTTACTAGAATGTTGATGGAAGAAGTGAGATTGTTATAAATTCAGAATCAAATTATTAATAAAGAAGATTAAAAGGAGAGTTTAGAATTTTGAAAATAATTAGAAGAAGTGTGATGAGCAAATTTTGACTCACAATCAGTGTTAAGAAAATATTCTCTCAACACAAAATAGAGGGAAAGCATGATAAGCATATAAATGTTATGGTACATTCTTACATGGAGATGAAAGAGGATTGAATCAACAGCAGGGCTGTAGCATTGAGTATGGATCTGCCACTTCTATAATGAGAATGAGGGATGAAGGGGTATGGGATACAAATTGAAGTCCATAAAAAAAGAAAGAAAAGATAAACATAAAGAAATAACAAAAATAAGTTTTGTAAAACTATCAAATATCAACATGGTAATTGATATCACATTGTTTTAAAGTCAGTAAAAGTCTACTAGAAAATATTATATGTTAGAATGTGGGAATGGCATAAAAAGAAAAATATGGAAAGGAACCTAATCTTGGCTCTGAAGTTGTACAGAGCATGAAGGGGATGAGTATAATAGCAACAGGTTCAAGGTGCTTTGAGAAGAAAAAGTAGCTGTATCTACACCAGCTTGGGGAAATATTGCAAGAAAAGGTGCTGTTTGAGGCAAAACTTAAAAGGTGTGCAGGAGAGAGCTAAATGGATAAAATAGCAATATAAACCTAGACAAGGGGCATGCAGAGGGAAGTAAGTATGATGAAACTTGGATAAATGGAGAAATTAAAGAAGCTGAAAAAATTTTCAAAAGAAAATCTGTAGAGGTTTGAAGATATGAGCTGGGAAAGTGGGCTGGAGCTAGATGATAGGAACAAAGAATGAGGTGATAAATTTTGTTTTTATTTTAGAAACATCACACAGATGGTGGATTGTACAATGTCATCCATCTTCATAGTGAAATAGGAGAGCCTTTACCTGAGTGTGGAGTAGAAATCAGTTGGAGATATGAAAGCAGTTGAGGGTATTTTTAACAGCTGCTAAGAGTTTTAATGGGTCATTTAGAGAAGGGGAAAAGAATTGCCAAAGAATTGCCAAGTGTCCTTCAGATGCTGGCCAACGTTGTCTATCATGAAGTAGGCATCAGAACTATGTCAAGGACAGGGTAGGATGAGTATCAGAAAGGGAAGAGGGCTGGGCCTGTAGTTCAGTGGTAGAGCACTTGCCTAGCATGTGTGAGGCACTAGGTTCAATCCTCAGCACCAAATAAAAATAAGTAAATAAAATAAAAGTATTGTATACATCTATAACTAAAAATAAAATATTAAAAAAAGAGAAGAGACATAAAGTATTGCTGAATTATGGTGAAGTGAGGTGTCTGGAAGATGAGGAGATGAAGGAAAATGACATTAAAATGCTGAATCTAGCAGTCTAACATGAAAAAATAAAATGAAAAAATAAAACCCTGAGTGAACTCACATCACAGGAGATAGCCTGATGGGCTAGGCTAAATGTCCAATGAATACAGAGTGAAATAAAGGAAAGAGTCTTAAATTTCAAAGAGGGATTAATAATTTTGAGGAATAAAGTCACTGATAGTCAATGCCATAGGTCAAAATAGAAAGTTTGAAGAAATGAGAGAATGATAGATAATTCAATTGAATGATGGGAAAGCTAAGCATTACAATCATTGATTAGAATACTCCAGGTGAAGTCACCTATCAGAAGACCACAGTGACAACTAATTTTTTCTTGTTTTGTGACAGAACTCTTGCATAAATGTTTAATGAATTTCATTTCAACTCACTGAGAATGCAATATGAAAGAATATGATTTTTTACTTGAGTTTTAGTAAATAAGTGATATTATAGTCTTAAAGTCTTATCCTGTGACGATTCCTACAGAATATTTACGAAGATTTCAATTCAAGGTATAAGAAAGGTTGCTTCCTATTCTTCTCATTTTTGCATGTTCTATAACATATTAAATATCTCTGGCACTATTTATAGGTTCTGTGTTGCACTAAACAATGTGTATAGATTGGTATCTGTTAAAACTGTAATTTTCTAGCATGGACCACAGCATATTCAATACTCAATCATATTTGTGAAATGAATGAATTAGTTCTAGAATTGAACTGAAAGTTTATGAAATTAAGCCTGTTTAATCATTTCTACCTTTCAATCATTGACCAACTGTTCATATTATTGACTTTTTGATCTTTTTATGCAATATCAATTATATAATAACAGATTAAACAGGAAATAATATGAAATTAAAATATTGAAGTGTTCATAAATTTTTGAATGATTTTACCTGAATTAGACATTTCTTCTGTGTTTTATATTGCTAAATAAGCTTTTTTTTCCCCCTTTGATGCTGAGGATTGAACTCAGGAGTACTTGACCACTGAGCCACATCCCAGCTCTATTTATGTTTTATTTAGAGACAAGGTCTCACTGAGTTGCTTAGCATCTCACCGTTGCTGAGGCTGGCTTTAAACTCATGATTCTCCTCTCTTAGCTCCCAAAGTGCTAGGATTACAGGCATGTGCCACCGCGTCCAGCTGCTAAATAAGTTTTTGAGAGATAAGATTTTGTATTTTTAATATCTTTTTCTTTTTAAAAAATTTATTTGTTCTTTTTAGATATACATGACAGTAGAGTATATTTTGATATATTTATACAGTCATGAAGTATATCTTACTTTAATTAGGATCCCAGTTTTGTGGTTATACTTGATGTGGGGATTCATTATAATATATTCATATATATATACACATAGGAAATTTGTGTCAGATTTATTCCACTCTTTCATATTGCCATTCCTCCTTCCTTCCCTACATTCCCCTTTTTCTGATCCTCTGAACTTATATCCCCTGCCCACACACACACACACACACACACACACACACACATACACACAGTGTGTTAGCATCCATGTATCAAAGAGAACATTAGGCCATATTTTTTTTGGGGGGGGGAGGACCGGCTTATTTCACTTAACAGGTCTTACCATTTACCAGCACATGTCATACAGTCATTTTTTTTTTTATGGCTGGTTATCCATTCATTTGTTGAAGGGCACCTAGGTGGATTCCATAACTTAGCTATTGTGAATCAAGCTGCTCTAATCATTGATGTGGCTGCGTCAGTATAGTATGCTGATTTTAAGTCCTTTGAGTATATGCCAAGGAGTGGGATAACTGGGTCAAATGGTGGTTCCATTCCGATTTTCTAAGAAATCTCCATACTGCTTTCCAGAGTGTTTGCACCAATTTGCAGTCCTCCTAGCAATATGTGAGTTTACCCTTTCCTCACATCCACACCAACATTTTTTGTTACTCACATTCTTGATTGCCATTCTGACTGGAGTGAGATGAAATCTGTGTTGTTTTAAATTGCATTTTTCTAATTGCTAGTGATGTTGAACATTTTTTCATATATTTTTTTCTACACTAATAATTGTTAATGAAAATACTTCCCTGGATTTAATTATAATCAATCACTTTTTTGTTTATTGTTTTAAAAAGAGATATCATTATTAAGTAGTAAAAATATGAATTGTTAAGTACGTAACTATAGCATTTATACTTGCATCTCTAAAACCATCATTGAGATTATGACATGGAACATTTACATTCTCCTAAATAAATTTGTCTGTATGTGTTCATTCAGAACAGCATAACCTTCTAGGTTCTGTGAACACATGTGCACATTCTGAACACTTGTTGCACTTATTGGTAGATTGATAAATTCAAATTGTTCTTCAATACTACCTTGTACAAAGGACAGATCTTCATGTATCCTACTGTTGATGGATATTTGAGTGTTTTCTTATTATTCTGTAAAGAATGTACTTTCACTGGTCTTTTGTAAATGTATTTAAAAAATAAATTAGAAAGGGTTTTAATTCTAAAGATAATGAAATTAGGATGTACTAAAAATTGAGGGTCCCAGCTAAACAATGTTGAGAGGTTAATTTTATTTATTTTTTATTTTTATGTATTTTTTAATTGGTTCTAACTAGTTATACAAGATAGTAGAATACATTTTGACACATCACACATAAATGGAGTATAACTTCTCATTCTTCTGATCGTGCATGATATAGAATTACACATGTCATGGGGTCATACATGCACATAGGGTAATAATGTCTGACTCATTCTAACATTTTTCCTGTCACCTCCCTTCCCTTCACTTCCCTCTGTCTAGTACAAATTACTTCTATTCTTTCTCCTCTCCTTATTGTGAATTAGCATCTATATATCAGAGAAAACATCTGGCCTTTGGTTCTTTGGGATTGACTTATTTTGCTTAGCATAATATTCTACAGTTCCATCCATTTATCAGCAAATACTGTAATTTCATCTCTTCTTTAAGGCTGATTAATATTCCATTGTGTATATATACCACATTTTCTTTACCTGTTCATCTCTTGAAGGGCACCTAGGTTGGTTCCATACCTTAGCTATTATGAATTGAGCTGCTATAAACTGATGTGGCTATATCACTGTAGTATACTGACTTTAAGTCTTTTGGGTATAAACCTAGGAGTTTATAGGGTCAAATGGTCAGTTTTGGGTCAAATGGTTGTTCCATTTCAAGTTTTCCTAGGAATATTTATATTTATTTCCATAGTGGTTGCACCAATTTGCATTACCACCAGCAATATATGAGTGTAACTTTTTCCTCACATCCTTGCGACATTTATTGTTGCTCGTATTCTTGATGATTGTCATTCTGACTGGAGTGAGATGAAATCTCAGTGTAGTTTTGATTTGCATTTCTGAGAAGTAACTTATAGTTTTAAGTGAAAATGCATCAAAACAAAGCCTGGAAATAAATAATATCTGCCTTGATAAATAGGAAATGACAAACAGAAATTTAATCCCAAAATAAGTAGTATTAGATAGCATTGGCAAACAAAATACAGGATAGTTAGGTCCTCTTGACTTTCAGATAAACAGTTAAAAACTTTTTAGTATAAACAGGTCTCAAATATTGCACAGAAACGTATGTAAACTAAAAAATACTATATATTTTGATTCATAATTAACTGATGAATGCGTTTCTTTTTATTTCTTCTATGTTTCAAAACTTGGAAAGTTAATAACTATGATAAGAGTACTAGTAATGAAATAGAAAAAATATATATGATAAAAGTATCAATACCTTTCCAATAACTAATAAATTTGACAATAATCAAGAAGCTTAGAGAAAAACTGAACACATAGGAACAGGCATACCACTAAAAATAAAAAGATAAAATTTAGAAGATAATATTATAATAAACTTTACATTTCTAAATTTAAAATTTTAGATAAATTGACTGAATCCCTAGAAAAGAACCATCAAGGAAAAATGAAAATATTAATTGAAAATTTGTATCACATGACATGAAGAAACTTTGATCCATAATTTTGACATGAAGAAACTTTGATCCATAATTTTAAAATTTCCCTCAAAAACATGGCACATTTACTTCTTAACAAATGTTTATGGAAGAAATAATATAAATCCTAGAAAAGCCCTTTCATAAACTAGAAAAAGAATAGATAAGCCAATTTACTTTCTGAAGATAAGTAGATTTGATGATAAAATCAGACAATTATTCAAAAAGGAATATTGTCATTTCTACCTCTTGAATGAGAACATTAAAATCAAAGAATAAGTTAAATCAATATATCAACATATAAAAAGAATACTTAATCATGATCAAGTTCATTTTACATTAGGAACTCAAGGTTAGTTTAGCATAAATATGTGTACAACAAAACACAAGGAAACAGGTGATAGAATTATCTGAATACATGTTCAATAAAGTTGTGTACCAAACCAGGTCTGTAGAGAGAGATCTTTAATCTTGCAAAACAAAACCAAAAGTACAGGAAACAAAGTTGAGATGTTTAGAATACTTCTGTTGAGAACACAAGAACATTCCCTATCATTATATAAAGATTACAAAATATTACATAAGGCAAGATAGGAGAAGACACAAATAGGATTGTGATGAAAGAATGGTGTCCTATTTTGTAGAAAAATAATTTTATAAATTGACAAAAGAATATAAACATAACTTTTAAACAAATGACATAATACACATATTTTTTACTGAGCCACACCAGGAAGCATGGGTGTGGCTCAACAAAAAATATATAGTATCTCTTTAATTTTATTCCTTCCAAATACATTTAGCCTGCATCGAATCCCAGGCAAAACTAGAGTATATTTTCCAGAATAGCATGTCTGCATCGTTTTCAAATTTTTCAGTAAAAAATTAGCTGTTGTAGTAACGATTTTAGATTCTTAAAAATAAACATATAGAAACATACATCAGAAGAAAAGAATGAAACCACAATTGGATGATGGAGTTAAAAACAACTGTAAAGCACATTTTAGGAACATATGAAGCTCCATTTAATGATGGTATTTAATTAATAGCAATTTCCTTGGGTTATATAGGTAGAGGTCCTTGTTTTTTAATATTATTCTTGAACATTATTTCTAAACAATTCTGGCAAAAATGATTATGTCCATCTATCTGTCTTTCAAATTAGAATTCAGTTCTTAAACAAGGCTAACCATGACAATAACATAGTTAGCCTTGTTTAAGAACTAAATCACCAACTCAAATAAAAAGTAGAGATAAATAAAATAGCATTGAAGTTAGGGATAGCATTAAAGTTAGGGACTTCTGTTCAACAAAATGAACATTTCAGAGAACAAAAAAGAAATTTATGAACCAGAAAAGTTGTGCCCATAAAACTCATGAAAAAATTGTAGCTATAATTTAGAAATGAGTAAAAGATATAAACAGGCAATTAAAAGAAAAAAAAGTACTAATGGCCAATGATCAGTGCCCAGGGTTACAAAAATCTAAAACTACTAGTTAAAACCATAATTTAATACCACTTCAAACACACCAGAATGTCAACATTTAAAAGAATTCTAATTTTAAATGTGTCCGAGAATGGGAAGCTACTGCAACCCCATATCTTGCTAGTGATTGTGTCAACCAACACAAAACTGCTTCGAAAAATCAACTGGCATTATCAATTAGAGTTGACTATTACCTAGCAGTTCTACTTATTAGTCTGAAGGCAAAAGAAAGGTAGTCATTTGTATTTCAGAGATGCCTAGAGAAATATTCGTAGCTGAGTTAGTCATAATAGTCAAAACAGAAAACAATCTAAAAGCTATTATCAATAAAAAAGTATAAATAATGGTATACCTACACAACAAAATTATGAACAAAAATTAAAATGAACAAATTGCTATTATATGAAATAAGAAACAAATTCTAAAACATAATGTTAAACAAATGAAAGTGAATAAAAATCATTCTATAATATTTTATTCATATAAAAATTTTAAAAATAGCAAAATGTATCAGTTATGCTAGAACTCAGAATGACGATTTACTTTGGGAGAGGGGACATGGTCATGACTATCACATCAGGTCTCCAAAGGATTTACTATGTTTTATCCTCAACTAAGACAATAATTATATGATGTATTCACTTTGTGATGTTCATTCTGTTCAATTTGTGCCTTTTCCTTTAGGTTAGCTTTACTAAAAGGTGAGAGGTCATTACCAAAAAAGCTTTACTACTGCCTGAAATGGAATGGATATGTTAATAACTGAGAGAATATCCACATCCTCAGCAACCTTATTGGCTCTCCTAAACAGTTGGTGTTTATTTATCACAAGAACACAGCAGTAAAAACTGCTCATAAAAATCTTTCTTGATCATTTTCTTTATAAAAGAGAAAATATACTTTCTAATGAAATTTACATGTCTAGATTATTTCATATCTGGAAACTTCAACAGAAAGTCGAAGGAAAGAAGTAATCTGTGAAATGCTGAAAATGAGATTAAAATGGTATTTGATCCAAAGTCCCTTAGACTCCTTAATCATATCTTCAAAAGGACTGTTTTCTCAGAGCGCTCTAAAGAATGGACAGGGCATGAGGTACAGTGAGACCTATAATTTGTTTCCAAATCCCTATTTCAAACCCTGTGGAGTGATGCTGGAATACGTGGAGATTTTCTATTGCTGAAACAAAAGATGTCCCTGAAACCAGAATCCAATTATAGACCAAAATATTTAGCTTCCTTTCACACATTTGAAATTTCAACCTGTTACTACACCAAAAAAAAAAGAAGAAAAAAAAAAAAAAAGAGAGAGGGGGATAGGAGGGGTTTTGAGCATGCCAGCAAGTGAGCCAATGAGAAGGGAAATGCAAGAACACAAGATCCAGTGCAAGAGGAGGAGGATCTCAGCACCCACAGGCATCCCCAGGATGCTGGGAAAGCCAGAAGGGATACTTGTGATTTCACACATACACACACACACACATACATATACATATATATATATACACACACATTCATATATACATGATATATATTTATATATAGATTTCTTTCAAAGTATAATTATATAAATTCTAAATCTACTAGTTTCTGGAAACTGGCTAAGTAATAGTAACTTATGCCTCCTGAGTGTGTGCGTGCGTGTGTGTGTTCATTCACATGCATGTGTGTGCATGCATGTTAATGTATAGCACACTGAGTAGCTGAAAGATTCCTCTTTGTACTTGCTAACTGGACACAATCAAATTTCTCTCAGGTCACTATTGAAAGGAAAGGGTCCCTATGAACTAAACAAAACCGTCTCCACATAAAATAACTCAATGTAAAAAACTAACCAATGCATGTGTTTTATTTGTTTGCTTGCTTGCTTTTGTTTTTGTTTTAATTTGAGAAAGATTCAACTAAGTGGCTGAAAATTGAGGACAAGATTCCTTTCCCAGAGCAAATGAACTAGGTAAAGACCATGTGACTTAGGGATTCAGAATAGCAAATACACCCAGAATGACAATCTTTGTGTTCATATGCTTTCAATGTTTTCTATCTTGTCTAAAAACTGTGCAGTAATGTGGAGTAATGTGGTATAACCTAAACTTTTTTTTTTTTTTTTGGGTACCGGGGATTGAACTCAGGGGCACTCGACCACTGAGCCACATGCCCAGCCCTATTTTGTGTTTTATGTAGAGACAGGGTCTCACTGAGTTGCTTAGTGCCTCGCCGTTGCTGAGGCTGGCTTTGAACTCGCAATTCTCCTGTCTCAACCTCCCTAAGTGCTGAGATTACAGGCTTGCGCCACCATGCCCGGCTGGTATAACCTAAACTTTTACATGATAGTTGGTAGCATTGTTAGGGACACTAGTGGTTTTTAATTTTTTTTTTTATTTTTGTCTTTTAGACTCAATGAATCCTCATTTTGTATATTAACACAATTTAACTCATTTTGTATATTAATCATCAAAGACCTTTTGTACTATGCATCCCTGATCACTAAAGACATTTACTCATTTATTATTTTTTCAGAATTGCATTAATCTGTCATTGACTCCCTACTATATTCCATTAATGAAGATATTAAATGAAATTTGAATGAATACCATTCCTGGCAATGACTCTGTGTAGAGAAATGCATAGTGATTTAGTAATAGCACTTAGGTTTTTTGCCCCTGTTGGACTGTGTATATGTAAATCAATTTAAATTAATGTCACAATATTAATATTTCATGAAATAATGTATTAAACTGTGTACTAAGATGCCTAAATAGTACAACTCCCGCTGTTGACTCAAGCATTAATTTGGCAATTTCACTTTCAAATGTCAACTTGCAAATGCACATATTTCCTTAAGAACAGTCAATGAACAGGTGGTTCTTACTTCTTTGAACTCAACTGGTTTTGAATGCAAATGTAAATTCCAGGAATCTCAGTCAGTAGATGAGCATTTATTGAAAATCAATCAAGAAGATCACTAAATCCAATGCGCTTTACACAGACCTGTCATAGGGTTTTATACCGCCACCCCAAACAGCATGCTGCTTAGCTTGGATTTTACTGTCAAACACCTTCTCCTTGTCCCACACAACAAGCTCAAAATTCCATTTGAAAAGATTGAGAACACTGTCTTCCTTTTTCAATTTTTAAAGAAATAATATCATAATGTCATTAAATCTTGACAAAGTTCATTTTCTTAAAGTAAAACTTAAAATTATATGACATTTGCCCTTTCCTTTGAACTTCTTCCTTTGGCACAATTTGGCACAATTTGATTTCATTTTTAAATTGCTGTGAGACAGATAGATACACAATGTGCTTTCAAAAAGATGGTAAGTGTCTAATCACCAATTTTTACACATACAGTGAGAACCAAAGTGATATGCAAGCTATCAAAGGAATTAAAAAATTACAAAATTCCATATAAATATTATGGAAGGATACTGTTTTCCATTTTAGTTATTAAGAAATTAAAGTAGAAGATACGACTCTTAAACAACATGAATGAATGCTCCAATTTAACTTTTTATTTCAGAATTCTCTTCTCTTTGGGACATTGAATTCAATTACTTATTAAACATCTTGGTCACATGGCTGCCTTAAGTCATACACCTGGAGCAAAAATTAGTTTTTCCTTGCCATTTGAAGCTTTCATTTTTTGTTCCTTATTTCATTGAAATAAATTATAATGAATCCAATTGCCCCTGTTATGGCTTATTTGTAAAGTATCTCCCCAAGATAGTGCAAGAAAGTTTAGAGGTGAAAGGATCCAGTTATGGGTCTTAACCTAATCAGTGCATTAATCCAATGATAGGGATTAACTGGATGATAATTTTAGGCAGGTGGAGTGAGGATGGAGGGGATAGTCACTAGAGGCCTAGCCTAGAAGGTCTCATCTTCTCTGTGGTCTCTTCCCTCTTTCTCTTTCTCTCTGCTCTCTTCTTCCCATTCATAAACTGAGCAAGTTTCCTCTACTTGGCCGTGATGCTGTCCCTCACCTCAGGCCCAGAGCAATTAAATCAGCCAACTGTGGACTCAACCTCTAAAACAGCCAAAATAAAGTTTTTCTACTCTAAGTTGTTCTTATCAGGTGTTTTGATCACAGCGATGGAAAGCTAATACAATAATTTTCCATATAAAACCTTTACAAAACCCTTACAAAGAATTTTATACTTGGAGTTTTGTACTTTAAGTCTCTGATTCAATTCATTTTGAGTTTTGGGTATGGTAGAAGATAAGGAACTAATTTATTGTTTTGTACATGAATGTACAGTTTTTCCAACACCATTTTCTGGAGAGATTATGCTTTCTCCAACTTGTGTATCCTTGGTATTCTTTACTGGTATTACTTCAAAGAAGGTAATAAATAAAGTAGCCAACAGTGACATCCCCTCCAGCCTTGCCCTTCCTGCCTGTCCATTTAAACTAGGATGGACTAATTAGGTTTCATTTCTCATAGTTCAATAATTTTACCTCTAAATATTCCTGCATCAAAGAAGGAACTTTTGAAAATTGTCAATACAAATATTCATCACCACTAATCATCAAGGAAATGCAAATCAAATCCATGAGTCATCATCACACCTGGTAGAATGGGTTTCACAAAAAAATATTTGTAAGGATGTGGAGAAATAATAAAACTTGCACACTATTAGTAAGAATGTAAAATAATGCCATTTCTTTGGAAAAAACTTTGGAGGTTCCTCAAAACATTAAAAATAAAACTACATATGGTCCAGCAATAATTTTATGTATTTATCCAAATTAATTGAAGTCAAGATATCAAAGAGATGTCAGCATCCTTATGTTAATTGCAGTATTATTTATAATACCTATAATCTGGATACAACTTAAATTTCTAATAAAAAATGGATAAAGAAAATATAGTACATATGTATGTACAATAGAACATTCTCTGACTTTATAAAAAAGAAAGAAAATTTTGCAATATATGATAGCATTGATATACTCTGAGGACTTCAAGATATGGAAATTGAGCCAATCACAGAAAGAAAAATACTGCCTATTTCTACTTACATGAGGTATATAAAATAGTCAAATTCATATTATCAATGATTGGGATGCTGGTTACCAGGACTTGAGGGAAGAAGAAAATGGAACATTATTAATTAATAGACATAAAATTTCACTTAAGATGAGCAAATTCTAGGTCAATGTTATATAACAATAATTATACATATAAACTTTTTAAGACAATAGATCTCATTTTAAGATTTATTACTCCAATGAATTAAAAAATACATAAAAAGAAAAAACCTGGTTATATTTCAAAATGAATATTTAGGGAAAAAATGAGGCTAGAGAGGATTTGAATGGCACTCTTAACTATTTGAATTTGAGGGTATTACATTTTCTTTTCATTCACATAAACAATGTTTATTTTTAAAAATTCACATCATAAAATACAACAGATCAACTTTTCCAGAAACAAAACAAAACAAAATTACAGAACATGTGTTTGCCAACAATGCAATAAAATTAGAACTCAATAAAATGTGACAACAAAAACAAAAATAAAAGTTACGCATTTTTGGAAGTTTAAGCCATTCATAAGTTTAATCCATTTATTCTTAAAATAACAAAAAACTGAATTGACAGTGACAAAAATGCATATTTTTATATATAGATAAAATGAAGGATAAAGAAGTCCATAAGTTAAAATATTTATTAGAAAAGTAAAATAGCTGGTTCACAGTTCCACTTAAAAGATTGAAAAAACAACCAAACAAAAACTTGAAGAAAAAAAATAAAAATTGCTAAAATTAATAAAAGTGAATTAAAGATCAAAAGCAAATACTGAGCTTTACATAAAGCTAAATATAATTTAATCTTTGTCAAAGCTGTAGAAGAAAAATAAACACACTCAAAATGATCAAGGTGGCAAATAGGAAAGATATAACTATAGGTAAAATGGAATTTTTAAGATCATGTTAAATAGTGTAAACTATATAATGACATTAAATTTGAAATGATTGATCAAAGATGATTTCAAAAAAGATGTAAATAATAAATTTTATTCATGAAGAGTTAGGAAACACGAATGAGTCACTACATATTTTTATAATTTTATTCAATTTTCCAGATATTTAATTTGTCATACATGATCTTTCAGAGTTCTCTGGCTCATTTTATCACGCAGTATAACTTTGACACCAAAATACTCAAGGATAGCACAAGAAAGAATAACTAAGTCATTTTTAGTTGCAAGTCCATATAAAATATTCTTGTTAAAATATTAATATTCCAAAGAAGTAATTACATGAAAATTTCAATGAGTAAAATACTGTTCATCACAAGTATGTAAATATGATATGGCATTGGCAGGTCAGCGTAAGTACTGCTTAATGTTGGAAAAGCATGAAACCAGGTCAGGAGTTAAACACATACATAAAATTCACCATACTTGCCTACAACTGCTTATAGAGAACTAGGAACATTGTTAGTGTGCTATAAATATCACTGGTGTAACAAATATACCATTTAAAGATGCAAACAATTTCTTTTCCTGTTTGAAATGGTAAAACAAATTCCACTTTCACCACAATAATTAACTGTTTTATTAGAAAGCAAACACTATAAAAAATAGTAACATAATATTTTAAGGCAAGAGAAAAATATCTTAAAATTTGATTTTAAAATACAGCTTATCAGTGTAATAATGTTTGAAATACACTAAATTATACTTCTTAATAGATTTTCTTAAAATATGCATGTTGTAAACCTTGTTATAATGGATTAAAAAAATTATAGGGATTTGGTTGAAACTCATTATTAGAATGTAAAAAACTCATGTGCTTTCTAATAATAATTCAGAGCCAAATAGATTTTATGGATATATACTGTCATAGTTATAATTTTATTTCAGATCCAGAATTAGATACGACACTACATATCTTCCAAAATTTATAAAAATCTCTTTCTTATAAGTATGAATAAATTACTACGAAAAAGGTTCAACATTTAAAAAATAGAAGGTGAACCTACAAATATGATTAAAATAATGGATTTGCAGATAGAACTACTATCATCGTGGATGTAAGGAGTTTGAAAGAAAAAGCAATCACATTTATTTGCATGTTAGATTGAATCCTCTTTCCAAAAATAAATTGGTTTAGTCAACAAAGCTTGATCAATTGGTTTCCTAGCAAATAATATTGTCTTGAGATTGCTGAAGGAATTATTTTCAGCAGAAAATACAGTAGTCAGTATGTAGGCATTCAGCATGACTTGTGGTAAAGCAAATCAATGTAGCCAATGCATCACATTCAATCACCTATTTAGTCACAATCAGACATAACCCATAAATCCCTAAAGTTGAGCATATATTTTTGTTTGCCCTCATCACCCTGAGGATAAAAAAGTGCCACCTGCCATAAATTATATACATGCAGCTTTGACATGATTTAACCTATTAAAATTTCACTATTTTCCATGCCTATGATCCCATTAACTCAATTAGATATAATCAAAGCTATGTTGTTTCCCCAGTGGGACTATTCCCATATCATGTGAGTCATTGAAGAGGATTCTATTGCTCATCACATCAATAACATGCATGTACACAATAAGATGCATGCTTTATGATGACCAAATGCTTTTAATTTATGGTATTTTAAATATGTTTAAGTATAGTATTCCAATTTCAAGTGAACTCAAGACTATTTGCAATAATCCTAATAAAAGAAGACCTGACTGTCAAAGAGCACTTACTCCAATGCATTCCAATGCCAATACCTGTGGCGCTCATCTTTCTTAAAAGCTACAAAACTACGTTTCCTGCTGTGACATCCAGTGCACCAAAGAGCTTCTCTGGAAATCACCCTTTCATTATGTCTTTGTAATTACTGTTTTCTGTCTGGTGAATCTTATGCAAGCTGTGAGACTTTGAATTATGGATCTAGGAGTTACAAGAACATAACTAGCAGCAGTTTGCTCAGCTGTGCCTGTCTGTCCTTACAGCTTCTGTCACAGCTCTCCTCTCCACATCTGTATTCATTTTCAGTGAGTTGATCAAAATTCTAACTTACAGGACCTTGGGGTGAATTTCTCATGTAGCAAGGGCTACATGACAGGGATAAGATTGTATACAGCAGCACATGAGAGACATAATCTTTGCCCTTAGAAGTTTCATTTTCTAAAACAAACAGTACAGCATGAAATATCACTTTTATTTTTATTTTATGGACTGAAAGTTTGGGCTTAGAATTTTATCTGAACTGGATTTTAGCAAGTACACATTTTGTTCCATATGTATATAACAGATTACTGGATGTGTAATAGGAGCTTAATCAAGAAAGAGAGCAATGACATGAGGGCTTTTGCTAAAACAATGGAAGTATCAATCTAAAAGTAAATTTCCTTATAAAAGCAGAGTTCATGAGTGGAGGATAAAATTTGAATGTTTCCAAACTGCAGGAAATAGTCTTTCGATAAATATTTATTAAGTGCCAACACATATGCCACCTATTATATTCAGTACACGCTTCACAGTCTGGTGATATAGATTTAATTTATGAGTCATTACATGGTTTTGAGGTTTAATCACATTATATAATAGTACAGCAGAGAAGTGTCATTTTCCTGATCAAAGGCCAAATATTTTTATGACTGAGTATAATTCTCTAACAGAACACAGCCCCAGACAGGTAAACATTGAGCAAGGCAGAAGGAAAAGGTTACATAAGAAAGCACATCAACTCATCAGTGCTGACCAAAAATATGAGATTACAGAGGTCACAGCACACAAGCTAGCCCAGGGCTTTTTTAGCAGAATGAAAATCACATTCACTTGAAGGAGTTTGAAAATACATTTTAAACATATTCACAGAAACTCCTAAAGCCATTTAAGTTTAGAATAGAATAGAATAGAATAGAATAGAATAGAATAGAATAGAATAGAATGTAGGACATGGAGTTTTGCATGTCATTTTAACGTGCGACTAGAGCTGAGAACATTGGAGCTATGAATCTCAAACTTTAACATAATATGAACCACCTGGTGATGTTAGTATCATGCAGAAGCTGATTTAATTGTTGTGTGCTAGAACTAAGGTTCTGCATTTCTAATAAGCAGCCAGATTATATCCAAGATTGCTGGCTCTTCAATAACTTATTAACTGTTAGAAATGCACAGTTTGGGGGCACACACCAGTCTTATTAAATAATAACCCGATCTTCACAATATTTCCAGGTAACTGAAATGAATGATAAATTTTGTGAAAGGCTTCTCAAAAATATGTTTTATACTAAATGAGGATAATGATACTCAATATAATTTAGATATTACATGGTATTGTTCATTCCCTTAATGATCTAATTTAAATCCATTTAAATCTAACAAATTCCAGGTCCTAAAACCAGATAACATACAAATGAAGTCTATAGATGTGGTTTTCAAAGTATGGCACCCCAGCCACCACAATCAGCATTACCTGGGAAGATGTTAGAAGTGAAAAGTTGTGGACCCACCTAGGCCTACTCTTTGTTTCAGCAAGGCCTCTAGGAGATTATGATGTTACATACTTGATTTGAGAATTACTAGTCTATAAAATTACTGTAATTATAATACTGTTGTAATACAATAATATTAAAACTATAAAATTGTCATACTATTGAACTATTAATGAATAAAATTATTGTAATATCTCTATAATGTAGAAGTTAAAATATTTTAAAGGACACAAAATGAACTCATATGTTCACCTTAACTCCCTTAAAATAAAAGAAATTCAAGGAAATAGTATATTGATAGATGTATTATAAAATGCAATGGGGCATCATAAATGAATCAGATGTTTTAGAAATCCCCCAAAAATAAATGGGATGAATCATTAAGAAAATAAACATGGACATGCTTTCATTCATACATGCATTGGAGTTAAGGTCAAAATTATAACCAGAGAGATCACAGAGCAAACAAACTAAGAATTTTAGAAAGTTCTATAAAAAATTTTGAAAAGACTAAAGATTAAGTCTAAGACTAAGATTAATCTAAGACTAAGACTAAGATTCCTATATACAGAACCAGGTTGTCTCACCTCCCTTAAAATAACAGGTGGAGTTTGAATAGACAAAAATTTCTGCTGTTTCTCCCCTGAATGGTAAATTAACTACTGTGGGAGGTTTGTAAGATTAGGAAGCTGACGAACTAGAAAAAGAGATAGATATTGAGTTAATTTTGAATTTGATGATCCACTAAGATCTAAAAACTAAAAAGAAGTAATAAAAAATAAAAGAAGTAGATTATAACAATAACTATTGTGAATTTCTTAAAAATATATTTAAATTATATGCTATGAATGTGCTGGTATATGTCTATACCTATATCTGTATGTCTTGATGATCTTGGGTTTAGCTAAGATTTTAAGTTGGATTTCACTTGATTTAAAAGTATTTTTTCTTTGCTGCAAAGAAAGAATTCAGAAAATCCATAGAATGATAAAAATATTTGGAAATTTTATACAATAACATAAACAGTTATAACTCAAAAACAGAAAGATAAAGAAACCAGCTAAAGAAAATTAGAGAATTAGATTTGATATTTCTTCAAAACAGAGATGTAGACAGAAAGACAAGAGGCACAAAATATGTCCCACACCATTAATCATTAAGGGAATATAAATTCAAACCACAATAGGATATGATTGCATATAAACATATATATTATTTCATATTATTTTCATATTATTTTATATATTTGTCTAGAATCAAAAAAATCATAAAATAATCAGTGTTGCAGACAATGCAGAAATATTAGAACTTTCATACAATTGCCAGTGAGCATGTAAAATGCTGCAGTTTGGAAATGGTCTGGCAGTTTCCCGAATGATTCAATAAAGAGTTATCCAATGTTCCAGAAATCCTACCCTTCAGTATAAACCAAGATAAATAAAAACAGTGGGGCAGAAAATGTTTATACATAATATTTATTGAAACATTCATAAGAATCCAAAGGTAGAAACAATCCACATGTTCATCAACTGATGAAAGGATAAACAAATGTGGTATAGATAGTCATACAATGGAATAATTTTTTGACATAAAAAAGATGAACTGCATGCTTGAACATGGATAACCATGAATGTGAAAGAAGTAAAAGAAGCCAGTCACAAAGGGCCACACATTATACAATTCCATTTACAGCTGAGAGTAGGGATGGGCAGGGAGCAGAGTGGCAGTCATCTGGTACAGGTTTCTTTCTCGGTGATGAAAATATTAAAATTTACTATAGTGATGGGTACATAGATCTACAAAAATACTAAAAGCTATTAAATTCCAAAATTTAAATGAATAGATCACATGGCATATGAATTATATCCCACGTTGTTTTTAAAGCCAGTTGTGATGGCACATACCTGCAATCCCACTCACTCAAGAGGTTGAGGAAAGAGGGATAGCACATTTGAGAGTAGCACATTTGACTCCTGTTTTAAAATAAAAAATTAAAAAGGCTAGGTGGGCAGCTTAGTGGTAGAGTGTCCCTGAATTTAATTCCATGTACTAGGGGGAAAAAACAAAAAAGTTTTTTAAAAAGTTCACCAAAGAACACTCCCAAGTCAAAGAATATAAGAGAAACAATGAAAACGTGATCAAACTTTGACAAGTTATTAAATATAAAATTACCTCTATAAGCATGAAAAAAATGAAAAGATCCCAAGCACAGAAAAGACAACACAAAGAACAAACATATAGGTAACAGGATTCAAGGGGAAAAAAGGCTAAAAAAATGGTAACTTTCTAGGCAAGATTTCTGTCAGAAAAATTGTGATTAGTGATATGTATGTACTATTTTTTCAATAAAAGTTTTAGAATGATTTGACACCTTAACACTCTGAATGTATGATACGATTTAAGCATTAACATTAAACAATTAAACTTTTAAAAAGAAATTTTGAAAAATATGAGCACTTGCAGACTTCTAGACAATATCTAACAATATTTTTCAAATGTATTATGGGCATAGAAAAAGGAAAAACTGAGAAACTCAGAGGAGACCAAAAGGAATTATTCCTGGAAAAAAAAGAGGAATTAAAAAAATAAATAGTGAAATCCAGAGTCTAGAGTTGACTTAATAGCATTGAACTAACATTAATTTCTTAGTTTTTATAAACATACCATAGTTATGTAATATGATGACATCTGAGGAAATGTGTAAAACAGAACTTCTCAGACTCTTTGGTACCCACATGGGTCACAATGTAATGTATTGTGCACCCCAGGACATTAGCTGCTTGCCTGATCCATATAGATTACACATACATAGCATAGCCAACTTCCCCACTCTAGCCCCATATAAAGACCCAATATCCCTGAATGGAGGTGGTGAAGGGGCACAGTGAAGTCACCTCTAATTGAGAACCACTGTACATTAATTTCTAATATTACCTAGCCAGAAAAATCCTATTATCTTTTGCAATATGGGAAGGAAAAAAAAACCAGACAGGTTCTATGAAAATCACTCTTAACTAACCTTTCCTAATGAAGATATATTCAGATGTGATTAACTTACAGCTGCCATAGTGGTTTTTATTTTTATTATTTATTTATTCATTTTTTATTAGTTCTCATCAGTTCTACATGACAGCAGAATGCTTTTTGATTCATTGTACACAAATAGAGCTTGGTATATGTTATTCCAGGATCTCCTGGATTTGAGGGTGTGGATTAAAAAATCTACTGAGATCTGAATTGGTCTCCCCCTATATGTAATCTGATTCCTCTCTTTTGTGACCTTTAAAATTCTATCCTTATTCTGTATACGAGGCATTTTTATTATAATGTGCCTTAATGTAGATCTGTTGTAATTCTGTACATTTGATGCCCTATAAGCCTCTTGTATTTGATTTTCCAATTCATTCTTCATGTTTGGGAAATTTTATGATATTATTTCATTGAAGACATTGTGCATTCCTTTGGTTTGAATCTCTGGGCCTTCCTCTATTCTGATAAATCGTAGATTTAGTCTTTTGATGCTAGCCCATAATTCTTGGAGGTTCTTTCATGGAGGTTCTGTTCATGATTTCTTACCATCTTCGTTGTGTGGTCAACTTTATTTCCACGACTGTATATTTGTCTTCATTATGTGAAGTTTTGTCTTCTAAGTGATCTAGTCTGTTGGTGATGCTTTCTTTGGTTTATTTTTTCCTTAATTTCAAGGATTTCTGTTTTTTGTTTTCTCAGAACCTCTCCCTCTCTCTCTCTCTCTCTCAAAGTAATTTTTTGCTGCCTGTATTTTCTCCCTTATCTCTTTGTTGCTATGATCAAATGTTGCCTGTATTTGCTCTCTTATCTCTTTGTTGCTATGATCAAATGTTGCCTGTATTTGCTTTCTTATATCTTTGTTGGAGTGAACAATTTTTGCCTGTATTTGCTCTCTTATGTCATTCTTTAATTAACAGATCATTTTAATAATGAACATTCTGAACTTCTGTGACATTTCATCAACTGTGCTTTCAATGGATTCAATTATTGTAGTACCATTCTTTGGGGCACTTTCTTTCCTTGTGTTTTCATGCTGTCTATGTATCTTCCTTTCTTGCACTGCAAATATGAATTACTGTAGTTTCTACCCTATAATATGGTAGTGTCCCTGCAGATTACCCATACCTTGTCTTGGTGTTGGGCTTCCAGTGCCTGGCCGATGTCCAGGATGGACGCTACTACAACTAAAGATGGTGGTGGCAGTGGCAGTAGTGAAGGTAACTCAAGATAGCAGTGGGGGTGTCCAAAGATGGATGAAACCACTTTCAGAGATGGAGCTGAAAGGGCAGGCCTTACAATGGCTTTGGGTTGCCTGTTCAGAATTGCAGTACCGCAGGGTTTGGCTACCTGTAGGCCCTGTAAGTTGTCCCAAGGTGGACAATACTATGTGGGGAGGCCTATGACATTGGTTGCAGTGTCCCAAAATGGAGGTTGGATGGGGAATTTACATGTTGGTAAATAGGAGCTACAGCATGGTTCTATATTCTTCATGTGGGCAGTCCTGGGCTTGACCTGGGCCTGAGCTCTCGTGCTAGGGATCTATGGGTGGTAGGCCTGGGCTCCTGTGCTGGTCATGGTGGTGGTTCTGGGCCTGGGCCTGGACCTGGGCTTAGGTGTGATTGGTGGGAGTGGTCCTGGGCTTAACCCAGGCCTGGGCTCCCAAGTGGGTCCACCATAGTGGTTTTTAAAGAAAATTTATGTTCAAACCAAAATGATATCTACTAGGTTTTACTGGAAATAGGGCACAGAAAACTGTTGAACTGAGAAGAAAACATGTTTTTGTTTTGTTTTGTTTTGTTTTTTGTTTGCTTTTTATTAGAGCTTTAGAGTTATACATAGTAGTTAGGTCAGGAAACATGTATTTTAAGAAATCTATACCCTACATTAGCTGTCTACTCTGATGATAATACCATCCTAGGAGGTTCCATAGCTATAAAAGTCATTGCCACCATTATCAAGAAATATCTTTTTAGAAAAATTATAGCTTTGAATTTAGTTTGATTTTCAAAATCATGTTACTTAAGGAATTGGGGATATGAAAACAAATTCACCCACAAGGGAAAAATCAAAGATTTCATTCTGCAGAACTATTCCTTCCTCCTTCCCTGACTATTGTCTCCTCTCTGGTCTGTGGAAAACTTGTAAACTTTCTCATCAAGCATGCCCATGCCATTCACTGGTTTATCTCTCAGAACCTACAAGAATCTATTGTCTGCTCTTGGATTTGGATCTTACTTTGCCTGCCTTTTTATTTCCCTGTCGCTCAGCATTGAGAACAGCTCAAGACCTGATCTCTGTACAGACTTCTGAGAAAAATGTTCTCAAGAACAGTTTCATAGCACCCTGAACAACCTTCGAATTTGATCACACTAATCAATTACCCAGTATCCATCAAACACATTGTTTTTGTAGTCATTTCTTTTTAACTGACTTTTATAGTAGTGAATCTTCCTATTCTGAATACTTGATGTAATAGTCTATTTTTATTACTATATGAAATGATAGAGACAGGTTACTTTATGAACAAAAGATGTTGAGCCCAGCTTTCGGTACTGGGCTCAAGGGCATGGCACTAACATCAACTTAATAAAGACCTCGTGGTGGATGCTGTCACAATAGTGAGATCATACATAAGAAGGACAGATCATATCTCCAAGCAGGTTCCTAGAAAGGAAGTCAAACAGAAAATACTCAGCTATGTTCCCTAATAACAACCTTCTTGTGTGAACTTACTTAAGGTCCCATGAGAACAACCCTAATTCTTTCGGAGGACACACACCCAATTATCTCAGGACCTGCCCGCAGGCCTCACCTCTTAGCATGCTATTGAAGACAAACTTCTAAAACATGATCTATTGGGAGACAAATGTAAGCTACACACAAACCACAACATGCAGAATACCAATAAAAATAAACAAAAAAAAAGAAAAAGAGAGAAAATATTGCATTAATATTCAGAGAAGAAAATCTGTACATTAATATGCAAAATATTAAAATTATAGAAGCATCTACTTAAAACATAAACCATAGTCTACTACCACCATTTCCTTAAGAGATAAATTCCAAAAAGTGACATTAAAAACCATGGTAGAAGAATAAAAATGTATCCCACTTACTGAAACAAAAACCTCTTACTTATTTTTCCTTAAAAGCATTCAAGTGAATTATGCTCATTTTTTATAATAATGAAAGAAAATGCCCTTCCTTCAATAGCCTATACGCGATTTTTATGAACTGCAGAAGTTACTGTACTTCCTCTCTCTAAATGTCAAGTACAAAAATAAAGCAACTGTGATGGTCAGATGTAACATGATACAGATGCTGAGGACAGTTGGATAACTTCTTAAAAAGATTAATAATGTAGAGTTACCCAATGAGTTAGCAGTTCTACTAGCTTCATATTAAAGAGAAAGGAAGACATTTATCCCCACAAAATCTTGCATATGAATGCTTACAATAGTACTATTCATAATAGTTCAAAGGTGAAAACAAGCTAAATGACCATCAGGTGATGAAAGAATAAACAAATACACTCTATCCATGCAATGGAATAATCTTAGCAAAAAAAGAAGTACATGTCACAACAAAGATAAACCTTGTGATCATTATGCTAAATGAAAGAAGCCAGTCACGGAGGACCACATCCTCTAATATTCTATTTATATGAAAGCCCACAGAGGTAAATCTGTAAAGATAAAAAGATTAGTGACTTCTGGGGCTGGGAGAAGAGGTAGATAGGAAAGTGATGGGTATGGAGTGCAGGGTTTCTTCCTAAGAAATGTTTTCATATTGACTGTGATGATGGGTGTGTATTTGTGGATGTACTAAAAACCACTGAATTATACACTTTACTTGGCGGAGGGTATGGATGGATAGATGATATGTGGATGATATGACAGTAAGGATGCTAGAAAGAGACCAAGAAACAGAGACAGAGTTCTTAGCCCCTCAGTGGGAGATAAACAGTTGGTATGAGCAGTAGGGTGGGTTGAAAGAAAAGCAGCTTGAGCCTCAAATGTCTTGCAGAGGGCCAGCTAACCTTGGCTGTTGCAGCGCTTGAGGTCCTTGCCGCGCGTGTCTTCGGCGCCCACCTGACGCGTGGTCCGGGTGTGTGAACCGTTTCAGCGCCCACCACCAGTGTCCATGCCCCACGCGCTTTCCTCGCGCCCGGGTGCCAACGGTCACCCGAGCGCTGGGCACTTTGCCTCTGGCTGCGTCCGCAGACACAGGGAACTTCTGGAAGCCGAATTCCTACTAGAGGCCGGGACCCTGCCGCCGTGTTCCCATGGGCAGCACCCTGAGTTCGCCTCAGCCGGTGCCGCCACCCCGGGTCCGGGGACGCCAGAACCCTCAGTTCCAGTTGACCCCGCCTCCTGCTCTGGACCATGTTCAGCATGGCCATAGCGATAGCTGGGTCCAGAGCGGGCCAGTCCCCAAGATGCCGCCGGCCTGGAACTTCACCAAGCCAGGAAAGGAGGGCACTGAGTCGTGGAGGCGCTTCTCCACCCGGTCGCCCCCAGAGACCATGATGGGGCCGGATCTTTCCAGTGCTTGGGAGAATTACATGAAGCGGCGGCTCTGGAGTGCTCGGAACCCAAGAAGAACCTGGAGCCCGGTGACTATCAAGATCGCTGCTCCTCCGCGCAGGGACAGCCCGCTGGCATCCCAGGGGCAGGGAGCCTTCTCTGCTGGGTGCGGAGTCTCTGAAGAGCGCCCAGACCCCTGCTCCAGGGAGAACGTGCTGAGAGCACTCAGCGAGTGCAAGAAAGGAAACAGGAGGTTTGATGGACCACTGTGGTTTGAAATCCCAGAGATCAAGAGCAGGAGGCAGAACCCAGAACCCAGGCCATCGGCCTTCAAGCCCCAGATAAAAAATGGAGTGGTGCCTGCTTTTGTGCCGAGGCCTGGGCCTCTGAACCCAAGTATCTGCTCCTGGAGCGTTAGCCTCTGCGATTTGGAGACTGACTACTCACCCTGTGTGGAGCCTTCCTTGTCTGCTGCCCAGCTTGGCCAAGGGTCCGCACCCGTGCAGGGCACTGAGTCTCAGCTGGACAGCTGGGAGAAGATACAGCCTTCCTGTGGCCTTAGCAGGCCTCCTGAGCACCAGAGAGGTGCCTGTAGAGTCCCAAACGTAGCTGAGGGCACCCAGCCTGTTGGTCCCTTTGGCTTCTGAATCCAATTCTGCCAGTTTCTTCCTTAGACTTCAGTCTGTGTACCTGCTTTCACCATCTGATCCCCATGTTCTACCACAGCAGGAGACTCTGACCCTCCAGTTCACCAAGTACTGTTCCATCTTCCTGACCTGCCAAGCCCCTCACCGGCCTGTCCTTACTTTTGAAACCCACAATGGAGAATTGTTCACATTAAAACCTTTGCCTCCTCTGTGCCTGACCCAGCCTTTCCTCCCCAGACATTTCAGAAAAGCTGTTTCTTTCCTCCCTCCCATTTGCCCAGTTTGTATAGTTAAATATTTGATCTTATTAAAAGTTAGTGAATAAAAATGAACTTTTTATGCAAAACTAAAGGGTAAGTATGTTGTAGGTAGGGAAAGCGCCAAGGCTTGTATTAGAATAATTTTTACTTATTTGAAGTTTTAATCTAAATCCAGAAAAGCTGGGGAGTAGTGAATGAAAAAATACCATGATGCACTATGACGGAGTATTGCAGGCATAGGGGCCATAGTGAAGACTATGGATTGTTTTTAAGAACGATACACTCTAGGCAGAAGGAAGATTAACATCTGGGGACATATTTTTTTAAAAGGTGATTCTGGTTGCTGTATGAACAGTGGAGGATCCAGGGGTAGCTATTAACACAAACAACCAAGGTTATTACAGAATTTCAAACGATATGAGATGGCTTGGTCTGAGCAGGAAAAAATGCATAAGGACTGAATTAAAGATGTATTCAAAAAGTAGATATTATGGACTTGCTGTTTCCCTAGATAACAGCTTTAGGAAAGTGAAAGAATCCCAAGATCTTATTAGTTAAATATAGGGGATGAAGGTAGTGCCACTTATTGAAATATAAAATAAAAGAAAATGTTTGGAGAAATGAAGAGATTTTTTTAATTTGCTTCCTAAAAGAACTAGAACATTTTTCATGTCAGTGGAATTATCAACCATGCAGTTGAAAAAAAAAATGAGCCTGGGACTCAGTGTGTGAAGCTGGAGAAATAAATTTGTGAATCATGAAAAACATTTATGTTCACCTATAACATAGGTGAACATAGTCCTTAAATCTATAGGCTATATGAAATAACGATGTAGAGAAAACAAAATCAGTCATGAAATCTATGGTGCTGTAATGTTTGGAACATGAAAGATAAAAGGAGACAAGGAGAAACCTGAGAACCAGGTTTCTGGGAGGGAATCCAGGAGCAGCAGTAACACCGAGGAAAATTCTATAGGATGGGATTTAATAGTCATATTAGCTGCTTGAGAAGTTAAGAAAAGAGATGTCTTATTACTGACTTTGAGAAGATAAATTTACATAAAATTTGGAGAGTAGGATGCTTGAATTTACTGGGATGATGCAAGGAAGGTTGGATGTGGAGGTAGGAAATAAGTCATTAGCAAGTGTAAGTTGTGAAGTAAAGCAGGCAAGTGAGAATGCTGGAGGGGATTTTGTTTTAAGATTTTCTTTTAAGAAAGGATAATGAAGTATTTCAGCAGTCAAGCATTTTTGGGGAAGAACTGGAGCAATGGAATGATCAAGTGCTCATGAAGGGTGGGTGCACATTGATCCATTATAACTGCAGGGTTGCACAGAGTCAGAGGTATGGAAAGTCAGTGATGGGAACTGGAGAAGACCTTCTATCTATAAAGCAAGATTGTTAGCAAAAGGAGAGTGGAAAGACGTATCAAATTTTGGGGACAAAACTAAAGAGGTGAACTAGAATTCTCAAAGTGGAAAAAGAAACAGTGGGGAAATTTAATATGATTATAAGAAAATATAAATGTGACCATTTCAGATTGGATTCTGAAATTAAAGGTGAAATCAGTAAATATGATTAATTTTCTCTAGATTTTATTTTACTTGAACCATTACAAACATGGAATGAAGAAACAATCTGTGGACCGGGAGGAAATATTTGTCAAACAAAAATATAATGGTTAAATAATGGGAGGACAGAATGGGAGCTAGGGTAAGAACTAGAATAGTCTTAGAGAGCCTGGTGTTGTTAGAACAAGATTCCTAATCATATTATTCAAGGCAGTGTCCTAGGCCTATCAATTATATTATACTACAGAGTAGTATGTTTTGTCAGTCAAATTATAGTACACAGTGTTTATCAGAAATATAAAGACAAATCTCACAAAAGACACAGCACTTGCACTCTTGTGAGCCAATACCACTTAAGCACACATAATTGCACTGTGAACAACGAGAGGCCCTCTGTTCTTGCACATAGGAAGCGAATATACAAATCCTTGGGAAGGATAGAACAGAGATTCTGAAGCAGTTGTCTAAAGGTTTAATATAAGATCTTCATGTGAAAATAATTAGCTGCTAAAGAAATTGAATTGAAACAAGTGGCTATTCAATTAGATATAAGAGTATAGGTGCAGTTAGTCCTGGATCTCTAACAGTTCTACATCCAAAGATTCTATCACTACAGACCAAAAATGTTTTTAAAAAAATAATGTCTGTACTGAACATGTGCAGATTTTCTTCTTTTGGTTATTCCCTTAACAACTCAGGGTAACAACTACTAACATAGAATTTACAATTTATTAGGTATTTTAAATAATCTATACACTATGTAAAATACATGAAAAAATGCGCACAGTTTGTCAATTTTATATAAGGGACTCAAGTATCTGCAGGTTTCAGTATTAGAGAGAGTCTTGGGACATTAATACCCCAAAGATGTTGAGGGATGATATGTATAATTAGGAACTCGATTTCCTTTTTCACAGACTTTATGTTTCTATCAATTTAATTGAATTTTTACCACAAATTCTTTTCAATGTGTTACCAAAACAGTTGTTTACAAACTCTTTAATTGTGTAAGTAATCTACTTATTTCACAGAAGAATGAAATGTAAGTACAGAAAAGTAGTTATTTTTTTTTAAAGTTAATTTTAGTAATTTGGAAAATATTAAGTAGAGTTGCCAAAAACAATCCTTCTGCACTAGATGTGAGGAAGTTATCTATAAAACTTTGGAGAAAATCTACAAATCACAAAAACTTTAAAGGCAAGTGACACAGGGAAGGAGGTTACATTTGTGACTCTCAGAGAGGAGCATGGATTACTCCTTCACAAATGTAAGAAAGCAATAAACCTCAGTGAGAAAAATAGAAATAGTAAAAATATAGCTCTACATTTCATAAAAGAATAATTAAAATTAATGACCTATAAAATATTCAAAGATAGTTCACTTATTCAAAAAATATACAACTACAGTATATTCATGTTTTATGTATGTGTATTTATACATACATATATACATATGTATAAATTCACATATATATATATATTCATATGTATATAGATGAATTTTCACACATTGGCCAAAACAAGGCCTGTTAATATCCATCTTTGGCAAGATAGTAAGAAAATAGGTAATCTCATTAAATCTGTTAAACTCATGAGAATGTATGTCTATGAATTCTCTTTGCTTGTAAATTTGTAGTTATTTATTTTAGTGGTGTCATTTAATTTTACTAAAGGATGTGGTATGCAGAAAAGGAAAGAAAAAGGAAAGAAAAGGAAAGAAACAAAGAAATATTAACAAAAGGGTAAAGGAAGATCCCTCAAACCTAACTGTACCAAGACAGTGATTTTTTTTTTTTTTCATTTTCTCCTAAATCCCACTTCTTGTCTAGTGGAGTTTCAGAGAAGAGATTTTATTTCAGATGACAAAAAATCTAGTAATCTTTCATTCTAGCTAAATTTTAATGAAATAGTACATAAAACATTATATAAAAATATATAAATAGTACATGGACACAAAATTACACAACAATTACATAAATAAAATATTTGAAGTAATTATTATTTAAAGAACCTTAGAAGGTTTATATATATGTTTACATACATACTATGCACATTTTATTTACATGGACACACATATATAAGTATGTGTGCATAAGTACATAGAAAAACACAATTCTACTACCTCAGTGTTGGATACTTAATCTGTTTAAAAAAGGAATCACAAAAATACATTGCTTTAGCTTCTAATATAAAAGTGTATTTGCCAAAATTTTTAATAAGAAACATTTTTTTCATTGCATTGGATTTTAATTGCAATTCTGCATACCTAGACATATCACATTTTCTAGTTCTTTTTCTGATTTCATTAAATTTAAGCCAGAGTTTAAATATTTCCAAAATAATAGGAGAATAGATTGCTTGTAGAATTTTCTTAGTGGTTTTTTTTTTGTTTGTTTGTTTTGGTACTGGGGATTGAACTCAGGGGCACTTGACCATTGAGCCACATCCCCAGCCCTATTTTGTGTTTTATGTAGACACACGGTCTCAATGAGTTGCTTAGCGCCTCGCCATTGCTGAGGCTGGCTTTGAACTCGCGATTCTCCTGACTCAGGCTCCCTAAGTGCTGGGATTACAAGCGTGAGCCACCGCGCCTGGCTTTTCTTAGTGTTTTATAGATGACATTCTCTCACCTAATTCTGAAGGAATGTTTTTGGCCACTTTAATTAAGTCTTTCCAAATTACTAAACTTAATTTTACAAAACAATTTTCTTACTGTACTTGTAATTCACTTATCTGTAAAATAATCAGATTAATTACCTAATGAAATATTTTATTATGATCAACTTTAGTAACATATTCAAGTACATTTATGGGAAAATGCAATTAAATTGGCTGAAGCATAAGAATACTAAAATTTTTAGAGCCTGTAGTGAAGGATAATGTTTGATTATTTTAATATTATATCTATATTCTTATGTGATTTTATATAAATATATCTATATGTATAATGAATATATGTATATGTATACAGATATGCTTATAGCATACTTTTAAAATCCATGTACACTTGGGTGTATATAAATATATTTTACATGTATAGGTATATAGCCATGTCTTTACATACTTATCTATGTACTTAATATACTCTAGACATTAATAAAATTGGAAATCAGAACACTAGAATAAGAATTATAGTACAAGCCACAATTATATAAGCACTTGTTAAGGAAGAATATAAAGACAAAGTGATCAGAAAAAAAATTCAAAATCAATAAAACTGAAATAAGTTTCTGGGGATTACTTTACAGATATTGACAATCATTGAATAAAATAATAAAGAAATTTTAAAATGAAAATCTAAAGTTTTACTTGGAATTTTAATTTGGATTTTACATTTGTAAAAACTAAATATTTCTCAAATATTTAATGTGTAAGAATAAGAGTGAAATTAGCAAATAATCTTCCCTAATTTTTGATAATGCTAGTAAATAAGAATTATCTTTATTGTTTATCTTCTGAATATTTTCTGATTCCAGTATTAAGATCATGCCTTGTATATGCTTGCTGCTGTACTCGATCTACCACCGGTGGCATAAAGCAAAGCTCCAAAGTCTGTATTTCATAAACAGGTATACTTTGTAGCTATATTTCAAAAGGATATATAAAGCTAAAGCTTTTGGTTTTCATTTGCAGAATTTTTATACCCTAGTTTTAGTTTTATCTAGGAAAATGTCATGAAACATAGCACTATTATCTTTCACAAAATGTAAAAATGAGATTTGTAGCTGTAGCCCAGTATAGTAGCAGGTGTCTAGCTTGTATAGGCTATGGGTTCTATCTTCAGCCCTCCAGAAAGAAAGAAAAAGAAAACTGGTTCATATAAAATAACTTATTTTACATGTATTTAAAATACAATGTTTCTAATTAAATACATGACATTTCTCTAAGACCTGTGAAATTGTTATATTGTAAAGCAAAAGTTAAAAAAAAATTTTAAAGCAATTATAGCTCTCAACATTTTTTGACTTTGGAAAACAATTATAATAGCATATATCATAAGCTCAGGATCTTACATTATAAAAAATTAAATATTTTATATTAAGCTTTCAAAAACTTCCCAAAAATGATTATTTGACTTAATATTTAGAATATTTTAATTTTGAAAGTAAAACCATTGTGTGTGTATAGTTTATGTGTGTACATGTGTGTGTGTTGCTGGAGATTGAACCCACTGGGCTATATTCCCAGCCCTTTTTAGAGTTTTGAGACAGGGTGTTGCTAAATTGCCCAGGCTGGCCTTGAATTTAAGATTTTCCTGCCTCACTCTCTTGAGGAACTGGGATTTCAGATGTGCATCACCAGGCTAAGAGAAAGTTCAACTAAATTTAATTTCAGAGTCTTTGCATAGAATATGGACTTGCTCACTATTGAGATTCTATCTTCCCTAATACAGTTAATCCCATGAGTAGATCTGTTGACAAGTATGAGCAGACATGGAGAGGGGCCCAACTAAACAACATCACTCCAGAGAGCTCAACAGTGAAGTTCATTTCTTTGTATTTTGTCTCCTTTTTCACACTGATCAGTGTTAAGTGACAAAGACATTTTACACATTTATATTAAAAAGAGTATTAAGAAAATATGATGTGAAATGAAGAGAAGAGCCTTTAAGATGGGTCCATGTATTCCTTAGAATTAAAACTTACATAGACAAACCATATCCAAGGAAAATGCTCCCCAAAATGCCTGCTTTTAAATCCTAATTCCTCTTTCAGGTCTGATCTTTAGTTCTTAAGGTCTTGAGTGCAATTATCCAAACATTTCTTGCTGGGACCCTTTTGCCTCTTCAGGTCATGGTTCTCTACTTTCCCTAACACTTCTTCTCAAGCAGACTCAGTGTCCATGCCATACACCTTACCTTCTACCCTAGGCCTCTAGGCTACTTTCAATTGTTCATTAAAAAATGAATGAAGCCAGGCACACACGCCTGTAATCCCTGTACTTTGGGAGGCTGAGACAGGAGAATCACCAGTTCAAAGCCAGCCTCAGCAACCACGAGGCGCTAAGCAACTCAGTTGAGACCCTGTCTCTACATAAAACACAAAATAGGGCTGGGGATGTGGCTCAGTGGACAAGTGCCCCTGAGTTCAATTCCCAGTACCAAAAAAAAAAAAAAAAGAATGAATGAATGAATTAATTAATTACTTAGTTGCCGGGCGGGAGATATAGCTCATTGGTACAGATCTTGCTAACGTGTGACGCCATCAGTTTGACTCTCTCCCATCATCCATGAGGTAAATGAATCTATGAAGTAGATTTGACTCTCTCCCATCATCCATGAAGTAAATAATCTATGAAGCCATGAAAGGAAATGGAGGAAATCTCAATGTATATTACCACGTGAATGAAGCCAATCTGAAAAACTATATATTTAATGATTTCAAAAACACAATAGATTGAAAAAGGGAAACACTATGGAGGCAGATCAGTGGTTGTCAGGGCTTGGAGGAAGGGAGGAATGAGTAGACTGAGCGTGGGAGGTTTTTAGGACAGAAGTAATATTCTATATGGTATTAAATGTTAGGCACATGTCATTATATATATATATATGTCCTTACTCATAGAATGAACAGCACTGAGAGTAAACATTAGTGTAAGCTGTAGATTCTGGGAAATAATGATATGTCCACACAGGTCATAAACTTTCACAAATTTACAACTCTGGGGAGGGTTATTCATAACAGGGAGGCTGTGCATATGTGCGAGCACAGAGAGTATGGGAAATTTCTTAATTTTTCTATTAATTTGAAATTGCCCTAATAAAAACATTCAATAACAAAAGCAGTTAACATTGGTACAATATTATAAAGCAAGATCCAAATCATTCAGAATTCACCAGTTTTTCCATTAATGTCTTTTTCTGTTTCAGGAACCAATTCAGTATACCTTGTTGCATTACATCATCACCTCAGATTCCTCCTCTGATGTGTAAAAATTCCTCAGTTTTTTCTTGTTTTTCATGTCCTTGCCAATTTTGTAAAATGTCCCTTGTTTGTGGAAAGAAAATATTTTAAAGAAGTTACAATGAGTTAAAAAATCTTAAAGGGGAAAGATAATACAAAAAGACTTTCATGCTTTAAAATTTTAGGTTAAGGAGCAGTTTTAAAAATTACAATATGTTTGTATGAGTGAAATTTTGTTATGCATATGAAATGTGTCTTTACTTTCAGTGTGAATGCAATGCTGGTTGATGAGTAATGATGCTAAATGGGAAGAGAATTGGATAGAGTAAACAAATGATGTATTACTATTGACAGGATGGCACAAATGCTGGCCTAGGGTAGAATTGTATTAACCCCAGTAAAAGAATTGAAATTTAATTAGATTAAAAGGGGATTTAAGTATCTGGGCAATTATATCACTCTGCTGTCAGTATCACATTCATTTAACATTCCTAAAGTGTTTATGGAGCATCTATATTGACATTGGGTAGCAGGGATTTGATGGTGAATGAAACACATAGGAAATTGGAGATTTGTGGGAAGATGCAAGAAGACAATTCAATGCACCTTGATAAATTTGATTATATGTGCAAGAAAAATTTATTTTTTTCTGTCTAGTACTGGAGACTAAACTCAGGGACACACTACCACTGAGCTACACCAACACTTTTTTTTATCATTTATGCATGTGTGTGTGTGTGTATCCTATGTATTTTATCATATATGTCCAATATATCATGTATAACTTATAACAATATAGTAGAACGTATTTTGACACATAAATGGAGTATAACTTCTCATTCATCTGATTGTACAAGATGTAGAATTACATTGATTGTGTAATCATATATGCACATAGGATAGTCATGTCTGATTCATTCTACTGTCTTTCCTATTCCCATTCCCTCTCCCTCCCTTTATTCCCCTTTGTCTAATCCAAAGTACTTCCTTTCTTTCTTACCCCCTGCCTTATTGTGATTTAGCATTCATACATCAGAGAAAACATTTGGCCTTTGTTTTTTTGGGGATTGGCTTATATCACTTATTATGATATCCTCCAGTTCCATCCATTTATCAACACATGTCATAATTTTATTCTTAATTAAGCCTGAGTAATATTCCATTGTATATATATCATATTTTCTTTATTCATTTGTCTGTTGAAGGGCACCAAGTTTGTTCCATAGTTATGTATTTTGAATTCAGCTGCTATAAACATTGATGTGGCTGAGTCACTGTAGTATCCTGATTTTAACTTCTTTGGGTATAAACTGAGGAGTGGGATAACTGAGTCAAATGGCAGTTTTATTCCAAGTTTCTTGAGGAAGCTCCATAAATGCTTACCATAGTGATTGCACCAATTTGCAGTCCTATCAGCAATGTATGAATATATCTTTTACCCCACATCCTCACCAGTATTTATTGTTATTTATGTTCTTGATATTTGCCATTCTGACTGAGATGAAATCTCAGTTTAGTTTTAATTTGCATTTCTATAACTGCTAAAGATGTTGAACATTTTTAAAATATATTTGTTGATCAATTATGCCATTTATTAATTGGGTTTTTTTTATTGTTGTTATGTTTTTTAAGTTCTTTATATATCCTGGAGATTAATGCTTTATCTGAGGTACAGATGGCAAAGATTTTCTCCCATTTTGTAGGCTTTCTAGAAAAACTAGGGATAGTAGGAACATACCTCAATATTTTGAATCCCATATTTGCTAAACCAAAGGGCAACATCATTCTAAATGGAGAAATATTGAAAGCATTGCCTCTAAAAACTGAAACAAGTCAAGGATGCACTCTTTCATCACTTTTATTCAACCTCATCCTTGAAACTCTAGACAAAGCAATTAGAAGAAAAAAAATGAAAGGGATACAAATAGAAAAAGAAGAATTCAAACTATCACTATTTGCCAATGACATGATTCTACATTTAGAAGATTCAAAAAAATTCACCAGAAATTTTCTAGAACTCATAAGCAAATTTTAGAAAGTATAAGATAACACTTACAAATCAATTGTGTTCCTATACGACAGTGATAAATCTACTGAAAGAGATATTAGGAAAATGACCTCATTCACAATAGCCTCGAAAAAAATATTTGGCAATCAATCTAACAAAAGAGGTCAAAGACCTCTACAATAAAAACTACAGAACACTAAAGAAAGATATTGAAGAAGACCTTAGAAGATGGAAAGATCTCCCATATCTTTGGACAGGCAGAATTAACATTGTCAAAATGGCCACACTACTAAAAGTGTTATACAGATTTAATGCAATTTCTATTAAAATCTCAATGACATTCTTCATAGAAATAGAAAAAGCAGCCATTAAATTCATTTGGAAAAATAAGAGACCCAGAATAGCCAAAGCAATCCTTAGCAACAAAAGTGAAGGAGGAGGCATCACAATAGCAGACCTTAAATTATACCATGGAACTATAGTAGCAAAACCGGCATAGTATTGGCACCAAAACAGACATGTAGACCAGTGGTACAGAATCAAAGACACAGAGACAAAATTAACATAAGTACAGTTAATTTATACTTAAACAAAGGCTCCAAAAACATACATTGGAGAAAAGTTAGCCTCTTCAACAAATGGTGCTGAGAAAACTGAAAATTCATATGTAGCAAAATGATATTAAACCCTTATCTCTCACCTTGCACAAAACTCAACTCAAAGTGGATCTGAAGCATTAGACCAGAGACTCTGCCCCTAATAGAAGAAAAAATAAGCCAAATCTGCATCATGTTGGCCTAGGAACTGACTTCCTTTATAAGACTCCTAAAGTGCAAAAAGTAAAATCAAGAATCAAAAAATGAGATGGAATCAAACTGAAAAGCTTCCTCCCCGTGCTTTTTATTTTTTATTTTGAGATAGGGTCTTGCTAAGTTGCTGAGGCTGGCCTCAAACTTGGAATCCTTTAGCCTCAGTTTCTCAAGATCCTGGTATTACAGACATGCACCACAAATTTCCGTGTGCATGTATAAAAAAACACGAGAATTTTTGTGCTGTGGATAAGTTAGAAAAAAAATGAAACTTAGAGGATAAGTAGAACTAAGTTGAAACAAAATCATAAAGAGGAGAAAGGAAACATTTTAATTTTGGATGTGTGATATTGGGGCAAGGATAAATTGCTATTGGGGCAAGGATGAACAGTGCTGGTGTTCAGAAGGCTGAGTGTATGAATACAAGTACAGGCCAGTTTAATACCTGGGGCTTCTACAGGACAGTTTTAGTGAAACTAGTTTGATCCAGAATAATATATTCTTCTTGCCATTCAATCATTCTGGTTGAAATGTCAGATTATATACACAGTCTTAGGACAGTTTGGTTTATACTCTGCATATTGAAGGGATATATGAATTTAATTGGGTGGGTAAAACTAGAAGTAGGAAGAATAAACAGGAGTATCCTTGTTCCTTTATTTTGGATTATTATGCTTGAGGTCCTTTTGAGACATTCATGTAGAAAGACCCATTGGATAATTCCATATCTGACAGTGGTAAAAAATTCATGAGGCGTGTTGTGAAGAGGAAATATATCAAAGGAAGAGGACACATCTCAGACAGCCTTCCGGGTTGATAATGACTAAGCAAACAGATTTGGACTTAGTTAATTATGTCTCTAGTTCATCATTCCTAAAATAGGCCAAATATTATATAATTCACAGTGTTCTCAATATGCAATGAAACAGTACTTAAGTCCCTGCACTCAATTAGAAATATATTCCACAATTGAGCTTCATCTATATTCATGTAGTTGATAAGTAGATGCAACTACCATTTCTGTTCTCGGATTGCTTTGGTAGAAGGAAAAGGACATCTTCCAGAAGAATTCCCTTATTCGAGGGCTATATTTTGCCATCAAATAATTAAGGATTTAAAACAATAGGCTGATTTGTTTATTTATTCCACAGAGTAGTTAGGGCAGGCCAGTCTGCCTGAAGGCAGAATTAAGTGGGGGATAATAATAGACCCATGAAATGGCTGTTTCCCTTTTGGAATTTTGCCTTTGATTATGCTGTATCTACTTGCCTTGACTACAGAGAGTCTGGGTCTTTACAGCTGCCTTAATGCCCCTTGCCAGCTAAGCCTTTAAAAGCATGCTTAATAAGATTTAAAAAGAATTACTTGAATTCCTGAAACAAAACAAACTCTATTCAGAGGTGGAATATAGATTTTTCTTTCAAGAGGTAAGTAAAAAAAGAAGTAGATGATTAAAGGAAAAAAGGATCCAAGGGTCACTAATATTCTAGAGATGCAGAGTATATAAAAAGAAAAAAAGCTAGTTAACCGAATTTATATCTAAAAGACATAAAACAGGGACACTCATAAAGTTTGAACTAAAGAGTCCATATCACAATTTGGTGTGCAACTGAAAAGAGTCAGTTCAAGAACTGACTCAGTGACTACAGAGCTTTTAAGGAGCATCTGCCATAGACATGCTGGGACTAAGTTGCTGATCATAAGGCACAGCAGCTACAGGCATGCTTAGTCATGTCTGAATGCAATTAATAAGGACCATCATCTAGAGACAGACAAAGCAACTCTGGAGTGTAATAACAATGAGTATCAACTTGGAACTGTATATAAACCACTCGTCCTGCCACATCAGAAAGCTTTGCTCCAAGGATATCAATGAGACTAGCTGCCTTGCTTTCCATCCCTGGATGGACTCCACCATTCCCTGAAGTCCAGCCATGGGCTGGAGAGAACCACCGGACAACAAAGACAATGTTTGGTCTCCGGCTAAGACAAGTTGCATAGCATCGGAGGTATTTTGGGGACTTGTGTTTGCCCTAAGATTGTGTGACTTGCTTGTCGTGTTTAATCAGTGTGAATTGAATGCTAGTTGGGGTGCTTCAGCTCACCCAACACTTTTTGCATTAATTTTTTGTGCTTGATGTTTGGTGTGATACACTTGCATTCAAAGATACACTTGCATTCAAAGACAATCGACCTCTGAATAATTATTAAAAGCACTGCTTGCGGCAAAGGCACATTAAAAAAAAATCAGGTTAGATTTTTGCTCCTCCATAGCTATAATGACTCTATAGGAATTAAACTTTAAGAAGTTTAATTAAAAATTCACATTTGCAGGTATAGTAACATGGTACAGTGCTGAGCTTCCATGAAGCCCTGGATTCAATCTCTAGCATGCATAAATTAATTAATCAAATAAATTAATTAATTAAGCTTTTTTCCTTTTTTAGGTAATATTGACAGTTTTCTAATAATAATTTGCTTAATGATATTTTGCATAGTCCCAGGCATTTGTTGGATCCATTTTTGTCAGCAAGTCAACATCTTTCAACCTCTGAGAAAAACATTTTTTTTTTCTTTTTCTTTTTGCTAACTGATATTCTGTTTCAAAGAACTAACTGTTTGACAAGCCAAGCAGACATCCTGGACTGGGTGGCTACTACAGAATAGGATGCCAAAGGGCACTGGCCAAAACCAGTTTCAGCCATAGAGAAGGCCTCGTTGACCTGCTGCTCACCCCCAATCTCGTTACCATCCTGCTATAACATATTACCCTAGTAAAACTTCCACCTGTAGCATCATCTTGGCCTAGTTGCTTCTGACTCAGACTGGAAAGGTATTCCCCCATTTCCAAAATGGACTCCACCTCCTTCCTGAAAAAAGGCATTAATAATCCTCCTATTTATTATCTTAAATCCTCTGCTTATTACCTTAATCTTAAGAGTACCTTCATCTTTTGTTCAGGGAGAGGTTGATATTTGAGTGGATTCCCTGCCTCACACTCCCCGGGCTTCAGCTTCTACTATTCTTTAGCCAAGAATAAACTTTCCTTCACTACTCAATTGGCTCTCAGTTTTGTTATTGGTTCAACAATTCTTGAGACATAGAAAGAACTAATTTGGGGGTTGAAAATTAGTAGCACTTTGAAACCAAACAGTTTGTGCTGATAAGGGAGAAGTATAAGGCAGAGGCACATATACTAAAATGGAAAATGTTATAAATAATTTTCTATATAAATCCCTACCATCATTCTTCTTTTAGTAATCCTGATAGTATGCATTTTCAACAAAAATTTAGTGCATTACAGTTATAATAGTGGGGTTTATTTTGACATTTTGCAAAATGCAAAAAGTCTTCCTTTCCCCCCTCCCCTATTTCCTCCATCTACTCTATTTTCTTCTGTTTATTTTTAATTGATGAATTATAGTTATGTATAAAACTGCAATGTATCATGATATATTCTTATATATATGTAGCATAATTTTATTAACTTAATTCCCCAGTTCTTACCTTTTCCCTTCCATCCTCCTTCCTTCATTCCTGTGCTTTTATTCTACTCATCTCCCTTCTATTTTTTTGAGATCCCCTTGTTTTTATTCCTTTTATCTCTTCATAGAAGAGAAAACATTAGACCTTTGATTTTCTGAGTCTGGTTTAATTCCCTTAGCATGATGTTCCCCAGTTCCATCCACTTACCAGCAAAGATCATAATTTTATTCTTATGAATGGCTTATTAGAGCAATGGAATTTTTATCTATTCATCTACTGATGGGCACCTAGATGGTTATTATGAATTGTGTGGCTATAGACACTGAAATGCATGTAATCACTATAGTATGCTAATTTTAGTTCTTTGGGGTAAATATAAAGGAGTGATATGGTGGTCCCATTCCTAGTCTTTTCAGGAATCTCTGTACTTCTTTCCAAAGTTATTGTATTAATTTGCAATCCCACTAAAAATGTGTAAATGTACCTTTCCTCCCACATCCTTGCCTGTAATTATTCTTTCTTGTATTCTTGATAATATCCCTCCTAACTGGAGTGAGATTATTTTCATCTCCCTGATTGCTAATAATGTTGAACATTTTTTTTCATGTTTGCTGGCTATTTACATTTCTTGTTTTGAGAAATGTTTTTGCAGATTTTTCACTCATTTATTGAGTTGGTTATTCATTTTTTGATGTTTCTGAGTTCTTTATATATTCTGTTACTAATTTTCTGTTGGAAGAATAGCGGGCAAAGATTTTCTTCTGTTCTATAGGCTCTCTTCATACTCTTGTTTCCTTTACTGTGCCTAAGTGTTTTGAATTTAATGCTCTCTTATCTATTAATTTTTTATTTTATTTCTTGAGCTTTAGGAATCCTACTAAAAGAAGTTGTGGATGGTGCCCATTTGTTGGAGTATCACTCTTTTGTTTTCCTATAGTACTTTTTTTAAACCAGTGTCTGGTTTAATTCAATGTTTTTGATCCATTTTGAGTTGATTTTTGTGTAGGGTAAGGGTAGGGATCAAAATGTGAATACCAAATTTTCCAACACAATTTATTAAAAGGCTATTTTTTTTTCAAAGTATGCTTTTGGCACCTTGGTCAAGGATCAGATTACTGTATTTATGTTTATTTCATTGGTCTTCATATCTGTTTTTATGCCAATACAATGCTGGTTTTGCTAATGATATACATTTTAAATTTCTCACATTTTTCTCTTGAGTAATAGATGCAAAGTGTAATGTGAAAGTTTATGTCCCCAGGAACCTATCTCAGTACCCAAATCATCCAAAAATTCATAAAGACTTCTAATGAACATAAAGATGTGTAAGAACTGAAAATTCATCCCCTCAATAAACAGGAAAAAGAGGAACCCTCCACTATCCTATAATTAGAACATCAACATTTCCTTGATATATTTTGCCTAAAAATTTTGTTTCAAAATAAAGACTCAAAGTTAGTCTTATTTTACTCTATATAAAATGGTTCATAAAAGATCATCATTATCAGTAACAATACTGACAATAATTTGGGTAAAAATTTTGGGAAGGAATCAAATACCTAGGATTGTTGTTGCAACTTATATGTACAGCCTGTCCCATAAAGAGTTGAAGTACCTAGATTCAAAGTCTACTGAGAAGTTAAGAGTAGGCCAAATATTGAGTACATTTATTAGTGGATGTTCTATAAGGTATTCAGTGGTGATGGAACTGGTTCTAGAAGTTTGTGCTCATTCTGAAAATTTTTTGTTTTTTAACATTTAAATTCTATAATGGTGTGAAAAGAAAGCTATAACACATAGTTTTATTTATAAAAACTTTGTATTATAAAATATTTTTTACATTCTAAAATATAAAAATAAACAGTATTATTCACAATAGACAAAAGGTGGAAGCAATCCACATGTCCACAAACTGATGACAACAACACCATTGGTATGTTCATACACTATTCTTCAATAACAAGGAACAAAATGTTGATACATGTAAAAAGTTGATGAGCCTCATAATCATTATGCCAACTTAATGAAGCCAGACTGCAAAATCCTTATAATGTATGACCCATTTCAGAAAAAAACGAAAGCTATAGAAACATAATTAAGTGTATTAGTGGTTGCCTGGGCAGGGGCAGGAATAATAATCTATTTTCAACCAGCATCAGAGACATTTTGAAGTAATAAAAATGTTCTAAATTTGATTTTATATAAATTTACTAAAGTTTTCCACTTAAGAGAACTTCATAGTATATGAATTTCCTGTTAATAAAGCTGTTAAATATGATGAGTTACAGATTGAAATGTACAAAAGATCTACTTCATTTTGATTTTCCCCACAGTGACATCCCCCTTGTTTAGGGGAGGGAAAATGGTTTCTACAGGAAAGTTTAGGATTACTAATGTGTAAATTTAAGTATAAGGTGTTAATAATTAGTTTTCAATATTAGTTATAAGTTTATACAAGATAATAAAAACCAGATTGGTGGTATGGAGACTTTTCCAAATTTCTTTATCTATTGCACATATTAATAACCAAAAAGAGTCGCTAGTGATTGGTTTTGCCAAACCCTTGAGCCAAATCTGGTTTGCTCCTTATTTTTGTTTAAAAAAGAAGAAGAAGAAAGGAGAAAATAAAGCAACAAGAAGCTAACCTATATTGGGATTCAGGCTTCCTCATGTATTATACAATTTACACATTGTATGTTGATATTTTAGCGCTACAAAGAGAGATCATGCATGGTGCCTAAATTGGAGTTCACTTTTTGGTCCATTAAGAAAAAAAAGTATGTTGATCCTGAGCTAGACATAAGATGGCCCAGAAAGAAATTCACCTGCTTTCATTCTGTGAGGTTGTTTAAGGAAATGGAGAGGAGTCATGTTGGATATGGTGATGTTCACCTGTCATCCCAGAAACCCCAGAGGCTGAGGCAGAAGGATGGCAAGTTCAAAGACAGCCTCAACAATTTAGTGAGGACCTAAGCAACTCAGTGAGACACTGTCTCTAAATAAAATATAAAAAAAGGACTGAAGATGTGGCTCATTGGTTAAGGCCCCTGGGTTCAATCACCCGTAAAGAAAGAAACAAAGGCAGGGAGGAAGAAAATACAGGGGAGTCAGGAAACTAATTGCTTTCTTCCTATGAGGAAACACAAAGAGAAAATATATGATTAATTTTAAATATTTAAACTAAATTTTGGAAAGGGAATACATTTACAAAATGTAAATCCAGATGACCATAAGGAGGCCAATTAAACCACTGAGTAAGGCTTTATTGGGATATACCCTCCCCAGCAAACTCCTCAGTCCAACAGAGCAGGTCGGGGAGTATCTCACATGTTGTTCCAAGGTACAGAAAATTTAAAGGGCCCGGTCTGGTAAAGGAAGGCTTAAGGCAGGAAGAGAAGGGCTTGAAGTAGGAAAAAGAGGTAATCTAGAGTCCTGTGTTCTCTGGGATTGGTCAGAGGATCCTTCTGAGATCAGAGTCCTTCCGGGATGAGTCAGAAAAAGTCCACTGATTGGTAGGGGGCGCCATTACTGCTTACCTATCAGCGTCTGGTTGGCTGTTCCTTTGTGCATGCAGGCTGCTAGCTGCTTCATTCCTTGTGGGACCCCAGCGGCGTTTGCCATGTTTGTGGGTTCTGTGTTCGCCCTGCTAACCTAAGACAAAGTACAAAAATCAAAAGATAAAAAAGTCTTACTCTAACATTCATTCTTACTCTAACATTTGGTTCTGTACCTCATGTCCAAATACCACTCCAAAAGCCATCCAGAATCATAGTCATAACTTACTTAAAGATCTTCCTTCCATAGGTAATATATGCATATATCTGACAGCAAACATCTGCAGCTATTTGGTATTTTGTTGTAATTAATTCCAATTTTTCCAGCCAATAATGATGTATTTTTTAGCTGTTTTCTTTTGAAAAAATAAATAATGAATATGATAGTATTGTTCATATGACATTTGGCCCATAAATGAATATAACTGTTTATTAAGTTTCTGGAAGTAAAACAGCTAAAGCATAAGGCATATGCAACTTGTATTTAAAGATATTACTTAATTAACTTCAAAGAAGTTTACACAATTTAAGCTATTATCTACTGTGTAGGAAGGTGTGTATTTTCCCTCTAAACTCAACAAGACAGCATCTCACCAGTGATGATAACCAATGCCAACACAAATGGCCAGGGTAGACCCCTTCTTTCTTACTGTCATGAGAACAGAGTATGCATTCATTCCACATTCATCTATGTATCAGGATAATGTATTTTTGGAACCATCCAGTGATACGAATTTTTCATTTTTCCTAATACTGTACATGAGAAATTTCAACAGCTTTTAATGTTTAATAAACCCATGATTTTTATTGCTTTTTCTAGTCAATGCAATACTTTTGCATATATAGCTTTTCTGATGTTTCCACTAATATAAATGATTTTGGAAGGGATATTCTGGTATTTTAACATTATATCCCTAAGGGTGTTCTATCTTTTACATACTCCTAAAAAATGAAATTAAGAGGCAAAACAGGAGAAACATTTTATTAAGAATAAAATAATTCAAAGATGGTGGAATGAGATGGACATCATTGCCCTAGGTACATATATGACTGCACATATAGTGAGACTCTACATCATGTACAACCAGAGAAATGAATGAAAAGTTGTGTTCCATTTGTGTACAATGAATCAAAACACATTGTGCTATCATGTATAATTAGAATAAATAAATAAATAAATAAATAAATTAGAAGAATAAAATAATTCACGGGAGTGGATAAAAATATAATTTCCTAACCTGTTTCTGAAAATGGCTTCCTCTTAGAAACACTGTGTATATTTATTAAAATAATCTAAAACACATAAATATAAAAAAACAAGATGCACTGTTAACTTAAAGAAATAGATTCATCATATTTCAATTTAAATGTTTTTATTATTAATGAAGCTGAACAAAAACTTATTTCTTCTATTCCTTTAACACCTTAAAAGTGCTGTACTATAAATGTTATAAAATGTCAGAGGATAAATAATGATGATAATGGATTTTTAAAATGTCTGTTTTTGTTTTAATAAAATCTTTTTTTGTATTACGAAATCTCATACTTTGTTCATTCTACTAAAAGGGATAATAACAAGGGTGGCAATACTGATGATGTTGGTGTACCATAGTAATATTTCTCAATTTGGGGACTGGAGTTGCAGTCGGGAGAGCAAAAAGTGAGTTCTTTAACTAAAGTCTCCAAGTGTTCTGGAAGCCTCTAGGCTACAAATTACAGCTCCATTTCCATAGGTATAATAGCAAGTATGCCTGGCATGCTTTTTATTTAGGAATATAAGCATATATTTCCTCTCCTAAAAATAAACAGAACGCTCAGCCACATATTTTATATGATCTTACCTTCTTTTTGAAGAATAATAACTGAAGCATAATAACTTTGCATATTTACATATATATATACAGTACTTACTTGTACTTAAAATATTAAAATGATAACTAATTTCTTCAAAAGGGAATGACATTTTCAAGCCATGTTTGGTGAAGAGCTTTGGTTCAAATTGAGAGAAGCTGGAACTAGTTCCATTGTAATCAGATTCAGATGTTAAGCAATTAGTGACACATTTTTTTTCAATGCAGTTCAACTAGAGTTGTAAAATTTTTATCTCTGAAATATGTCTATGAATGTAACAGTATTCCTGTAAAGAAATTTGGGTAAGTAAAAAAGATCACTGGCTTTCTTCACTGGAAAATTATGCATTGTTTTGAGCCCACTCATTTAGGTTGCCTTTCATTGCCTTCTAGCTAGATTATAATTTTATAATTTGTAGATATTTTCATTTATAGCAGTGGCAAATAATTCTTGCCTATACAATCATAAATTTATTCTATTTTCTGGAGGTTCTATTAACTCCCATTCAAGAGTATCTTCACCTAAAAATCCCACACTACCCTCCCACACAGAAAGTCAATTTCAAGCTTATATACAATCATGTTTTCTCCTTTCTTCTATTTCTATCACTATCTACCTATCTATATATTCACATATTTTATTTGTTGAATGTTGTAACATTTTCATTTCCTTTCATAAATATAGAGTGAATATTACTCAGAGAGTTATAATTTTATCAATTTTGCAAGTATGGTCACACTTCAGGTAGAAGATCAAATCAAATCTGTTTTTTAGGGAAAGTGATCACTATCAACATTATCTTCATCACCTGTTTTCATTTGCGTAAAAGCAAAGGATTACTTTTTTTTTTTTGGTACTGGGGATTGAACTCAGGCGCACTCGACCACTGAGCCACATCCCCAGTCCTATTTTGTGTTTTATGTAGAGACAGGATCTCACTGAGTTGCTTAGCACCTCACCATTGCTGAGGCTGGCTTTGAACTCACGATTCTCCTGTCTTAGCCTCCGAAGTCCTGGGATTACAGGCGCCTGCCACCATGCTCAGCTAAAGGATTACTTATAAATAATTAAGATGACATCCATAATGAAGATGTGTTTAGAATCCTCCACCCCAGTGATCTCAGTGTCTTCCAGCTATATCTGCATAGGATTAAAAACAACTTCATTCTGCCCCAAATTAGCCTAAATATTTACAGTGATCTGTATTTTCTAAAGCAAGATTTCTACTAGAGCCATTGGAAATTATATCCTATGGTTAATTAAACTAATGTTTGCATATAATATAGATATTTTAGGATGGTGAGGTAGAGCCAAACAACAGACTCTTCAAGAGAAAGTTTGTATAAACAAAGATCTACCTATGTCAAAGACATTTGCAGGCCCTCAGTTTGAAAGAGACAAGCATGCATGAAATTAGTCAGGTGTTAGCATATTATGTGTAGATAGGACAAGAAGGGTACCAGAGGGTGGGGCCGTGTGGGGGGCACACAGGCCTTTTGTAAGAAGTTCTTAATGTGGTGGAGAGGCTGTGGATCTGACACTTAACACCTGGCACCTCATTTTGTAAACCAATTAAAACTACTAAATTAAAGATACCCTGTTGCTGCTAGGACAAATTGGCAAAATGATTGAGGAGGCTAAGACAAGGGCATAAAAAATGCTCAGGAGAATTTATGGAAGGATAGATACACAAATTGGGAAATTGTTGGGTAAAAATATAATTAGATTGGGGAAGAGTCAGAGTGGTATTTAGGATGAAATTTTAAATTGGGCAATGTTATTTATGTGGGGAGTGAGTCCAGAATCTCTTATCAGAGTCTGCTGCATCCTCTGGGCTGAAGGTGAAGACCAAAACAACTCTACATTCTAGCTCTTGTGGCCTGAGGTTGACTCTGGAGCAGGGGCCTCAGGAAAACCAACACATTGGCTTCCTGGGACCATCTTCTCCCCTGTGACACAAAGGACTGGTCCTGTACTTCTATGTCTCTCAGAAAACTGAAAACATTACTTATACTATGAAGACAGTGCTACTCTCTGAAAGCTACTCCTTCTTGCTATCCCTCTGGCTTTTTATCTTGTCTTTCTCTGTCTGGCCCCTCCCTCTCCAATTTTAGATATAGAAAAAACTCAGGATTGATGTAAATCCCTTATGTTCATATTACACAAAAGCATTAAACTTAAGTTGGTGCATATTTACTGTTATTAAACTTACCTTTCACTTTTATAAAATTTTGAAGAAATTTTCATTTGATCTCTATGGTAACACTGACTGACTCACCACACTACATTTGTAGTCAAGTCTTGAAGCAAGATTGCTACTTTCTATGTATCTCTGGATCAAAATACTAGGATACTTTGAAGGATATCCTACTTTTCTAATTTTGAATACATCAATGAAAATTAATTGAAAATACTCTTAAATATACAATTGTTCTGATATTTACCCATTTATTCATAGTTATTCAGCATATACTTTGTGCTAGGCAGCACAATGCACTGTAAATAAATTCAATCAAATGTTTCCCATGAAATTTATGTTCTTAATGAGGCAAAACTATAAAGAAATAGCCACACAAATTCAAAAGAAAATTATAAGAGACTGTTAAAATCAATAGGTATTTGAAGAGGAAGGGACATAATGATACCACATAATTTAAATATTTTGTACATTATATAACAAATTTGGGGGGATATTTACAGATAGGATAAGAACACTATTTCTAACATAAGTTAATTTCTACACATGGATTGCTATGTATGGGAAATACACATGCAAAGAGCAATAGGGAGAAATTAGCTCATTACTAATGCATTTCATAAATATTTTCAAAGGGCAAGAATATATTGTTGATAAAGATTACAATGAAATTAAATGTTAGTTTCAAGTGAACCTTACTTCAAAGTGTGTGTAGTCAGTAATAGGAGAGATGTAGGTGGAGGGGTGATATATTTCACTCTTATCTGCCAATTCATTGCTTTGTGCAACATTATTTATGATATGGTTGTTATTAGCTGGATTCCCTCCTTTTGGAAAATTTCACCTTCAATAGTGAAGGCAGGTGGGGGAAATGGCTTAATGCTACATCTTACACACTGAGATGTTCCCTTTGCCTTTTCCTTAGTGAGCTAATATAGTAAGTCATGGAGGAAAAGCAAACAGCTGTGAAGGTGACAAACACAGGCATCTGCCCCTTGGCTTCTGATGATCCCCAGGCAAGCAACAGAGCCAGAGCGAATATGTGCCCTGGCTGTTGGGAAGTGTTTTCAATGTAATATATGCAGCCATCTGTGAAATATTACAGGTCATTGCTACCACATATTGTATTTTACATCTGGCTTAGGTAAACATCTTATCCTTCATTTTAGGTTTACCGACTAAAGCAACTGAACCATGGATTACAACTGTCTTCAAAATTTATTTGTGGACTGCAAGTACACCTGTGGGGTTTTTTTGTTTTGTTTTTTTGTTTTTTTTTTTTGTTTTTGTTTTGTGCATGTACTTGCTAAGAGATCACCTGCCTGAATCCTTCCCAAATTACAAGGAAATGTGAAATGTGTTTCCTTAAAGAAGAAAACATTAAATTTGAAGTCAACCTTTTTTTATACAAAGGAGACAATTTTGCAAAAACAGTATGGTATGGTATAGTTTTGTGCATATTTTTCTTTTTCAGTCACTATCAAAAACCCAGAAACGAGTTGGGCATGGTGGCGCATGCCTGTAATCCCAGCACTCTAGGAGGCCGAGACAAGAGAATTGTAAGTTCAAAGCCAGCCTCAGCAAGGGCGAGGTGCTAAGCAGCTCGGTGAGACCTTGTCTCTAAATAAAACACAAAATAGGGCTGGGGATGTGGCTCAGTGGTAGAGTACCCCTGAGTTCAATCCTTGGTACCAAAAAAAAAAAAAAACCCCAAGAAACACTGGGTTTATGTAATGGTAAGTCAGATGTGATGAAAGAAAGAGATTCAGGATGTTTAAAAATAACATAAATATTTAGCTCTGAAAGGAACTAGATTTAAATACCTTTTCCTATAAAATTCTACTTACTCATTTCAGCTCTAAGTTCCAGCTCCTCATTCAAACTAGCAGGTATATTCCAGTTCAGTTGTGAATATATTAATGCATTTTCCTCTAGGAGGTATTCATCCCCCATATTATTTACTGAGTACTAATATTATAGATGTTGATGGTTATAAGAGAGAGAGGAACCCTTCTTATAATTCCTCTTGTAGTCTAGAGGGAAACAATTGAATAATCAATTACTTTGTAAAGTAATGAAATAAGGTTTCTTCTATGGAAGATGAATTTAATTTTTCGAGGGCACACCAAGTGTTGTCACCTCAGTACAGGGAGAATCTGGAAGGCTTCACAATAAAAATGTTTTCTGAGATGGGATTTGGAAATGTACCAAAGGTAAAACATATGTTCTAGGTATGTGTAATTATATGAATATTTAATTATATATATATATGTGCCCATATATATTAATTAAGGCTAATCCACAGGATTCAAGGATAACATAGATAGTTCAAGAAGCAACAAAATGCGATTTGGAATGTTTTCTATAGGTGGTAGAATACTGCTTTAAGTTACCCTATGGTTATGCCAGAGTGCTCAGGATGATATAAATGGACAAAGAAAGAACCTGCAAAGGAAGCTAAGAATTGTAGGTCAGAGAAGTACCTAGCAAAGGATGACATGAGAATATTCTGATAGAGCACTAGGGGGGAATATATTTCAGATATTGAGAGTAGACAAGATGGATAGTTGTGTGGGGAGGTCTTACAAAATAAAGGTTAAAATGTGTGTTTCTATGTCAAAGAAAGAGAGTCAAATGAGTACAAAAGTGTAAAGATATAGCACAGGGAGGAATTTAGGGTATAACTAAAAGACAAAAGTCCCAGAGAGGTCATTCTGGGAAGATATCAGTGCATAAGATGAAAGTAGCCTGAGACTGGAGAAGGGTTATGTAGTGATACTAATTGCAAAGCAGGTTTATGTCTTTGCTGTAGTATGGATGTTTTCCCCCAAAAGGCCCATGCATTAAAGGCTTTGTCCCCAAAGTGGCATATTAGGAGGTAGAGGAATCTGGAAGAGGTGAGAAGTTCTTAGGTCATTGGAAATGTTTCCTTGAAGGTGAATATAAAACCCTTGTCTCTATCTATTTTGCTTCCTTGCTGTGAGATGAGTGGTTTTGTTCTCCTGTGTACTGCTCCCAAGATATGTTGCCTTACCAAAGGCCCAAAATAATGGGACTAACTGACCATTAACTGGAACATACAAAACTGTGAGACAAGTTAATCCTTTTTTATCAGTTAATTATTTTAGGTAATGTGATATGCATAACTAGGAGGAAAGAATCCTAAAATGACATGGCATCTCTGCTTTTTCAGCTCATTCAGGAACCAAGGATCTTTCTGTCTTGGGGTTCTTCATTGCCTCCTAAACATATTTACTATTTTAGTTGGCTTTCCATCACTATACTAGATACCTGAGATAATTTATAAAGAGAAAGGGTTTATATTGGCTCACAGTTTTGGAATGTTCAGTCCATGGTTGGTGCCTGTTGTTTTAAGCTTGTGACAAGGCAGTGCATCATGGTGGAAGTAACAGAGCAAAACTATTACACTAATGGAAAAGAGGTTAAAAAGAATACAAGGAGGAACCATGATCCCACAATCTTTTTTAAGTTGCACCCTCAATGACCTAAAGAACTCCACAAGGTGCCAGCTCTTGAAGGTTCCTCCATCTCTCAATAGCATCACCCTTGGGAGTAAGCCTTTAACACATGGGCTTTGGAGGATCTTAAACATTCAACATGTAACACTTACCCAAAAAGAAAATTAAGGCATTAAAGGAAAAATTCATTCTCTACCACAAAAGCATAAAAGGTGTGAACTTTCATGTGGATTATCATACAGTGTTCATGAGCATGATTTAGAGTGACTTCATTTTTCATGAATATAAAATTTCCATCAGCTTTGCTGAGTTATAAACATGTAAACTCAGCTATAAACATATAGACAAATGACCACTGGAATTCTTCAGAGCATTTACATGACATATATATCAAAAGAGCAATGAAATAGGAGGGGTTAATTTTGTCAATAGTGAGATTAATCTTCTGCACTTAGGGGGTCTAAGTAGATACTTACTATAGGGGACTGCTGTGTGGGGATAGATTGGATGGGTTGCTAGACTGGATAGATTGGAAGGGTTCTAGTCATGAAGAACTTGCTCAACTAGCACTTTGGGAATAATTTATCAAGTAATGTGCAATACAGGAGGTTGTGATCAGAGAGTGAGAGGGTATAGATATCTTGATTCAGGTAGTGACAGCAAGATACTAGGAAATTGAAGTGTGGGCAAATGACATAGGACAGAAATTGACTGAGGTAGGAACACTAGAGAAAAGAGAATAACTACACTAATTTATCCAGGTTTGTTGAATAACTTGTGTGTGGGTCTTCAAATCATTCCGGATGATCAGAAGGGCTATTAAGTTCAAGTCTAAGAGACTCTTGCTGATTTTTTAATGACTAGAAGAATATATATCCAACATGGAAAGACAGTACAAAGAGGAGTACTGTGCAGCAAAATGCACTTTTAAAAATTGAAATATTTATTTATGTACATTTTATTTGTTTGTTTATTTAAGAGAATAGCAGAAGAGTAATTGTCTGAAATTGGCAACAAAAAGCAAATGGATATCTTACTCCAGGCAAAGGTCAAAGTCAGAAGAGGATTATTGGCATGTTTATAAACATTGAAGTAATCGGGCTATGTTAGAATGTCAAATCAAGGTTTTCTTTCCTTGGCCTGACAAAATAATGATTCTTTCATTTTGTGATGACATTGAGACAGAGACTCTCCCCCAACACCCCTTTTTAAACATTTGGTCTCTACTAAATGTATTTAATAAACAATATCTAGCTATTCCCTGAGATAGTGATGCACATTAGCTAGTATATCTCTAAGGATTAAAGCCAATATTGTTCTGTCTGTGACTGGGGTTGAAAGATGATGTTTTTGGTAATCTATGTACATGTAGGATATTGTTGATTTTTGTTATAGTAAGTAACCCCCCTAAGTCTTTTTATTACTCTTTGCAGGGCAAAAATCAGTGAAATCTAATTACAAATTATTTTAGATTTATCTGTGGTACTATTAGAGAAGTTACACAAACATACACACAGATTCTACTTAAATGGGAATTCTCCATTAATAAAGGCAATATGATAGATTTATTCATTGTTCATGCTAACAAATGTCTGACAACACTCCAGAAAAACATGTATGTACATGTCTATGTACCCACAGTTATTAAACATTTTACTGATTTTAACAATGTACAGCAATGTATTTATAAGTCATTATAAATATCTACCATTTGTTTTAAATTGCAATTGCCAATTGATTATAAATGAACATTTAATTTATTTTGGGTGAATTCTTGTTTGTGTGACTACTATATGGGGCAATTCAACCATTATTTAATAAAATCAAACTAAAAATACTTGCTTGTATACTATTTAAGTCAATCATGCTATTCATGAATGTCATTTTGACACGAATGTTTTGCTCCTGTTAGCAAATATAATTAAAGTGAAAGAAGATGGATGTATATTAGAACGTCACTCATTTGCCAATGACATGTTGTTGAATAATATAAAAGTTTTCTTTGGGAGGAGGTAGGGGTGGAGTACCAAGGATTGAACTCAGATTTTCTTTTTTCTTTTTTCTTTTTGTGGTGCTGGGATTCAACCCAGAACCCTATGCAAATTTTCAAATATCAAAATAGTATCCTCTTACCCTTTTTGTGCAATGTAGCCATTACAATCAAGACACATTTTTTTTCAGTTTAATCTAAATTACTAGTATTTCTGCTTTTACTTTTTTAAGTCAAGACAACAACAACAACAACAACAACAAAGCCTTAATTTTTATCATTTGCAAATATATGGTAAAATATGCCCTTCACAGCTGCTTTTCAGTGGCCACCATGACTTTCTTTAATGTATAAGTGGGAGAGGTTTTCCATGAACACACTGTCCTTTATGTTTTTCAGTACATAAAATCAACAAACAAAATATATTCTAACCTCAAGAACATATACTTAGAAAAATGTGCACAATTAGGAAATAACAAGTTTTTAATTTTAATATATTTAATTTTATGTTTTGATTTTTTAAAATAATGAATGTGTTTCAAAACATGCTTAAAAATTATTAATAATTTATCAATGTTTGATTATGAGCTGTTATGAACCAGCTTTATAACTTTACTACCCCAAGAAAGAATTTTGGAATATTGGTTGATCCTACTTAAAAGCAATGTTTAAAATCTAGTAGCTGTTCCAATTTAAAAAAAAAAAAAGAAACATAGTGATAAGGTGATGTAAAAGAGCTCTTGTGGAGGTGGGCACAGGAATTTCCCTAGCATAAGAAAGAATATGGCTAACCTGAAGGATGAGTGGTAAAGAATGGCTGTATATGAACCAGTGGTGGGGGTCTAGAGCTAATTTAATGTCTTGCTGGCATGCTATTATGAATCATGAATAGTTATTTCTTAAGAATGCAAACTCTAGACTGCTATTTCTGCTATCTCTCGTGTTGCTCAACCTGTGTTTCGATTTACTCCTCAATTAAATAAGAGTATTGATAGTATAACTTTACAGAGTCTTGTTAAGGTATTATAGCAGTTATGTATGTGAAATTTCAGAACAGTGCCTGGTACATACTATGTGGCAGCTAGTACCATGAAATATTTAGATCAATAATATAACTAAATCATCCATAAGTTTTATGTATATCTCTCTCTATTACCAGATCCTGGAATTCAACAATTATTTTCCATAGGGAAAAAAATTGAATATGAAATCATTTTGTATAATCGATGCTAATGATAAAATTACTTGAACCAATAGGCTTTGCAGAAAATCTCCTATGACTTTGGTATTGTAGACTAATCCCTCATAGAGTTTCCTTGATTCAGTGTGAAGTGTAATGGTGTAGGGCTTTAGAGAAACCATGTGGGGTCATGCCAGTAATGCTTAGTTGTTCGATTTTAGAAGTTTGATTTTATCTCCCTGAACCTCACTTCTTTCACATGTAAAATGTTATAATCATGTTTCATTTCATCTGTAAATATATCAGTATTTGCCTACAAATTGTGATAACTATTTTAAAAAAGAAGACTCATAACCAAGTCATTTTCATGACTTATTAACAAAAATTTGTGATGATTTCTTAATCATAATGATTTCACATGTTTTAGCAGAAGTAATGCATGCAATTTTACTCCATACTATTGACCTCTAATATATTTTATTAATACAATCATTTTGTTATCGAGTGAAAGTATTTTACTTCTGCTACAGTCCAACTTCTTCCCTCATCCCTCAAAAAAGTTCATATGTTAGGATTAAAGCATTCAAGGTATTAGAAGGTAGGGCCTTTGGGAGATGAGTAGGTCATGTGTGCTCTGCCCCCATGAATGGGATTAGTGACCTTGCAAAACAGCCCTGAGAGTGTGTCTTTGTCTTCTCTTCCATGGGAGAACAGAGAAAAGACTAGAAAACCAACCCTTCTCAAACACTCTGTGTTGGTACCTTGGTCTTAAACTTTCTGTCTTCAGAAGACTGAAAACTGAATGTATGTGGTGGCACACGCCTATAATCCCAACAACTGAGGAGGCTCAAGCTCGAGGCCAGCCTCAGCAATTGTCTCAAAATAAAAATCTAAAAATTAAAAAAAAATTTTAAATTTTAAAAATTGCTGGTATATGGCTCAGTGGTTAAGTACCCCTAGATTAATTACTTGGTATAATAAATAAATGAATAAATAAGTAATTAAATAAATAAATAAATAAATGCAATGCATCTGAAAATTTCTTTTGTCTCTAAAGAAAGCTATCTTTAGAGGTTTCATTGAACATTACTGAAATTTTAGGTATTAACAGTTGCAGATATTACCCAAAGATGTTTCCAATTTATGCCGAACTCTTGCACCTATCACAGTATGTCCAACTAGATTTTGCTTATTCTCACTAAAAATGCTATCAGAGCAAATTATAGAGAATTACCTGCCCTATTTTCATATGAGATTCAAAATAACTGAAAGGGAAATCCTTGTGTTCATTATTTAAATTTTAAATTAAATTTGTTTTAGCTGATTATAAAAATGTAAAATTTATACATAGTATTGGTGTACCATGTGATGTTCTCACGCACATTTACATTAGGTAATATTTAATTCAGGCTAAGTTTAAAAAAACATAAATCAGGCTAATTATGTCTATCTCTTCAAACATTTATTATGTCTTTAATAATGAAAATTTGTAACATCTTTAACTCTTTGAAATATACAGTACATAATTGTTATCTATAGTCAGTTTGCTGTGCTCAGTAGACCGATTTTCAAACTCAGTAGACCGATTTTCTTCACTTGAAGCATTAGAAGATCATATATTTACATTACTTTATTACTTATTATAAGACATTCATTGATTTTTTTCTTTCCATCAACAAGTTTAAATTTACCCTCAAAAGTACATGACATTTCTAATGCTTTGAATTGATTCTAAATTTGGTTTTCTGTGTTCTTTTTAAATTGTCTTCCGCTTTTGACAGTTGTGTTCAATAGCCAGATAATTCAACTTGAACAATATTTTCAAGTCCAGGATACAGCATTTGCATATCTAATTATAGCCTTTGATTATTGTGACAATTAGTTCAATTGTTTCATGATGAAATTAATGTTGCAAATAGAATCTGTACTGTGGTCATGGCTCTTAATTGGAGCTAGAATTGAAGCTGATGAAAGGAACAGAAATCATTGCACTACTTCATATTCATAATTGTAACTAACTTTGGCTTCTCAGATGCCTAAAATTAGAGTTTATTAGGTAGGAACAAAAATGACATAAAGTTTGACAGTCTCACAGACTTGCTGTAAAGATTTAGATTTTAGATTTTGACCAATGAATATCATACACCAAGTAACATAGTTAAACCTTGCTATATAAACACTGCTGGTTATTGTTGGCTTATTTATTTTAGTTTCCTTGTGAAGAGGTAGAGCAAAAACAAGATGGGGAAAGAGAACGTGTGTGTAATTACCTTTCCTTCTTGTCCTTCTCAACTTAAATGATGTGGCAATTTCCAAGGTAATATCAGGTTATAAAGGTTATTAACATTGTTCAAAGAGCTTTCAAACAGAGTTCTAGAAACTCGATTTGTTAAAATGTAGTTTGAAACATATTTTATAATGACTTTATCTCTTAAATGCCATTACTTCCTAGAAATTACTAATACAGTTCATAATTAAAGATTTCTGCCTCTCAGCCAGTGATCAAAGAGTCATAATTTAATGACTGATTCATCCATTTATTTCAACAACTGGGTCAACTATCCAACCTATTCCTTTTGTCTTACTTATAATACAACACATTTAATTTTTTTTGAAATTAAATGAATGATATGCAGTCTAAAGTTAGGCATCTAGTACCATATTCCCAAATATTTGTGAATCCACTGGCAATTATTTTTATTATATTAAACAACTGTTATTTGAACTCAGTTCACCCCTTTGGGGGAAAAAATACAAAGCAGAAACAAACAAACAACAATAAAAACACTATAACCATATAGGGAACAAAAACTCAGCCTGTTTATGCCTCCTACAGCTAATACTAAGAAGGAAATACTGGCATTTTTGGTAGATTCAGATGCCCAAATAAGCTCATTAACATCTGTAAGTAGAATTCCTTACTTGCTGTGACTACAAATGGCAAAGTTTAGTCAGCACAGTGTTTGTTGTCTTTTCTGAGGCTCATTCATCCTTATGACTTGCCCTTTTCCTATAACAACATATCACCTGGCCAGCTGCATGACTGTGATGCTCTCCAATCTCCAGAGTGGAAGCCATTGACCAGCCTCCACAGATCATCTGTCCCAGTACTCATGAGTCTACCATATACAAACAGAACCTGGACAATATAAGCAGAAAAATGAGTAAAAGTGAGAAATCCACTCTTAAGGGTTTGGTATATATACAAAATTATTGCTGTACTAACTGTTTGGACCAGGCGTCTGCATGAGTGTTTATGTGCCAAAGCATGGTAAAGAAGAAATGAAAAGAAGGTAAAAAAAATTACTAATTAATTACAAAACAATGAAATATTTGAAATATTGAAAGAAGAAATGAAACTGAAATAGGGGTATTCAAGCTACTTTTGATAAAAGTACTGACATCACTTGGGCCAAAAGATGCCTGATAGGTGACTTAAAACAGAATAAAAGCTTGTCATCTCTGCCTTCATTTTGTATCTGCCTCCTCTCTACCTTAAACTTTGAGTCAGATTACTGTTCAATTCTGCCTATAGACACGTTAATCATTTAAGGAGTTTTACTTCAAAACTTATAATCCTTCCCCTTCAAGGCGGAGGACACTAAGATAAAAGTGTTAAGATTTGCAGGGATATCATAATCAAAAGATTTCCAAGCACCAGCTTTTAAAATTATCTGTTCCTGACCACTGGAGGGGTGATAAGATGCTTGCAGTTATTTTCTAAGCCTTTAGGAATGAACTCCATTGTCTTTCTGACTTGTCCTTTTCTCCTGAGCCATACTCTCTGGCAGTGACTTTAGATTCCAAGAACTGCAAATCTTGCAGGCAGATCACTCCATGATGAGACTGCTTCCGTTAAGCAGGAAAAACTACTTCAAAACTAGAAGAGATATTGCCCCCCTAATCAGGAAAAATCATTTCATGATGGGAAGAAGATCATTTTCTCAGGTGACAACAACTTCCTTGGATCCAGCAAGACTTTACTAAACCAGACATTAGATAATGATCGACCAGACCAGTTTGACCAAGGCTGCTTACCTATGTATACCTCTTAATCTCTGCTTCTGTTTCTTCTCTACTTAAAATTGAAGCTCTTTTCAGTATGTTCATGATAGTGCTAAGGATACTACTGGTCCCCTTATCTTTCCAGTTTGGCTATTCTGAGTAAATTCCTTTCCTGCTTCACCATTACTTTTTCCATTTAATTTTTGAGGCAAGTGACCAGACCTAGTCTATTGGGTCTTCCCCAAATCAGGTCCCACTCTGGCCTATGAGTCTGGTTATAAAACAAATGCAATTTTCTTTCCAGTAAGAGAAATGACTCAGGTCATTTTTGTTTATATGATCATGCAAATCAATTGAGTCTTTGTAGCTACTTTAAGATAGTGATTATTTATATCAGTTGGCAAAATTTCCTCACTTTTCCTATTGCTTTATATGTGAAAAAAAATTCTCTTCTGAACATGGCTTTTATTATATGAGGTTAATTACATTTCTACTTAAATTCACCTGGGAAGTAAAAATTCAATAATTTATCTAGGACAAATGTGAAGCTTGACACAGATTTGGTTTATTGATGTGTAATAAGAAAGTCCCTTAACAATTGCACCTACGTGTATTGCTCAGTCTTCTTACCTACAGGTTTATAATGCAATGATTCAGTACTATTGCCTCATAGAAAGATGTCAAAGAAGTAGTTACAACTTGTTTTGAGCTCCATCATCTAATATCTATTTTCTAAAAGTGACATTTCACCTCTGTCTTTGTGTTGCTTGGTATCTATTATCTGTCAACTGTAGTAGGTCCTCCTTATCCAAGGTTTTCTTTCCTCAGTTTCGGTTACTCACTATTAACCATGGATAATACTAAACTCTTTATATAACATTCAATAAAATATTTTGATACAGATCATGTTCACTAATTTTTCTTCTTATTTCTGTTAATCTCTTATTGTACTTAATTTGCAAATTAAACTTTATCATAGGTATGTATGTATAGGAAAAATAATACTATGCATGAGGTTCGATAGTGTACATGATTTCAGTCATCTGCAGGAGTCATAGGATGTATTCCTTAAGGATAAATGGGGTTGGCTGAATGTGTTTATTCCTTGGGATCATAAAACATCCCAACACATTATTTCAAATTTCTCAGATATTAGTCCTTGGTATTTACTCCCAATGTTTTGATTAAATGTTAGTCACTAATAATTTATAAAGGTACAACTCAAAACATAAGTACAAGTCCCTACCTATAATAATATAGGTAAAAATAACTATGAATAAGGATGATAGCTAGGCACAGTGGCACATACCTGTAATCTCAGTGGCTCAGGAGGCTGATGTAGAAGGATCGAGATTTCAAAGCCAGCCTGAGCAATTTAGTGAATCCCTAAGCATCTCAGTGAGACTTGTCTCTAGATAAAATACAAAAAAGGACTGGGAATGTGACTCAGTGGTTAAGTTCCCCTGGATTCAATTCCCAGTATCAAAAATTTAACACGTAAAAAAGTTTAAAAAATATATATATATGGATGCTATTTGTTTTATATTTATTCTTTCAGGAAACAATGCAGTTAATAATACTTCTTTCTGACACCAATTTCTTCCCTGAAAATATAATTAATTATATCCATTATCATAAAATAATTTTGCCTAAAATTTTAAAAATTCTGTTGGAATTCTCAAAATTGTTTTGGGGCTAGGATTAGTCAAGAAAATAATTTTTCATGAGATTTTCAATTTTATTTTTATGTATAGGTTTAAAAAGAATATATTAAATAGGAAAAGTACTAAAATATTAATATAATTATGTGAAAATATAACATTTTAGGATAATAGCTTACATTTAGCTTATATCTAGGAGATCTATTTTGTTTGTTTTTTGTTTGTTTTGCCAAATACTGAGAATAAAAATAATCATTTAGCCAGGCTCTGTAGCATATACCTGTAATCCAAGCAACTCAGGAGGTTGAGGCAGAAAGATTGCAAGTTCAATGCTAATTTCAGCAATTTAGGGAGACTTTTAGCAACTTAGTAAAACCCTGTCTTGAAATAAAAAATAAAAATGGCTGGGGATGCAGCTCAGTGTTAGAGTGCCCCTAGGTTCAATCTCCGTTACAATCATTGCCATTATCATCACCTAGGTAATATTTAATAGCAGCAAAATTATTTCTTAATACTTAAATATTAATATTTTATAGTTCTCTCTGTCAAAGGAACTGGGGAGGTACTTGCTGCTATTATAATCATGGATAGAGGGATGGTTGTGTCATTCAATCTTTGTTAGAGTATTAAATTCTAATGGGTAGAATTAGAACTTAATTCTAGAATTAAGTTCTAATTCCGATTAAACTCTTTCCTCTAGTTACTTATTCAATCATAGTAGGTGAACAACAGCCATCAGAGATGCTAGGTACTAATCTCTGCAACCTGTAGATATTGCTTTATAAGTACATTGAGTCATGAAGATGAGATTAAGTTGAGGATCTTGAAATGATTTGGGTTTTTTGGGTGAGCATTGTTTACTTCTAAGAGAGGGAAAGGGAGACTTGGCACATATGAGGAGCACAAGGCAGAGACTGGAGTGATTCAGCTATATGAAAAGGAATATTAGAAGTGACCAGAGCTGGAACAAGCAGGGAGTGGATTCTCTCCTGTAGTCTACGAAGGGATACGGAACTTACCGTACTGTGGTTTGTTCTCGGCGAATCTGAATTCAGACTTCTGGCCTTTAGCACTGAGGGAAAATAAATCTTTTTCATTTTAAGTCGCTAAATTTGAGGTGAAATCTTTTGCAGAAGTTATGTTATTTAATATATTATAGTACTACTGTAAGTAACCAAAAAAGGAAATGCTAAATGATATTATATTTGATAAAATGAAAACACATAGTGAAACAACTAAAGAAGATAATTAGTCTATTAATTATTTTGATTACTCATGAGAAAATGCTACTTATATAAATACAAAATACACTTTTAAGATTACCTTGATCTAAATTTTTTAAAATATGAGCTGTTTTTAATGACAAAAATAACCCATGCAATTGGTGAAATAAATTAATTAAATAACAAGATGAGATTAAAATTAATTTACTTCTACCTATTTTCACATTCACATTGCAAACATGAATTATTTTAAACAGATACTAATAGTCATCAGTCATGTGTGTGTACATGTGCATTCTTATAGAAATTTATATTCATTTACTTCTGTCTATACATGTAAAGAGATAGTTATTTTGTTCACTAACATCAAAATTTACCTATCTTAGAATATGTGTTTGTGTGTATTTGTTTCATCTCTGGATACTTATGTCTTCCTCCTGAGCTCTCACTGCTAGGTTAGTGTTATTGTTAAGATTAATATACTTTAATAATGTAACTATTTTCTTCAGATAACAGTAGGTGTTCTTCATGTAAAATAACATAACCAAATTAAAATTTTCTGGGCTCTCTTACTAATTAATCTCCTTGTCCTTTTTAGAATGAACTTGGGCATGGAGAAAAGAAGGGTGTGTACTTTTATCATAAAAGAAATAAACAAGTTTCTCTGGCCCCTCCAATCACAGAATGTCCTTCTGAGATAAAGATACCTACTGACAACCTAAACAATGCTGTCATCAAGGCACTGACAGTACCTTTCCCCAAACAGTAAAAATGACTAAATATCTACCTCTATCTTTTTCTCTATCTTCTTTCTTTGAGTTATTGTTGCTGCTGTACCAAGGACAACTATAAGCCCTACATTAATTCCCCTATCTCCTAGATAAAAGATTATTGAGAGAATCAAAATGAATTGTCTTGAATGTTGACAGCACACTGACCCTTCTTCTGAATCATCTAAACCAAACAAAAAGTGCTTTCCAACTCAAAACTAATAAAAAATGAAAGATAAATAACTTTTTAACCTGTAGGTGTGTTATTAGTGGGTTTTGGTGGGTCTATTTCCTACAAAGTTGAGGTCTGTGATGAGCAAAATTTTCATATATACATTACATATAAATGTTCATACATATATAAATAAATCAGGGAACATACAGCCTCCTTCTTTAATTTCTATATCTTCACAACATCTCTTTCATTTCCCTGAAAGTATCTCTTTCATTCTTGTTTCTTTTCCATATTTCTAGGAGTTAGCCTAGATCACATAGAGAGTTGGAAACTCTAGAGGCTAATTGTGGAAAAACAGCTCCCCAATATATATATGTAAAATGGTAATAAAGACATCCAGCAACCAATGTTGTAGTGCTTGGATTTCCAGGCTTTTTTTTTTTTTTTGCTGTGTAATTGCAATTTGATTAATGAAGCTAGGCATTGATTTACTACTTCTCCAGTTCCTGAATCTCCATCAGTACCTGCCCTACCCCACTATATCACATACCCTATATAGATGGACAGTTCAACACAATTATTCTGTTATATGTATAATTCCACACTTAGAAACAGAATTTGTTTTCTTACCTTATAATATCTCTCAAAGATCTTTGTTTTTATTACCTATGGTGAAATGAGCTTAAAGTCACCCAAGTTGCCTAATCTAAAAGCCAACTGAAATTGGTGCCCTACACACCAATCAAGAACAGCACACCTAAACTCAGCACCCCAGAGAATCTCTAGTTTCCTTTTCTAAAGAGAACAGTATGATATTAGTGTACCCTACAATTTATAGCTGCTGGAATAATGCTCCAGTGAACAGTTTTAACTCACATCTGCCCTGTATCTCCTCAAGGAAGGACATTTACTCACCACCATATTATGGATAATATATGGCTTTGATGCAACATAGATTTCTTCAAACAATCCCCTTATCTCCCTGGAGTTATGAGGAAAATGATAACCTGTGCTTCCTCTTTTTGACTGAACTTGATCAAGGAAAATTCCTCTTTTTCCTCAAAAATCTAATTTCTAAATCTGTGGTGCAATTAATGTAAGACAACAGTATATGGTAGGTAGTGACCTAGGGAGGAACTGCCTTCATGCATTAGCAGGTGTATAACTTCATTATAATTCTAGAGAATGGAGAGTATACTACATTTTAAAATAATTATTTAATTATTTTATTTCACATATCTTACTCTCACTTGAATATACACATAGCTCTTCTATATAATTTCCAGATGTAATACAAAATAACTAATTTTCTTAAGGAAAAAAAATTAAATTTGGGACACTTATCTTTCCAGGTCTTCAGGCAAAATTTATCAAGGGCACTTATTTCTCTTCCATTAGAGCAATTTATTTTACTTATTTTCTAATTATTTAAAGTTTATTTTAAAGGTAGTTTTGAACATTAAAAATTAAATAGAAGAAATTATACTATAGAACTACAATACTCAAGTACAGTTATTATAAACTTTTCATCATGTTTTGTTCCAACAGTTTTAAGCTTCATATTTTACATAGCTATGATGATAAATATTTTATTTTGTTACATGATTTTTAATTTTAATTTTTAGTGCAATGTCTTTTTGTTTGGCTAAAAATTCTTCTGTAGTCATTATTTTCAATAGCTTTCTAATATGGAGTTCTATAGTATATCATAATATACTTAGCCATGCTTATGTATTTAGAAATTTTTATGATTCTACCATTTTTTTCATTTATTCTACCATTTTTATTATAAATAGTAGCATAAGGAATATATTAATGATGAAATATTTTCTGCATTTTAGACATCTTAAGAAATGTTTTTACTGAGATTGTCAAAATGATTAAAACATTGCATTGATTTATATTATCATTTTCATCTTACATTTATACATATTTTACTTGTCCATTTCCAGCAACGTGCTTCTGTTCATACCTGCACAAATACACATACATCACACACAACAGAAAAAAATACTACTTTAGAACATTTATTTGTTTTGATTTTTATCTCTTTTGATTGGCTCTGAATGTGAACAAAATTAGACATGGACTAGAGGATAGAGTATGAATAATAAAACTCAGAAAAAAATCAGATGTAATTAGTAAGGCATGGAATAGAAATTAATTTATTAGCAATAATGACATACTTCACTATCATAGTAACATATTTCTCTGAAAACAATACTGAATAGAAGTTAGAGAACAGAGTTCATAGTCCCTTACTAAAGACCTCTCTATAGATTAACATCAATTCCTTAGCAGAAAAACTCTTTATAGAATAAAATTCTATACAATTCTATTTATAGAATAAAATTCTATTCTTAAAACTCATGCAGTCATTCAAATTGTAACATCTGTATCATTCTGTTCATTGACCAGTGGTGCACACCTATCAAAGAGAAATCAATTTATCCTGCCATGGCATTTTCAAAAATAATATCCTTGATTTTAAGAATTATATATTTTTGTCATACCTATTATATTATAAAAGTAACAAATATATTTCCCAAAATCCATTGTAAAATTTCATTTAATTCAAATTTTGACTCTCTGGTATGCATTATATTAAATATATTCATCATTTTTTTGGAAAATTATCATACTAAATAACAAGTTATTTGTATTATAGATTTAAATCTATAATATTAAATTGTAATGTGATTATATGCACATATGCACATATATTTCTGTTAAAATATAAAAGGTCATTCATTCAGATGTTGCACACTAGTATCATATTTAATTTAAAGTTGTCTTATTAATTTGATTTTCAGGAATGGGTTGAATCCAAAGAAATATAAAAATAACATTTAAGGTAAATAACATAAAAATTCTCCTGAAAAAAGCCAAAACTTACTTTTAAATATTACTAAGAAATAAAATATTAGTGAAGACAGTTTCCAATGTCATTCTGAAAATAGTACAAGATGTTAATGTGGTATTCATAGCATGGATATAGGAATAGTTTTATTTTAAAGGACTAATAAAACTAATTATATAATTCACTATGTCAATTGACTTAAGGGAAAAAATTTCACATGATAACCCTCATAGATGATGAAAAGGTCTTTGTCAAAATTCAGCATCTATTTCTGATTAAACTACTCAATAAAATAGAAATTAATTAAATTAATATATTATTTCTCTCATATACATACAAACTGTGACTTGTTTTTAGCTAAGATAACATAGTTATAGCAAAAAATGCAATTAAGCCTACAAGAAAGTTGTCTGTGTGTTAATAAAAATGGAATTAATTTTGGGTGGGTGTGATTAATTAGGTGAAAGACTTAAAAAGATATACTTCTGCTGATTTTTTAGAAATAGATCACAGTGTTGATGGAGGGCCATGTGGCTGGGATACGAGGGTGATTTCCTATTGTTTAGAGCAACGTAGTGTTTGATAGGCAGTATGAAAACAAATCTGTTTTATCTCTGCATCTCGTGCTGGTTCTGAAATCAGTAAGGCTGGTTTTTGTCTAAAGAAGATGGAGGTAAATGGCTAGGATCAAGATATAATGGTAACCCATGAGTTAAAACTGCAGACATATCTTTCCCTCAGTCCCTATAGTATCAAAAATGTAAGTGAACTCCAAGATAATTATTTGAGTTTGATTATAGAGTAGCAATGATCCAGGCCCAAGATTTAGAGCATGTGAAAGATGAGATTCATTGAGATGAAGACAAAACATTGGTTTGGCTGTTTACCAAAGCAAACATTAAGGGTCAATAGATCAGTAAAATGCATAAGCCACAAAAACACAATATATGAATATACCAGAGTGAATCTCACCTTTATGTATATTTATGAGGCACTAATTTAAAAACAATTATGAATAAGTAGAGGAGAGACCAATAGAGTTGAGGAAGAGGAGCAAGGGGAGGGAGAAGGGAAGGAAAAGGGGAAGTACTAGGGACTAATTTAGAGAAAACTATAATTCATACTTTTATAATTATGTCAAAATGAAGCCCACTATTTAAAAGCATCAGTCTCACATCAGGCACAAGCCTTCAGTTCAGTTCATAAAAACGGCCACTTCTTGAATACCAAATTCCAAATCTTACGTAAATTAATCTGAAGCTCAATCTTAATGTGGAACCATGTAAAGAAGAAGAATAATGGAAATTGCGATCTCAGCATAAAGTCTTCACAGATGCCAATGAAGAGGAATGCAAGTCTCCTTGTCTAGAAAATTGTAAGTAGTTTAGTAGAAATATGGAATCATGCACAGGAAATATACTCTAAAAGTTTCACAGTTGATAATTCATCATGTTAGCAACACTCTCAATTATTTAGGAAAATTGAATGATTTCTACTACACTTTTAACTTTTTTTTTTTTTTGGTACCGGGAATTGAACTCAGGGGCACTCATCTCCAGCCCTATTTTGTGTTTTATGTAAGGATAGGGTCTCACTGAGTTACTTAGTGCCTCGCCATTGCTGAGGCTGGCTTTGAACTCGCGATTCTCCTGTCTCAGCTTCCCTAAGTGCTGGTATTACAGGCTTGCGCCACCGCGCCCGACTTACTTTTAACTTTTTATTTTTTTGTAAAGAATGGTAATCTAAAATATGACTTCTGGAATGCTAGAATGAGAATCATGATGAATCTTCCTTCTAAAAATCAATTATAAAACTTGCAAAAAATTGCTGAGTCAAATATTCCAAGGGAGAGTGGAAAGAGCTCAGACTAGTTGAACAAAAAGCATTCTCCACACCCTTAAGAAAGGCACCAAGGGGGCCTGGTAAAAAATTAAGGATGAGAAATACATATACCAACCACTGAATGGAGAAGAAGAATCTCAATTTATGCTACCCAAATATCAAAGTTTCAATAAAAAATATGAGTTTTATAGCAAAAAGATAGTGTGAGTCAGAGAGAAAAAAAACTGAAAACAAAACCACTTGATGTAAATTATTTTATGTCTGAGCAGCTCAGGCATTGGACCTTAGCAAAGTCCTCAAGTCAGTTATTACAGATAGTTTCAAAGCACTAATGAATTTATTGTTTAAAGAATTAAATTATTATATGGTGATAATTAATCATGAAATACAGAATGTCCAATAAGAGATAAACATGGTGAAAAGTAAGCAGATGGAAATTATGCTGTTGGGAGATCTAATGCTCAAGGAAAATTTCAGTGAAGGTGGTCTCAGCAGAATTGCAACTACAAAGGAAAAATAAGTGAAGTCAAAAACAGATCAATGGGAACTATCTAATCTGAAGAAAAGAAAAATAGAATGAAGAAATATGAACTGAACCTCAAAGAATGATGGACACCATCAATAATACCAACATACATGTAATGGCACTCCTAGGGAGAGAGTGGAAAGAAAAAAAAAAGAACCAATGTATTTTAAGAAATGTGTCTAAAAACCCATCAAATTTGATGACAAGTACTAATTTATGAGTTCAAAAAGTCTAACGTACTCTGAGGAAGAGCTGAAATTCCTCTAAATTGCATCAAAAAAAGGAGATCCATATTTAGACCCATTTGACAACAAAAGACTAAGAAAATTCTTGAATGCAAGGGAATAAATGACTCGTCATATACTGGAGTGCTGTGACATCATTGTCAGCTATCTTCTCATGAGAGAAGATTGTTGCTGCCCTGTCTTAAAAGGAATACTAAGATAGATTAATCAAACTGAGAGACCATGAAGTCTGATGCTGGCTATAATCTACACAAACTAAAGTGTAATGAAAAAGAAGTATATAGAGAATATGAAAGACTATAACTACTCTTTTTCTCTCTTAGGTTATTAAAAAGAAAATTTTATTAAAAAATCTATACGACTATAAATAAGCAATATATATGATAATAACACAAAAGGAAAGAAAACGGGTTCTCCTAAAGCAGTTTGGGTTGTTAGTTGTTAGTTTTAATCTGAAGCAGTTTTTAGTAAGTTAAAATATATACTGTATTTCATACATCAAACTAAGAAAACAAAAATGTTACAAAACAGCATTCAAAAAAATTAAAGTTGTATAATAGGATATATCCATCAAAAGCAAAAGTAAAAATACAGGTAGAATAGATAAACAAAAATATATGAGATATATACAAAATAGAACAAAATAGCAGACAAAAATTCAACAGTTGCAAAAAATAAGAATAAAATATGAATAATCACTATTAAGCCTACAAAAAATTAAAAAGACCATAACACAATACTGATAAAAATTATATGCCAACAAATTATGCAGCTTTTGAAAAGGTACTATAAAATATAAATATCAAAACTTTCTCAAGAAAAAACAGAAAAATCTGCACAGATTTGTACTAAATAACAGAATAATGATCAAGTATCTTCCCACAAGCAAAAAATTCCAGGTGACCTCCCTTGGTGACTCCTATCACAGATCTATAGAAGAAATAATGTATATCTCACACAAACCCTTTTAGAAAATAGTATCACCTTAAATACAAAGTAAAGTAACAATGCTAGCAAAAATAAAAACTAACATTACCCTACATGTATAGGGACAAAAAATCAGAAAACAAAACAAAAAACTCCAGAACCACACACACATTTAAAAAAAAAAAAAAGCACACATAAAAAAAGACTTCATAGCATGATCAGATGAGTTTCATTTCAGGAATATAATATTGCTTTAATACTAGAAAATTTATAAATGTATAGATAGTATTTATACAATGAAATACAAAACATTAGTGAGCATTTCAACAGATGGATAAAAAGGAAGTGTCAAATTCCAGCTTGCTCAGGATGAAAACTTCTAACATGCTATTTAAAACTTATTAATTGTTCATTTCCAGAATTTCCTATTTAATATTTTTGAACCACAATTGATCCAAGGTAACTGAAACCACAGACAGTAAATCTTTAATAAGTAGAGACTACTAAATGTTATAATATATAGGAGAAAAAATTTCATAAACATCATTTATGTGAGTTCCTAAATACAACTATACAAATGATCTTTCATGAGAAGTGTAATATTGTATACTCCATCATGATCAAAAACTTATGCATCAAAAGTTAATGTTAGGAAATGGTTAGAAGCTAGATAGAAAAACATGGGGGGATAATCTCATGAAAATTGAAGAGGATAAAGAGGAGGTACTAGAGAAAAAAATTGAAATGTTATCTTCTTGCGTGTAGGTATTCATAACAAATCCTCCTAGCTCCTATAACTATGCACCAATAAAAATAAATTTGGGGTGGAAAAATGTAAAAATAAGCAAGATAATAATACAAATTATTTTCAAATCATATTTGTGTGAAAGAATTTGTGCTGAGATTTTAAAAACAATTTTAATTCAGCAATAAAAAGTCAAATAACAGTTAAAATATTAGAAATAAACATACAAATGATTTGAAATAAAACCCCGTTTGTGGAATGCAGATAAAGAAGGCAAAAGTGAAATTTTCATACTTAATAACATGCTGAAAGTATTGTGTCAAATCTATCATGTAAGTTTCTACCTCAAAAAAAAAAACATGGGTGGGATGGGGAAAAGAAACACAAAGCAAGAAGTTGGAAGAAAATAATAAACATAAATTGTTGAAAGTGAACACAGAAGGAAGGACAAGGTGTTGATCTAGATGAAAACTTGTAGCTTGGAGACCTGGATTCAAGTATCAGGAATACTGCTTGTCTGTGAGGTGGGTAAAAAAGGATTTTCACTAAAACTCAATACGAGACAGCCAGAGTGCCTAAAAGACTTAGAAATGTTGAGTACATTAAACAGGAAAAAGAGACCAAAATAGAGCTGGGTTGCTGGTGGTAGCAGTGGAACTGGCACATAAGGCAAGAAATGTTAAGAAACAATGGACAATCAGCATGAAAAATCCTGTGATCAGAGGGTCAGCCTGCCCTAGGCCAATCCAGAGGCTGTTAGACACATTGAATTGTTACAGGAAATATGCCCCATATTTAACAATTGACCAGAAATGCAGAGGCAAGACCCATCTTGATCTGACCACACCGCAACAGCCAGCAGATACAGGAATTGAGAACTTGAATCTGGAAAAAGGAAGCTAGCTTCAGTACACAGTCCAGGTAACAACAGTCATGTGACCTAGATAGAACCTAGCAAAATTGGAGAAAATTAGGCAAAGAGAGTATTTTGCCCCAGGGAACACAAGTACAGAAGACCAGGTAGAATTCAGCTCCCTGCCCTCTTTGAGACCTTCGAGCATGGCAGCAGCACACAGGACCAGCTGTGGCCTGCTGGTGAGGAATATGAACAAGCAGGTATACATGTGCACAGAGACTCCATTGACACCACAGTGGAGGAAATGTCAGAAAAAGAATTTAGAAAATTCATAGTTAATCTGATCTGTGAAATAAAAAATGACATAAGGACTAAAAACAGAGAGAAAATTCAAGATGTGAAATATTATTTTAATAAGGAGATAGGGATCCTAAAGAAGAATCAATAGGAAATCCTTACAAGGAAGGAATCAATAAACCAAATTAGGGAAAAATTAATTCAAATTAATTCAATGGAAAGCATCCCCAATAGACTAAACCACTTACAAGACAGGGTTTCAGTCAATGAAGACAGTATACAATCTAGAAAATGAAGTTGTTCATGGAGAAAAGATGTTAAGAAACCATGAACAGAAATATCAAGAAATATGTGATATCATTAAAAGGCCAAATCTAAGATTCATAGGGATAGATGAAGGCTCTGAAGGGAAAATTAAAGGAATACAGAATTTTTTCAATGAAATAATATCACAAAATTTCATAAAACTTAAAAATGAAATGGAAAATCAAATAAAAGAGGTATAGAGGATTCCAAATATATAAAACTGCAACAGACTCACCCCAAGGCACATTATTATGAAAATGTATAACATACAGAAAAAGGATAGTATTTTAAAAGCTTCTAGAGAAAAATGACAGGTTAAAAGAGGTAAACCAATTTGGAGCTCAGCCTATTTTTTAGCCTAAACCCTAAAAACTATTAGGACTTGGAATTATATATATCAAACATGAAAGAAAATGGATGCCAAACATATCCAGCAAAATTATGCTTCAGAATTGAAGATAAAATATAAACCTTACATGATAAACAAAAATTAAAAGAATTCTCAACTAAAATGCAAGCATTACACAACATACTCAATAAAATATTTTATAAAGAAGAAATGGAGAATAAAAATGAAAAACAGCAAAAGAAAAAAGGACACTACAAGAATAGTCAAAGGAGAATTATGTCTGGTTTAAGCAGCAGAAATAAATCAATAAGGAACAAGACAGGGATGCCCACTTTTACCACTTCCATTCAACGAAGGTTTTGAAACTCTAGCCCGAGCAGTTAGGCAAAAGAAAGAAATTAAAGGGATATGAATAAAAAACAAAGAGCTCAAACTATTTGTTTGTTAATGACATGATCCTATATTTAGAAGGCCCAAAAATCTCCACCAGAAAACTTCTAAAACTTATAAGTGAATTCAGCAAAGTAGAGGGATACAAAAACAAACAAACAAACAAAAACAAAACCTCAGAAATCATCTGCATTCCTATATTTAAATGATGAATAACTGAAAGAGAAATTAGAAAAAGCATCCATTCACAATTGTAAAAGCCAGATGACCAAAAGGAGGCGAATTAAAACTGCTGGGCAAGGCTTTATTGGAAATACACGCTCTCGGGCTGAACTCTCCCGTCCATCAGAGTGTGTACGGGAGAATGGCATATGTGTTCCATGGTAAAGAAAATTTAAAGGGCCCAGTCAGGAAGGGAAGGGCTTAAGGCAGGAATGAAGGGGCTATGAGATAGGAAGAGGAGGTATCTAGAGTCCTGCATCCTCTGGGATTGGTCAGGGGATCCTGCGGAGGTCAGAGTCCTTCCAGGATGAGTCAGGAAAAGTCCCTCAATTGGTAGGAGGCGCCATCGCTGCTTACATATCAGCCTCTGGTAGGCTGTTCCGTTGAGTATGCAGGCTGCTTGATGCTTCATTCCCCGCAGCTGCTCCAAACTGATGCCCTACACCCACCTCAGCTGCACGGAATCCACCACCTGCGTCTGCTGCTGCCACGTGGAGCTTGCCACATTGTACGCTCTGCGTCGGCCTCGTGAGAAGGCGAGGTCTTCAGCCAACCTAACAACAATAACCTCAAAAAAAAGTACTTGGTAATCAATCTAACAAAAGAGGTGAAGGACCTCTAAAATAAAAACTACAGAACTCTACAGAAATTGAAGAAGACCTTAGAAGATGGAAAGACCTCCCATGTTCTTGGATAGGCAGAATTAATATTGTCAAAATGGCCTTACTACTGAAAGTGGTATTCAGTCAATGCAATTCCCATCAAAATTCCAATAATGTTCTCCACAGAAATAGAAAAAGCAGTCACAAAATCCATTTGGAAAAATAATAAGCCCAGAATAGCCAAAGCAATCCTTAGTGAGAAAAGCAAAGCAAGAAGGAATCACAATCGCAGACTTCAAATTATACTGAAGAGCTATAAGTAACAAAAACTGTATAGTATTGACACCAAAACAGGTATGAACACCAATGGAATAAAAAAAGAAACCAGACTACATAAAACTACATAAATACAGTTATCTCATCTTAGACAAAGGAAACAATAGCACAGATTGAAGGAAAGATAGCCTCTACAATAAATGGTGCTGAGAAAACTGGAAATCCATATGTAGAAGAATGAAATTTAACCCCTATCTCTCAACCTTCAGAAAATTCAACTCAAAGTAAATCAAAGACCTAGGTGTTAGATCAAAAACTTTGTACCTACTAGAAGAAAATATAGGCCCAACATTCAGTCCAACATGTTATCTCAAGAACCAACTTCCTTAATAAGACTCCTAAAGAACAAGAAGCAAAATCAAGAATCAATAAATGTGATGGCATCAAACTAAAAGTCTTCTTAAAAGAAAAGGAAATAATCAAGAGCATAAATTGAGCCTACAGAATGGGAAAAAATCTTGGCCACCTGCACCTCAGATAGCATTTATTTCCAGGATATATAAATAACTCAAAAAACAACACCAAAAAACCCTACAAATAATCAATTAATAAATGGTCAAACAAACTGAACAAACATTTCTCAAAAAAAGAAATACAGTCAAAAAATATATGAAAAAATGTTCAACATCTCTGGAAATTAGAAAAATGTAGATTAAAACTACTCATATTTTATCTCACTCCAGTCAGAATGGCAATTATGAAGAATACATGTAACAATATATGTTGGTGAGGATGTAGGGGAAAAGGCTATTTCATACATTGCTGGTGGGACTGCAATTTGATTCAACCACTCTGGAAAGCAATGCAGATTCTTCAAAAAAAGCCTAATAATGGCACTACCATTTGTTCCAGTTATTCCATTCCTCAGTATATATCAAAACGATTTAAAATCAGTGTACTACAGTGACACAGCCAATTTTGTAGCAGCTGAATTCACAATAGCTAAGCTATGGAACTAACCTAGGTGCCTTTCAACAGGTGCATAAATAAAGAAAATGTGGTATATATATGCAACAGAGTATTACTCAGTCATAGAAAGAATGACTTTATGACATTTGCCAGTAAATGGATGGATCTGGAGACTGTCATGTTCAGTGAGACAAGCTAGTTCCCCAAAAGCAAAAGTTCAAATGTTTTCTCTGATATGTGGAGGCAAACTCATAATAATGGGTGTAGAGGGTAAGAATAGAAATTTAGTAGATTAGAGAATGGGGAATAGAGGAAAGGGAGGAAGGATAGGACAAGAAAAAACAGTAAAATGAATCTGACAAAATTTTCCTGTGTACGTACATGAAAACATCATCAATGAATCCCACAATTCTATACATCCACAACAATGGGATTTAACTAGGATAAAACTATTCCATGCTTGTATATTTATATCAAAATGGATTTTACCATCAAGTATAACTAAAAAGAACCAACAAAAAAATAAAGATGACTTCTTATCTATCGCTCCATTATCAGTGCCTAGAACAAAATTTGAGCTACAGGAGGTATTAAATGCTGAACTCACGGCTAAATAATAAGTGAAAGATTTTAATATGTTTTTTATTAATTTGAGCATCAAAGTTAATGAGTAAAATCTTGTTTTTCAGAACTGCAGAATACCACATTAAAAAGCAGGAAAAGAAATCTGAAGTTTTGCATAATGTGGGTAGTGGAATAACATTTAAATAGTTTAACATTATGTCACTTAGAACTATTGGATAAGTTGACTCCCTGAAGAGAAGTAGATGGTCTATTTAGTTAAATTTATTTAACACAGTCACCAGAATAACAGTACCAGATGCTTCGTCCTCTTTGAAATTTGTGCTTTTGTTATGTAATAAAAGGTTTAAATGGATCATATTCATAGTTTTATGTAAGAAGTATAAGCTGAAAAAAGAGCAGATGCTAGCAACATTGATTCTAGTTAGTTATATAAGTTTGGATTGCTAAAAAATTTTGACAGCTTTTAGTGGTCTAAATCATCATTTAACCTGCCAGAAGGAAAAAGAATAATGTCTAAAATAAATGCTTTATTAAGAAGACTTATGAGGCTGAGACAGGAGAATTGCGAGTTCAAAGCCAGCCTCAGCAAGGGTGAGGTGCTAAGCAACTCAGTGAGACCCTGTCTCTACATAAAAACACAAAATAGGGCTGGGGATGTGGCTCAGTGGTCATGTGCCCCTGAGTTCAATTTCCAGTACCAAAAAAAAAAAAAAAAAAAAGACTTAGGAGGGCTGGAGTCATGGCTCAGTGGTAGAGCACTTGCCTAGCATGCGTGAGGCACTGGGTTCGATTTTCAGCACTACATATATACAAATAAAATCCATTGACACCTAAAAAAATATTTTTTAAAAAAGAAGACCTATGAAATAACTATCTTTCAAGGTAAGAAATAAAAAGACCCCCATGTAGCTCACCCCTTTAGATTATGTGCCTTATTGGACATATACCCAAAATATGCTTGCAAGGTAAATTGTAGACATTTTAAAGCTAAAGCTAATTTTGTGAAATTCAATTATGCTGTTTCTTTTGCATTTTTATCATGCTCATAAGTAATGGAATAGTTATTTTATTTAACATGAATTGCTGAGAATAATATATTGTAATCTCAAGTAGGCCAAAAGATATCAGAAGTTCCTAAGTCTTACCTTGAGAGAGAACTTGGATGTTCATGATATCTATTCATTCATATTTTTTTCAGATAACATGAATTGTGCAAACCAGAGTTGATAAAATAAAAATAAAAAATATTACCTACTATCTAAATGTGGATGTTTAGCTGCCTTGTTATCTACCATTCATTTCCTAGCATCATCAGCCAATGATCCTTAATAAAAGTACAGATTGGGGGTTTTAACAATTTGACTTCACCTAATTTTTGGTTTCAGAATTTCTTGTTTTTTGTTTTTTTCCTTTTTTTTTTCATCTGAAAATGAAATTACATTGTGTGTTGGGGGGTGAGTGCTGGGGCTCCCAAGGCCTTATGCATAGGGCACAGGCTGTACCACTGAGTTACATCCCCACCCTTAAATTTACATCTTCTCCTCGCTGTGCAGCTCTTCTGAGGTGTTCTGCTCAGGGTCTTAACCCAGAAACCAAATATAATACTTTACGCAGTCTATCCTGCTAACTCACATTTTCTAACATATTATTTTTTAAAAAAATTCAACAGTGCTGTTCATTTCAGTTTTTGACACTATGTATTTTTACGACAGCACAGTATGGTTTAGTTGAATCAAAATGGATTTTACATGAAATGACTTAATTCAAACCCATGGTCCATTATTCACAAACTGAATGGCCACAAGCAAGATGCTAAATAACATTAAGCCTGATTTTGTGACCTGCAATATAGAAAATAACATTTGTCTGTCTCTATTGAGAGATTTTTTTTAAAAAATTAAAATGAGAAAATGATATGAAAAGCTTTATAAGTGGAAATATTGTATAAAAATACAATGTATTTATTAGTTAATGTAGTAGGGCTTCAAGTTTTCACCAGAGGTGGTTTCCCTGGATTTAGCTGTGTCTAAACCTCAAGGGAGATCTGGTGAATGCAAATGAGCTAGAGGATTACTGGGCATATCCTTTCTATGAAAACTCTTGGCCAACATTTTTTCCAATGGGAATAAAATGTTAAAAGCATACATAAATTCAAGGGGAAAAAGGGCCAGGGGCAAAGGAGTGGTTCAAAAAACACAACTGTGTCTGCCAAATAGATTGGCCTCTGCCCCAGCCTCAAGCCCTTTGAATCTAAGGGCAAAGAAGGTGCCTAATAAAATAGTCAGTAAAAGCAAAAAGAGCTTTTCCCTGGGCTACTGTACGATGCTAAGAAGAGAAAGCTTTCAAAATCATTCACATCAAAAACTTTGAGGAAGATACATAACAAAATCCTAGGGATAGACATTATTGTTTAGCTTCAGCCCAGGTAGGTCTGTGTTCTGGAGGTTTTACCTGTGGAGCAATCAGGTGTAGACATGGTAAATTAGCATAAGTCAAACGGAAAGCACCAATGTAGCCTTTATTCATTTGCAGGGGCTAATGGAGCAGTGTTGATTCCTCAGAGTTCCATGGTTTTCCATAGTGTTGCATCTGGGGAGAATCAGAATATGTGGTACAGATGGGAAGGAGTTACCTCTTTACACCTGGAACTTTCAACAATAAATAAGATTTTGCCTTTTTATGGGTAGGGGTCCCAGGACAAAGATGAAAGGATGAATGAGGGGTGTAAAAATGCTGAGTCAGAGTGGAGAAAACTTCCCCAGGAATGGCTCTCCCATGTCAAATGGTAGTGCCTGAGCTAGCAGTGCAGATCCATGGATGAGCACAGCTGACTGGAGGGACAAGAGTTTGTGAATGTGGATTCCTTAGAATATGCGAATACACTGCCATGCACACCAACTCTGGTGTGGGATATCAGATTTACCCCATGAATGCTGCCTGCCAGTCTATAGTCAGATATGAGGAGACAGCCAGCATCTCAGTGGGGGTTCTTCCTGCCAAGGAAGGTGTAAGCCACCTGAGAAATTAAAGTCTAGAACAATTAGTGAAGAACAAAAGACAAAGTCAGAACTAGATTGGAGCACTTGATAGTTCCAGTCCATGCAGGAGCTGGGCTAGACAAAAGAAGATAGCTCCTCTGGTTTGTTTAAGGGGGTACATCAAAGGCAGGGATAAGGTTTCAAGGGTAGATTCTTACTTCCTGATGTCATGGAGTCAACAGGTTGATTAGCATCTTGGCAGGTCACACCCATCTCAGAGGAGTTGTGCGGCTTCAGCAGGTCATCCCATCTCCAGTGCTGTGTGGGACCTTTGGCAGAGCTTGAATAGGGCTCACAATGAGTCAGGGCAGTCAACCAGAAGAAATGTCCACTGGTCATTTCCACACATCAGATTCACTTATTCAATAGGCTACGATGTGCAGTGGTCCACACACAGCCCAAGGATGGCTTGCGATGGGCATGAAAGATCACATTTAGGATTTTGATCTCTATCTCCCTAAGTGATGAGGACATGGGCACTGGTTCCCTCAGCAAGGACACGGTGCCCTGACAATGCACATCTGCAGCATTTGTGGTTTTCTGACCAATGTCTGTATTAGTAAATGTCTTATTAGTGGGCACCAAGGACATGATTAGAGCACCTGTTGTTGGCAGTTGCTTGTGATCTAGTATGGGAGCAGGATGGACAGCAATGTCACAGAAGCCTCCCTGATGATCCTCGGAATGCTCTACAATGAACTTAACTGAGGCTGAAATTCATACTGTGCTGGTTGAAACAAAAATAAATATTTGAAATAACGCTCAGTATTGAGGAGTTGAGGGTCAGATGTGGATTTATATACCTCCTGTCTGTCAGTTAAATCTGGATAACCAATCGGGACTTTATCATCTTGTCTTCAGTTTCTGCATCTTGAAAGCTGGGATGATAGAAGCATCCACCACATAGGAATGTTGTAAGGATGAAAATAATACTTCATGTGTTTCAGAAGTGAAAAGGAAATAAAAAAACAGTCTCAAGTGAAGAAAAACTAAGAGAATTTATTGCTCGCCAACCTACTTTAAGATAACACTACAGCCAAAGTACTCACCCTGTGCCTGGCATAAAACAAAGCCTCAGTACAATTCAAATATGAGATTGTAACCTCACTCCTCCCCAGATATGTGACTTCAGAATAATGTTGGTTTCACAATTTTACATATTTGCTTAATTCCTTGAAAAAGTCCTTGCTTAAAATTTTTGGTACTCTGACACATATTCCTAAAATTAATTAGTGACAATAAAGACTTTCCTGCTCTCAGTTTCCTCAGTATTCAGTAGAGTTTAAAATAGACAGTCTCTACTTTTCCTGGCAAAGGATACTCTAAGATTCCATTAAAATGCACTTTATTTTTAATACTTTTCCATCCCTCTCTTCAATATTTAATCACTAAAGTCTCCCATTCACCAGGTGACAACCAGTTATATATTCACAGACTCTAGTTGGAGTGAGAATGGAGGATAAAGAGAAAGAAAAAGGAAAGACACTGATGAAGTTAGGCAGCATTGATAACTTGCATGCCACTAGGAAGATGGAGATTTCATTAGACAAATGAGGGCATACTGTTATAGATGTTAGAATAGAATGTGATTTTGTGAAGATAGAAATTTGTAATTGGAAAGATTAAAGAACATTTCTTTTAAGATTATGAGAAAATGTAGAGTGGAAAAGAAACAATCATTTAATAAATATAATTGTACATTCTCCAAGTACTTTTTGCTTATCTAATTTAATTGGAAAAATAAAATCCTGTAACACATGTTTGAGAAAAGATTATGTTCCATAAACCTTGAACAAGTTGCATCAAGATGTAAATTGGTAGACAACATACATAAGGTAGACAGGACTGTAGCTGCTGTTAATGATGACTTATACCAATCCACTGATCCCCTCTGCTTTGTTTAATGTTAGGATCAACTGAAGTGAGAATAATTTACCAAAGAAAAGTAAAAAATTATGAAGGAGTGTTGAAATTTAGTTCACCTATTGAAGAATTCTAAAAAGTTTTCATAATGTATTTGTGATTCATTTTACCTTGAAACATTGTTGTAATTATAATAGGTGTTTGTTGTACACAGTTATATCTTTATTTTTTAAGGCTGAGACTTTGATGGATTGTGCCATCATCTTTTTACTCACAAAGTGAAATTTTATAAGGCAAAAATTATCTTTGAAATTTAATACAAAGATTCCTGTTGTGTAAGTATGGTGACAATTTTCATATTCTGTTATCACATGAAAATTCAAAAACACTGGAAGATATTTTCTTATGTAATTTATTTTTAGTTATAGTGTAAAAATATATTCTGTGGAAACCTTCACCAGATTGCATGGTATTGATTCGTCTAGAGCACTCATATACATATTCATTGTTTCTCCTGGCTTGATCCACTTTTCAAGACCAGAAAATGTCCCCTTCTCTAGTAAGATGGGTTTAAGAAGTATAAGAAGCAAGAAGAAATTTTGCTTAGACTCTTACATAAATGAGAACATTTCTCACTACAATAAAATGTAAAATGGCATACAAGAGTAGCTCTTTCTTTTCTATTCTCAGAAGACCTATATTCTCTGTAGCAAAGAATATTCCTTAAACATGGAAATGTAACTGAATTATAATACATGATATTTAAATGGAACATAATGACAAATACATCTGAGCACAAGATGTGATAAGCTACATCAGCCCATCAGCCCATAGCTGCATTATATTGGCTACGATGACTTAGTTCTACCCTTCAAAGGAAGGTGAAATATTCCATTAATGCTCTCTATAATTACAGCATCAGTGGCAGGATGTTTCTCTCCATGACAATCAGCTAGAGTTCTCAAGCATGAGATTTGATTACCATTGTTTTGGTATGGAAAGCTAAAACATAATTGTCATAAAATTTCCAGCATCTCTTGTTTAATGTTCAATAGCAATCACATTTTCATACCACAAGTACCAGAATGTGCTTTATTGAGTATTGACATAAAATTCACAGCAATACACAAAACATAAAAATGAAAAAAAATCTTAGTCATCATTCTACTTTTCAGAAAATAAGTATTTAACAGTAAAGTGTGTGTGTGTATATATATATGTATATATATATGTAATTTGTATTTTTCTAATTTAGACAAACTACTTATAAAAGACACAAAATAATTTTTTTCTTGTCTTTTTTAAAAAAATAGGAGTTAGATATTATATGTGACGGTTTTGACAGTATATGAATCCTCATGATACATTACATGGTGTCCTTTCTAATGGAATTTATATTTATCTCAGCTCTGTTGACCATAGTCATTTCCAACTTTGTGATCAGGAGTACCAGAATAAAAAATTCTACAGAGAGAAGATAATCTTTCCAATTAGGTCTTAAATAAAGATTTTTGTACATAACGGAGAGACAGTAGTGGGTAAAGACATGCAAAGTCAGCACCCCCTCTGGCTTTTACCATCATGCCTCTAAACAACTTCTGTCTCTCCTTGTCTGAGTGAACAGCATGCACTTATTTTCTAAAACTCGGGACAGGACTCCAAAATATACTTCAGCTCCAACTTTTTATATATTTCTCCATAAGTCACAAAGTGCCTTTAACATTACCTCAGAATTGAACCCCAGTGTTTATTTTTCCTTTATTTCAACATACTTACTGCTATATTGTAGGAGCACTCTCCATACTTTCCAACCCTTCCCTTTCATCCTTCCCCATTCTATGGTGATGAAATGCATGCCCAGCAGAGCGTGCCTCATTGGTTGTAACGTTGGGGCCAGGATTGGTCCGAGGACCCTATATAAGCCTCTGTACTTCCTGGATTAAACGGTTCTGCGCCTCACTCCGGCAGAGCAGTCTTACCTACCCCTGGAGTCTGGGTGGAGTGACTCCGTGGACTGTCACCCCTAACCTCATCTCATGAGACCCCACTTCATCTTCCTCAAAGTCCCCTTTTCATCTCTCAGGACCCTAAAGCCTCATCCTGTGAGACTCCACTTTGTCTTCTTCAAAGACCGCCTTTTTGTCTCTCAGGACACCAATTCTTCAAGGAGACCCATGAGGTACAACAAACAATACTGTATTAGTCCCCTCCTAGTTGATTTTGTCTTCCCAAGTTAATTCTTCCTACATGGCTGTGATAAATTTCCTTCTGAAACACAGCTTTGAACTGACAATGCCCTGCTAATAAAAATCTGATATTTACACATTTTATATATGATGAAGTCTACATTCTTGAGTATCACAACATAAAATTTTTCTGATACTTGTCACAAATCACATTTAAGCCCACTATTCAAATACAAAGTTTAGAAATGATGAACTATATCCAACTCCCATACCCAGCCATAAATTTACATTCTTATTTATTTTCTTTTGCCTCCTCAACAAAATTTTGTCTAACCTCCTTGAATATTCTAATAGGGTATCCCATCTTCCATGGAAACATTATTTCTGAATCAAGTGGAATTAACCAATCTCCTAAGTTTTCACAACATTGATTTCATATTCTACCTATGAGAACTTAGAGTATGATTAATTTGTAAATTGTAACAGTTTATCCTAAATTACTACACCATGAGTTCTTTGTCTTGTGTTCCTTTAGTTTCACACACTATGTCTTGTTCATAATATTCATATAAAAAAAAACAACCAAAAGAAAGCAAAAGAAACCATTGATGAAGAAAAAGATGCTACTTCACATGTCATTTTAATAAAAGCTTTTATGTGAATACTTCAAGAAAGAAACCACACATCAATTAGAGAGCAGCATTTCTCAAACTCCACCTTCCAAAGACCTGCTTCAGAATTACATGAGCATACTGCTACAACTGCAGATTCCAGGGTCCTTTTCTGGACTTATCAGAATCTCAGACAATGGAGCCCCAAAACAATATTTGACCATGCTTCTTTGTTAATTGTCATATATACAGAAACTGGAGATCACTTATGTTACTTGGAAAATATTAAAGATTTATTTTACATAACAAAATAAAATATTAATAGAGGTAATATACAATGTAGGATATTATCACTGGCACATTTGACACTCTAATCTTCAATTCTTGCACCTTTTCTAATTTGCACATATGAAATACAAAGATAATCTTGAATTATAAATGTACACCACTGGTACATGTTTTCCAATGACATTTTATTAGGCTACTAGCATAAGCATATTAAAATGTTAGGAAAATCCCAAATATTATTACATTAAGCATTGAGATTAAAATGTCTTCCTTCTATGATTTAGATATTGAATGTGTATATAATATATAACTTAAACTTTAAGTGCAGTTACTTACCAAATTTCCAGGTTTTTATCATTATAATAATTCAAAACCAATGAATGGATTTACTATTCCTCTACAACCCTGAAATTTTTTCTAAATATCAAATATAAGTTGCTCCACATTTTAAAATCTTCTATTTCAGCCAGAATTAAACAAGGGGCATATTTCAGTACTAAGAGTATGTTTAAGGGGACCAAGTTTTCTCAGTTGGGTGTGGAATGTTCAAGAACTGCTTACCCAGTTCAGTAGCTGTGCCTCAGTACCTTTGTATGCTCCTGAGTGGACCCAGAGCAAAGAGCCTACACCCAATCAAGCCAGCAATTATAATCACTTCCACACTCTTTCTTTATCATTGCACTTATTACACATTCCCTTAGTCTTACTACTTAATTAGGACTAGCTAATTCTACCTGGAGGATGAAGGTGAGACCTGATGTTATTAGAAAGTTTTAATCTTTAAAATATTTATGTAATAATTAATCAGTTAATCCAGATATTGATAAATGTTTCTAATTTGCCCTAAAAAGTTTGTTGCTTGTGAGAGTGCCTACCATGATGGACAAAATGTGCATACTAATATGGTATTTCATTTACAGCTCACAAGGTAGCAATCACTACTCTGACATCCTCTCACTCTTTCTGGAACCTTCCTCTGAGTTCTTGCTCCATGTTTTTAGGCTCACAATGGCCTGAGTTCCTAGAGATATATAAAGGCATGATCAAATCTGACCAGGTTCAGGCAAGGATTCTTAAGGTTGTTAGGAAAGAGTTTCTCTCTGAAGACAACAGGAATGAGGGAATCAGGAAAGGTCAGGAAACCCAAACTCTCATGCTCCACCTGAGAGGGAGGAGGAGACAGGTCCTTCCCAAAGAGACTTTAGGATCCCCACACAGTGAGTAAAAAGAACAATATCTATGGTCCTCCAAGTTTTAGATGTTAGATAACCCAATACACAACTTCAGTTCATCCTATACAAGTACTTTTGAAAATACAAGAAACATCATAGAAATGCCACAGATATCTGGAGAGATTAATGTAGCCTGAGAAGAGATTCTAATATCTTAGACTGTAAAGAACAGATCAGACTTTATGTGCTCAATGTTATCTTTTTATACCTAGTTTACTTATTATTTTTTTCTCAATTTTATTTTTATCTTTTGATACAAACTCTGATGTTTTTGATTATGAAGCTAATAAATTCATATTATAATTCTAATAGTACTTAATTGTATACAGCAACTTTTGAAACCACCCATGAGTCTATTATCAAGAGTTAACATTTGGATGAATATTTTTTTCAGTTCTAGTACTCTGTATATATATATATACTTATAATTATTAACAATATAAACATAATAGTTTATAGACCATATTTCTTGCAACATATTATTGACATATTTCCTGTCAGTAAAGATCACTACATATAATATTTTATTCCTGTATAGAATTCCATTTTATTCAATTGCTATTTTTTCTTAGAAATTCTAAACATGTGTTCATGTGATTATGTGATTATTTACTTAGGATTTATTCCTATACAAGAAATGTTGACAGCCAAATTCATTTCTTGTTTTCCCTGTAAAGTTCCTAACAAAAGATCATTTGGAATAAATAATAGAGAATGCATCTACATGCAAACATACACCGTGACAGGAGTGTCCTCTCAGTGGCCAGCTAAAGTGTTGCCATCATTTATTTCAGTTTAACATCAGAAAAAACATGAGAAATGATGAGTAAGTCAGTGACATGAACATTATGTATCAAAAGGGGTACAAAATAGTAATTTCTTTCCTTATTGCATTTTGCTTATAATAAATACTGTACCTTAAAATTTCATCTTATTAATTTCATTTTTAATTCCCTTCACTTTAATACTTCAAGTACATTTACCAAAGGATCAGGAAATATTTATATCTCAACATCCTTCCTTGCAAGAAATTTATTCTTGACACTCGCAGAATTGAGAGACAAGCCTTTGTTAGGATTCCACAGATTGGAGGCCCCCCTGATGCTGAAAGAATGAAAGTGGACTTGTGAAAACGAGACCTTACCACACTGTTTTCAGTGGCAAAGCTGTGCTGGGAATCCACGCTAATTTCCAAGAGTCTGGTCAGTACTATGTATGAAGTGTGGCCTCCTCTATATTATCTGGAGAGTCCTGTCAAATTACTCTTACCTGCCTCAACAGGTAACAGGCTGTGTATTTTGAAGTACAGGAGGCAGGGTCAGCTCTTCAGTTCCTCCTTTATATTCTTTCCCAATTGACAAGCTACAAATCATTTGATCTTTGTTTATGTCATCTACTTAAGACATTTGTGCACATTTCCCTGTTATTGGATGTGTCAATGCATGAGTCAAATGTCAAAGTCAACATGTCAAGTTTAGATGAAAGTACTTTAAAGACTGTGCTACATGCCTGTAATCACAGCACTTTGGAAGGCTGAGACAGGAGAATCGCAAGTTAAAAGCCAGTCTCTGCAATGGCGAGGTGCTAAGTAACTCAGTGAGAGCCTGTTTCTACATAAAACACAAAATAGGGCTGGGGATGTGGCTTAGTGGTCAAGTACCCCTGAGTTCAATCCTCAGTAGCAAAAAAAAAAAAAAAAAGACTGTGCTTACATAGAGGATAACCCATTACAAATTAATACTTAAACACACCAACCTACAGACCGTAATACTATCAGCATACCTAGGGATGAGCATTGTCTGGGCTTATTAAAGCCACACTCGAACATGCACACATGCACACATAAACACAAAGAAAGAACCATGTTTTCAAATCAAAGATGATCGTTTTTCAATTCAGAATACCCTTGATGAAAGTCCCTGGTTTTTCTCGATTTATAAGCTAATCTTGCTTAGGATTAATAGGTAATTATAGAGGAAATCATCAATATTATTCAATGTTCTTCATTGTATGAAAGAATATTAGTTAATCAGGACAAATACATATCTTCTGAAAAACATTGTTATATGGCTGCTAAACAGTAAAAAGATACTTTAAAAGAAAGTATTTTAAAAATTCAGACACATAGAGTCTTGGGTATAATATCTCACTTTCTGCTTAAATAATTCTGTGAAAAGCAACACAGCACAACTTTCTTCTAATATGACATATTTCAGAGTTAAAGCTTAGAGCATCTTGAAGGATAGGAAAGAGATGAAGACATTGCTTCTCAAACACCTACTTCAAATACTGTGTGAGAAGCACTGCGGGTAGTGCTAAAAGTGCTGACAGATCTGTAGCTCAAATCCAGACTGTCCACATAGCTATAGCAAATGTACTAGAACTACTGCATATGGAACTGGAATACTGTGCTGATCTTGTAAGGTATATATGATAAATGCTTAGCACTGTACCCAATGTACTAAATAATTAAAATAAGTACTCATGAGCCTTCCATTATTATATTTTATTCATGTAATATTTGATAACATTTTAATGGTTATTTAAATTTATTTTGTTGATCTTTTATAATAAAGGAGCTGAACAATATCAACATTAGGTAGCCAGTTATGTCAGAGTTAGGATCCAAACCTACTAGGTGAATTAAAATTTTTTTGTTATTTTCATTTTCACTATGATTATCTGCCTAAGTTAGAATAACTTCAATTGGAATAAACTCCAGATTTCTAAGTATAAATGGACTTTAATTTGAAGAATAGAGTAGAGAATTTGAAAACTTCTTTTTTTCTTCCCATGATCATGTTCTAGGAGCTTTCAGCTAAATCTGAATTCAATCTCAAATGACACTAAGACCATCATCATTTTCTCATACTTCTGTTAAAAGTGTTCTTGTAGTAAAAGCTGCCTCATATTTTAAGAATTGACAAATAATAAAAATAATACAGACTATATAAGATATAGTTTAAAATTTGAGAAAAAAACATTGTGGTTTATTGTTTTGTAAGCTATGAATAAGCAATCCTTTACATTTAAAAATAAAATTAAAGATATAATTTCATATTTACTATTTTTTCTTAATATATATAATTGTATATATTAATACAGTTCAATGTGATCTTTCAACAAATGCATACAACGTGCAGTGATCAAATCAAGCCTCCGTTTTTTCCACCCTCCTCATCTTGCCATTGCCAATTTCTAATGCAGAACAATATGAAGATTCCTCAAGAAATAAAATATATATCTACCATATGATCCAACCATCCCATTTCTAGGTGTAGGAAAAGAAACCTTTTCAAAGGTGCCAAAAAGAATCCTGCTCATCAATGTTTTTTGCAACACTACTCACATTAGCTACTATATGGAATCAATCTATGCATTAGTCATCTTTCCATAGCTTTGAAAAAAAATATCTGAGAAAAACAACTTAAAGGTGGAAAGAGTTATTTTGTCTCACAGGTTTAGAGCATTCAGCCCATAGTCAGCTATTAGGCCTTTGGTGAGGCAGAGAATTTTGGCAGACAGCATGGTGGAACAGAGCTGTTCATCTCATGGCAGCCAGGAAATAGAGCATGAGGAAGGAAGGAGCCAGAGAAAAACTCTTCACCCTCCTCCTCATGATCTACTTCCTCCAATTAGGCTCCAACTTCTACAGGTTCCAACATGTCTCAGTTGTAAAGGAGCATTGGCCTTGGCCTTAGTCTCATTTGGGCAACATTAAAAATCCAAATTATAACAACTTAGTGGTCCTGTCAATAGATGGATAGATACAGAAAATGTGTTATGTGTACACACTAGAGTATTATTCAGCCACACACACAAGAAATAAGAATAAAATCTTGTCATTTTCAGCTACATGGATGGAACTAGAGGACATTATGCTACTGAAAAGAGAAACAGACAAGGACGACATATTCTGTCATAAGTAAAAGTTAACAAAAAAGTTGACAATTGTATACTTTCAATCACAGGTAAATTTATCTCTCACACAGTGTTTGGAATTAGAGAAGTAATTTGCTTTTAAAGATAAACAAAAATATCTGAAAATCATAGACTAAGCAATTTGAAAAGGAGTCACTACGTGGTGGAGCCATAATATAATCGGATGAGAAATGGGAATTTAAGGCGCTATAATCTAATATCTATCTGTAGGAATACTGGAAATTGAAGACAAAGAGGTAAGTCTCCTGATGCATTTACTCATTCCAAATTTATTTCCTGCCCAGAAAGAAGCCTTTCCTTTTCCAACACCACTTCTACTCTTCTGACAGTTTGATGTTCTTTCTAATGAAATGCACTGTGATGGCAAAACAAGACCTGGTTATGAAATGAAATTACAAAAATGTTATGGTAAGAAGGTAAGAAACCTCCCCCTGCCTGTGAGGGGGTCTATTCCACTCCACTCTCTCAACTTTTCTCTAGGAAGCCTAATTAGCCATGGGTTCCTACTTTTGGATAGTATATAATTGCCCTAGGAATCTGACTACTTCCTCTTGAGATGTAACAGATGCCTGTGAAAAGAGTCATTTCTTATCTGTTTCTGTAAACATGCTTTATGTTAGAGACCCTGCATAAGGCCTTCAGCTGCATAGATTAGGAATTTTTTTAAAAAGAGGAAAAAGCCCCAGTGATAGGATGGGTCTAAGATGACATCAAATAACCCATAAATATTGTGAGAAACTGTAGATTAGGGCTCAGAATTTGGAGTTTTTTTTTCCTCTAGGCCTGCTGGCATAAAATAAAGTTTGGAATTTTCCTCCTCTTTGAGTGCTGCTTGCTGCTTCTTGACCAATCTGTTTCCAGCAACAGTACCACCTCCTTCTTGACAAATGCCAAGAAAGTGAAGGTCGCCCAACCCAAGATCCTAAGAGCCTAAACATCAGAGGTGTTTTATCTGCAGCTTATTAGTGTGTTTCACCATGGAAATCTCACTAAGGCTAATGATCCTTTACATCAGCTAGGAGCCACTGCAAAAACAGTGAACTTGGAGACAGTAGTATCTTGTCTGAATGAATCTAGGGTTTGCAGGTTAGGCGTAAGAATGTACTGAAGATGGCCAGTCTGTTACATTTTTCTGTCACTGGCACAAAGGCAAGGGATCCCTAGTCCAGATTCTTGGTGTCCCTAACAAAGAACTGAGTGAGGCAAGCTAAGAAAAAGGTTTACTGAAAGCGAAAGTTTGGCCAGGCTTATTGGTGCTCCAGTAATCCTAGGGACTAGGGTGGCTGAAGCAAGAATATCCCAAATTTGAGATCAGCCTCAACAACTTAGAAAGATACTGTCTCAAAAAAAAAAAAAAAAAAAAAGAAAAGAAAAGAAAGGGCTGGAGATATAGCTCAGTGATGAAATACACTCGGGTCTGCTTTAAAAAAAATGTTTACTCTGTGTTATGGTTTAGATGTGGTGTACCCCAAAAGCTTACATGAGAGACAATGCAAGAAGGTGCAAAGAAGAGATGCTTGGGTTACAAGAGCTTTAACCCAATCAGTGAATGAATCCCCTGGTAGAGATTAACTGAGTGGTAACTAAAGTGGTAGGGTATGGCTAGAGGAGATGGGAATTGGGGCATGGCTTTGGGTTATATATTTGTATCTGGCAAGTGGAGACCTCTCTCTGCTCTCTGATTATGATATTAGCTGCTTTCCTCCACCACTCTCTTCTGCCAGGATATCCTACCTCAACTCGAGGCCAAAAGAATGGAGTCAGCCTTCTATGGACTTAGACTTCTCAAACTGTGAGCCCTCAAATAAACATTTCCTACTCTACAATTGTGCTGGTCAGGCTTTTTAGTTACAGCCACAAAAAAAACTGACTAAAATGCTCTGGGCAAGCAGAGTGAGCTGAGCTGGGGAGGTACCTCAAGCCCTTGTCTACGTAGTGGAGCTTGTTTGCATTGGGCTGGGATAGTTCTCATCCTTCTCCCCTAGGTGGATCTGGCGTTGACTGGCACTTTGATTGGTGGCTGAATTTAACATAAGTTCTTCTCTGTTGCCCATTTGTAAGATTCTTTTTTCCCTGGAAAAGGCATAAAAGGGAAGCAAACTCCAATGCTAATGATAATGTAAAGTAGCAACAAGTTAACTTTAGCTCAGCCCCTTAGGGCTATGCACATGCCCAAGATATGGGACTTTTTCTTCAGGATCTGGAATTCCCCTTGTAGTCATACAGCTTCATCCCTTTAACCACAGACCATCCTTAACCACAGATCACCCCATTTCCACTAACATTTAGGTGCAGCTGAGGACCCTAGGTGGTTGTTCATCTTTTTTATCCCTTCTACATATCCTATCTCTTACCTAACACTTCATGAACAACACTGTTCCCTCTCCCTTCAACTCTGACCTAAAACAAACAAGAATTAAGTTTCCAAAAATTTTCTCATTCTCTCTTTCTATCTCTACCTCTATCTCTTTCTCTTTCTCTATGTCTCTTTTTATCTCTATCTCTGTCTGACTCTTTATTTCTCTTGTCTGCTTCTCTGTTTCCTGAAAAAAAGTATGAACTTCCTGCCACCCAGGATCATTCTTAGTAGTAATTGTAAAGATTAGATGACCAGGGAGAAGATGAATTTAGCCACTTGGCAAGGCTTTATTGGAAGACACGCCCCCGGGCCAAATCAACCCATCCACAGAGTGTGTCCGGGAGAAATGGCATCAGAGATTCCGTGCATAGAGAATTTCAAGAAAACGCGGTCAGGAAGGGGAAGGCTTAGGAACAGAAAGAGAAGGCCTGAGTCCCTCCTGGATAGGTCAGGAAAACTCGCTGATTGAGAGGAGGCGTGTCTACTAGTGACATCACATCTGGCTTGCAGCTCCGCTTCATAGCTGCTGACCTATTCCCTTAATTGGGCATCTTAGACACTGACCAGACCTAACATCCCGGCCTTTTTGGTGATATAGGACAGCAGATTCTGTCTGTCTGGCTACTTTGTGCGGGATTAGGGGTGTCGAGAGATGGGGGTGTGGCTGGGGCGTTGGTCAGGCAGGGAGGCAGGGAGCCTCTGGTTTTCAGTCATGTTGCTTGAAGGTAAAAACATCACCTGTGGGTAGGAATAGAAGCTTGGGAGAGATTACTGATTAGCAGAAAAAGAAGGGGGGCTGCCGAGAAATTTTGAGTTTGGTGGGATTCCAGTGTGATGGGAGTTTAAGGCTGGTCTATTCTGTAATGAAAATTGTTTAAGTTTTTAAGTAGCCGTTACTGCATAATCAAGTCCTCTTGCCTTAGCCCAGAGGCAGTGAATGAGGGCCAAGGAGATCCCTACTATTACCAATAGAAATATGACCCTTTTTTGCCCTAGAGAGGGAGGTGATAATTCAGCCTCATTGTACAGTTAAGTAACAAGGCTGGAGAGGACAGGGCATGTAAACATAGTATTTAGTTTTTAATGTCATAGATGTCTATCTTTAAATTATTTTAAATGCCCAGGTATGGCTGTGTTCTTGGTTTTGCAAGGTGTTTAAGATGAAGCAAGTCAAATTGACTTCTGTTCTTACCTATTGTAAAGAGTCACCTTTTATTTTCCTGGGAGGCATCCTTGAGGAACTTGAAGGCACGTTAGCTGCTAGTGCTACCTGCATTAGGACAGGTTGAGGTCTGGTGAGGTCTGATGCTGATGCAGCTTCCCTGGGCAGCCTGAAGGACAGTTTTCCCTCTTCGGCGACCTTCATCTTCATTGTATGGCATTTGATTGGCTCTTTAATTCTCTAATGATCTCAGAAATCTCCTTGATCAGGAGGTCCTGCAGCCCAGAGATGTACAGCACTTCAGAGAAGTTACCTTCATTCCTTGGATTCAGGTTGACTCAAAGGGCAAAAGCCAAATACTGGGTTTTTTTGGCCCTTTAATTTAATTTTAGTTTTTAAGTCTTTATCTTAAACACTCAGCAAGCCAATTTCAGCAGTCTTAAATTAAGGGTATTGGGCTTTAACTTGAATGCCTATTTATCCTATAGGTGGTGGCTGATTTATCTTAAAATAATGTGGGTTGCTTATTTTTGAAGTAGTACATCTGTAAAACATTAACAGGCAATAGTTAGAGTTTTGGGAAAATACAAAATAAAATTAACAGCAGCAAAACACTTAGTTTGTGTAACAGCTTTCTCAAAGTTTGGCTGAGTTATATATTATGTCCCTGTTTGAGGTTCTAATGATCTTTACAACAAAATTAATCCTTTAAACATATCTTTAAATAAATTTGAGTCTCATCTATTTTGAAGCCATTGTAGTAAGCTGGGAGACAGATCTCAAGTAAGACAGGGCTCCTTGTAAAATCTTATCAGAATATTAAATAGATTAGATCCTCATTTATTTAAGAGATCAATCTGATGTAAAAATAACTTAAAGTCTTATCTTATTGATGATAGGTTCAGTTATAAAACATTAAATTATATGAATGGATATCATACAAGTTCAGTTTGGAGAACATCAGCTTGATAAAACATTTTTAAAGCTTCTATTTTAAAGACTTGTATACCTGGAATATATAAACACATTTAATATAGGATCAGAATTACATTGATGTTATTACATTGTTTTGTTTTAAAAGAAAAATTTAGATGTTAACTTTTAAATTAGTCATAAACATAAATCTTAGAAATTTACCTTTTATTTAGATCCACATCCCAAAATAATCCATGTAAATTTTGAAGTTAGGCAAATTATTTCATTTTAATGATATGAAATACCTTATGTTATTTATAGTACTTTAAATGAAACAGTAAAAGCCTTTAGATATTTATAAACCTTTGTGTTGAAAGAAAGGACAATTGAGTTTAACCTTTAGATTTAAATTAAGTAAGCTCATATTAGTCACATAGTGGCTGACCTCTGAGGGTAGCAGCTCTGTCTAGGAGTAGGGAAGTTTCTGTAACACAGAGAATCATTAAGGTAAGTATCTCAGGAATTTACAATTGATAGGTCTACAGAGATGCAGACTTATATAATTTAGCATCTTATATAAGGGGGAAACTCAGGTTTTAGCATGAAGGCGTGGTTTAGATTTTAAGAAGCATAATTACCCAACCAAAGCCAAACATAGTCCAAGCAAGTAAAACAAAATAAACCTTTATGACCTCTTTTCTAATTGGCCCTCAATCCTAAGATAGAATTAGGCTGGGCCACAGAAGTACATTCATTTATCATTTATGCAAACATTAAAATGTTACCCTATGGAATTTAAAGAAATCAAAAGCCCTTGGTATTGGATCTAACAGTCAACATTCCATCCAACAAACACATTTGAGTACTCAATATCAGATGTGATTTGCTTATTTTCATTAAAAAACCAAGGCATTAGACAAGCATGTTTAACAGTAACATTTTTCCCTTGAAGAAATTTTTGACAATGAGATATATATTAAGCATTTTTTTTTAATTTTAACATGTGATTAGTCCTTTGACCATGTGGAAAGACTTGTGAGTTGAGTAATTCTAAAGACATCTTTATTTTTGTTTACCCAATTCAAATTGAACCTTTTAAATCATGTGAATTAAAGGTATTTGGATCCATTTTTAATTTTAGTTTATGAGCGCTTGGTTTACATAAACACAAAATAGAGCATGCAGAAGGCTTTTTGAATTAAAGGTAGGTATATCTAGTCTCAGTAGAGTGTAAAAAAACTTTTATAGTTGGATAAAATATATCTGATCAGAAATCTTAATTTTAGTGTGTAGAGTCAAAATCAGGAGCTTAAAAATATATATAGAATTTAAAATCTTAGAGTCCTGGAAAAAATGATATAGATGTTAATTATTTTAATAAAGCAACAGGAGAAAAAAGGAGAGGGAGAGAGGAGAGAAATGTCAAGTTAATTTGAACATAAATCCCTTTTGTTTTTTGCATTAACAATACCTATCTGGCAACAGAATTAAGAAATCAACCCATTTTTTGCAGCATATTTTCTGCTTTTTGAGTCAATTCTCAATTGTCCCCAAGTAAGGGGAGCAGCCAAGGGCAGATGGGGGAAGGGCGAGGCCACCGCATGGCACGCAGCTCAGATTCGGAGTTGCCCGTCTGAGCAGCAAGGAGGCAATGAGAAATGCAGGGAGGCGGGGCAGGTCACCTGCATTGTGGTGAGTGCAGCTTTGCCGGGATCCTGCTGGCCAAAAAGTGAGAGGAGTAAAGGGAAAAGGGATTTTTGCTCTGTGGCAGCTGCGCACTAGTTTGTCCCAGTGGCAACTTGCTGACAGAGAGAGAGAGAGAGAGAGAGCTTTAGTTGGTAGCCTGGCGAGAGCAGCCACGCCAGGTCGCTGGAGGGGCACGAGCAGACAGAGCGAGAGACGCAGAGCGGCCCGCCCCCTCTTAATGTTTGGAGGTCAGCTCCGCCGCCGCTGCAGCTAGGAGAGCCAAGTGAGGGGACAGGGGAGAGCGCAGCAAGAAGAACTTGAAAAGACAGAACAGAGGGGAAAGAAGGGAGGGGCGAAAGAAGGAAGGGGCGAGAGCATGCTTCCAACAAAGCCTTGGTGAAAGGAATTTCTCTCCGTTTCCCCATCCGGTGACAAAAATTAGCCAAATCAGTGAGGATTTAAAAATCAAAAGTTCCTTGTGATTTCTCAGCGGCCCCAGGAGGAGTGGACGGGAACATAAATTGGCATCCCAGAGAATTCTCGCGCCCACGGGAGAACGGGGCCAAGCGGAAGATTGAAGCGTCCTTCGAATCTTTTGGTGCCTGGACAGCAGTGGCGATTGGCTAACAACGGAGACTAGGAATGTCTTCCCAATCTTTGTGGCCTCGAGCGGACACAGCGCTCGCTGATAGAGCATCCATGCGCACGTGCGACTTACAGGATGGGCCTCTGGAGTGAACCGTGGGGGATGGGCAAGCCGAGAAGCCAGAGGAAGCGGGGACCTACCTCACTCTTGTTGTTCTGGGTGAGGAAGACAGGGAGTGGCTTAGGAATTCTCTTGGTCCGAAGGGCCTATCTCAACCCCGGTACGGGTAGATTCAAAGCCCCCCCGGGTTTTGGCACCATTATGTAAAGATTAGAGGACCAGGGAGAAGATGAATTTAGCCACTTTTCAGGGCTTTATTGGAATACACACCCTCAGGCCAAATCCACCTGCCCACAGAGCGTGTCTGGGAGAAATGGCGTCGGAGATTCCGTGCATAGAGAATTTCAAGAAAACCTGGTCAGGAAGGGGAGGGCTTGGGAACAGGAAAAGAAGGCCTGAATCCTTCCTGGATAGGTCAGGAAAACTCACTGATTGACAGGAGGCGTGTCTACTAGTCACATCTGGCTTGCAGCTCCGCTTCATAGCTGCTGTCTGATTCCCTTAATTAGGCATCTTAGACCCTGACCAGACCTAACAGTGATTGTTACAATGAGCTACAAAACTGTCTGCCTGCCAGATTGGTAACAAAATTTCTCCCATCAGGAGAAGAGTGAAGAACAAATAAGACAAAGTTAAGACAGCTGCCTGTGAATTTGTCCCTGTAATTAACTAAAAATATTTTTCCAGTTTTGTCCTTATTAAGAGCAATAAGGTGGAGATTCATTGATTTTGGAGTTTAGCAATTGGTTACTGATTCCATGGACTTCCTTCAGATCACATTAGTACATCCATGGATGCTCATCCTTCCTTTTCCAGAAAGCTATATGTGTTGGGCATCAACTCCATCTCTGAGATTTTATTCTACTTTCAAGCTAACAAATTAACATGCCTTAATTTTATTGATGCTTGCAAAAAGATATAAGTCTTCTGAGTCAGAGGAAAAGTCAGAGCCACAGTGAAAGCCAGAATATCAGGGTTTTTTTCTTTTTTAATCAGTTTTTTGGTCATGTTCCGATAGTATTAACAAGAACACCAGTAGGTGACACCTTTAATGCTGGTGGAGGAAAACTCAAAGCTTTTTCAGTAGCAAGTAAGCAAGCCCAGCCTTCACTTTGAAGGGAGATGTCAACTTCATTATATTAGACAATAAGCATGTGTACTGTTTGCTCTGGGCAAGGTGCTATCTCAATCTTTTTAAAGGTTTCCACTATACAAACATTCTTGAAAAGATAATTGCAGAACAAAGGGCAGCCAGTTCCTCTGAATAGCCCTTAGAAATTTCTCTCTCAACAGTGAGCAACTGTTTTCTTTTTTTCTGTTTTGCTGAAATAATTTGCTTTGGATATCAAAAATATAATTATGTGGAAGAAAGAAACTATAATATTTGGTATGTTGAAAGTATCTATGTTATCAGAATATCTTTTCTGTATTCTGAAGGGTTTAGAGATTTTTGCCATTTTTCAAATATAAAACTTTTGATACATGTACAGGAGATAATTAGCAATTTCAGAAACATACATCTGGAAGGTAAAGACAGCTGAAGCATAACATACTGAATGTGGAAATCAAATGTACACTGTGAGAACAATTAAAATAAATGACCATCTGCATTCTTGATGCATGGAAATTTCCACAGACTTGGAACCCTAGAATAACATCCATAGCTACTAATTTTCTATGTTATTCTGTTGGGATTGGGTTGAGAGTTTTATTTATTCCATAAAATGAATAATATAATGACCAGATTAAACCTTTGTAGAATAGATTTTACAAAGGACTATAACTGTTTCAGTTACTGTTTTCCATGTGATTTTGAGACCTGTCTTGGGCTTCCTACTCCATTTCTATTTTTCATTCTTCCTCCTCAAAGGAGCCTGATATTTCTGGACTCTACCAACTGGCTTCAACTTAACTCCTGGCTCAGGCTTGGTTCAGCCAATGGTAATTACTGTCAATAGATGAAAGGTCAGTTGGAGAGAGAGGTCTGAGGGCATACGTATTGTCTGGTTACCTTCCTGATAAGTTATAGCTTGGCAGTAACTCCATTACTCTACCAAATATGATAATTCCTATTGTGTGGCTTCCCTCTATTGCTACCAGTGATTCTGATACACATGTTTAACCTAATGTTTATTCCATCATGTTTGGGAATAGAAAGTCTTTCTGATTTTGATATTACAGGTGTGCTTACCTACACTTTTGTGAATAACCATTGATTTTAATGCTTTTTAATTTCTGAAGCAAATAAGCAACTATTTTCCTTCTAGCAACCTTCTTATTACATACAGATTGCAGCAAACAGAAAATGAAGCTCTGATTTTCATAACTCATAATGTTATTGCCAATTCCTGTGGTTTTGCAGTGCAAAGAGTTTAATTTTTCAGATTTCACAATTACATGTTTTAAGATTCTGTTTTGCTGGTCCTAATATGTCAGTTAGTGCTTAAACTTCTGACTTCAATTTCATAAATTCATTGCAATGATTCTCTTTAAAGTAAAACTCAGGTGTGTTGGCGCACACTTCTAATTGCAGTGACATCAGCAAGACCTTTTCTCAAAAATTTAAAAAAGAAGCTGATTTTGTAGCTTAGTGGTAAAGCATCCATGGGTTAAATCTTCAGTGCTAAATAAATAAATAAATAACTCATTTTTGTGGGCATAGGTTTTTGCAAAATATTATATGACTGGAATTATATCAACTAAATGTCAAAGTTGACAGCTCTAATCTCTTATTTCATACAGAAACACATACAAACAGCAACAACAAAACAATCAGAATTTTTCTAAACCAGCTTTGTATAATTCCTTGAAGCACCTAAATAAATGGTGAATTTTAAAAAGTGATTCTCAAAATGGTGTTAAAAATTTTTCTGACACTTTTACTCACACTTGCCTCTCCTCTTCCTGGGCAAAATGGAGATCTGTCTTGTGAGTACATACTGACCCAATGCCTGGTTATACCTTAGAATCAGAGGCAGCAGGGAATATATGTATATATATATATATATATATATATATATACACACAAACACTTATATATATATGTGTGTGTGTGTGTGTGTGTGTGTGTGTATAACTAAGTTGTTGGGGGGATAGGTGAAAGACTGCTGTAGACACTGTGTTAATGAGAATGCAGGTAGAGATGTGTCAAGGACTACCAGTAAAAGCTGCAGTGAAGAATACAACCTACAGACAACTGTGGTGAGGGAGTATTAGTGGAAATTACAATAGATCATCTAAGATCTAGGGGAGAAGTTGGAGTAGGTATCTTTGGGAAATTGCAAATTGCAAAGCAGCCATGCATATGAGGAATTTAGAAATCAAGATATATACCCAGGTCTGATTTGTGCTTAAAGAGCCCTGAAAATAACTTCAGATTTCTACTTTGACTTGTCCTTAGACTCATAGCAGGCCCAGAGAAACACTGAAGTTCCTCAACATAGAACTAATCTGCAAAGGCTGGTAGAGGTAACTGTCGCCCCACACACCTCCTATATTTACTGTATGTTGCTTCAGTTTTTATCATTCAAAGACAACCTTGTCAAAACATTAAACACAACATAAAGGAAGAGAGACTTTAGTCATCACACATAACAAGAAAGAGTATATGCAAATATAGCTTGCAAAAGTGTCCAACTAAATAGCATGTGACAACTTAAAAAAATTGCAAAAGGTAGAAAGGGGAAGCATTTGATTTTCAGAATTATAACATCATATAGATAAAGGCCCAATTTTGAACAAAAATCCACAAGAACTATATAGAAGCATGAAAACATGGCCTGTACAAATTATCAAAATAACAGAAACCATCCCAGAGGAAGAACAAACATTAAAATTTATTAACACCAATGGAACATAATAGGAGACACAAAAATAAACAGAATGATACAGTTATCTTATACTAGACAAAGACACCATAAACATAAATTGGAGAAAATACAATCTCTTCAACAAATGGTGCTAGGAGAACTGGAGATCCATGTGTAGCAGAATGAAATTTAACCCTTCTCTCTCATTCTGAACAAAACTTAACTCACAGTGGATTCATACCTAGGCATTAGACCAGAGACCCTGTATCAGTTAGAAAAAAGTGTATGGCCAACTCTCATGTTGGCTTAGGAACTGACTTCCTCAACAAGACTCCTAAAGTGCAAGAAGTAAAATCAAGAATCAATAGATGGGATGGTATCAAACTAAATATCTTCTTCACAGAAAAGGAAACAAAATGTGAAGAGAGGGCAGAAGGAGAGGAAATCTTTGTCACCTGCACCTCAGGCAGGACATATAAAGAACTCAACAACTTAACACCAGCTGGGCATGGTGGTGCACGCCTATAATCCCAGCACTTTGGGAGGCTGAGACAGGAGAATCACAAGTTCAAAGCCAGCCTCAGCAAAGGTGAGGCACTAAGCAACTCAGTGAGACCTTGTCTCTAAATAAAAAACACAAAATAGGGCTAGAGATGTGGATCAGTGGTTGAGTACCCCTGAGTTCAATCCTTGGTAGCAAAAAACAAAACAAAAAAAACCCAAATAACACTATCAATAAATGGGAAAAGGAACTCAACAATCCCTTCACAGAAGAATAAATATAAATAGTCAACAAATATATGAAAAAATGTTCAGCATCTCTAGCAATTAGAGAAATGCAAATTAAAACTACACTGAGATTCCATCTCATTCCAGTTAGAATGGCAATTATCAAGAATACATGTAATAAGAAATATTGGCAAGGATGTGGTGGGAGATGTACACTTATACAATACTGGTGGAACTGCAAATTGGTGAGATCACACTGGAAAGGAGCTTGGAGATTCCTCAGAAAACTTGGAAGGGGACCACCATTTGACCCTGCTATCCCACTCCTCAGTCTACACACAAAGGACTTAAAATCAGCATACTACAATAATGCAGCCACATCAATGATTATAGCAGCTAAATAGCTAATAGCTAAACTATGGAACCAACTTAGGTGTTCTTCAGTAGATGGATGGATAAAGAAAATGTGGTATATATACACAATGGAATATTACTTGGCATTAAAAGAGAATAAAATCATGGCATTTGTAGATAAATGGATGGATTTGGAGAATATCATGCTAAGTGAAATAAGCCAATCCCAAAGAACTAGGGGCAGGATGTTTTTTCTGATAAGTGGATGCTGATCCATAATGGAGGGGGGGTGGATGAGAGAAATAGAAGAGCTTTGGATAGGGCAAAGGGGAGGGAGGAAAAGGGAGGGACACAGGGGTAGGAAAGATGGTGGAATGAGATGGACATCATTACCCTAGGTACATGTATGAAGAAATGAATGTTGTGACTCTACATTGTGTGTAACCAGAGAAATAAAAAATTGTGCTTCATTTGTATACTATGAATTGAAATGAATTCTGCTATCATATATAAAAAATTAGAACAAATAAATTTTTTAAAAATGAGACCAAAATACTAAGTGGATTAACTCCCCAAGTAAAGAGCAGATATTGGGGCAAGGGTTATTGTGCAGTGGTATTGTGCTTGCCTAGCACACATGAGGCACTAGGTTCAATCTTCAGCACCACATAAAAAAAAATAAAGATATTCTGTCCACTTACAACTTAATATACTTTTTTTAAAAAGGGCAGATATTGGTGGAATAGATTAAAAGAAAAGAGGTGGGTAATGATCCAGTTATACACTATCTACAAGAGATTCAATTTAGGTGGAAGTACAAAAATTGGTTGAAATTGAAATGATAGAAAAATATAGTCCATGCAAACACTAACCAAAATAGAACTTGGATAGTAAGTTATCTAATATCAGATGAGGTAGAATTCAAGTCAGAAGCAGTTATAAAGTACTTGAGAATTTTATACTGTCGGATAGAGCTGAAAAAGACAAAGAGAAGACAAAATGAAAGAAGGTTGTCTGACTCCCAAATTTCTATAGGCAGAAAAATGAACCAATGGCATTACTTAGCTGCAAACACAAGCTAAACTTCATGGGGAAAAATGAAAAGAAAGGGAGAAAAGGAAGAGAAGGGGAGAAGAAAAGAAAAGAAAAGAGACAAGACTGTGAGGTTATTGTCGTGAGTCCCGAGGGTGAAGTCACAAAGCACAGATATTTATGTATCAAATACACAAATGGTATCAACCATTTCCTGAACTTGATAGGTGATATTTGTCACTTAATTGGGTTCAAAATTTCTTGAAGCTAGAAATTATTTTCTTTCTTCAATGTTCTCCATCTTTGATAATGTTTATTACAGTTATCTTATGCCTGTTTCATGAAATATTTTGGGAACAAATGGCGTGTTTCTTGAGTTTCCCAGAAAGAGAGAAATTGTGCTTCAGAATAAAGTATATCCAGAGACTCCCCTATATTTAAATGATAAAATCTGGAACTTTTGAATTAAAAAGAGATGAAGTTTTAAACTTTGAGTTGATACTGGAATAGGTTGAACCTTTTGCAGGTATTGGAATTTGATGAATACATTTTTCTTGCAGGACCTATATGAAGCTTTGGGGATAGAGAGTGGACACCCATTAAAAAATTTCTGTCCTGGGGCTGGGATTGTGGCTCAGTGGTAGAGTGCTTGCCTTGCATGCATGAGGCACTGGGCTCAATCCTCAGCACCACATAAAAATAACTGAAATAAATATATTGTTTCTATCTACAACTAAAAAAAAATTAAAAAAAAATTCCCGTCCTAATTCCCATAATCTGTGAACATGTAACCACACATAGGAATGGTACTTTCCAGATTGGATGAAATTAAAGATATTGGAAAGGAAAGATGATATTGGATTATCTAGGTTAGTTTAATGAAGTCACAAGAGCCCTATAAGGGTGAGGCAGGAAAATCAGAATCATCCATGTGGGTAGGGAAGCAGAGACCAGAATCTTGTGATTCTGAGGCAAGTAATAAAGAAAATTGTTTGTAAGATGGAAAAGACAAGGAACAACTCAAAACAAGAAGTTTGTGATGATTTGTAGCATCACCAACAGAAAGCTAATGCCAACTACATGTAAATTTATAATTATCTCTAAATTTTTTAAAATGGAATAAATTAAATAGATTTTAATATACAGTCAATCCATTTCAAACTTTGATAATTATAAAAAAATAAATGGAATTCTATGTTAATAAAAATACCAGAACATTGGAGATTGTAACACTTGTTTTTGGATATTTTTTAAATACCTAAAAAAAATGCAACCAGTTACAACAAAACTGTCTAATAGATTAGATATTAAATTAGAAACAAAACTACAGAAAGGCAATTTAGTAAGGCAGGTCTGAATTTTAGATGGTAAATTGAGTTGAATTAAATATTTTCTTCCATTTCCTTAATATTAAGACCCTTGACCAATTAATCCTTGTTTATGATTATTGATTTAGTCATTCAAGAAATGGTTACTAAGTATTTGCTCTTTACCCAACTCAATTCTGAAAAATAAATGTAAATAAAATATTTATAAATAAATAAAATAAAAATGTTTAACAACTAAATTAAGAATAAGTAGAGGCTCAATTCTGAAAGTATTGATGAAAATAAACAAAAAAAAGTGTTATCTGCATTAAGCCTGTGATTTAGAGGCAGAAGGTACAAAAGAAAAATGATATAAGAAATAAAATATTCATACTACAATCATATAGGCATTAAAAAGGAAAAGACAGAAAGCACAGATACATCATTAAATACAGTTTCAAAAATACAAAAAAGTGCAGAACAGTACATTTATAAACAAGTGTAGTTGTTCTAATAGTGAATGGGCTTTTGATATTTACAGATTATAATATACTTATAATCAAATAAAGATACTCAAAATTGATTTAAAAAGAAAAGGGTAAAAACAAACTAAACTAAATAACAATGAATGGATTTACAGTTAACATGGTGAAGAATGTATGCCTCAGCCCAGGAAAGAGCATCCTGCTAAATTGTCCTATAATTTAATAACAATAAATTTTATAATATGAACTGATACTGCTATACAATGTGCACCAGATACTTTGGAAACACAACTAGAAAATTATAGAGTTTGATGAATAAAACTGGGAAAGAATTAAGTTATCAAATGACATTTTTCTTTATCATAAAAATTCAATGTTAAAAAGTTAGTGAAAGCCAGGCGCGGTGGCACACGCCTGTAATCCTAGCACTTATGGAGGCTGAGACAGGAGAACCATGAGTTCAAAGCCAGCCTCCCAACAGCGAGGCGCTAAGCAACGCAGTGAGACCCTGTCTCTACATAAAACACACAAAATAGGGCTGAGGATGTGGCTCAGTGGTCGAGTGCCCCTGAGTTCAATCCCCAGTACCCAAAAAAAAAAAAAAAAAAGTTAATGAAAAACAGGGCACAAAAGCAGTGTTTTTAAGACAATAGCTTTCTCAATCAACAAAGAAACACTCAAGTGCACATTATAATTTAAGAACATATTTTTTAAAACTTCTGAAGGGCAACCATAAAATAAATTTAAAAACATGTTTTTGTATAAAATAGTCAAATGAAAAACATTATTTTATTAATTAAGTAAAATCCCAATGTAAATAACATGTGTACTTTTGAATTCAAACTAGGAAATCTAACCCTTAAATTTATATTGGAATATGTGCAAACAAGTACAAGTGGGAGTTGTAAAAAAGCAACTACCAGTGAGACTAACCCTCTCAGTTATGAGGATATATTAGTATTAAATCATTGAAAGTTTGTGATGAAGAGAGATAAAGAGCAACCACGTAAAAGAGAAACTCCAGAATGAGACACAATTGCATACAGGAATTTAGGGTATGGTCGTAGTGATATACAAAAACATACCTCACTCTCTGATGTAAGGATAATTGATTAGCCATTTGGAAAATGAAACAAATGTATATTCTTATACCACACCTTCTATCAGGGTAAATTTTGAATGAATCAGCAAGTTAAATACAAAATACTAAACCTTCAAAACAAAGAATAAAAATTCAGAGAAATTCTTTATAATGTTTAGATGGAAAAATATTCTTGCTATGACACAAAAATCCAGAAGTCAAAAAGAAAACAATGATCCTATCAGAATAGGTGTAATAAAAAAAATAAAAATAAGAAGTTGTTTATTTTTTAAATTTCAACCTTATCTATTTATTCATTCATTTTTATTGGTTCTATTTAGTTATACATAATGATTCATTTTGACATAATTATAATAGAATGGGATATAATTTGTTCTAATTCAGTCCTCAGTACTTCCCCTTTCTCTTCCCTTCTCCCTCCTCTTGTTCCTTTCCTTCTACTTTACTGATCTTTCTGCTATTTACTAATAATTTGAGTTTGTTTGATTTTTAGTATTTTAGGAAATACATGATGGTGACATTCACTGTGGTATATTCATATAAATACATAGGAAAGTTAGGTCAGATTCATTCCACCATCCTTTCCATATCCCAACCCTCCTCTCTCCTCTTCATTACTCCACTGATTTTTTTCTACTCTTTATTCCCTGTCCCCTTATTTTGGATTAGCTTCCACATATCAGAGAAAACATATGACTTTTGACTTTGGCTTATTTCACTTACTTATTTATTTCTATTTATTTATTTTTGTGTGTGAATGGTACTAGGGATTGAACCAAGGGTGCTCTCTACCACCAAGCTACATCGTCCATCAATTTTTTGTTTTTTTTGTTTTTTTGGTTTTTGGTACTGGAGATTGAACTCAGGGGTATTCGACCACTGAGCCACATCCCCAGCCCTATTTTGTGTTTTATGTAGAGACAGGGTCTCACTGAGTTGCTTAGCGCCTCGCCGTTGCTGAGGCTGGCTTTGAACTCACGATTCTCCTGTCTCAGCCTCCCTAAGTGCTGAGATTACAGGCTTGAGCCACTGTGCCCGGCTCAATTTTTGTTCTGAGACAGGGTCTTGCTCAACTGCCCAGGCTGGACATGAATTTGTAATCCTCTTGCCTCAACCTCCCATTTCTCTGGGATTAAAAACATACTGTACAGTGCACAATAAGAAAACAACTTTTTTATATGTTGTAAGAACACTTTTTACAAGGTCATCCCTTGTAATAGCATAAGTTAGAAATAAAAAAAGATATCTATCAAGAATAGCAAGGCAAATTGTGATTTATCCTCACAGTAGAATAAGCTATAGGAAAAAATGATATTATTGAAATTGCTTTTGTAAAAATATATTTGTTTATGTGCATGTTTCTATATGAGAAAAAGAAAATTTTGAGATAAGTTGTTTAGAAAGTTGTAATAAAAATAGTAGTATGAATAGTATGCTACATTTTACGTAAGTAAATCTATTAATACCTGTATATTTTAAAATATTTACTAATTTCAGAAGAAGATACAAAAAGAAAACAAACATTACTTTGGGGATGGTCAAGGACTGAAGGAAATTGAGGAGGGAGTTCATCATTAGTTTATTAGTCCATCTTCTCTTACTAAAATAAAATATCTGAGGCCAAGTATAAATGAAAGAGACTTATTTGGCTCACAGTTCTGGAGGGTCAAAGCATGGTGCTACCTGTTGTGTGGCTGTGGTGAAGGGAAATGACATCACAGAGTGGGGGATCATGTGACAAAGATTGAAAACATGACGAGGAAACCAGAGACATTGCCTCTGGAAGACACATTGATTCCTTCTGAGTAAGCACTGGCCCCCTAGGTGACCTAATGACCTCCTACTGAGTATTCCTCTATCTCTTAAAGGCCCTGCTACCTCATTACCATGGTGAGCTTCAAACTTCCCATGTGAAATGAATTCTTATGTAATATTTGAAACAGAACATTTGATGTTTTCCTTAATTAGTTTAGCATTAATCTTAATTAGATTGGCATTTGTATATTTTTGTTTCTATATCATTTTGGAAATTATTCCAAGTATTCTTATTTTATAATAAGATGAAAAAAAATAATACAAACATATTCAACCTGAGAATTTCACTGTGCCATAGCATGCTGGTATTTTTCTTCACAAACTCTTCCAATTACCTTCTTACATGAAAAGGCTATTTGCTTTTAAATAAGTGATACTCACCTAGTAATGTAATTCTATTTGTATGAATATCTCACAAATCTTGTTTAGCTTTTACATTTAAAATAGTCTCAATTTAACTTTTTCATTTTTTTGAATTTATTTATTTTTAGTTTTTAAAACAGAAGAATGCATTTCAAGTCATAGTACACATATGGAACACAATTTTCCATTTCTCTATTGAAAACAAGATTGAGTCACACCATTCATGTCTAAATACATGTACCTAGGGTAGTGATATCCATCTCATGCCACCACATTTCCTACTCCCATGCCCACTCTCTTCCCCTACCTTCCCTTTTCCCTATCCGAAGTTCCTCCATTTCTCCCATGCTCCCTACCCTGACCCCATTATGGATCAGCATCCACTAATCAGAGAAAACATTTGGACTTTGGTTCTTTGGGATTGGCTTATTTCACTTAGCTTGACGTTCTCCAACTCCATCCATTTACCTGCATATGCCATAATTTTATTCTTTTTTAATGCTGAGTAACATTCCATCGTGTATATATACCACAGTTTCTTTACCCATTCATCTGTTGAAGGGCATCTAGGTTGCTTCCACAATTTAGCAATTGTGAATTGTGCTGCTATAAACATTGAAGTGGCTGCATTATTGTGATATGCTATTTTTAAGTCTTTAGGGCATAGACCAAGGAGTGCGATAGCTAGGTCAAATGATGTTTCCCAGTTTTTAAAGGAATTTCATATTGTTTTCCAGATAGGTTGCACCAATTCACAATCCCACCAGCAATGTATGAGTGTGCCTTTTTCACCACATCCTCGCCAGCACTTATTGTTGTTTGTATTCTTGATAACTTTCATTCTGACTGAAGTGAGATGAAATCTTAAGAGTAGTTTTGATTTGTATTTCTCTAATGGCTAGAGATGTTGAACATTTCTTTATATATTTGTTGATCGATTGGATATCTTCTTCTGAGAATCTTCTGTTTAGCTCCTTAGCCCATTTATTTATTGGCTTTTGTGTGTGTGTGTGTGTGTGTTAAGTTTTTTGAGTTCTTTATATATCCTGGAGATCAGTGCTCTATCTGATGTGTGTGTGGCAAAAATTTGCTCCCAGAATGTAGGCTGTTTGTTCACCTCCTTGATTGTTTCTTTTGCAGAGAAGAAGCTTTTTAGTTTGAATCCATCCCATTTATTAATTTTTGAATTATTTCTTGCACTTTAGGAGTTTTGTTAAGGAAGTTGGGGCCTAATCTGATGTGATGAAGGTTTGGGCTTATTTTTTCCTCTATTAGATGCAATGTTTCTGGTCTAATTCCTAGGTCCTTAGTCCACTTTGAGTTAAGTTTTGTGCATGGTGAGAGAAAGGGGTTTAGGTTCATTTTGCTGCATATGGATTTCCAGTTTTCTAAGCACCATTTGTTGAAAAGGCTATCTTTTCTCCAATGTATGTTTTTGGTACCTTTGTCTAGTATGAGATAACTGTATTTATGTGGGTTTGTCTGTGTCTTCTATTCTGTACCATTGGTCTACATGTCTATTTTGATGCCAATACCATGCCATTTTTGTTACTATAGTTTTGTAGTATAGTTTAAAGTCTGTTTTTGTGATGCCTCCTGCTTCACTCTTCTTACTAAGAATTGTTTTGGCTATTCTGGATCTTTTATTTTTCCAAATGAATTTTCAATTTATTTTTTTCAAGTCATCTTTCTAGGTCCTACCAAAGAGAAAAAATAATGACTAATTCTGGCCATGAACTTGACCTTTCTATTCTTTTTTCTCTTTGTTAGTCAGAGCCACATGTTAAATTTGAGCTCCTGCCTCTCCGCTATTCCTGTCCTTCTTTCCTCTTTATCTCTCTGTCTCTAGCTTAGCTTTTTAGTTAATATTTTAAAAAGTCATTCTTTTCTAACCAGCTAAGACTGCAAGTTAAATACTTTGAGTCCAGGCTTGTATTTCACAGAAAACAAATATCAACCTTCTGAGCCTTATTGAAAAAATTAAGAATTATGCAATGCTTGCAATATTATATACATAGAACAACTCAACAAAACACTGTTTTCCCTTGAAGAGTGTTGCTCACTTTCTTGGCCCACCTGAATCAAGAAAGGCAAATAATCACAACAGTATGAACTACGATGGATAAGAGCTGTGTGATAAAACAGTGTATACCAGATAAAGCTTAACAACTGTGGCTAAAAAATGAGTCAAGGAAATAATAAAGCTCAAAATAAAAAGTAGTTTAATCTGAACACAAAGATTGATTTATTTTGTTGTATTAGTTATTGTGCCTGACATTGAATGTTAATGTGAATTTCATAGAATACAGTCTCTGAGACTATTTCATTTGTATAAGTGTGATTCAATCATCTTGGTTTTGAAATTTAGTTTATATTATTAGTTCTAAGAAGGCTCAGTAATCATTTGGGATTCCTGTTGTTTTCCTCCATATTAAACTAATTAAAAAATTTTAAAGTGAATAGTTTTAAATGGTTACTTGAGAAAATGTATTTAGATTCACCCTACCTGCTCATATAATCTATGTTCTATATAAGCGGATGGGGCTAGCAAATATTACATACCTGTACATTGCATATTTAGGGTGTAAGAGGCATATACTGCATTCATTCAGCCTGGTAGAGATATGCTAGATGTTTCTACTTGATAAGGATGAAGGAGCACTGAGATGTCCCATTTAATCAAGACAGAAAGAATCATGCTTCTATTCATAAAAGATGTCCTGCTCCCCCATCTCTTCCCCAGGATTCCTAAAGTTCATTATCCCCTAGGGGACTCATATTCACAAAGAGGATGGTGGAGTCATAAGAAAGCTGAGATACTTGGGCAAATACCAAATTAATTTTAATGGATTCTTCTGCTTCTCTTGAGTTCAAAACACCTTCTCATTATTTTAGTCTGTTTGCCTGCATTACAGTAATCAGATAAATTATTAAAAAGAACATAGATGAATAAAATCATATTTCAAAAGTGACCATAGAAAAGGCATCAAAGGGTATAGAAAGACAAAGAAATTGTGAAACTGAGCTACAGAGCAAGGAAGATAGTTGCTTGTGGTACATGTGTCATAGCACAAATTTAGACAGCTGAGTGCAAACCTCTATTTAATCTTTAGAAAGTTTCTTAACCTGACTCTGTATCACTTTCCTCATCTATAAACTGAGAAAGGTAATAAATACTGATTCTGAGTTTTAAATAACTTAGTTTGTAAAAAGATTAGCAAAGACACTGGCAAAAAAAAAAAACCCTGAAAAAATATTGATTTTCTTTTTAAATTCTGGATTGTGCCTTATGTTTGAAGTAAATCTGATTATTCAGGCAGAGTTCTTGACATTGATAAAGTTTCCATTACACAAAAACAATATTGACAAAAACTATTCAAAGATATATGTGTCAACTAGAATGTACACTCCATGAAAAGAGGATATGTGGGTCTTGCTATATCCCAGATCTTGGAACAATAACAAGCACATAGAAGGATATTTGTGGATGCATAAAATAATTTTCCTATGTGAAAGGTCTCTGCCAATTTGCTTTTGGCATATATCTGTGCTGGAGCAAAGAGTTTTCAGAGACAAATTAAGCACATGCTTAGATTTGGCATTAAGAATTCTGCCAAGATAGGGACTGACCAAATCCATGGGGATGACAAAATGGAGTGTTGTAGAGATTATATGCTACAGGAAAAAAACTTCCATCTACATCCCTAAAGAGACTAAGACCAGCTGTCATTCTTGGCTGCAACAACAAATACCAGTGCATTTTATTCTACAGCTCTAGGAATAGCACATTTTCCCTTCTCTGTCTCTGTCCTTGTCTATTTCTCTCCCTCTCCCTTCTTTTCTCCTTTTTACACTTTCTGTCCTATCCTTTCTCTGTTCCTTTCATCTCCTTTTCTTTTTCCATGCCTAATCAATTGTCCAAATGAAAACATTAGACAGCTAGCTGAGAAATACTTTATAGCCAATACCACTGAACTAGAGAATATAAGATACATAAATATAATACAGATCTTTATTTCTTTGAAAGTATCTCAGATTCTTGAAAGATTAATGTCATTGTACCAAGGAGGGCTACTGTCTATCTCTGAGTGCTATCTATATATTTCTAACATCCCTATATCAGTAGGGAGAAAAGTGCTGCCAATTAACTTCATGTTAACTATTTAGGCTACTTGACATAGAACATGTAAGCACTACAACATCAATTTCATCATGAAATTTTATTGCTCAGATCTCTGGGAAGATACTGAATGAATGAGCTGAATGATTCAGTCTTACAGGCAATTTTAAGGAATTTATTTGATGTAGTTCTCAAAATTTCTCTTTGGCAATTACAAAACCTGTTATTCTCCTTCAGTGCAGCCCTAACTCACAGATAAATTATCACATTGTGAAAATTTAGATTAGAGAGTGCAGAATTACAAATTTTTATAAGAATCTTGAGGATGGGAATGCTATACTTGTTTTGGTCGTATTAACACCAGGGCACAAAGGAACAAAGAGGGCCCCAAATAGCATCCTGGAAGGTTTTCTGATTATAAGAATAAAATTCACACAGGTTGTTGTTATTTATCTACTCATGGCAAACCTATCCTTATCATGCATTATAATCCTTCCCAACCACTAGGAGTAAAAATAGGCAAACAAATAAATATGAAAGGAGAGAGAATTCCCTGCAGGTAAAATATATAAAGGGAGAACTATCATATGAAAACAGAACTCAAGCAAACAAGCTATATATCATGGTCTCTGAATATAAGAGAGGGTATTCTTGTTTTGTGCTTAATCAGGAAAAATATAAAAAAAGCTATGCCTGCTACTATATATTTCATTTTGACTAAATTTTCGTAACAAATATCAAACAGAAAAATATGTCACTCTAAGATTTATATAAGTATGTATTTTTTTTATCTTCAATATGTAAATTTTTAGTTTCTCCATTTAATGGCCATCTGTGATTTCTGATGCAGGAAGTTTTCAGTGAAATAGTTGATTCTATGCAATATTTTTAAATAATTATGCCTCACGTTATGGATATTTGCATATGTTTCTTGGCATTTAATCGTAAATACAGGTTCTGTTGCTAAATATACTTGATCCAAGATTTTGGAGAAAGACCTGGATCCAGCATATAGCCGGATTGAATAGTTATCAATTCATTTCTAAGTCAAAATCCAACAAAATACATTCAATAGTTTTCTACTTTTCCCTTTACACTGTTGCATCCAACCCGCACTCTCCCCAAGAAGTGCAGCCCAGACAACTCTGCAGAAGCAGCAAAGTTTATTGAGGAAATAGGCACACAGGCCAATCGATTGGGGTCAGCTCTCCTTTCCTTCAGAGAGTGACCCCGAAGTGAGGGTTTCAGAGGTTATTATAGGGTGAGCTAGCTACATGACTCAGGAAAACATGATTTGGCAGGTATTCACCTATAGTTATTTACAGTTCAACTGTGACAGTGCCTCCTATGTTTCCTTTCAGTTCCTGGAACTTTAGATAACTGGCCAGGGGGTCTGGCATCTTGTGGTTTTGCAACCCCATCCATGAGAAGCAAGCATAGCAAAGCATTAATCACAGAAGCACAAAGAGCAGGTTAGCTGATACATGCAGGCCTGAGCCAGAGTGACTCCATTTTGAGTTTGGATTTTACAACACATCATCATTAAAATTCAAAGATATTGCTTTCTTCAATGTGTTACAGCACTTTGATAGCCAGATTTCAAGGACTTTTAATTGTCTATCACTTAATACAAAACTTTCCATTTTTATCCTAATATGTAATTTTGAGTTGGTTGATATAATCACATTAATATTAGAAGAATACTACAACTTTAAAATACTTTTCTTATGAAAAGCCTAATTAGTTTAAGCTACAGAATAAATAATTGATTATGCAGATAATGACGCAAACGTCTAAAGATCAAAAAAACAGCATGTAATTGACATTCTAGTGTCAAATACACTAGAAGTTGACAAGAGCTGTTTTTCTTCTGTGGGTCAGTTATATATTTCTCTTAATGTCAGTCTTTTCAAAGAAAATCAAGAATTTATCTTGTTCATAATTATAAATTTTAAGATTTTTTCCTACATATTATGATCAATTTAATTTGTCTACATGAATTGACTAAATAGTATAGTCTATTATATACTATTTCTTTAGCTGTAGTGTCTGGGTCTGAAACACCATTTAGACTGAAACTAATGAAATTATCCTTATCTGAATGCTTTAAAGAAGATAAGGATGTAAATGTCAATTCTGCTATTTCTACAGGGCAACAAGTCACAGTACTCAACACATAATCAAAGGAAACATTTAAAATAATCTCTGTGGTCTAATTAAAAGTTCAATTAAGGAAACTATAATGATCTTCACTGATGAACTTTCATGAAAGGCACATTTCAATTGATAGTCTTTTCCTTTGGAAAAATCAAATGTGGAAGAAAGCATTATATTTTCAGTAGAAGTACATTTGCCATTGAATTTGTTTTGAGGGCAGTTGTTATTTCATTGCTATTTTTAAAAACACATTAGCATCTACAGTGCTGGAGCAGGCTGTGAGCATCTTTGGGAGGGAAGCCCTATGCTATTTGATTTATAGAACCATAATCCACCTTCTGCTCATTGCCTCTGCTGTGTCCTAGAGAAGACTGCCTGATGTAGGATACAGTGGATCAAATAACTAAAACCAAAATTTCAAATAACAAAATATATTCTGTGGAAGACTTTACAATAGGTGACATGCTTCCATAAGTGCTATCTTACCTGATTTTTGCAATATTTCTAAGAATCATACAAGACAATTCTTATTATTCTTTTTTTTTTAAATATTTATTTTTTAGTTGTGGGTGGACAGAACATCTTTATTTTATTTTTATGTGGTGCTGAGGATCGAACCCTGTGCCTCCCGCGTGCTAGGCGAGCACGCTACCACTGCGCCATAACCTCAGCCCCTCTTATTATTCTTAATATGCAAATGAAATACAACAATTACCAGCAACCAAAAACACAGCCAAAGGAAGTTAAGTGATTTGAACTAAATCACAATGTAAATTATGAACAAAGACACCAAGGACTAGGTTCCTCAACATGTGCTGTGTTCTTTCTGCTATGTAAAATAAAAAATGCCTCTCAATAGAGCAGCCCAGCTAAAAGTCTGTTTTCCAGGAGGCTCTTAAAGTTTTGAGAGATATTCAGGAATCTATATTAACTGTTAACTGAAATAACAGTCAAATCCATAAATGTTGTAATTTTCCACTGCTTTTCTTGCCTTTGATGTATTCTCAAATTAAGCATGTCTCTTGAAGGAGTGAGTGGACCTGCACAGAATCATTGGTCCTTCTAAAAAGGCAGGAATTCAATAGAAGGGTCAGGGGAGAACAGAAATACCCTTGCATCCTGAGTCTGCACACTCACAAAGAAGGGCAACAAAGTAGAAGGCAGTTCTGAGGAACTAAACACCAAGGTATGAACATGCACAGTTTATGAAGTCAGGTTGCCCTTATCACCACATGCCATTGTCAAATGAATTGCTAAGGAGTGGATGTAGTTTGAATGTTCTACAAAGGTTTATGTGTTGAAATTCCATCCCCATTGCAAAGTAGTAAAAGGGTGGTGGTATTAGGAGATAGTATGCAATCTTTAACAGGTGGGGCCTAGGGAGAGGTGGTTAGGTAACTGGGGGTGTGTCTTTGAAAGGGACTGAAGTATTGCTCCTGGAATCATTGTTCGCTTTCTCCAGAGAATTGCTATAAAAATCATAGCTCTGGCCCCACCCAGCCTCTCTCTGACTTTCTGTTTTGAAATATGATTTCTTTCTCTTGCACATGCTACATGCTTCAGTTATCTGCCATGGGGATCTTGCCAGAGATTGTGCTGTGTTGTTTTGGGCTTTCAGCCTTCAAAATTGTGGATTAAATCTTTCCTTTTTTTTTCTTTTTCTCATACTTTCCTACACACCTTCACGTTTTCACTTTTCTTAGATTTATAATAGTTGTCATCTGCCTTTAGTTACAAAAAGATAAGGGAGAGAAAGCAACAAGGAAAATCCAGACAGCTCAGTGTTGTTCAGTACAGCAGTCACCAGTACCTGTGGTTATTGAGCAGTTGCAATGTGAATAATGTTTTTTAAATTTAATTTATAATTTTAAAATTACAATATATACTAATACTTAATTCAGTTACTAGCATATTATTACTGTTTGGGCGAAAATGGATATGTAAGTCTACTTTTTCAATTATAAATTATATGTATTCTATACACAGATCAAGTATTGAGATGTCCTGAATTATAAAGTATGTAAGTGTTTTATTAACATTTATATGATTACATGTTGAAATTATTAAATGTTTACAGGCCTATGCAACTAAAGTGCTCTATTACAGATCTATAATCTCAGCCCAAAATTATGTTTTATGTGATGGAATAAATTTTTTATAAGTGATCAATAATATTAACTTCTCCTATTTGATTTAACTTTTAAAAATATTCTTGTTAGAAATTTTAAAATTACATTTGTGACTTACACTGCATTTTGATTGGATAGGAATGAACTAAAGAGTAAATGAATATTTATTTTAAGAAATATAATTAACATTAATATTTGGTAATATTGACCCAAAATAATTTATTTTTCAACTTCTATTTCACTTTTACTCTATATTACTCAATTTTATTTTATTTTGAAAAGTTTTGAAACAAAAATTCAGCTGTCCTATGGAATGCCAGGCACAGTCTCCTACATTCTATGATACTGTTTATTTTTTAAAAAATTACTCTCACATTGATTAAATACCTACCACAATACTTTTGTCTATACCCATGACCTACCTTCCTTAGTCAAATGTTTAACTCTGAATCCTTTGACAATTTATATCCTAAATATCATCATATCCTTATAATAACATTAATAGGAACAATTATAAAAACTTTCTCCATATTTTTTATATAAAACTGTCTTTGAAATTTCACAGAAGATCCCTGGAACATAACAAAAAATTGTGGGTTTTTTTAGCCTCATAAGAGATAATAAAATAATTATGTTTTTATATGTTATTTCTCTGAGAAATATATAGAAGGCTCTATATATTAGTCCTTCTTGACTGTCAGTGACATTTTATTATCATGAAAATTTTAGGAATTTTATGCATTTTGGGAAATCCCTGGAGATTTCTCAATATCTCCACCATCTAGAACATGGTAATGGAGATGCCAAATAAAACCCTCAATAAAAATGTCTCATTCTGGTTCCCAACAGGATGTTGAATTCTCTTTAATTTTATTGTTATAAGATACAGTGTTAAATTACCTGCTTCCAGAATGTCAGAATTAAATAGTTGGGGTTTTGTTTGTTTGTTTTTGTGGTAGCCATGTTTTTGTATTTTTCCCCCTCTTTTTCTGATGCTTGGTGTCCCGAATGCTGTAAGGTCCTTCAATAAAAAAGAACCATTTCAGAGTCCCAGGAGAAATGTTTGAGGCAGTTACTTTTAGCTACCAAACAGATTTTAAGCTGCCATGTTTATTCAGTTGTCACACTGTGCCAGAATTTCCAGATTCGTCTTTAGAAGATTATATAATTCTGAATGCATTAATAAAAGAAATAAATTTTTGTGTGAATAATTGCTTGAGTTATTGTTAATATTGCTTTAATGGTCCATTTTCTGAGTATTTGAAGAAGACCTTTCTTTTCCTTATAAGCTATTGATAACCCACAGTAATTTAGTAGGCTCTACTTTTATAAATTAAAATGACAGATTTTAAATAAGACCAGATTCTTACCATGCCCCAGAATTTAGAAACTTCTACTAAATCTTCTTCTCTTGATAGAAATTAGTTATTTGCAAGAATACAATAAAAGTTCATTCTCCTTTTTGCAGGATATGTGAATATATCAACATGCAAGACCTTACCTTTAGTGCCAAATTGGTATCCACGACACCACTCACTTTTAGATGACAAATATTGATGCTGCTTACTGAACTGATGCCTATGAAACATGTACTAAATATGGCTTCATAAATAGGCTATTTCTTAGCCTCACAGGTATGAAGATCTGATTAAGAACCTTAGGGAAATATGAGTTCTGAAGAAGAACACCCTTAATGAAAACTTTAAAGCTACTACTGATGAATAATGATGGAAAAGGATTCTAGAGCTCATTTTCATAACTCAGAAATAGAAAATAATAGAAGTTTTTAAACTTTTAGATACTATTATGGAAACTTCAAGATGGCCTGAATAATTACTCAGTATTTCATAGCTCTAGATTTGTAAGCCAAATTCAAGAAGTTCTCTAAGATTAACATTTCCGCATTTCTGAAAATCATCAGGCCTAGTCTAATGAGATCAGCATTTTTTGAGATTATGAATGCTTCAAGATTAATATCATAAGAAGTAGGAAATTTTCATAAAAAAATTGACTTTGAAGTGGAAGAAAAACATTATTTGGTGCCCATCAGGCCATTTTGTGCTCCTATAACTCGGTACCTGACACTGAGTAATTTATAAAGAGCAGTAATTTATTTCTTACAATTATGAAAGGCTGAAAAATCTAAGATCAAGGCACCAACATTTAGAGTCTGATGAGGCTTATCTGGCTGTGTGCTCACAAGACGGAAGGAAGAATGGTAAGGGAGGCAGAGTGGTGAATGAAACTTCTTTTATAAAGCCTTAATTCAATTCATGAGTTGCTCTGATAGCCTAATCAAGTCTTAAAGGCTTTGCCTCTTAATACTATCACATTGACAACATCTGAATTTTGGAGGAGTCCAAGCAAACAACAGCAGTCACCTGTAAAATTTCGGGTATGATTCATTGAGGGAGATCAACAAACTACAGAGTTATGGTTTAGATAGGTGTCCCCCAAAAGCTTATGTGTGTGACAGTGCAAAACTTTTCAGAGGTAAAATAATTATAAGAGGTAAAAACCAATTAATGGATTAACCCATTAATATTGATGAACTGGATGATAACCTTAAGCAGGTAGGGTGTAGGTGGAGAAAGTAGGTCACTGGGGGCATGCCTTTGAGGTTTATATTTTGCCCTTGGTGAACAGAGATCCTTTTCCTTCCTTATTGTCATGTCCTGAGCTGCTTTTCTCTACCAAGCACTCCCACAATGATGTTCATCTCACCTTGAGCCCAGAGTTATGGAGTCAACTAACCATGGACTAAACCTGTAAAATGATGAGCCAAAATAAACTTTTTCTGCTTTAAGTTGTTCTTGTCAGGTTTTTGGTCACAGCAGTCAAAAAGCTGACTAAAACATACAGCCTGTAGGCCGGTTGCTTGTTTTTGTAAATATTGTTTCACTGGACTACAATTACAACCTTGTGTTTATATATTGCTTATGGCTACTACTTTAATGTAACAACAGCAGAATTTGGTAGTTGTACGAGAGACTTTATGGACTGCAAACACTCAAAAGATGTACTATCTAGCCCTTTAAGAAAAAGAGTGATAATTCCAGCCTGGTACAACCTTTCAAATTACCTGCTTCTGAAGTAGCATACACCTTTGTATGTCTTGGAAATATTTTTCAATTATCTCTCAATATGTAAATTTATTTCATCTTTGATTGCCTACCTGTGTGTATGCATGTGTGTTTTTTAAAATGTGGTAAAATACAAACAAAAATTTACAATCTTAAACATTGTAAGTATGCAAATAAGTGATGTTAAGTACATACATATTGTTGCACAACCAGAACTCTTATATTAAAAAATGGAAACACCACACCCCTAAAATTCATTCTCTCCTTACCCAGGCTTTGGCAACCATCATTCTACTTTCTGTTGTATGAATCTTAATTACCCACTATTTGTCTTTTGCAGAGTGACTTATTTTATTTAGTATACATCCCCAGAGTTCATTTCTCAGGTTTGTGTGTGTGTGTGCATGTATTTTGATTCTATGATATCGTCTTATTTTTCTCATTAAAATAAAAACAAATAATATTTTACATTTTTATTATTAGTTCATTTCATACATACTATTTTTATCTTTAAAAATTTTATCCTGTTGGAAAAAGATGGCAAAAAGGAGCTAGGCAGCAAGTCCAGACTTACAACACAGAAAGGAGGCAGGGAAGGAAAAGCGAAATGAGAAAAATTTATTCCAGAATTTGAGGAACTGTGAACAATAGTAACAACTTTTTGTTTCTTATAAGTTTGAATAGAACAAAGCTTGTCTGTGAAGTGATTATAGTAAATAGTTCTCAGTGGCATCTTTTAAAGTGATGCTGATATTGAGATCATCAGAGTTCATACATTGACTTAAAATATTATTATCTGATAATTACCCAAAAATGTACTCTTAAGACAGAGAAGCTCACAACATAGTCCTTTATTTAAAAGAATAAGTGAGAACTATACCAATAAATGAGTAGACATAAAGGCACAAACCATCCCCCAAAGCCCATAATGTTTCAACAACATTGACACCACAGTGGAGGAAATGACTGAGAAGGATTTTAGAAGTTTATAGTTAAAATGTTCTATGAGCTAAAAGAAAAAAAGAGTGAAATCAGAGATAAAATACAGGAAGTGAAAAAGTTCTTCAATAAACAGATTCTGAAAAAGAACCAAAGAGAAATCTTTGAAATGAAAGATTCAATAAATCAAATTAAAAATTTAATGGAAAGTATCTCCAATATATTAGGACACTTTGATGATAGATTTTCAGACCTTAAAGACAATATAAACTTAAAAATAATGTTGACCATAAAGAAAATATGTTAAGAGACCATGAATAGAATATTCAAGGAATATAGGATAACATTCAGTAGCCAAATTTAAGATGAATTGGGATAAAGTCTCTTAAATAAAAGCTAAAGGGCTGCACAATTTTCTTGATGAAATAATATCAGAAAAATTTCCAAACTTTAAGAATGAGCTGGAAATTCACGTACAAAAGACATTTAAGACTCCAAATACACAAAATCATAACAGATCCACTTGAAGACATTATGATGAAAAAGGATGAGACACAGAATAAGAATAGAATTTTAAAAGTGTCAAGATAAAAGAAAAATGGCTGGTCACATTTAGAGCTAAATTGATCTGGTTTTCAATTGATTTCTCAACCCATATCCTAAAAGCCAGAAGGGCTTGAAATAATACATACCAAGTTTTAAGAGAAAATGGATGTAAATCTAGAATACTATACCCAGCAAAATTAAGCTACAGAATTAAAGATGAAAGATGAAATAAAAAAACTCCCGTCATAAACAGAAGGTAAAAGAATTCATAACTAAGAAACTGCACTACAAAATATAATTATATATTTAATGTAGAAGAAATAAAAAATACAAATGAAAACCAGCATAGGGAGAGATTATACTAGAATAGTCAACTAAAGGAGAATCAAGTGTGATGTATAAACATCAGAAAGCATTCAGAAGATCAGGAAATAAAAATCATCTCTCAATAACATTGAATATAATCGGTATAAACTTTTCAATCAAAAACATATATTAACAGATTGAATTAAAAAACATGACTAAACAATATGCTGTCTGCAAGAGATTCACCTCATAGGCAAAGACATCCACAGACTGAAGGTGAAAAGATGAGAAAAAACATGGAATTAATAATGTAGACCTAAAAGACATCTATAGAACATTTCATCTATTAATGACTGATCTTACTTTCTTCTCAGAAGCACATAGAACATTTTCTAAAACAGACCATAGTTTTAATCACAAAGCAAATCGTAGCAAATATTAAAATACAGATAATGCCTTGCATTCTAGTAGATCATAATGGAATAAAATTACAAGTCAATGACAAGATAAAAAAATAAACAAACAAAAACCAGAAACTACTCTAATACCTGGAGATTAAATAACACACTTTTGAATAAAAATGAAATGGGGAGAAATAAAAAATTCTTAGAAATAAATGACAATAATGTTACAACATATGAAAATCTTTCAGTATGAAGACAGTTCTAAGAAGAAAGTTCATAGCATTGAGCTCATACATTAAAAGAATAGAAAGACAGCAATTAAATAATCTAACATTACATCTCAAGGCCCTAGGAAAGTGAAGAACAAACCAACAACAAAATCAAAAGATGGGAAATAATTAAAATCAGAAAGGAAATCAATGAAATTGGGAAACAAAGTACAAAAGATCAATAAAACAGTTTCTTTTTGAAAGAATGAACAAGTTTAACAAACCTGTAGGTAAACTAACCTAAAGAAAGAAATATATCAAATGAAAAAAATTCTAGATGAAAAAGGAAATGGACACTACTAAAATCCAGAGGATCAGCAGAAAATATTTAGAAAACTTATATTGTGTTAAGCTAGAAAACTTTGAACATTTTGACAAATTCCTAGAGAGATATGACCTACCCATATTGAACCATAGGATATAGAAACTCAAGCAGATCAAGTACTGAAGCTGAAGCAGCTATCAGAAGCCTTTCAAGAAAGAAAAATCCAGGATTGGATGGATTCTCACCAGAGATCTACTATACCTTTAAAGAAGAACAAGCACAATCCTCCTCAAATTATTCCATAAAATAGAAAAGGAGGAAATTCCTTCAAAGTAATTTTATGAAGCCAGTACAACCCTGACAACAAAACAAGACAGACACATCAAGGAAAGAAAACTTCAGATCAATATCTGTGATGAACATAGATGCAAAAATTCTTAATAAAACATTAGCAAAACACACATTAAAATGCATTGAAAAGATAGTGCACCATGATCAAGTGGGCTCAATACACAGAAATCAATAATGTAATTTATCGCATAAGGAGAGTTAATGACAAGAATCACATGATTTTTTTAATTGATGCAGAAAAAACAAGGATCAGCACCCATTCATTCTCAAACAGGAGAAAAACTAGGGATAGAAGAAAATTACCTCAACTTTGTAAAGGCTACACATGATAAATCCAAGGACAATATTATACTGAATGGAGAAAAACATTTCCTCTAAAAATAGGAACAAGACAAGGATGCTCACTTTCACCACTCCTATTGAACACAGTACTTGAAACTCCAGGCAGAGCAATCAGATAAAAGAAGAAAATTAAAGGGATATAAATAGGGAAAAAACAGTTCAAATTATATCTGTTTGCTGATAACATGATCCTATATTTAGAAGACCCAGAAAATTCCCAGAAGACTTCAATAGCTCATAAATGAATTTAGCGAGTAGTAGGATACAAGATAAACACTTATAAATCAATTGCATACTTATACACCAACAATGAGTCTGCTTAAAAAGTGTTAGGTCAGTTTAAGGTGGCTGAAGAGAATAAAGCATCAAACAGCCTGCACACACACACAAAAAAAACAAATCAGATGTTCAACAACAAATTGATGTTCCTCTCAACACCTCAAATTGACCTCAAAGACCTCCCTCTCCAGGCTTTGAGGAAGTATCTCTTTTTTGTAATCCATTAGGAAACTTTTCCTGCTACTACACTTCCTTTGGTTTGGCACCTTGCAACAAAATCATCCAAATTACTTCCCCAGCCTTTGCCCCAGCAAGTTTCTTTTTCTGGTGCAATGGCATCCTAACAAAAAATCTAAGCCTTTGCCTTTTGTGTTCCCTCCACCTTGGTTCCTCAATTAACCCGGTATGCCGAGGCCAAATTAAGATGGCTTGTTACTACCTCCCTTTCTAGGGCAAAACAGGCCATCCTTCTACTGGTAATAGTTGGGTTCTCCTTGGCCTCCTCACTTGCTGCCTCCAGGCTGGGGGCAGGAGGACTTGGTTATGTGGTAACAGCTACTCAGAAGCTTGAACAACAACTTTGAGAAGTGGTAGAGGCATCAGCTGCTTCTCTCACTTCCCTGCAAAGGCAGATAACATCTATTGCCCAAGTTTTATTATAGAACTATTGAGCCCTAGATCTCTTAACAGCATCCAAAGGAAGAACATGCCTATTTCTGAAAGAAGAAGGCTGCTACTTTATCAACGAAACTGGAGTGGTCGAGGAGAATGTCAACACCCTTCTTTGTTTAAGTGAAAGACTTAAACAGCAACAATCAGATGACCCTTGGCCAGTCTGGCTAAACTCTACCCTCATTACTTGGCTAACTCACATTCTCACTCCTATATTAGTAATAGGACTTCTACTAATGATTTCTCCTTGTTTCCTCGCCCGAAAGTGCATAGGTGAAATCGCCAGAATGACTTACAACCAGATGCTCCTACACCCCTACAGTTGCCTTCCTACCAAACTGACACCCGAGCCATCTCCTCTGCTCCCGGCCCACGCCCCCTAGCCAGCAGGAAGTAGCCAGATAGAACACTTAGTCCTATATCATCAAAAAGGCTGGGATATTAGGTCAGTTTAAGGTGGCCAAAGGGAGCAAAGCATCAAGCAGCCCGCACATGGAAAGAACAACCAATCAGATGCTGACAAGCAAGCAGTAATGGCATCTCCTAACAATCAGTGTATCTATCCTGACCAGTGTTGGAAGGACATGGATCTCAGCAGGATCCCCTGACCAACCACAGGGGGACACAAGACTCCAAAAATCTCCTTTTCCTGCCCCAAGCCCTCCCCTTCCTGCCTTAAGCCCATAAAATTTCTATCTCACCAAGCGCCTGTGCGATTCCCCTGGACCCACTCTGTTGGACTGGAAGTCTCACCTGGGAGTGTACATCAATAAAGCCTTGCTCAGCAGTTTTAATTTGCCTCCTTTTAGTCATCAATATCTGGCCTTACAAAAAGAAATTAGGAAAACTTCCCCATGCACAATAGCCCTAAAAATAAAATAAAATAAAATAAAATACTTGAGAATCAATCCAACAAAAGAGTTGAAGAACCTCTACAATGAAAATTATAGAACAACAAAGAAAGAAATTGAAGAAGATTTTAGAAGATGGAAAGACCTCCCATATTTTTGAATAGGCAGAATTAATATTGTCAAAATTGACATACTACCCAAAGCACTATAAAAATTTAGTGCAATTTCCATCAAAGTTCCAATGACTTTCTTCACAGAAATAGAAAAAGCAATCATGACATTCATCTGGAAAAATAAGAGGCCTTAGAATAGCCAAAGCAATCCTTAGCAATTAAAGTAAAGTGGGAGACTCCTAATACCAGAGTGCAAATTATACTAGACTAATGGAGTAGAATAGAAGACACAGAGAAAAACCCACATAAATACAGTTATCTGGTACTAGATAAATATATAAAAAACATGCACTGGAGAAAAGATAGCTTTTTTTTAAAAAAAATAGTGCTGCGTAAACTGAAAATCCATGTGTAGTAGAATAAAATTTAACATCTATCTCTCACCCTACACAAAACTCAATAAGTGGATCAAAGAAACTCAATAAGTGGATCAAAGATCTAAGAATTAGACCAGAAACCTTGCAACTGCTAGAAGAAAATGTAGTCCCAGGACTCCAACATGTTGACACAAAAACTGACTTTCTTATAATACTTCCTAAAGAGCAAGTAGTAAAATCAAAAAATCAGTAAATGGGATGGCATTAAATTAAAAGGCTTCTTTATAGTCATGGATACAATTAAGAGTGTGAAGTGAGAGCTTACAGAATGGGAGAGTGTCCTGGCCATTTGCTCCTCAGATAGGGCATTAATATCTAGGATATAATAACTCAAAAAACTTAACACAAAAAAAATAATGGAAACTCAATCAATAAATGAGCAAAAGAACTAAACACACACTGCTCAAAATAAGAAAATACAAAAGTTCAACAAATATATGAAAAAAAAATTTAATATCTCTATCAATTAGGGAAATGCTAATTAAAACTACATTGTGCCAGGTGTGGTGGTGTACACCTGTAATCCCAGCATTTTGGGAGGCTGAGACAGGAGAATTGCGAGTTCAAAGCCAGCCTCAGCAAAGGTGAGGTGTTAAGCAACTCAGTGAGACCTTGTCTCTAAATAAAATACAAAATAGGGCTGGGGATGTGGCTCAGTGGTTGAGTGACCCTGAGTTCAATCCCTAGTACCAAGAAAATAAAAAAGGAAAAAAACAAAAACAAAAAACTACATTGTGATTTTACTTCACTCTAGTCAGAATGCCAATATAACAAATAACAATAAATGTTGATGTGGGGAAAAGAGTACACTCATACATTGTTGATGGGACTGCAAATTAGGGCAACTACTCTGGAGAAAAATGTGGAGATTCCTCAAAACACTAGGAATAGAATCACCATGTGATCCAGCTATTCCACTCATCAGTACATAAACAAAGGATTTAAAATCAGATACTACACTGATAAAACCACATCATTGTTTATAGCAGCTCAATTCACAATCAACAAGCTATGGAACCAAACTATATGTCCTTTAACAGATGAATGGATAAAAAAAAAAAAAAGTGGTATATTTACACAGTGGAGAATTACTTAGCCCTAAAGAAAAATGATATTACAGCATTTGCTGGTAAATGGATGAAACTGGAGATCATAATGCTAAGTGAAATAAGCCAGTCCACAAAATTCAAAGGTCAGATGTTTTTTCTGCCATGTGGGAGCTAATCTGAAATATGGTGGAGGAATATAAAAATAGAAGAGTGATCAGTGCAGTGGAAATACAGGGAAGGAAGGAGGGATAGAGTAGCAAAAGTCAGTGAAATAAATCTGATCTTAATTTCCTATGTACACATATGAATATACCCCAGTGAATCTCACTGTCAAGAAATCCACAAGATACTAATTAAAAATTTAAAAAAAAAAAAAACAGCTATAGGTATACTGGAGCATTCCCCTTACCTTCAATCCCTCCCTTCCCTCTTTCCCCATTCTATGCTGATGGACCGTGCACCTCACAGTGCGGTACCCTATTGCTTGTAACTTCGGGCCCTGATTGGCCTGAGGACGTACATAAGCTCTTGTACTTTCTGCAATAAACGGTTCTGCCCCTCTCTCTGGCAGAAATCTTACCAGCCACCGGAGTCTGGGTGAATTGGCTCCATGACGGACCACCGCATATCTCATCCTATGGAACCCCACTTCCTGCTCCATGAGGACCCCTTTTCACCTCTGCTACCCCAACTTGTCAGCAGACCCACGAAAAGCAAGACATAAAATAACAGGTAAATAGCAGAAAGATCAATAAAGTAGATGGAAGAGGATAGGGAAGGAGGAGAAGGAAAGATAAAGTATTTGGGACTGAATTAGAAAAATTTGTGTTTCATGCTTTTATAATCATGTCGAAATGAATCCTAATCTTACATATAATTAAAAATAACCAGTTTTAAAAATCCCATCATTATGTACAACTATAATGTACCAATAAAAATGTAGAGAAAAAAAATCAATCCCTGTTTCTCTTTATGTGATCATGAGAGTGGTTGTACATAATGGCGAATGTATCATTTCAGTTTTGAACATCTTCATTGAATTGTCCTAAGACATTTTAAGAGTTTGATTTTTACTCCTGGGAAGCTAATATTTCAAAAAGTTAAAGAGTATAGATTTTCAACATGAATCCAAGTTATAAAATAAACTCTAGGGCCTTTATTTTAGGACAAAGCTCATACATATTGTATTTACAGAAAATATGGCAAGAGTTCATGGTAATTCCAAGGTCTGTGAAACAGCCTCTTAACTAAGTGATCTCTGATAGAAAATCCCTGATTATATAGCCCATAATTTATGAGCCAAACACTGTCTAAAAAAATTTAATTTAATTACATTAATTTACATTTGAATACCCACATGACTATTATCTACCACATTGAGCAATACAAGTTTAGAGAAAAAAATCAATAACCATATTAATAACTGAATAACAAATGCCAAATTCCATATTAATTTGTTCCAAAAAAATTAATACAATAGGGTAGCAATCAGACGTACCAAATAAACCAACTAATGTTAATTCACTGATTCTTCCAAAACCATCTCTTTCTTCTCTGGACAAACAAGTAGGAAAGTTAATTGTGAATTTGCTAGTAACCATTATCTTTGCATATTTTAAGTTTATGATGCTGATGCTCATTCATGAAATTCTTCCGTGTTGTGATACTGCATTTTATTTGCTATTTTTTAGGGAAGAGAGTGCTCTGTCCCTGACTTAAAATGATATTTCTCCCTTCCAGATTGAGCATCCTCCAAATTCATTCTTCAACATAACTACACATTTTTTTTTAATTAGGAAGCAAAATGTGCTTCTTGTGCTAAGATTCCTCATTTTAGGCTTGACTATGTAATAGAACTATTTTGTATTTGAGGATCTCTGTCAATATTTAGAGATCTGGGAGCTATTATATTCAGGAGACAGGATGCATGAGAAATAATAGACAAGAGTTTTGCAAGGCAAACATGCTCTCAAACCAGAAAAGATTTGTCCTACATTGGGATATCTTGTTTTGCCCTTAACAGACTCTGTGTTGTTTGGAATTTAGTTTTTTAAAAGCCTCCTATTTCATTCATTACTAAACGTAGACCTAATTTTTGACTTGGGCATTGTAAGACACGAAATTTCTGTTATCATTCAGCAGTCTTCAAGATCCATTTCTCTCTCTGTAATTTAGTTATGTCTCACTTACTAAGATGACTAAGAGTTGCATTAGGAATGGAAGACAAAATCTGGTTCTCTGACCAGGCCTTGAGCAGAGAACAAAAGACCTCAGATGGTTACTAAGTCTTTCATGTTCCTTTCTTTATCATCCTCAGTGAACCTGGAAGCAGGCAGTGTGCCCCACAGTTCTGGTGTTTTTCATGCCAAGTACACATAGTACAATGGTAGGAGACTGGGCTAATCATCTTTCAAGGACTACTGAATTTCAGGTGACCTATTCCTGTCTTTTTATTTTTTTTTTAACCGAGGATTAAACCCAGGGACACTTAACCACAGAGCTATATCCCAGCCTTTTAAAATATATTTTATTGGAGACAAGGTCTCGCTGAGTTGCTCAACATAGTGAGTATGTTGCTGAGGCTGGGTTTGAACTCATGATTCTCCTGCCTCAGCCTCCTGAGTCACTGGGATTACAGACATGCGCCACTGTACCCAGCTCCTATTCCTTATTAAAACATATCTAGATGCTCTGTCTTTAAAAATAACCAAATTAGGTAACCTTCCCTACAGTTCTGTAAGATTGGATAGATAGATGGAGACACTTTTGGAATAATGATGCAATAGAAAGATAGTTATATATAAACTGTTTTAATTAGCAATATTTAAGAGAAGAAATTAGGTATGTACCCAATTATTAGAAAAGACAGTGGAGTCTCTTGCCTAATTCATTAAAATAAATGAATCTTGGTTTAAAATGGGAATTGATAAGTCAGTCAAAAACAGAATGCTATTGCATTAATTCTGTCTCCAGAATCATATTTGTGATTTAATCTTGAAATCATGGATTATGTCTGAACCTTAGGGATTTGGGGATATCTAGAGAGAGAGACATAGTTTCAAAAGAAGTGTCCATGAACCATTGTAACTACTGAGCAACACAGCCTTTTCTTAGGCCCTTATCTACAAAAGGTTACAGGAGGGCAGTACACAAGCTCAGAGAAAAATGTTGCAAAATTGTGTAACTCCATTCTGACTGCAGTACCTAGTAACTATCCCTCTATAAGTATTAACACTCCACATCAGGGGATTGCTCTATGTATATTATTCCTTGAATGGGTATTCCTTGCTCTACCCCCAAAGCTTCTCACTCCCAATATAGCCCACATTCTTCTCTCACGGTGTCTCTGCTTTTCTAAATAAACCTTTGTCTTTGTCTCAGACTGATTCAGGCTAAATTTTCTTTCTATCACGTATACCAAGGACTCCACTTGTTCTAAGCTAATATCCTCTCTTCAGGAACTCCTTGTACATCAAGTGACAAAACAATTAGGCCACTAGTGGTGGCAAGAGCCATCTTCCAGGGCTTGGAATAGTTTTCAAATTCTCCATTTCTCTCGCTACACTCATCCAATTTATCTGCAGTTACTATTGGCTCTTCCATTAAAGTATATAGGTGGTGTGACCATTTCTAACCACCCACACTGTCAGCATTTCAAGCCATGTTTTCTTCCTCTGGATTACTAGTCTCCTAATTTATTTCTGTGGTTCATTTCTTTATCTGTTCAAGCTATTCTTTACAGTATAATAGATGAATCCCTTTAAAACATAAACATGACCATATTATCCCTAGGTAAAATCATTTAATGTAGCCTTCTCCTATTTAGAATTAATTCAAAATAACATCATAATTAAAAATAACCTACATGCTGTTTACCAGCATGATTTCTTTGCAAGATCTCTGTCTGACATATCTTTTACTCTGCTGCATTGGTTAACCATATTCACATTTTCACATCTCAAAAAAGTTTGAGTCATACATTTTTCAGTTTATCTTTTATCAGTAGGAGTGATTCTTTCTTTATATGACTGATTTCTGACTTCTTTGAAGTCTCTTCTCAATGATTTCATTTATTTTCTATCTAAAATAAAAATGATCAAACATAAAAATGGCTGGTTTGATCATTCTCTATCCTCTTACTATGCTCTATTAAGTATATAAAACCTGCCTTTTATAACAATATTTTAATTAATCATTATTCATTTGTTTCTGTATCCCTATTACATAATTCCTGTGAGGATAGGAATTAAGTCATTACTATTAAGGCATGCTAAGCTCCCCAATTACAATTTGAGAATTAATATATTTGTTTAATGGTTTAATAAATACTTTGACAAATATCAATTTAAATACATTTATGTCAAAAACTCCCGTATTTGCAATATGGAGTAGATAATGCAAAATAAAAATTCCATTAAAGAAAGTTGAACAATTTTTACAAAATGTCCTTGAAAGCATTTTTGAGAAATAAAGCAGCGAAGAAGTTAAAGACCAGGATTAAGCAGGGTGTGGAATCCCATGTGTAAGCCTTGAATTTGGATCATCTATTTTTTTTCAGTTAGGGATCAATTCCAACAAAGAGCTAAAGAGAGAATCATGTCTACTAACATAGTGAGGGTATTTTAGCATCTCTTAGTGATTGAGAAAATCAAAGAGATAGGGAGAGAGTGGAGGGAGAGAGAAAGACTGAGGGACAAAGGCAGAAAACAGAAGAAAGAAGAGGAAGGCAACCAGAAGCAAAGAGAGAAGAAGGGAAGAAGATTGAAAGTAAGTAGCAGTTCTGAACCACATAATTTATATATTTCAACAATAGGTGTATTAGTCAGCTTCATGGTATCTTGCAGGTCCCATGATCTGTTCTTTTTTATTCATCATTTTTCATTGTTTTTCAGACTTAGTATTTTTCATTGTCTTATCATCACATTCTCTGATTTAAAAAGTGAAATTTTGTATTCCATAATTGCAGTTTATAGGTTCAGGATATTTGTTTCATTCTTTTGAGTAATTTCTCTTTTGTGATATTTTAATTTTTCATAATTTAATTTTCAAATTCCTTTATTTCTTTGTCCATGCATTCCATTACCTCTTGAAGCATATATAAAACAATGGTTTTCAAGTATTTGTCCAATAGACTTGATATCTGGGCTTCCTCAGGTATAGACACTGTCAAATTATTTTGTCCCCTTGAGTTACTTTCTGAATTTATACAATTTATTTATTTTACTGGCAAAGTCTAGTTGCTTAATGGACTTTTCCAAATTGTTTTTAAAACTGTATTCTCTGTAGAGTCATCATTGAATTCTTTGTTCCTTTCACTTATAGATAATGTTATGACAGAGATTTCCTTGTATGCCAGAAACTAAACAAGCACACAGAACAAAAACAAAAGGAAAAAGAAACATAATGATTTTTTAAAAATGAAACAAAATATATCTTCAAGTCTTTTGCACTGGCTTTGTGCTGGGCATCTTTGAACACTATACTATGCTTTTACAGAGTATAGGGATCAGTCCAAGGTAAAAACACAAGTTCTTATAGAATTTGTGAGCATTTGTCTTAACCTATGCATGCTGTGATTTCTAACTCTCCTATATACATGGGTGTTTTTAATGTCATAATTTCTCAAAGACTCTCCTCCATGTTTTTCTCCTGTGCTCTCAGTGGTCTACTTTTCCTTTCAATTGTAGGATTTTACTCCACAAATCTGTAGGTTGTTAATTGCTGTACAAGTTTGAAATAATGCCCATCCCTTTTCAGACCTGAGAATTAGAAGGGGAAGAATGCCTTATATCGATCCTTTATGTAGCCACAGAGCAACTAAACAGGCATATGCAACAATTAGTCATTAACATCTGCTTTGCTTCCTTTGGCATAATGACAGGGTCCCACACTATGAATATGAGGTTCTGCCATTTCAAGACTGCCATCATGCTATGGGAAGTTTGGGGACAAAGAAAAGTAAGAAATAAAACCAAGTTTCTTCAATTGCCAAGCTGTCTATTCTTGAATCTGCTTTCACTTGGTTGCTGTAATTCCTTAACTGTTTTCCAGAGATTTGACAGAGTTGCTTCTAACAGTTTCTGCTTGTTTTTTGATGCTTCTGAGGGGAAATGAAAGATTGCAGCTGTCTACTCTGCTGTTATGTTGATTTTCCTCTTATGTAAGTTTTGGCTTCATGTTGTTGTGCTGTTAATTAGATTTATGTATGACTTTGCTAGGAATGTCATAACAGAATAACACAAACTAGATGACTGAAAAAATAGAACTTTATTGTCTCAGTTCTGTAAGGTACAAGTCTGAGATCAAGGTGTCAATGGGGATGGTTCCTTCAAGGACCCTGAGGAAAATTCTGTGCCATACCTCTTTCCTAGCATCTTTTATTTTTCTGGTAATATTTATAATTTTTTGTCTTCATATTTACATGTGTTTTCTCTGCATATGTCTTTTGGTATCCAAATTTCTTCTTTTAGAAGGTAGCACTGATACTGAATTAGGATCCATGTTTTAAATTCATCTTCATTGATCATTTGCAAAAATTCTGTTCTCAAATAAGTTCATATTTATAGGTTAGGATTTCAACATAATTGACCCAAATCAGCATATATGGTGTGTGTGTATGTGTATACTATATATATGTGTGTATATAGTATGTGTACATATGTATATATAGTGTATGAATGTGTTTTTATATATATGTGTGTATGTATATATATATATATATATATATATATATATATATATGTAATAGTATTATCTTCCAGGTGTATTGACCTCTTAATCTCTATTGACATTTTTCATAGTCTATATTGTATGATACATGTAGATAATGACTCCAGCTTTCTGTAGCTGTTGCTTGTATGATTATTTTTTTTCATCTTTTTATGTTTAATCTATTTTCATTTTTGAATCTCAGATTGTCTTCAATAAACAGTTTATAGTTAGAACATGTTTCTTAATCCAATTATCCAATTTCTACCTCTTAGATTTTAATAAATCATATTTCTGTTATTATATATAATAGTCATCTGCTACAGAACATTCTAGTCAATGTCATACTGCATATACATTGAACTTCCAAGAGGATTATTTCACCCAATGACATTGTTTGTGTAAATACACTTGAGGATGTTCACATTATGATGAAATGACCTAACGATGTATTTCTCAGAATGTGTCCACATCATTGACACTTGCCTATAGTTCCATTCACAACTGCCATTTGAATGTTTCATTCCTATAAGTCTCAAATTATTTTTCTTTCTCTTCATTACTCCTTGCTTTTGCATGTGAAAATATTCTAATGCAGAATATTAATTTCTTAATAAATTATCTTATGATATATTTAGAGTTTTTTTTCTTTTGGTTGTTCTGGGCTTATATACCTTAAATTATTTGTCAGGTTCTAATTAATAATAGTTTCAGTGGTGTGTTACTTATATATAACTATTTTCCTCCCTTTAAGATTTTATTATTACAAATATTAGTTATATTCACATTTCAAAGCCAACAATGGATTTTAATAATTATTACTTTACAACAATGCATTTTAATAATTATTTACTTTACAAGTAGATACCTGAGTCTACTACAGCTTAATTCCATCTATCTTTGTGACATTATTGACAAATATATTATACATATAACACATTTCTACATGGTATATGCCCACAAATATATTATATAAATATTATTTTATGCAATTGTTCTACACACCAGCAAAGAGAGCACAGAAAATAAATATTTCTACTGTCTCTTATAATTTCATATTTACCAACAACAGTGTTTTCCCTTATTTTTGTTTGTTTGTTGATCTTCATTCTACCTTCAGTTTTGAAAGATTACTAGATTTAGAATTATTGGTTAGCAGTTTATATAGTTTGAAAATATTGAATATATTATTCTAGTATTTCTTCCTTCATTTTTTCTGCTAAAAAGTCAGCTGTTAATGCTATTGAGTTTTCTTAGCTGTTATGGTTTATATGTGAGGTGTCTCCCCAAAAAAGCCAGACAATGCCAGAAATTTCAAAGGGGAAATGATTGAGATGTGAAAGCCTGAACTCAATCAGTGAATTAATTACCTTATGGGGTTAATTGAGTGGTAATTGAAGGCAGGTGGGGAACTGGGGGGCATGTTGTTGGGGTATATATTTGTATCTGGCAAGTGGAGATCTCTCTTTCTCTGCTCTCTAATCATCATGTGAGCTGCTTCCCTCTGCCACACTCTTCTGCCATGATGTTCTGCCTTACCTTGAGCCCTAAGGAATGGAGCTAGTTGTCTTGGATTGAGATCTCTGAAACTGTGAGGCCCTAAATAAACTTTTCCTCCTTTACAGTTGTTCTAATTGGGTCCTTATAGTCACAGCAGTGAAAAAGCTGGCCAAAACACTAGTAATTAACATGTTGCTTTTCTCTTGATTGTAATAATCCCAAAATGATGTTCAACATTTTTACTGTGATGTGTCTGTGGATTATTTGGCATTTATTATCCTTTAAATTCTTAAAGGGTATTGATTTCAAAAAATTCAGGAAGTTTTCAGCCATTATTTCTTCACCTGTCTTTTTTCTGCTTGTTCCTATTTTTTCTTCATTACATACATGTTGAATGCTTAATAATATCCACATTTCTCTGAGGTTCTTTTAAAAAATACTTTCTTCTTAGCTTACATAATTTTTGTTTATCTTTATGTTCATTTATTCTTTTTTCTCAAATTACCAATTTAGCCTCTTTAGTGAATTTTAAAATTTTCAGTTATTCCTCCTTTCAACTCCCTAGTTTCCATTTGTTTCTTTCTATTATTCTATCTCTATATTGATATTCCCTGTTTGATTTGATAGTGTTATCATATGTTCATTTATTGCTTTATCATAATTTCCTTTATTTTTTAGATATGTTTGTAATAGCCACTTTGAAGTTTTGTTTTGTTTCTCATAAATTCAACATTTGGTCTCTCATTAGCAGTTGTTGTTTTGTTTTTCTCTGGTATATGGGCCATACATTTTCGTTTCTTTGCAAGCTTCATATTTTCTGTTATTAGTAACAGGGCCTAATGTAATGTAGCAACTTTGAGAAATGGTCACCTCTGTCACATTTCTAGAACTTGATATTCATTTCATTGTATTGTTTTTAGTTAGTTATTGAACAATTGTAATGAATCATATTCTTCTTTTCCCACTACACACTGTTCAGTGCCTAATTTTCCTCAGGGAGATGCAGCTTGGCACTTGCTGACAGTTACCCTGGTATGACAATGGTTTTGGTAGAGCTTTCTACACATCCAGCAATTAAACTCTACAATTTGCCAGATACTATTCTTGTTTTCAGCCATGGAATAAAGCCTGAATTTAACTTAAATGTAATCCAGTCAAAGGCTATCTCTTTTAAAAGATATTTTTTAGGTCAATAATTTGTTTATTCTGACCCCAGAAGATTTCCCTCAGCTGTTATATTGCCAGTTCTATCCTGAAAACAAGCCCGCATATGCTTTATCCTGTATCTTGAATCTTCTCTCCATTGTTTTCTTCACAGTTTCCATTATTCTTGAGAATGCATTTAGGCTTAAAGTCAGTTCTATGTATGTGTGTCAGGAGTGAGGAGGAAAGATTAGGAGCTGTTTTTTTTATGCCATCCTTCTCCACTCAAATATTTGAATCAGAGGCTGAAACTGAAGATGGATGACAATGGCCATATTCTCTAAGTGACACCACTACCCTGTGAGCAGAGTGCTTTATGGGGTAATTGCATCCTAAAGTTCTCTCTGTTTGCTTCTTTGTGGAATCACTAGCTCATGAAGAAAGGAGACCTGGCAAAGGAGACCAAGGCCCAAGTATTCCAATATAACGTGTCCAAGGTAGAGCATTCCTTCCACTAGTCCCTATAAGTGGAGGAAGGAAAAACCAACTTTAACACACTCAATTAGGATATAGCTTTGGCCAATTTTAACTGGGAACAGGATGTGAAATGCTGATGTCTTGTTCCTCTTGAAAGAAAAATGAGTATGGGAGAGAAGGGGAATCTTGTTTCAAATACCAAATCCTTGCATTTCAACTACTTAATCATCATAGCTGTTTTTTAATATATGTTCCTTTTTGATGTTTACCCTTACAATCATTCAAGATGCTTTACATATTTTAAAAATATTATGTTCATTAAATTGTCTGGTAAGTGGCTCAGCAGAACTCTTCTTGCTGTTTTGTAAGCCTATCTCATGAAATTGTTTCCTAAATCTGACATGAAAAGAATAGCAAAAAAGGCAAATATGTAGATAACTTAGTCTTTTTTAAACTAAAATGTTCTAATGGATACTGTCAAGACAATGAAAAAACAATACACAGAATGGGAGAAAATATTTGTAAATTGTATATCTGATAAGAATCTTGTATCTACAAATTTTAACAAATACTTCAAACATAACTACAAATCAAACAATTTAGTTAAAAATGAGCAAAGGATTTAAACAGACATCTCTCTAAAGAGAATATGCAAACAGTCAATACCTAATGTTAATTATTAGGAGAGTGAAAATCAAAACTACAATGAGATATCACATCATATATACTAGGTTCTTTCTTAATAAGTAAACCAGAAAATAACACATGTCATCAAGGATGTGGAAAAATTGGAGGTTTCATACATTATTGTTGAAAATATAAAGTGGTGCCAAAGCTATCAAAACTTTTGTAGGTTTCTCAAAAAGTTAAACATAGAAAACCACGTACCTCAGTAATTCCATATTGTTATAGTTTAATTCTGGAGTGTCCTCAAAAGACTCATGTATTGAAGGCATGGTTCCCAGTTGGTGGTGTTATTGGAATTTTAGGAGCTGGGAATTAATAGGAGAAAGTTTATTACCAGCATTTGGTCATGGTGACCAAGGGTCACATGCTTGAAGGATATATTAATATCCTGGCCTCTTCCCTGCCCTCCTCTCACCTTTCTCTCTGCTTCCTGGCCATGAGGTAAGCAGCTTTATTTCAATATATGCCCCCTGACATGATGTTTGCATTCACCAGGGCCCCAGAAGCAATGCCTCAAATAACCATGGACTAAAACCTCTGAAATTGTGATCCAAAATAAGTCTTTGCTCCTTCTGAATTCTCTCAGATATTTTGTCACAGTGATGCAAAGCTGACACTAACACACACATCTTGGTACATCAGAAAAGTGAATATAGATGTTCAAACAAAAATTTGTACATTAATATTTGTAGCATCATTGTTCATATAGCCAAGTATAAACATAAAACAAATGCCCATTAGCTAGTGAGTGGATATAGAAAATGTGGCATAATCACATGATAGAATATGGTTCAGCCGTAATAAGAAAGTAGTATTGATACATGGTATAATGTGAGTGAATTTTGAAAAGAGTTTGCTAAGTGAAAAAGGACAGGAAAAAAAAAAAAGATGCTTATGATTTTACCCTATTAACATGAAATGTCAAGAATTGGCAAATCAATAGGAACAGATGAGTGTTTGCTAGGACTTAGAAGACAGGGAGATAGGAAAAGACAGCTTAATGAGCAATGGGGTATCTTTTAGAAATAAATAGTTCTAGAATCAGATAGTAGTGTTGGTTGTAAACCATTGTGAATAAACCAAAGCCACTGAATAATATACTTTAAAATGGTTAAGTTGTTATTTCTGTGTTATGTGCATTTAATCTCAAAGAAAAATTGAAAAAATAATAAAACCATGAATCCTAGTTCACGTCATACACAATAAATTTGAGATGTGTTGCATATCTATATGAGTGAAAGTCAAAATAATAAGGTATCCAAATGATAACAAAAAAAATCACTATGAATTTAGGATAATGAGCTTTACATGATGGTACACTGCTATAATCTCAGCAGCTGCAGAGGCTGAGGCAGAAGGATTACAAAGTCAAAGCCAACCTCAGCAATTTAGTTAAGCCCTAAGCAACTTAATGAGACCCTGTCTCAAAACAATAATTATAAAGGGCTGGGTATGTGGCTCAGTAGTTAAGTGCCCTTGGGTTAAGTCCCTTGTACCAAAAAAAAAAAAAAAAAAGTTTAGGATAACAAACAATTTCTTAAACGAAAGATAATAAAGCCAATAATGAAAAAGGAAAATAAAGATAACTAATATTTTCTCCTCCCTATTATTTATACTATTGAGTGAAAAGCAAGTACAATTTATAAATGCATGAGGAAAATATGAAAGGGACAAAAAGTTGGGGAAAAATTCAAATGTACAATAAAAGACTCAGTCTCATTAGTAATTATTAAGAAATGCAAATTATAATGGAAAAAGAGATACTATAGTTCACAGAGAAAGGCTAAAATTAAAAAGACCAACATCATCTATTTTCTGGATGGTAGAAATCTAGGAAGGAGTTTTGCTCTTTATTAAGAGAAGAAGGAGAAGTTCAACTTTAAAGTTAAGAGTTTATTTCTTTACCCATCAGAGTACTGAGTCAAAATATAAGGAGAGTCAGATACCTTCAGGGAGAAAATAATAGAAGGGCATGATTACATAGGAGATATGCAAATGAACATTTTTTGATGAGTACAGGAGGAGTAACTGATAAATTTCCATAGGGGATGTATGGCTGACTAGACTATGAAATGCAGACAGCTACAGAAACTGGGAAAGGTCCACCATTTTGAAATTTTTTTTCTCCTGAAACCCCACTGGGTTTCTGAAGATTCTAAGAGGCTGAAAACTGATGGCTGAAAACTCCAAGAAGTGAGCATAGTGATATAGATAAAGGAGAGTGGAATGAAAACATGGTGAGAAATGCAGGAAAACTAACATTCTATCAACCTCCAACTGTGGTGTGATTGATTGTGTCCTTTAGATAATGCATATGTTAAAATTCTAATCCCCAAGGTGAGAGTATTAAGAGCTTTGGGGAGGTGATTAAGTCATGAGAGTGGAGCCCTCAGGAATATAATAGATGTCCTTGTAAAATTGGCCCAAGGGAGTTCTTTGGGCCCTTCTACTCTGTGAGGATTCCACAATAAGGGCCATCTTTGAACCAAGAAAATAGTTTTCAGCAGATACTGAATCTGCTAGTGATACTGCTGGTTACTGGCAAAGAGTCTTCTTCTTTACATGTTGAAGTCTGAACATTAGAGAAGCACACTGAGGCAAGCATATAAAGCAAAGTTTATTTAAAAAGAGATAACATCGACTTCTTCTGGGAGGGAGAAGAGGGCCATGACTGGTATCCTGGTATCCCAAGAAGTACGGGTGTTCCGCTTTTTATGTCTTAGGCTTCCTTTGTTCTCCTTCTCTCTTCCCCTTATCTCTCTCCTTCCTGTGTGTGTGACTAGGTCCAGGATATGCTCAGGTGGGAGGGCCAAAAGATGAGAAACAGATGGACTTGGGGAAGGGCCAAGGTGGAGTGATCTGGGTAGGAAGGAGGCACAAATAACAACTCCTTGTAGGGAGGGAAAATCCCTGGGACAAGTTACCTTAGCAACAGTTTGGAGCAGGGGCAGATTATCTTGATAAGGTGGAGGAAGGGCTCTAAAGACATTAACATTTCAATTCCTCTCCAACTTCCTGGACTCACTCAAATCTGCCTCCTTGATCTGACCTGACTCAGTTTACTTATCTGTACTGACAACCTGTCTAATTCTGGCTTCACTAGTGTTTTAATACTGGACTTCCAGACCCCAACACTGTAAAAACTAAAATAAGTATCTGTTGTTTTAAATAATTGGGCTTATAGTATCTTGTTATAGAAACCCAAACAGACAAAGAAACCCCATTGGGCAATAAAGACTTTATATGTAGGGGAAGGCAACTGTTAATGGTTTGGATAAGAGATGTCCTGCAAAACTCATTTGTTAATGCAGAAATATTCAGAGGTCAAGTTAAAGATTATGAGAGTTTTGACAAAATCAGTTCATTTGAATTTGAAAGGACCACTGTGCCTAGTGGTAATTCTGGCCTGATGCAACATGGCTGGCTGGAAGGGATGAGTCACAAGGATTATGCCATAGAAAGGTTCATCTTCCCCATGACACTATTCCCTTACTCTCTCTGTTTCCTGGCTTCCATGAGGTGAGATACACTCTTCCACCATGCTTTCACCATGATATTCTGCCTCGCCTCTGGCCAAGAGTGATGGGCTTGACTGACCATAGAACCATGTAACTCTGACAGCATGAGCCAAAATAAAGTTTTCCTACTCTAAATTTTTCTTCTCTGGTATTTTCAGATGCTATTAATTTGTCTACAAAATATAGATATAATCTCTTTCCTAAATATTAAAAGCTCCTTATTCTTCTGCCTCCTAATATTTCATCAAAAATTAGAGTAGAGAAGGTAAATATTATAAATATTATGTTTTGACTAGAAAATGTGGAAGGAAAGTTACTACTGAAATCAGTTCAAGATGAGAAGATTGTTCGAATAGGTGGGCCCAATGTAATCATAAAATTCCTTCTAAGTGGAAGAGGGAGGCAGAAGAGAAAAAGGGATGCTACAATGAGAACTATTCAGTTCAACATTGTCAGTTTTAAGATGAAGAAATGAGAACATGATTCAATGAATAGAAGTAGCCTGAAAATGATGGAAAATCAAAGAAACACTATCTGATACAGCCTTCAGAAGGCATGAAACCCTTCTGATGACTCAATTTTAACTTTGTCAACCCCATTTCTGATTTCTTATCCCCAAAAATCTAAGAAAATAAAATTGTTTTGTTTTAACCCAGAAAGTTTGTGATAATTTATTCCACAGCAATAGGAAGCTCATATACTAATTTTATCATAAATTATTATTAATGCTCTCTCCCTCTGGAGATGGCCTACATTCTCCCTTGAATGTGTGTCTACTTTCTTAATCTGTCTGTGTTGCATCTTTGGGAAAAAAATACTATTTTTTTCTCCTTCTGACGCTGGATGTAGAAATAAGGGCCTTGTTCAAGTTAAGAAAGGTCTACCACTAAGCTTCAATCTCTACCACTACTTTTAACACTATAACCTTGTTTTGTTAATTGAATGTTTCAAAACTTGGGCATAATACAGGTCTATACTTATGTGAATGAAGAAGTATAGGAAATTGATGCCAAATAATAAAAATATAAGCCATATATTCAGTTACACTTATGTCTTATTTACTTTTTGAAAATCAAGTGAAATTTAAAAATGATTAAATTTTGGTGAAATTAGACTAACAAAATGTTACAAGAACTTACCTTTTTATTTTCTTGACGTGGTCAACAAGGAAATGATAGTGATAAAATAAATAAATAAAGATGATAATTTAGGACATTGGAAAGATAGCTTAAACTACAAAATTATATCTAACTAGTGAGCATTTAGAGACATTGATTGATGAACTAAATAGCTTACGGCTTTGCAAGAGCATAAAATCAGAGAAGCTGAAGTTTGCAAATTTGTATCTCCTTATGGAAAAACAGGAAAAGACATCTCAGCATAATAAGAAGATTAATCTATTAAAAAGTCAAGTCTTGATCCATTTATCATTATAATTCAAAAGCTAATTCAAGTAGTGATCTGAATATTGTGTTAACACCCATTGCTGATTATTATAGCATACCTGGCATTCTCTTTTATCTGATATCTAAAGTACTCAATAATTCCTGGACTTTCAACTTTCAAACAAGACATTTATTTATTTATTTTGTACCAGGGATTGATTCCATGCCATTTAACCACTGAACCTCATCCTCAGCCCTTTTTATTTTTTTTATTTTGAGATAAGGTACTGCTAAGTTGCTTAGGGCCTTGCTAAACTGCTGAGGCCAGCTTTGAACTTGCAATCTCCCACTTTAGTCTCCTGTGTGCCACTGTGCCCAGTACTAGTCATGTTTTAATTTTAATCTCCGAGCACTTGCCTCTGAGGCATCTTTCCCTGTAGTGCATCTGTGAGGAATAACACTGATACATAAATATGTTTACCACAGAGAACATTTGTTAAGTACAATTTGCATTTGAAGATCAACATATTTGAATAAACAACTTTAAATCATTGGTTTTACTGATTTTCTTTTCTCCCCTCTGAACATAAACTGTTTTCCCCAGGTCTCTCAACATGAAGGATGGTGACTTTTGATTTTCTGTACTGCCATATGTTTAATATTTTACAAAATAAGTTCCTTTTGGTTTCAGCATAGCTATCAGGTGATATAAATAAGAAAAATTATTTTTTTCTGACAAAGTCCATGTTATCTTCCAAATGCATAATTACTATCTCTCTAATCAACTGGTTAATTTTATTAATGCATATAAATTCTATTTTCTTGTTCCAGATGAAATTGTATAATCTCATTTTTTAATTTCAATTACTTATTTACTGATAATGATGGAAGAATAACAATATATACGTTTTGGGAAATAATGTTGGAACAATGACAGAATTATGTGCAAAACTAGAGAAGAACATGGTCTTAAAATATTCTATCACATTATATTTTAAAGGTTTTGTTAAACTCATCTTTTGGCTAAAAATATTCTTTCCATTTTGTGAACAACCAAAGCATGATATTAGTATTGCGTCATATCTTTCCTTTATTAAGTAAATATAAAGAATGACTGTCACAAGTACTCATGATAAAAAAGGTACTGGTAAATACATTATTGGATGATATTAAATATTGTACTTTCTGTATTCTATAAACATGTAATTTCAACTTGATATGATACAAATTGAAGAAAACCATCAGTGATTCTGTACTAAGAAAACCTGTGATATTTTTTGAGATATTAAACAGAGAAAAACCTAACAGAAACCCAATTAGGCATTAAGTTTGATGAAGCAAAGACAAATTTATTGGTGAAATAAGTACACTCAAAATGCTACTTGATGTCTCAAAACAAAAGGACTTAGACGAGACTGTGGGTGATGAGAATAACATGTTAATTTACAAAACAGGGCATCTGTGTGAGGGAATTCTTTTTCTTGACCATATATCTCACTCAAATAACCATACCAATCATTATCTAACATGGGGTGTTTTTTCAAAATCAAATTTAAAAAGTCACTTAGTAGCCTGTTTTGGGAAATCAAGATTTGGATGCCTTAGTCTGCCCATCATGATAAGTGTTCTCCACCAGGGGGAATACCTAAGGATGAATGAAGACACCACCACAAATTGGCAGGCAGTAGTGTCAGAGAAAATCATCTGTATGCTTGAAGCAGATGTCAAGTCAAAGAGAAAATCAGACAAGGAATTCTATCTAAAATATATCAACAATGAAAATACATAACATAGAGAAATAAAATGTCACTATTGGATTAATAAAATGGTAGAATATCCAAATTATTATGTCGTTTTATATTTCTTCAGTTGGTCCTGAAGTCTCTCTGAAGAGTGACCATAAGTTCTAATTCTGCCTTGTTGGGCTTCAAGGGAAGGGCCTGAAGATTTTTACAGTATGATTTCTTGAGACTTAAAAAAATATTGGTGAACAGTTTAATTTCTATGTATCTGACTTGTGACCCAGTGTCTCTTTCACAGGAAACTTGTGTATACTGTAAAAAGTGCTGATCATTTATGTCTACCTGTGTCCAGTTTATTCCTACCAAGATAGGCAGTCTCTAAGAGATGATACCTGGGAGGAGAGTTAAGTTCAGATGTGCTAAACAGGTGAGACACAGAGGAAGCAATACAAAAAAAGCACACAACACAAAAAAAGCAGTTTTATTAATTACAGATCCCAGAGAGAAAAGGGAAGTGTATCTCATTGGACCAATGGGAAAGGAGAAGCTTTCCAGGACATGTTAGGTCAACCAGCAGGAGGGGGACCAGAGAGAGAGAGAGAAATTGTGGAACTAAATTCTTTCCTGGGGTCCAGGGTGTAACCCAAACTGTTTTCTCATAGGAGTTCTGATTGGTGGGTTTAGAGCACATAGGCATGAGTTTTGAAGGATCAGTCTGTGTAGAGTGTGTGTGTCAGTGGGGGACTCGATTAGGTCCTATCTGGGTGTCCCATAGTGAGATTGTCAATGGGAGATGGTTGTGTAACTCAGGTATCTGGAACTACCACATTGAGGAACTGGGAGGAGGTAGAAAACTGGAATCTTTTCAATGGTGACTGAGCCCTGCTTCTGAAATGGGAATACCTAACATGTTCAAAATGGAAGCCGAGGTTGAATAAGATTATAACAGTTCATTACATTTGTCCTCCATATAAATATGAAAGAATATCTGAAGTATATTCAATCACACAGTGTAAAAATACTTTGCTATTATAGATATAGATGGTAGAGACATACTTAGATATAAATATAGACATGTTAATTTTATATTTATATCAATTAGTATATCAATTTACCTAAAACGATGTTATTAAAAGCTCCTTTACATTTTATTTGTTTCCTATTTAATTTGAACTTGAAATTCTTTTTATACAAACTCAAATATTTATACCAAGTATAATATTGATGTTTATGCCTTCAATTTTACTTTATCATTGAAATATTTTTATAATTATTGTAAATATTATAATGCAACATTAATATTGTAAATATTTTAAAATACTTATAATTTTACCATTATTTTACAATAGTTATCTTTATTCTTGAACTTAATTTACTGTAAGTATGATAACAAATTTTTATTTGACATTTTCTGTCAGAGTAGCAAATCAAACTATTGATCTAGGTCTCTACCTTTAGTTGGTAATAAGAACACTTTTCTTCCTAGATATACATATCTATAGAATATCAAATATTTTGACTTTAAATTTTTGAAGACATAAATATAATCTTTCTTTGTATGTGATAATGAGATTGGAGTTTGAACCCAAGGTTGCTTTCCCACTGAGTTACATCTCAAACCCTTTATGTTTTTTGTTTTGTTTTAAATTTTGAGACAGGTTCTCAATAAATTGCTTTGGGCCTTGCTAATTTGCTGAGGGTGCTGTCAAATTTGTGATTATCCTGACTCAGCCTACATAGTCTCTGTATTACAGGCAAACACCACCACCCCTGGACAAAGTAATCTTTTAGCAAATATTTTTTCAGCATGAATTGATAATCCTATATTTATTTTTTACTTAACCTAATTATTTACTATGATTATTTATACTACTGGATTGCTAGATAATGGAATCATGCTTTCATTTCTAAAGTGGAAATTTGCTTAAATTTGGTAATTTCCTGTATTAATGTTACAAATATTATTTGAGATTATTATTTCATGTGACATTTTATATTAATATTTGTGTTATTTACTCTACATTTTTAGTTTTTCTTCATCTTTTGAGTTTATAACTATTTCTATGTTAGATTGGTAGCAGGAACTGGCAAAATATTATGTATCTACATTCTATAATCATATAGAAACCAAAAATATTATATGCATACCTTAAAATAATTTTTGAATGTATATTTTATTTTCTTTTTTCTGTGCTTCCAGGCCAGCTTACTAAATTTTGTTTTGAACTTAATTTTTCTTAATCCTCAAAAATGTTTCTCATGTATTGACAGGGACTTGTTCAACTTTCCATAGTGGTTAATATGTTTGCAATCTTTTTCCTGAATGGGTGGTTCTAGTGAGAATTTTAAACAGTTAAAATGGCAAGGCTGGATGCTTCGCTGTAACTCTGCTCCCTAGACTTCAAGACCTTCCACTCCAGTCTTGACAACTAAAATTATCCCAAGTGTAAAATCTCTACCAGGTGAGAGCCACAGTTCTGAAATCATTGGTGGAGTTCTTATTAATGAATACATTTCTTTGTCTTTTAAAAACATGTGTTTGTTTAATACTTTCATTACTAAGTTTATTATATCAAGAATGGAGTGTGTGTATTCTGCTACATTAGATTTGTCAAAAATTATTTTTAATTCCTTGTGAATAATATTATAAATAGTACATGTAATTATGCCTATGTATTCTTAAATTATGGCAAAATTAGATATGTATATATTTATTTGAACAACATGATAAGCACTATTCTGATATTTCTTATTCCAACTCTCATATTTTCTACATGATTTTATCTTCCATTTTTGAAAGTATTTCTTGCCGTATATTCACTTTTAATTATTACTATTATCAATACTAGTAGTAGTAGTAATAATATCAAGGATTAAACTCAGAGATGCTTAAGCACTGAGCCACATCCCCATCCCTTTTTATTTATTTTTAAAATTTCAGACAGGGTCTCACTAATTTGCTTTGGTCCTTGCTAGGGTGCTGAGGCTGGCTTTGAACCTGTGATCCTGCTTCTTCAGCTTTCTGAGCCTCTAGGATTATAGCTGTGCACTACTGTGCCCAGACTCACCTTGAATTATTACTATTTACATTTTAGTCAGAATTTTTATTTGGAATTTTATATTTCTTAGTCTCATAAAGGCATACTTTCTTTTTTCACTAAGAATATTTTTATTTTTGTTGTAAATGTTTCTGATATTTATATTGTCATTATATATTGAATATTTTCTTCTTTTTATGCTACAAACTATATGCTTATTTTTAATTCTAGGTTATTAAGTATGCTAGTAATGTTAAAATTAAATATTCACTTTCCATATTCTCATCTTTGCAAAATGAGTCACAGGTTCTTAAGTGCACAACATATAAAGGAATATATAATGCTAGGATAATGTGACAATTTATAAGAAAAGTAAAAGTGAAGTCTTTGCCCTAGATAACATTAGTCCATGATTAAAATTAGTTTAATTATATAATTTAAATGAAATCAGAATATTACTAAAAACATAAGAGTTTTATAAGACTATAGGACATTATTAGGATAGGTTCAGATTCAGAAATCAAAATAAAGGAATTAAGAGATTTAATTAAATGAAAGTAAAGATAAATGCATATAAACCAATTAAGATATATATTAATAGAAAATTATTGTAAAACATATATTTTACAATATCAGTAGTTGGTATTCTTTATTCAACATTAAGTGTGAATGTCTGAATCTTTTAATAAGAAAGACTAGATATAGGAAGATTACATACAAGCACAAATACTTGCAAAGTGCATTATGGTCAATATGGTCAGACATTTATGTCAAGATGTTCAACTATGCTAATAAACATAATGTCTTTTCTCTATAATAGAGTAAAATCAAAAGTCAGAATAGCAGCTATTGGGTATTGAAAACAAGACTAAGATATGTATAAAAGGTAATGTTGTTTGGAAATGTAAATTGCTGAAACCTTTTTAAAGATTCTTTCACAATTTGTATTCAAATGTGTGTTGAAATGCACATTTACCACTTTATAAAATTTATCTTCAGATAACTCAATAGATTTACAAAATTAGCAATATTTGTATGTGGCACCTTACTGAATATTATGTAACCAACAGTCTAATATAGAGAATTAATTAAAGTTGCAACTACATTTTAAATATCATAATTTTTAAAAGATCTATTAAATAAGGCAAATAAAATTTTAACTTTATTTTAAAATTTGCAGAATTGTCTTTTTCAGCAGATGGTTTATCCTAGCAAATTTCATGTTCACACTGTGCTTTGCTTTTATGAGTTCCAGCTGTTAACTGATAATATTTTACTGCTGAATCTATCATGTGTGATATAATTGCTCATTATGTGCCTTAAAACACCAGCAATATAGTTATTTTCAACTTGGAACAAATTAAAATCTTATCAGCATTTTAAAAATCTACAGTTGTCTTCTTCTGGTTAATTATATTAAACTTATATTTTTTTGTGACTATTTTTTAGTGAGTCATCTTGTCAAGAGTAAGAAATCAAGCTGGTTAATCTTTCATTTTTCTTCTCCATATACCTTGCACATATGCCAACAGTTTCAATTCTGAGGAAATGTTCTTTCATATCTGTTTTATAAGATGAGAAACCTTCTAAGTTTTTCTACTGAGATATGATAGCAGTGGTGGAAAATATTCTGGCTTCATGAGCATAGTGACACAAATGTTATTTGTCCAGCCTCTTACAAATGTTAAATATTTGCTGCACTCAGTGGCATTCTCAGCCAATTGTTTTTTTCTTGTGAAATTATAAATGAGAGAATAAGAGCTCAGGCTATTTTATGTAGGTCATGTGACTCCTAGTGTAGAAAGTTGTTTATGTTGGGCACAGTTGAAGAATTTGATTTTCTGTCTAGACTAGTTTCTGTTGTTTCTCATCCTGTGAAATCTCAGATAATCTGTATCAGTTTTCTGTTAAATTAAATAAAAATTAGTGTAAAACTGCCACTAGGTAGTAAACTGCAACCTCTGTGTCTATGTAACAAACATCAATCTCAGCCAAATTAGTTATTAAATAAATAAATTTTATTTTCATGTCTTACCAGCTCCCATGTTTCTTTATGCATAACAACATTACTCCCCAAACAGAAATGAGTAAGAGGAACACTTTTTATGCTATCCCCAAACATTATTGTTAATCAGTGTATATGGCAAAAGACAAGCTAACACTCAAAACCCAAAGCTAGTGAAATCTCTACATATTTTATATTCAGTTTGCCCTGTATAGTTCCTACCCTTAAGATGATAAATCAAAAGCTTTAATAAGCACTTATTAATTTCTTGTTCATGGAGAGACTCAACACACCCTATATTATATTCTGAATCATTCCTAGTGAAATACTTAATGAAGCACCTGATGTTTCTATTATAGGACAGTGAAGAAAAAAGTGATGTATATCAGCTACCTATAGTGAACTGTACCCTGAAATAAGGACCAACTTAGCCTATGTACTCATTATATTAACTTTTTTTGAGTGTGGTGGTGGTAGACATTCCTTTTCAAGTGAGGAAATAAAGGCTTACTAGTGTTAGCAACACTTATAAGCTAAGCACTAGTTAAGTGTGCTCTCTCAACACTGATTCTCTCCACCTTGAGTGATACTCACTTAGCACTGGGATTCCTTTGCTACAATCATTTCAAATAGCTCTAAAGGAAAATACTGTATTAGTGGATACTTCAGACCATTTTATTTTATTAATCCAGGTTATATTAATATTTAGCATAAAGGCCAGCATGAAATGATAACTTACATGTTCTGTGCTAAAGTTGTTCATTTTAGAACACCAGATTTATAGATTTATCTTTTTATTCACTTATTTCTATAGGATTTGCCAAATCCCTGTAATGACACTGTCTTAATCTTTCTGCTAATGATTATGCCTAGAAATACCAGATGCTTTAAGTCATGTTCCTCACTCTTGATAGTATTTCTGGGCTACCAGATTATCTTTATTGCTTAAGATGTCTGTCTAGGCTTTCTCCAGTTTTCCAGTGAGTGTGTGTGATTTCTCATGTGGGTCTATATACCATTGATATATATGATAACATGACAACATATATACCATTGATATATATGATAACATAACATCATATATGATATGATAAGATGCAAGAAAAGAAAAGGAAATTAATGCCACTGCCTTGCATTATTATCCAAACCACAATGGATAAATATGGAAGAAGTAGTTGCTATTTTCCCTCTTATTAAAAATATTTACAAGATGACAACATTATTAGACTAAATGAAATTACAGTAAATATTTAGTGTATTCTGGGAAGTAAAATTTGGCTTTTATGACAACACTGGTGATAATGGAAAATCAAGAAAAACAACAATAAATTATGAAAAAAAATTTAGAAAATGAGTCAGATAGATATTTTATTAAATTTTCCTTATAATTAATTACATAATAAAATGTTTTCAGATGTTTTAAATAACTACATATGAATTGAGGGATTATATGGCCATTTATTCATATAATAGTGGATGACTACTAGATTTGAATTTTTGAATTTATAAATATTAAACTGACAAATCTACTCACATGATAATTTAATTAACAAAAAGCCATGTTATATTCATCTGGCTTAAGAATTGAAATAGTTGAGTATTATATATCCTGTGTGCTACATATTATAATACATGTGTACATAAATTCATATATATAATTGATAACAAATAAAATTAGCAAAAACATAACATAAATTAATAAACATGAAATAATAATTACATATTAATAAGTGTTACTTGCCAACTCCTACATAAAAACATTCTTAAAACTAACATCTCATAAAATTCACGGAAGTAAAGTAACACACTCTGATGAGTATAATAGTACATTTAAGAAATAGCCCATTCCAGTCATTTTGATTTATTTTTTGTTTTTACCTTGACTTGGTTTCTCCTTTGATTGGCCTTTTCTTTAGTGTAGTTCTTCTCTTTGTATATTTTTATCGGTTATCATTTGGTTATCGTTCCCTCTCCTGGAATATTTTGCCAAGAATGTTGTGTAGTATAGGCTTTCTTGCTGTAAATTCTTTTAACTTTTGTTTATCATGGAAGTTTTTTATTTCATCATCAACTCTGAAACTTCATTTTGCTGGACTGGTTGGCATCTATTTCTTTCAGAGCTTGGAATATGTTGTTACAGGACCTGGCTTCTAGGATCTGAGTTGAAAAATCTGCTGAGTTTTGAATTGGTCTTCCCCTATACGTAATCTGATCCCTCTCTATTGCAGCCTTTAAAATTCTATCCTTATTCTGTATGTTGGGAATTTTCATTATAATGTGTCTTGGTGTAGTTCTGTTGTAATTTTGTACATTTGGTGTCCTGTAAGCCTCTTGTATTTGGTTTTCCAATTCATTTTTCATGTTTGGGAAATAGTCTGATATTATTTCATTGAAGAGATTGTGCATTCCTTTGGTTGGAAATTCTGTGCTGCCTTCTATCTCGGTAAATCTTAGGTTTGGTCTTTTGATGCTATCCCATAATTCTTGTATGTTCTGTTCATAGTTTCTTACCATCTTCACTGTATGGTCAACTTTATTTTCAAGATTGTATATTTTGTCTTCATTATCTGAGGTTCTGTCTTACAAGTGATCTAGTCTGCTGGTGATGCTTTCTATTGAGTTTTTTATTTGTTTTATTGTTTCCTTCATTTCAAGAATTTATGATTGTTTTTTCCACAATCCTAGCTCTTTCTTATAATAATCTTTTGCTACCTGTATTTGCTCCCTTATCTCTTTGTTGGTGTGATCAATGGTTGCCTGTATTTGCTCTCTTATTTCTATGTTGGAGTGATAAATTTTTGCCTGTATTTGCTCACTTCAGTCATTCTTTAATTTGCAGTTTATTTTAATTATGTAAATTCTGAATTCTTTCTCTGATATTTCATCAAATGTGCTGTCAATGGATTTTATTATTGTAGTATCTTGGCTTATTTGGGGCACTTTCTTCCCTTGTTTTTCCATGTTGATTATGTATCTTCCTTTCTTGCGATGCCAATCTAAGGTATTGCAGTTTCTATCCTTATAATCTTGTAGTGACGCTAAAGATTACCTGTATCTCACCTTGGAGTTCACTTCTAGTCCCCAGCAAGTGTTCCCAGATAGATTACTGCCACTAAAGATGGTGATGGCAGTAGTGTAGGTAACTCAAGATGGCAGTGGGAGTGGCCCAACATGGATACAAAGACTTTCAGAGATCAGGACTAAAAAAAAAAAGAGAGAGAGAGAGAGAGAGAAGATTTTTGAATTCAATATTTAATATCATGCTGCATTTGTGGAAGGGGGAATGTTGAATAAACTATCAAAAAATTCTAAAATTATTTGAAGTGTTTCTTGTGTGGACCTATTTTCAACTCCCTTGGATAAACATTACAAACATGTTTGCCAGATGGTTTGGGAGGACCATGTTTGGTTTTATACAAGAGTTGCCAAATTCTTCCAATGTGGCTGTGCCATTTTACATTTCCATGCTACTATTTCCTGGTTTCCTGTGGCCTGTGTTGGTGTCAGTGTTTTTAGATTTAGCCTGTTAGTAGGTGTGAAGTGCCATATCCTTCCAATTTTTTTTAATTCCCAATTTTCCTAATGGCATAGGATGTTGAATAACTTTTTATGTACTTATCTGCCAATTGTGCATCCTTCTTACTGAGGTATTTTGTCAAACTTTTTCCATTTTTTTAGTCAAGTTTTTTCTTACTGTTGACTTTTAAGAGTTCTTGTTTATTTCAGAGAGTAGCTCTTTACTAATGAACCTAATTTCCCAGCTTTGACCTGTCTTTTCTCATATTTAATGACTTTATTTTGTAGGATATATTACTGGATATTGAGTTAATGTTTTTTCACATCCCACATACTTCAAGTACTTAACCATATCATCCCATTATCACCCGGCTTGCATGGCTCTGATTGTAATCCTAGGTTATTCTGTGAATAGTATCCTTGTTCTGGTTTTAATGTCATGTTTCACTAGGGATTACAATATGTAGATTCTCTTGAGTTTCTTTGGCTTCTGTATTTATGTGCTTTGTTAAAATTTGAATGTTACTTATTCAACAATATTTTCTTTCCCTCATTCATTTTTTGTAATGCCAATTACATATATGTTACACTGCTGGATATTATCTGATGTGTCATGGACTTTCTGAGTTATTTTATTTTCCTCTTCGTTCTTCAGTTTGTATAATTTTTATTACTTTGTCTTCAGATTATCTGACTTTCTCATACTGTATTATCCACTGCTGATTCCACCTAGTAAAATTTTAATTTAAAATATTCATTGTTCATCTACGTATGTTCTATTTCTCATTTTTAACTGCTAGCTTTACCTTCATATTCATTTTTTACATACTTCAACATATGTATGATTATACTTCAAATATTTTGTAAAGTCTTTCTTCTTTATCAGTAAAGTTAATCAAGTTTTCTCAGGTTAATAGGCTATATCTCTTTCTTTTTTTCACATTAGATTATTTTGTTTTGGATACTAGGTATTGTGATGCTACATTATTGAATTTGGATTTTACTGCCTACTTTAGGACAGTGTTTTTCCCTATTGTGACAGTAATCTGAGGGTCAGGTTTTCTTGTTTTGTTGTTATTATCATCTTAAAAGCTACTCTTTAAACTGCATTCATTAGCCTAGAGTAATATTTAACTCAGTTAGCTGAGCACTATTACTTGGCATGAGCCTTCCATGATTTCCATGGAAAGTCCTGGGCGTTTGATGAGGACTCTACTCTGAATTGTCAAAGTTTACATTTTAACCTACTCTGTGATGTCTGGGAAATGTTTAACCTATAACTCCTTGATAGGTGCTCTTTGCTGAGCTTTATGGAATTTCATCCTCTTTGGATTTTCCTGGCCCTATTTCATTTCCTTTTCTTTTTCTCTTTTATCAATAAAACATTCTCTTCTACTACAACTTCCAGACCATTTACTTTCTTTGAAGTTTGATCTCAGTTTCCTCAGTTCAGTGACTTGATCCTACTCTCTACAGGATTCCTCACCAAAAACTTGGTTTTGACATTGTTCCCTTACTGCAACCTGGAAAGGAAATGAAAATCATCTTGGTTATTTTTATTTTCTCAAACATCCAAGTACTATGCTACTTTATGTTTTATGCCTTGACCAAAAGTTGTTTCATGTGTTTTATACAGAGTTTTTGTTTATTTTTTACTATAAGAGAGTAACTCCTAGCCAGGCGCGGTGGCACAAGCCTGTAATCCCAGCACTTAGGGAGGCTGAGACAGGAGAATTGTGAGTTCAAAGCCAGCCTCAGCAATGATGAGGTGCTAAGCAACTCAGTGAGACCCTGTCTCTACATAAAACACAAAAATAGGGCTGAGGATGTGGCTCAGTGGTCGAGTGCCCCTGAGTTCAACCTCCCATACCAAAAAAAAAAAAAAAAAAAGACTGTAACTCTTGTCACAGTTCCTACAGATCATGTCCTGTAACAAGGTTTCCATTCCTTGGTTTCAAATTTTGTATCTCATGTGCTCCTCTTTTCTTTTGTATAATCAGCCAAAGAGCATAACATAACATTAGTTACAGCAACACAGCTTCACCAAGTTGTATGGCAAATGACTGAGACTAGGTATAACTTTATGCACTACAGCTACCATTAAAGCTATATTTTGATTAATGCATTCCATAACTTTGCATCATTTACTCTCAATATATATTAAATATAAATGTGAATTATAAAATCCTTAAAATAATTCATTTTTAAAAATATGATGTGATTATCTTTTAATCTTTTCATTACAGTATTCATTATTACCCATTGGGATCTAATATGAATTGGTACTTGAATTTCTTTTGTAGAAAACAAAAGTACCTGACAATATTTCTAAGTTAATTTATCTCAGTGTCAGAATATTTGCTCTTTCCATTGTGTGTTACATACATTTTAAACCTCATGAGATAGCATTTTGTCAATATCTATCTAAATTTCTCTCTATGTTTATTTTTTAAATTTCTCTTTATAACTTCAAGCGTTTTATCAAGGATCATTGCTCTTCCATGTGAAAAGTGCACTTTGGTATTTTCATTATTGTGGGTCCACTGGTGACAAATTCTTTATTTTGTTTTAACTCTTGATGGATATTTTCCCCAGATGTAGAGCTCTAGGTTGGCACTTATTATTTCAAGACTATAAAAATATCAGTATATCATTTGTTGGCTTTCATTGTTTTGTATGAAAAGTCCTCGAGTCTAATGTATTTTTCCTACTGATAACTAGATCATATTTTTCCCTAAGTGCTCTTTACATTTTTATTCTTCATTTTAGAAATTTTCTGAAATATCACTATGCTGTTTGTAGATGTATTTTCTCTGTTTATTTTCCTTTGATTTTCAGAGTTTACAAAACCAGTGGCTTGCTACCATTGGTCAGTCTCAGTAAAATTCCTGCCTTTCTCACTTAAAATGGTGTCTGGTGTAGCTCCACTTCCCTTCCTCCTAATACTCAATGTGTTAGAACTCTTAATATTATCCTTTATATTTTTAATGTCTTTTCTTTATTTTCTCAACTGCAATATTTTTTCAATTCTCTTTTCTTTCATCTTTCTGGGCATTACTTTGGATTCTTTGTTCTGAATTAAGTAACATTTCACTTCATAATCTAGTATAATCTCAAATATATTCCTTGTTGCCTGAATTTTCATCACTATATTTTTCAGTTCTAGAAATTTAATTTGTCTGTTGGGGATGAACCAAGGGTTTCACATACTAGACAATTTTTCTTCTATTGAGCTACATCCCCAGCCCAAATTTGAAAATTTTTAAATACTTAATACTCAAGTACTTGTCTTAATTCTGAATCTTTTACCTTCTTGATTATAATAAAAATCATTATTTTGAAATTAGTTTGGATCCTTTGTGTACTGATTACCATGCCTATTATCTTTTATTTTTTCTCATCATGTTATCTATTCTTTTATCTGTATATTTTCAGATATTTTTGATAAATAATTTCAGATACATTTACACTAAATTGATGTGATCTTCCTCCTGATCAGCTTTAGGTTTGCTTTCCACTGCAGGAAAAGGTTGGCAAATATGGTTCTTCTCCATCCAATCAAGATTTGAGATAGTTGTGAGTTTTTTAGTCTTTGCCAAAGATGACCTATTTACTGCTTACCTCACTGCATAAAAAACCAATTGACAGCTAGAACAGCAGTATTAAACAAATTTACATATCTGTCTTTCAATACAGATGAATATATACAGGCATATTGATAAGTATAGAAGTACTTTAATGAGTATGATTTCAAAATGCAGTGGTATCACACTTGAAACTAATAACCAAATGTAAGTAAGAAATTTAAAAATCTCTTTTCTAGCTTATTAAAAATATTTTTGTAATAGATATTAGAAAATATTTCAATTAAAAAATATTTCAATTGCTTGGGAAGATCTCTAATTCTGAGGGGAATGTCTTACTTATATTTGATAATATAAATTTATATCTATATACATATCAATATTTGAGAATATTTCCAAATAGCCTAATGTACTTTTATATAGCATTGATATCTGTTTGTGCTACTAGGACCATGAAATTATACTGTCACATGAGATTACTCCTCTATTGCCATGTACTTTAAGTTGCTAATCAATGAAAGTCTAGATTGACAGCATAGCAGTTCTTTGAATGTTTTTTCACAAAATAGAATATTGGAAAGATTGTTCTAAATATACCTCTAACCTCTTATCTTTAAAGATGGGGAAGTCTTTGTAATGGATTCGTATATGATAGTTAATAACAAAGATAGGTAAAAACATGTATGGATACAATGAATTTTTTTTTTTGAGTGTGGAAGAGTAATTTATTTCTATGTTAAAATAAAGTACAGCATTCCTTCATTGGTTTACCCAACTTCTGACATTCAATTAAGACAGGGATCCAAAAGGGCTCTTAATGAATCCCAGCAAATTGTGGTTTAAGTAGGAAGTCTTATTATTATCAGAAAAAACAACTGTATTAACTTCTCCCAAAGGGCTCTTGCATTTCCTTCTTTCTTTCTTTCTTTCTTTCTTTCTTTCATTTATTTATTTATTTATTTTAAATTTAATTATTTTATTTAAATGCATTTCAAGTAATAGTACATAAACAGAGCTCAGTTTTTCCATTTCTCTGGTTGCAAACCAGATAGAGTCACACCATTTGTGTCTTCGTACATGCACCAAGGGTAGTGATGACCATCTCAATCAACCATCATTACTATACCCATTTACCTTTCCTTCCTCCCACCTCCCCCCTGCTGCATCCAGAGTTCCTGCATTTCTCCTATGTTTCTCGTTCCCACCCGCCTTATGTATCCTCACCCACTAATCAGAGAGAATATTTGGCATTTGATTTTTTGGGATTGGCTTACTTCACTAAGCATAATGTTCTCCAATTCCATCCATTTGCCTGCAAATGCCATAATTTTATTTTCTTTTATTGCTAAATAATATTCCATTGTGTATATTTACCAGATTTTCTTTATCCATTCATCTATTGAAGGGCATCTGGGTTGCTTCCATAGTTTTGCAATTGTGAATTGTGCTGCTATAAACATTGAGGTGACTGCTGTATTGCAGTGTGCTGTTTTTAAATCTTTAGGGTATAGGCCAAGGAGTGGGATAGCTGGATCAAATGGTGGTTCCATTCCAAGTTTTTAAGAAATCTCCAAACTGCTTTCCAGATTTGTTGCACCAATTTGCAGTCCCACCAGCAATGTTTGAGTGTACCTTTTTCACTGCATCCTCACCAGCGCTTACTGTTGCTGGTATTTTGGAGCTGCCATTCTGACTGGTGTGAGATGAAATCTGAGCGTAGTTTTGATTTGCATTTCTCTAATGGCTAGAGATGATGAACATTTCTTCATATATATATTTATTGATTGTATTTCTTCTTCTGAGAGGTTTCTATTCAGCTCCTTAGCTCATTTATTGATAGGGTTGTTTGTTTTTTTGGTGTTAAGTTTTTTGAGCTCTTTATATATCCTGGAGATCAGTGCTCTATCTGATGTGCCTGTGGCAAAAATTTGCTCCCAGAATGTAGGCTCTCTGTTCACCTCATTCATAGTTTCTTTTGCTGAGAAGAAGCTTTTTAGTTTAAGTCCATCCCATTTATTGATTCTTGATTTTATTTCTTGTGCTAAAGGAGTCTTGTTAAGGAATTCGGGGTCTAATCCAACGTGATGGAGATTTGGGCCTACTTTCCCCTCAATTAGATGCAGGGTCTCTGGTCTAATTCCTAAGTCTTTGAGCCACTTTGAGTCGAGTTTTGTACATGGTGAGAGATAGAGGTTAAGTTTCATTTTGCTGCAAATGAATTTCCAGTTTTCCCAGCACCATTTGTTGAAAAGGCTATCATTTCTCCAATGAATGTTTTTGGCACCTTTGTCTAGTATGAGATAGTTGTATTTATGTGCATTACTCTCTGTGTCTTCTATTCTGTACCTTTGGTCTACATGTCTATTTTGGTGCCAGTACCATGCTGTTTTTGTTACTATTGCTTTGTAGTAAAGTTTAAGGTCAGGTATTGTGATGCCTCCTGCCCACTCTTCTTGCTCAGGATAGCTTAGGCTATTCTCGGTCTCTTATTTTTCCAAATGAATTTCATGATTGCCTTTTCTATTTCTATAAGAAAGGACTCTGGGATTATAATTGGGATTGCATTGAATCTGTATAATGTTTTGGGTAGTATGGCCATTTTAATTATATTGATTCTCCTATCCAGGAACATGGGAGGTCTTTCCATCTTCTAAGATCTTCTTCAATTTCTTTCTTTAGTGTCTTGTAATTTTTGTTGTAGAGGTCTTTCTCCACTCTGGTTAGATTGATTCCCAAGTATTTTATTTTTGTGGAGGCTATTGCGAATAAAGTGGTTTTTCTGAATTCTCTTTCAGAGGACTCATTGCTGATGTATAGAAATGCATTTGATTTATAGATATTGATTTTATATCCTGCAACTTTGCTGATTTCATTTATCAGTTCTAGAAGTGTTCTGTTGGAACTTTTTGGATCCTCTATGTATAGGATCATGTTGTCTGCAAATAATGATAGTTTGAGTTCTTCTTTTCCTATTCGTATCCCTTTAATTTCCTTTGTCTGTCTGATTGCTCTGGCTAGAGTTTCAAGGACTATATTAAATAAGAGTGATGAGAGAGGGCATCCCTGTCTTGTTCCCATTTTTAGAGGGAATGCTTCCAATTTTTCTCCATTTAGGATGATGTTAGCCTTTGGCTGAACATATATTGCTTTAACCATGTTGAGGTATGTTCCTGCTATCCCTAGTTTCTCTAGTGTTTTGAACATGAAAGGGTGCTGTATTTTTTCAAATGCTTTCTCTGCATCAATTGATAAAATCATGTGATTCTTATCTTTAAGTCTATTGATGTGATGGATTACGTGTATTGATTTCCGTATGTCGAACCAACTTTGCATCCCTGGAATGAACCCCACTTGATCATGGTGTACTATTTTTTTCATGTGCTTTTGTATGCGATTTACCAAAATTTTATTGAGAATTTTTGCATCTATATTCATCAGGGATATTGGTCTGAAATTTTCCTTTTTTGATGTGTCTCTGTCTGGTTTTGGAATCAAGGTGATACTAGCCTCATAGAATGAGTTTGGAAGGATTCCTTCTCTTTCTATTTCGTGGAATAATTTGAGGAGTATTGGAGTTAGTTCTTCTTTTGGATTCAATGAATTTTTAAAGTTATAGCTGTACAGGAAGGGCTAGGTAGATTTGGGGTTCTTGGGTAGTGGAGTCAAAGACACTCTGAGAAGATGACCCCAGCATCCTTTGAATGGAGTTAGAGTCCTGAAACAGAAATTATGCTCTGGTGCCCAGTTTATTGGCCTCTAGCAGAGAGACATGTTTGATCCAGTACAGAATAAAACAGAATGAAATGCGTCTTTTTTTTTTTTGACTATTTTATGTGATGAGCAGTTTTGTGGGATCAGATGGTTTTATTTCAGGCTTTCTGTTATTTGGTGTTAGCATGAACTGATAGAAGACCTTGGGAGCTGTGAAGAATTTGCTGCTCTTCTGCTAAAGGTAGAGAATCTGTAAGAAGCAAAGCCTCTCCTCCAATTGTAGTAGACACAAGTCTTAATCAGCTTTCTATCAGCTAGTCTGGAAGAGTTCCCATGTTTATTTACTTACTAAATAATCCTCAGGTGCTTTTATTTATGCGAGCAACATGGGAACTTCAGGAATTTCATTTTTTTCTTTCTTCCTTTTTCACTTTTAGCACTCATCTCTATAACTCCTTCCTGTTTCCAGGTAATAGTCATCCTCATATGTTTGGATAGTAAGTGCTCAAACTCCATGTATTTTAATTCATTTTGTGGGTGTGAGAACTAAATGGTACCTATTAAAGTCAACACCTTGTGTTTAAAATGGTTCTAGGATCAAATGAGGACAGAATCTATTCTCTATCCATGAGTATTGGTGGTTGGTAAATCATTTTTCCTGTGACAGTAATTCTAGCAAATATGGAGGCAGAATGAAAGATTCCATGCCAAGGCAGGAAAAGACTTCAGTACTCCAACGGCAGCATAGGCTGTAGTGTTTTCTAGAAGATAACTGGGTCAAGACCTGAAATATTTCTGGCTACATTGACTTTACATTGGATTGACCAATTTGCCTTGGCAGTTCTTTTAATAATTCCATTTCTTTTTAGAAAAAGGTAAGTACCAATTGTATTGCTTACAACTGTTAAGCTGTATTGATTTCCCAGATATCATTCAAATACTTTAATAAATAATCCCACCTTTTCCTATGGTGTGCACCTTTCCCCAAAAAGTTAGATGCTGTGTTTTACTCACTGCCTCCACATATTTAATTGAATATTGTTTTCATGTCCTCAATCCTCAAATAGATTTTCAAGGTTTTGCAAATGGAGTCCAAGTTTTCTTGATTTATATGGAGTAAAAAAGATACATTATTTCTGAAAGCAAAAAATCAAAGCAGAGCAAGATTAGAATATTGGTGACATAATACAGGTTCCCAGTTACCTTTCATACCAGATCCTTATTTTGACAACAATAGGTTATTATAGGTAAAATCATAGCTATTTTCCAAAACTCAGTTCACTTCCAAATAAATACAGAAATTTCTCCACAAACATTCCAACCCCTTGGAAATAAAATATGTAAAATAGTCCATCCAGAAAATCTAGTACTGAGCATATACTATGATAGTTTTATTTTATGCTAACAAATGGAGTCATAGCAGAATTAGCCACATATATTATGGATTTTGTGTGTGTGTGTTTGTGTGTGTGTGTGTGCGCATATGGGTGAATATATATTAGTGAATACCAAAGGTGTTGAAAAATTCCATGTTATTATTTCTTCCAGGACAGAGAATGTCAACTTTTGAACCTAATTAGAAAAATGATATTGCTTTTTCATATTTTTATTAATGCAAAGACAGTGTAGTTAAAAATAATTCAACTTAATGTAGAAATGGTATAAATTGCTGTGAAGTGAGTTGCTAGCCATGGCCTGTCAGAGCAAATTTGTTGTACAAACCTTAGATGGAAATTAGAGCTTAAGCATTAAAACCATCTAATTTACCACACTAAGAAAAAACTTAGATTTTAAAAATAATTTTGAAGAGACAGAAAAGGCAAATATGCTCAACAAAGAACCAAGCAACTTAGAATCTCAGAAACTGCAAGTCCTCCCATGGACCACATGCCATATTTAGACAATTTTATAGTACTACCCATTCGAAAGCTCTGTGTGACAGTCATTTTAAGGAGGAAAACTTCAGACAACCAAGGATAACAAAAAAAAAAAATGGCAAGGTACTTAGTGGCTGATATATCCAACAAGTATAACCTATGTGTACAAATGGTGAGTGCGAGAATAGGTATTCTGTCTGAATGTTGTTTCAAAGTTGTTCCTTGTTATCTACTGCATTGGGTCAGTGTTTCAAATATAAGACTGAGGGGCAGCAAGAAATGCATTCAGTATTGTAGACCTAACCTGGAGGAATACCACCAAGTTCTCTAAAATGACCCAGATCCCAACTCAAAGATCAACTTCTTGATCTTGACCATTTAGGAGACTTGACCACTATGCAGAAGATTTATGAACAGTACCATAGGAAATATAACCAAATTGTCTTAACCAAAGGAAGAGTCTGCACAAATATCTATGTATTGATAATACCAAAGAATAAAAGCTGATGTCTGTTATATTAACAACAGTACTGCATAACACGAATAAGGAGGCAATAGTCCCCTTATATCTATGAAATAATTTAATCCAATGCATCAGGCAAAAATTTTAGTGAATAAAAATTCACTTTTTGAGAACTTTTTGATAAAATCCAGGAAAGAACAGCCTCTACAAAACAGAATAAAAACATAAAGATAGACCAGCTTAAGATGAGGAATGTGGTACATGAAAGGAAACCAGATGAGATGCAGACACTTAACCAAGGTGAAAAAGAAACTGAGTGAGGTAAAATAAATATAAGGAAATGAATCTTCAACTAATAAAGAGGGAAAACATTTATTTATAATGTAAAAATTCAAAAGAAGGTGAGCTGTAAACACAGCTCAATGATGGAACACTTGTCTAACATGCATAAGGCCTTGAGTTTGATCCTTAGCATCACAAACTCACACACAAAGAGGGCAAACACAAACTTGAAATTTTTAATGAGAATATAGAAAAGTAAAATAACATAAAAAATATTGAGTAAAAAAAAAACAGATGAATGTTAGAATTGTGTATATTTCAGAAAATAAATCCTAAAGATACAAAATGCAAAAAATGAGAAATAATATGACTGAAAATAAGCTTAGAGAACACAGAAAAATTTTAAATTTTTTAGTATTTTCTAAATTTATTTGAAATCATATGTTAACACCTTATTCAACATGATGAATACTGAAAAAATATTAGATGACAATATTTTTCTACTTTATTGCAATATAAATAATTGACCTGGATAAAATTCTTTTGAGAGGAAGATGTGAAGAACCATTGTGTACTGTTTGCAGAAACATGAAATGGTATATCTACTGTGGCAAACAGTATGGTACTTCCAAAAAAATTAACAATAGCATTAACATATGATTCAGAAATCCCTCTTCTGAGTATATACCCAAAGAACTGAAAGCAGTACCATAAATAAGCACATATACACCCATGACTGTAGTAATGCTATTCACAATAACTAAAACATGGGAGCAATTGAAGTATCTATTAATAGATGAATGAATAACAGAACACTGTGTATACATAAAATGCAATATTATTCATCTCTAGAAAGGACACATTTTGATACATATTTCAATGCAGACAAAACTTGAGGAGATTATTCAAAGTGAAATTAGCCAGTCACAGAAGGGAAATACTGTGTAATTACATTAAAATGAAATACTCAGATTAAAAAGAATCATAGAGGCAAAAAGAAGAATGGCATTTGCCAGAGGCTGGTGCTATGGGGAGTGAGAAATGAGGAATCATGGTTTAATGAGTAGAGAGTTCAGGTTTACAAGATGAAAAAAATCCAGATGGATGATGATGATAGCTTCACAACATTATAAATGTATTTAGTGTCACTCAACTGTACTTGCAAAAATAGTTAAGAATAAGTTTTTACATTGTATGCATTTTAGAATAAAAGAAACTCAAATATCTAAGAGAATTTTTTGTGAAAAAGCTATGGGAATATTCAGAGAAAAATCATTGTAATGCATATATTTATGCGTAGTGTTGTAATTTTCTATCATATATTTATATTCAAAATTACATAATACTAATTGGACTTAGTGGCTGTGTTTCTTGTTTCTCTTATGCTATATAGAGTATACAAATACAAATATAATAAAATATTTATTAATATTACATCTATTATTTCCTGTCTTGTACCAGACTTTTTTTTCATTGTAAATATAGAATTTTTATACTTTAATATATATGGTATCTATTAGCATCTCCCTCTTAAATCAGGAGAAATCAAGACTCTGCAAGGTGAAATAAATTACCAAAAGAAAACTCAGCATTAAAGTTTGTATAACTCAAGAATCTGCCCTTTCCATTTATCTTTGCTGCCTTTTATGTATGTGTTATATGTTCAATAAATTCTCTTTCTTTAAATTGAATTTAAACTGTGAAGCAGTGTTTTGTTGAACAATAAATATGATATAGGATACTCTTGCTATCATTCAGTCATGACCTAGTGCAGAAAAGAAAAAATAATTTCATTGTGCTAGAATCTTAAAATAATGAAAATGGCACTTCTCATGTTAACCAAAAACTGAAGGGAATCAAGGTGGATTGCATGAAATCTGGAGAAGAAGCAAAAAAATAAATTGAATATAATTTGTCCTTTGTGTCTCCTTATTATTTAGCTTTTGAGTAAATTTTTTTTACCAAATATTTCCTTCAGTTTAAATCATGTCTCTAAAGAATATTTCTTTATTGCAATAATGGGGATTGGACCTGCATTTCAAGAAGGATCCACTATAACATATATGTTTTCTGAACACAATGCATAAATGGAGTCTTGCTACAGAAGTTCCCTCCATCATGATTAATTAAGAGGTAATCCTAACATGCTCCTCTCTGAAATTGAATGAAAGCTGTCTCTAAGCCATACACAAAATAATGGAATATGTGAGCACAGAAGATAAATGTTATGTCAAAACTTTCCAAGATGACCTTCTTTCCATTTTCATTTCTTGATATGTTAAGAATTTTAATTCTTGATATGTTGAAAATTAATCCTTTCATCTCTCTTTGCCCATGGTCCAAAATTGAGATGTACCAAACTCTTGTAAAGTAATCTTATAATGTAATAAAAGGGAAATTTTCTTTCATGTAGATTCAAGCTACCTGGCATCTCTAGAGTCAAGTCCTTTTTCAGTTTTTCATGCTGAATTGGACATAATTGATTTCTAAAGGAATAGAAGTGTGCCTGCATTCCTTTTGATCCAAAAATATTTTTAGACCTAGTTATTTGTAAAAAAAAAAAAAAAAAAAAAGTGTCTAAGCTGAATAACAATTACTGTGCCAGAAAACAGTAAACATGTACAAGAGGCCTCTGCCTTTTAAGTTGGCTTTGGAAAATCATGAGTTCAGTTTATATCCTGAAGTATTACATATATGGGTATTTAACTAAGATCACAATCATAATTTTCTTTTGACAATAACATAGTATGTGATATATTGCAATTAATTTCAATTTAATTTGATTGTGTCAGTAGTATCCTATTCTGAAAATTGTAAGTCATTTTTTGTAATTTGATTGAATATTTGTATCTTATTGGTAATTACTTAAAAATCATTGAATTTGGTTTCAATATATTCAACTATTGATAATAACTGATAATAACACAATGATTTGTCTACTTATATTACTTATATCATTTAGAGGAAAAGGCAAATTTCTTAACAATGGTCTATAAATCTTTCATGATCGGATTCCTATATTAACTCCCAAACTCCTCTTTTTGCCTCCACCCAGATCTGTCTGGTGGTCCTGGCCTCCTTGCTGCTCCTTGACTATAACTTAGGCCTCAGGCTATAACTGTTTCCTGGCCTGGAGTGATGTTCCTCCACATATCCATTGCCCAGATCCCTCATTTTTCTCAAATCTCACATTCTCAATTAAACCTTATCTGTATACTCTATTCAACTCTGCAAACTAAATCCCCAACTGCAAAACTCTAAAACCCCAGAAACTTCTGTTTTTCCTATTTTTTAATTGTCACATTAATTCATAGTTGATAATTTCTACCATTTACAAATTAAAGTGAGCAAGTTTTTTTTGTAATATTCCCAGATGAGTACATCTATCATCCAAACTTTGGAACAGTTTCATTACCTCTATGAAGCCCAGACCCTTTAGTTATCAATCTCTTTTGTACCCATTCCCCTATCAGCCCTAAGCAACCATGAATCTACTTTTTGTTAAAGTTTTCTGAATCTTGATGGTTTCATATGAATGGAATCAGATGAAACACATGGCCTTTTGTGCCTGGGTTTTTTTCACTTAGCAAGATGCTTTCAAAGTTTATTTACATTATAGCCTGTACCAGTACTTCATTTTATGGCCAGATAATATTCCATTGTGTGGATGTAACATTTTATCAATAGGTTGTACTCACCTTTTAACTATTGTGAATAGTGCTGCTACAAAGAAAATACCTGTGTACCATTTTTTTTGTTTTAACACTTTTTTCAGATATTGGGTATATTTTTCATGTTTTTGATGCATTTTGTGTTAATATTTTTGTATGATTTTGGTATGATGCTAATAAGGGTGAAGATTCATTCTTTTGCATGGAGCTATCCAATTGTCTCAACATTTATTGAGAGACTATCACTTGCCTTATTGAAAGAACTTGGCATCTTTGTATATATACGTTGTAATACTTGACATGTTTATAAATATGCATTGACCATTGGTCTGGTTTTATATAGACTTACTATTTTATTATATTCATTTGTGTATCTATCTTTATCCAGTACCACACTTGTTGCTTTACTGTAAGTTTTGAAATAGAGAAATGTGAGTTATCCTAATTTGTCCATATCAAGATTATTTTGACTATATGAGTCTCTTACTAATCCACACAAATTTTAGAATCACCTTGTCAATTTGTACAGTTAAATTAGCTGGGATTTTGATAGAGATTGCATTGAATCTATAGATCATGATAAACTTGTGGTCCATGATCCTAAGATGTTTTTTCATTTATTTAGATCTTTCAACAGTAATTTATAGTTTTTAGAGGGAAAAATACTGTACTAATTTTTAAAAATTTATTACTAAATACTTTATTACTTTTAATGTTATATCAAATTTTCTTAATTTTATTTTTGGTGTATTCATAGCAAGTATATACATATGATTTATTTTTTGTATTTTAGTTTTCTGTCCTAAAAGGTGCCTGAAATAATTTCTTAGTTCTATTAGTTTACTGGTTTATCCTTTAGAATTTTCTCTATGCAATATAATGTCATCTGCAATTAGAAAAAAAATTTACTTCTTCCTGTCCAGTTCAGATGCTTCTTAAAATTTTCTTTGTCCAGTTGATCTGGATAGAACTTTCCATACAATGTTAACCAGAAGAAGCAAAGGCACACATCTTAGTCTTGTCCTTGATCTTACGGGCAAATGTGCATTCTTTCACTATTTGGTAGAATGTTAGCTATGGCTTTTTCACGAATGCTTATAATCTTGAAGTCCCTTTCTATTTTGTGTGTGTGTGTGTGTGTGTGTGTGTGTTTAAATCATTAAAGGGCTTGGATTTTGTGAAGCACTTTTTCTTCATCTACTGAGATGATAACACATTTTTTAGATGTTTAAATGATCTTGCATACTTGACATGAATCTCGCTTAGTCAAGGTTATTGCACATTTTTTATGTTAGTATATTTTGTTTACTAGTGGGGTTTTTTGAGAAATTTTTGCATTGATATTTATAGCACATATTGATTTTAGTTTTCTGATTTTGTGATCCTTGTAATGGTTTTGGTATCAGGGTAATACGTATTCTACACAATTTGCTGAGAATTGTTTCCTTCTCTTCCATTCTTTTTTTCTTCAGAAAGTTTGTCCAGGATTAACATTAATTGTTTAATCATTTGTTTGAATTCATTGGTCATCTGGACCTGGTATTTTCCTCCTTCCTTCCTTTCTTTTCTTCCTTTCTCTTTGAAATCAGTTCAGGTAATTTATTGTATATTCAGTATATGCCTATTAAATTAAATTCAACTGTAATTCAAATGCATTAATTTGAATTTAACTCTCTAATATGCACAAAACAGTTAGTTAAATGATATGAACACCAAATGGTCAACATTATAATTAATTCTACATTAAGTGGGAACAAATATGCAGGCTTGGTTTTTAGAAAAAATAAAATCAATGTTCATTCTAAGAAATAAGCACTAAATAGAAACCAAATGATAACTGAGTTTAAATTCCTGTACTTAATGCATCTTCATAGTTACACACACACACACATATACACACTCACTCACAAACACCATAGATAATATAATCATTTATGTGTCCCAGGCCATTCATATTTTAGATACACATGACAGTAGAGTCATTTCAATATATTATACATATATGAAGTTTAACTTATTCTAAGTAGGGCCCCATCCTTGTAGTTGTACATGATGTGGAGTTTCACTGGTGGTATATTCATATGGGAATAGGAAAGTTATGTCCTATTCATTCTATTGTCTTTCCTATTCCTAGCTCCTTCCCTTTCCCTTAATTCCCCTTTTACTAATCTACGGAACTTCTATTTTTTCCCTCCCCACCTTGTTGTGTATTAGCATGTGCATGGGAGAAATAACATTTGACCTTTGGTTTTGTGGGATTGGCTTACTTCATTTAACATGAGAGTCTCCAGATTCATCCATTTACCATCAAAAGTCATAAAGCCATTCATTTTATGGCTGAGTAATATTCCATTGTGCATATATGACATTTTCTTTCTCCATTCATCAGTTGAAGAGCACCTAGTTAGGTTCCATATCTTACTTACTGTGAATTGAGATGCCATAAACATTGATGTAACTGTGTCCCTGTAATATGCTGGTTTTAAGTCCTTTGGGTATATATCAAGTAGTGGGATAAGTGTGTGAAATTGTAGTTCCACTCTAAGTTTTCTGAGGAATCTCCTTACTACTTTCCAGAGTGATTGCACCAATTTTCAGTCCTACCAGCAATGTATGAGTGTACCTTTTCTCCCACATCCTTGCCAATATTAATTACTTGTATTTTTGATATGTGCCATTTTGACTGGAGTGAGATGGAATATCAGTGTAGTTGTAATTTGCATTTCTCTGCTAGAAATGTTGAACATTTTTGTCATAAACTTGTTCATCATTTGTATTTCTTCTTCTGTGAAGAGCCTGTTCAGTTCCTTTGCCCATTTACTGATTGGGTTATTTGTTATTTGTTTTTGTTTTTTGTTTTTTTGGGTTTTTTTGTGTTAAATTTTTGGAGTTCTTTGTATATCCTGGAGAGTAATGCTTTATCTAAGATACAGGTGTCAAAGATTTTCTCCCAAACTTTAGGCTCTCTCTTCATTCTCTTGATTGTTTCTTTTGCTATGAAGAAGTTTTTTAGTTTAATACCATTCCATTTATTGATTCTCAATTTTACTTCTTGCACTTTAGGAGTCTTCTTAAGGAAGTCAGTTGGTTCCTAAGCCGACATGATGCAGTGTTGGGCTTCCATTTTCTTCTAGTAGGTGCAAGGTCTCTGGTCTAATGCCTAGGTCTTTGATCCACTCTGAGTTGAGTTTTGTGCAGGATAAGAGATAAGGGTTAAATTTCATTCTAATAAATACAGATTTCCAGTTTTCCCAGCACCATTGGTTGAAGAGGCTATCTTTTCTCCAATGTATGTTTGTGGCACCTTTGTCTATGATGAGATAAGCATATTCATGTGGGTTTTTCTCTGTGTTTTCTATTCTGTTACGTTGGTCTTCATGTCTGTTTTTGTGCCAGTACCATGTTGTTTTTGTTATCATAGCTCTGTACTATAATTTAATGTCTGGTATTATGATTCCTCTAGCTTCCCTTTTCTTGATAGGGATTGCTTTGACTATTCTTGGTCTCTTATTTTCCCAAATGAATTTCATGACTGCTTTAATTTCTATGAAGAATGACATTTCGGGATTTTAATAGGATTTGCATTAATTCTTTATAGCACTTTTGGTTGTATGGCCATTTGGACAATATTAATTTCGCCTCTCTAAGAACATGGGAGATCTTTTCATCTTCAAAAGTCCTTTTCAATTTCTTTCTTTAGTGTTTTATAGTTTTCATTGTAGAAGTCCTTCACTTCTTTTATTAGATTGATTGCCAATTTTTGGCTAATGTTATTGGGATAGTTTCCTGATTTCTCTTTCAGCTAATTCATTATTTGTATATAGGGATGCAATTGATTTATGGGTATTAATTTTATATCCTTATTCTTGGCTGTTTTATGAGTTCTAGAAGTTTTCTGGTGGAGTGTTTTTGGGCCTTCTAAATGTAGGATCATGTCATTGGCAAATAGGGATAATTTCAGCTCTTCTTTTCCTACTCATATTCCTTTAATTTCTTTCTTTTTCCTAATTGCTCTGGCTAGGGTTTTAAGGACTATGTTAAATAGAAGTGGGGAATGTCTTGTTTCAGTTTTTAAGAGAATGGTTTCAGTTTTTCTCTATTTAGAATTATGTTGGGTTTGGGTTTGTCATATACAGCATTTACGATCTTGAGGTATGTTCCTACTATCCCTAGTTTTTCTAGTGTTTTGAACATGAATGGATGCTGTATGTTTTTCAGGTAACTTTTCTGCATCTATTGAGATAATCATGTCATTTTTGTCTTTACATCTATTGCTGTGGTAAATTGTGTTTATTGATTTCTCTATGTTGAACCAACCTTACATCCCTCAGACGACATCCACTTGGTCATGGTGCACCATCTTTTTATATGTTTTTGTATGTGATTTGCCAGTATTTAATTAAGTATTTTTACATCTATGTTCATCAGGAACATTGAACTGGAGTATTATTTCCTTGATATGTCTTTGTCTGGTTTTGGTATCAGGGTGATGCTAGCTTCGTAGAATGAGTTTGGAACAATTCCCTCCTTTACTATTTCATGGAATAATTTAATAGGATTGATGTTAGTTCTTTGAAGGCCTGGTAGAACTTGGCTGAGAATCCATCTGGCCCTGGGCTTTTATTTAGTGGTAAGTTTTTTTTTTTTTTTTTTTTTTTTAGTGCCAGGGATTAAACTCAGAGGCATTCAACCACTAAGCCACATCCCCAGCCCTATTTTGTGTTTTATGTAAAGACAGGGTCTCACTGAGTTGCTTAGAGCCTCGCCCTTGCTGAGGCTGGCTTTGAACTCATGATTCTCCTGTCTCAGCCTCCCTAAGTGCTGGGATTACAGGAGTGAGCCACCGCACCCGGCTTATTTGGTGGTAAGTTTTTGATGCTGTCTTCAATTTCATGGCTTGAAATATTACTTTAGTGATTTCTGCTCTCAGATTTATTATTTCCTTCCTTCCTTACTCCTCCCCCTCCCCCTCTCCTCCTCCTCCTCCCCCTCCTCCCTCCTCCTCCCCCTCCTCCTCCTCCTCCTCCTTCTTCTTCTTCTTCTTCTTCTTCTTCTTCTTCTTCTTCTTCTTCTTCTTCTTCTCCTTCTCCTTCTTCTTCTTCTGCTTTTGTATTGGAGATTTTAACCCAGGGCACTTTACCACTGAGCTACATTCCCAGCCCTTTTTGTTATTTTATTTTGAGATAGGGTACCATTAAGTTGCTTAGGGCCTTACTAATTTGCTGAGGCTCATTTTGACCTTTACATCCTCCTGCTTTAGCCTCCCTATCTGCTGAGATTATAAGCATGTGCCACCACATCTAGCTCCTTCCTTCTTTTGCTCTACCTTTAGCTGCAATTCTTCCTCCAGTGTTTTAATGAGGAAAGTCATTTTCTCCCAGTCTTTTTTTCATCTTATTCTCTTAACAGTGTCTTTTGCAGAGAAATTACTTTTACCTTAATGTAGATATTTATAAATTTTTATCTTCTAAAACATTTTCTTATTTGCATTTCATCAGTTTTGGTATATTTGTTTTTATTTTTAATCATCTGAAAGTATTTGCTTTCTGATTTCCTTTTTGATGTCTGCTTTGAACAATTGGGTTTTTAGGAGTGTGTTTTTTAGTTTGTGACCTTCTGATATGTTATTCCTCTATGCTTTATATGTAATATCAATCCTTTGTATTAGGAGAGACATTTTTTATCATTTCTATCCTTTTACCAAGTCATGTTATATGGCATAAAGTGAAACTTATCCTGAAAAATGTTCAATATACTTTTGAGCATAAGGTATTTTTGTTGCTATTGATTAAATTGTTCTATAGGTATCTGTTGGTTGTAGTTTATTTGTTTGTTTGTTTCCTGCAGTGGTAAGGATAGAATCCAGTCCCTCACACATGTTAAGTCTATTTCTATACCACTGAGCTAAGCCTCCAGTACTAGGTCTAGTTTGTTTTACATATTCATTATCTTCATTGTTGACATATTAGAAAAAAATTCGGAAATGTGGATCATATAGAGACATTAGCTGAATCCTCGATAAATGGCTTTGAAACACCTAATTTATTGCTAAATCCTCCATTTACTTATCTTTTCATTTTGAGATGATTGAATGAATACTCACTTTCAGTTGTAAGATACAATACAGAAAGATGCCATATAGTCTAAACCTACCTTCCTATAATGTTAACAATTCATATGACTGTAATACAAATACCACACCATGAAAATGGACATGGATAAAATCCATCCACCACTCTTTTTCTTCAACATTTTTAAACACTTTTATTTTTGTATATGTGTGTGCACATGTATTTAGTTTTCTGCAATTTTATCTCATAATTTGAAAATCAATGTATTTTCCATGTCCTTACTTTAAAACTACTTATTTTGTTGTATTTGAAGTTAAGTTGCTCCAAGATAGTACATCGGTGGGTTTTAATTCATTTACTTTTGAATTAACTATGGACAGATTGAGTCTTAGATTCATAACTTTATTGCTTTTGATTGTTTTGTTTTCTCTGTTCCTCAGTAGAATGTATTTTTTTGTCCTCCTTTTGGAGATCTAAATATTTTTCTTAAATTTCACCTTGAAATATTTTATTTGAGAGCATATTAATTTGAATGCTTTTCTTTATTGTTGCTAACTATATATACAAACATGTATATGTATATATATATATATACATAGAACTTATTATGATGTAATGATTCAGTATAATAGCAGTGTTTTACCATTCTTAATTACCTGCAGAAACTGTTTCCATTTAAGTACATTTACCTCCCCACTTTTTAAATATAACTAATTAATTATTTTTCCATACATCGAGTGCCACATTAGATATTATTACTTTTGCTTTAACCATAAAACAAAAAAATTAAAAATGATTAGATTAAAGATCATCTATCAATTTGTACATATTTTTGCCCATTCTGATGTTTTTTAATTGGCTGAAGTTTTAAGTCTTATCTTTTCTTTCTATTTAAAGAAATTCCATTAGCTATTACTTAAATATCTACTTCTTAGTGAAAACTTGTTAGTTTCCTTTTGTCTTGGAATATCTTTATTATTCTTTTATTCTTAGAGGATATAGAATTTGCATTTGGCACTTTTTTCCTTTTCAGTACTTAAAATAATCTTATGCCAATTCTTTTGGTCTTCATGATTTTAGATAAGAAATCTGCTGTCCTTCAAAATGTTTTTTTTCCTGATGTCACTATCCCAAGCTACTTTCAAGATATTTTTTCCTTGGGGTTTTCCCAGCTTCTTGGATCAGTAGATATCTTTCACCAGTATTTCTTTTTGTGCTTTTCTAGTTCTTCCATTTTCTACTGCTATCTTTTCTGTCCTCTGGAACACCAACTTAGAAAGCTTAATTATTTTACTGTTGACTCCCAGACCTCTGAAAGTGTTAATTTTGAAAAAAAAAATTAAATATCAGTTCATTTTTTCTGTTGTTCAGTAGATTAAATTCAATTGATGTGTCTTTAATAGAGTTTTTTCTTGTGGTTTTATGTTATGTTCTTAATTTTTTTCATTTGTTTCAAAAAGAGCATTATTAATTTTTTGTTGGGCCATTTTTATAAAGACTTTTTGTAAAAAATTTCATGCAACTTTAACATTTGATTCATCTCTTTATTGATATCTGCTTATTCTGTGTCTTTTAAAAGCTTTTCTAGTTCTTTAAATGCCATGTGCTTTTCTTTTTTTTTTAATTTTTTTTTTAGATGGACACAATATCTTTATTCTTTATTTGTTTTTATGTGGTGCTCAGGATAGAACGCAGTGCCTCACGCATGTGAGGCAAGCGATCCACCACTAAGCCACAATCCCAGCCCCCCATGTGCTTTTCTAATGGATAGCTAATATTTGGGTTCATATAGCATGAGAAATTGTCCCTACAAGAGATAAAAAAAGGAAGTGGAAATTCTTCTGGATGGGAAGTTGGAGCACTGCAGCTTGCTTTCATGGGTCATAGGGTAGAGTGAGGTGTGAACTCGTGGCTCTGTTCTTCTAACACCATGGGGCATATTTGCCTTACTTAAAAATATTTTTATTATGTAGAAATATCTTGTATAATAAAGAATTTAGGCCTGCTCAAAGAGAGATCTAGTTTCTTTCTTTAAGATCAGGTATTTAACTCAGAATTTCTTGACTCAGTGGATACTTATTATCTATAGTAAGTCTCATGGCTACATCTGAGAGTTTACCTTGACAAGGTGACTCATGATGGGCCCCATGAGCTATATATCAACCTGATCTCTGGAGTGGGCAGGTAAATATTTTGTTCAACCACTTAGACAATCAATCAATCATGCTAATGAAATAAAGCCCCAGTAAAATCTCTGAACCTTGGCTTAGATATGCTTCCTAGGATGACAGTATCTTGTGTGTGTTTTTAAACATCAGTGTAAGAAAGATAATGTGTTCTGAAGGCAATGGAAACATAACATTAAAATCTTCCCAGATCCCACCCACGTGTTCTTTCCATAGGGTCAACAAAATTTCCTTCCTTTCCCATAATAATTCATAACTGAGTATAATAGTATTCAGCTCTGTGAATTACTGAAACTGAGCATGGTTTGAAGAAAAAATTGTCAATCAAAGCTGAAACTTTCCCATAATAATTCATAACTGAGTATAATAGTATTCAGCTCTGTGAATTACTGAAACTGAGCATGGTTTGAAGAAAAAATTGTCAATCAAAGCTGAAACTGATATTGACCTTATATGGACACTCTCCCTTGAACTTGTTACTACAAATCCAGTGCTGCATAGTTTGTGTCAGAAGTTTCATCACAAATTTTGTTAATTTTGGTTTTCTCTCTCCTTATTTTTGTTAAGGTGCTAAGGGTTTGTCAATTTTGTTTATTTTTTAGAAGAACCAGCTTTTTGTTTTATCAATTTTTTTAATTGTTTCTTTTGTTTCAATTTCATTGATTTCAGCTCCGATTCTAATTATTTCCTGTATTCTACTTCCTTTGGTGTTACTTTGTTCCTCTTTTTCTAGGGCTTTGAGTTGTAGTGTCAAATCATTGATTTGTTGACTTTTACATCTTTGAATATATGAGCTTAATGCAATAAACTTTCCTCTTAGCACTGCCTTTATAGTTTCCCAGAGATTTTGGTATGTTGTATCAGAGTTCTCATTTCCTCCAAGAATTTTTTTATCTCTTCCTTGATGTCTTCTGTTACCCATGCATTGTTCAATAGCAAATTATTGAGTCTCCAAGTGTTGTAGTGGCTTCTTTTTTTTTTAAACTATCATTAATTTCTAGTTTCAGTCCATTGT